>JAFBJW010000068.1:1377111-1975664 GCA_016785235.1 Pseudorhombus dupliciocellatus
TCTTACCTTCTCACTTTTACCTCTGCTCACACCCTTTTCTGAAGAGGTAATAACTCTAGTTTTGATAGACTCTCTCGGATTATGTGAATATAACATTTTTCATTTGTGAATTGCTGTACTGTTACGGTACCTGCTTGTGTCTGGACTATAGTGCACTTATTTTGTTTTTGTTTGACTTTTTATTATTTGAGTAGGCCATTTGTTAATTTAATAGATTTTTTTCCATTTGTATGTATGTATGTTTGTATTTTAATTATTATTTGTGTCTATTGCAGCAGCATATTGGTCCACATTTGTTACAGGATTGATGCCTAACAATCTAGAGACCTATTTAATAATTGGTGCATCCATGAAAGCAGTACTGTATACTTGAAACTGTTATGGTACAAGTTGGTTACAATGTTAAAAAAAAAAAAAAAAAAGGTATGAACATTTACGTTTGAAAATATGCTGCTTTACAAGGGGGACAACAGCATTTGTGTTGTATATTAAAAAACCTTTTCCTGTACTTGTAGGACTTAAAACAGTGTTACACGTATACACAGACATTTATCGCATAGGTTGACGTCCTCCCATCAATTCTCTGGGCACTTCTCAATGGTTAAAGTCAACATTTTTCATTTTTCCACATTTAGTGATTTCAACATTGCAAAGTATTACCTTACAAAGTTTGCTGCTACTGTGTAAAGTTATTTTGCTTGCCATACATTCTCTCAACTTTCTACCAGACAAGATACTGATCCATTAATTGCTTTGCTTTGCTACCTTTTATTATTTTATGTAATTTTTTTTTTTTTTTTTGTTATTTTGCTGTGGAACTAAGAATGTGAAAGCTGTCAAAGGGTGTTCAATTTTTTACGAATCACTTTCTAGTTTGGTAATTGAAACCAATGTGATTCATTCCAAAGTAACAGAAGGCTATTTGTATGAAAGAAAAGGCTTGTGAACAAAGAAAGCTAAGCTGTTGTACATATTCGTAGTTGGCTGTGCATGGTACAAATTTATTAATATGAAGAAATGCAAAAATGTATTGCTTTTGGTATTTCCTATTCTGAGATGAGCAAGTAGCATGTAATGCAACTGTTTGACAGGTTAAATCAAATCATGCTTAGTTATTGTTTCAAACAATGAAATCAAGTAACATTTCCTTCTATGTTTTATTATTGTAAAGGTGTTTTTTTTCAAAGTTTTAAAGCAAAATGTCAGACTTTTAATTTCCTGCGTGAGCTTTTTAAATGTCATTTTTTGGATTTTTAGTATTTTGACATTTACTTTAATCCTGAAGACACTTTTCGATTGTGTTTCATAAGAGACATCCTGGCCTCCCAAGGTGCAATTCTGCCATTGTACAAACATGAGCGACTGTCCGGATTCCAAAGGCTTTCACAACTCTGGCTTTTTGCCTTTCCCCACTCGGTGGCTCAGCATTCAAAGACTGAACTGTCAGCTAGCATCATGTGCTAAGATGTTAGCCTCAGACAGGACGCTTTCCACACCAAGGACTGGTAAAAGCTAACAAACCAACAAAAAGGATGGTCCAACAATATAACTGTACATAGATATTGCAACTGCACAGCAGCCAAAAAGAAAAAAAAAAGAACTTTTTAAAAACAAACGGATGGATTGTGTCATGTTTATGGGGACAGCCTTCAAAAGGTTGAAATTGGAATTGTTCTTCTGGATGTCAAAGGGATTTTCATGGCGCAATCATATCCTACACAATATGTACTCTTCAACATCTGGGTTACATAGGAAATGCACCCTGAGGTTTTAATAAGAAGAAGCCCCTATGGCTAAAACTTTAAATAAACTAAACCAAAAATGTTATTGATGTTTTATATATAGAGAGTAGTCGCATTAGTTTTTGTTACTGTACTGTTTGAGGTCTCAACTGTACCGTATCACGGTAATAACATGGTTTTGAAACCGTTTTTTTATTTTGTCACAGACCTGTTGTCATAGTTGAAATGACGTTTATTGTAGATGGTATTTGAACAACTTCTGGAAATAGTTCATCAAGTATGTTTGTTGCTCATTGTTGTGATACATTAAAAACTGTATCTGCAAACCAGTCTGGTCCCATCAAATATATTCTTTATTTCATGTTCACACCTCATTCGTACATTTCTGCATTCAAATTAAACTTAATGTTGCCTTTGTCTGCTTATGTTTATTGTCCTTTAAGTGACCACCCAAACAATACACTGTAAGTAATGTTTATGTGACCATTCAAACATTACTTACAGAGTATTGTTTGGGAGGTCACCTAAAATTTAAGCAGTTTAAATTAAAATTTAAATTATGATTTCAATATTCAAAAGTTTGTGAACTGGTACACTTCAAATGAAGATCCATTCAAATGTTCAAAGCAGCTCAAGGCGAACGTAACACTTTTTTTTGTTTTATGTTATTACAGTTTTGTTTAGGGCAAACCTTTGTTGTCGTTTTTTTTTTTTTTTTTTAATGCTAAGTATCGAGTCAACATCCGTTCAATTACTGTCCTGTCAGTCATACAATTCTAAAATGGGTATTTCCCATCATTATGCTATTTGTGGTAATCTGACTCTAAGCAGATGTACGGATTAGGTTTTGAAGTGTCTACTAATCTGCATCTGATCAGGTGCCACTCTCCCCCGGCTGCCATCATCAGGGAAACATCCACAATAACAAATCAAAACCATAGATAAACAAGTGCATGATGACATGGGAGGGTAAAAAAACAGCTACTGTTTCCTACAGCTAGACCCGTTGACCTGTCAGTCATTGCACGGCCCATGCTGATGATGTTGAACATGGTGTACATCACCAACTGAAGCAAAACATCGAGGGGCCGAAGCATATTTAACAGAATCCAATAGATAAATAAAGTAGTGTTTTGTGGTGGCCGATTATAAACCGCCTTTATTCTGAGACGCAAAATTGACGCCAAGTCGAGGCGGCAGGGTGACTTTTAAGGGCTGAGGTCGACAGATGCTGTCACATTAAAAACTGCACCTCAGGAAGACCTCAACACAATACATCACGCCCTGCCAGCGAGATGCGTCCGCCACCGGTGTCAGGGTCACGGAGAAAGCCCACATTCGCAAGTCGTTAAATCCACCTAATGAAATTTCACAAGGACATCAAAAATGACGGGGAAGATGAGGATCTTTTCACTCGGGCACAGTCGGCTGTGGCCTTTATTTTTTTGCTCAAACACGCCAGTGTGGAGTGAAACAGCCGCAACATGTAAAAGCTTCAAAAACTGCTTTTTTCTTTCTCCCCTCCTCACCTCCTCCTGACTTCACCCCCTCGCCCTTGACTAATGTGCTGCTGAATGGTCCTTTCCCGTTGCTCACCCTTAAAGTGAAGCCGCTTGCCGAGATAGCCCCCCCCCCTCCCCCCCATACTGTGGAATTGAATTGTGTTTGACCTTTGTGGAGAAAAATGGCTGAAGGCCTTTCATTTTTCTGGCCTCCTCGGTGCCTAGAGGAAGGACCTCTTTACACCGCGTTCTCACTGTGGTCTGTCCGTTATTCAGAAGCGGGGTGACAGTCTGATCTGTGCACAGCAAATAGGCACACGCACAAGTGTATTGTTCACAAGTTCTGACTGTACATTTGTCCGAGAAAATATAAAAGCACAATTTTAATATAACTGTATTTTAGTGGCCACCCAATTCCGCCGCCTAACTGCACTGTCCTAGAATAAAATTGCCCTCTGAAGAGAAGAGTAGTTCAGACACAGCTTTGCTAAAGAGGCCACAGCAGTGAGCGGTCTTGCCCTGAATACACGATAAAAGGTTTACTGTAAATTCTAAATGGCGTTTTCTGCAACCCATACATCACTCATGACCATTAGGTTCCACCCTCACTGCACAGTGTACCCTCCGAGCCACGGCTCTCCAGATGATACAGTGCAGAGGCTGCAAAGGAGGCAGATCTGGCTTTGAATAGCCTGCAGCCAATGGATTTTCTCTGGATAATACAATGTTTGGGACAGAGAGGCAGGGATTAGTCCAGACGTACATCCACCACCCCCCACATGCCCAATCTAATTAGACTGGAATCAGTTTAAGATGAAAGCAAGCCCCAGCATCACCGCACTAAATACTGGAATTAGTATTCCCCGCATGGGAATTTAATGACGGAGACCGAAAATCCAATCACATTCACTCCCAGTTTAGACCCTCATGCATTGGGGCCTGGACAATGACGAAACGAAAGAACAACAACAATGATTCGTCTGTCAATAGATATTGACCAGCTTCACATTTGAGGCCTCTCGCGTATTGGCGTTACTATGTTGTCATCGTTTAATGAGGATAAACAGCTTATAATCGGATATTTAGACAGTCTGTCTCTGATGGAAACCTTTGTCACACTCTGACTCTTCCAGAAGCCGCGACGCAAGTGAATGCAAACAGGAGGCGGCTTGTTTTGCAGCAAACGCGCCCATAGTTTCTTCTCTTTATTTACTGTTTATTGACACAACAGTCATGTATGGGCTCATCCGTGGAGCTCAGATCAATAGGGCGCAAATGCACGCGCTCCTTTGTTGGTTATTTTGGCCCGACAACAAAAAAAAGTTTGAGGAAAAAACTTTGTTCTTATTTGTTCGTCTCACTCTCAGAATGCTGCATTTGCACATAAAATCCTGGAATGGGGGGAATTGGTGAAGTTAGTTGTTAATCAGCTCCTCACATCAAAGCCATGATTGCGGCATAGGAATTGAAACTGTCAAATTATTGTTATCAGGCAGACAGCATCAGATCCTTTTTAGTTTCTATTATCCTGCAGACTTTGAGCTCCACGTTCACTGATAAAACAGAACGCATTTTTTGCGGTGCACATTTAAATGAAACATCCTCTTGTCTCTTGACTTCATCGTGCCCTTATTATTATTTCCCCAACCTAAGTACATGCAGGCGAGGGGAACTCTATTTTAAAACTGCTAAATTGCACGGCATATTTCAGCGTCGGGTGGTGATTAACAGCGGGGACCGGAAATAACTCCCGCACCTGGTCTCCATCCACCACGCAATGCCTAGTACACCTGCGATTCATCCACCAAACTATTCCACCCAGAGAAATCAGGAAACCATCGTCCCCCGTGAACAAATACCCAACATGACATCTTATTATTTATTGCTGGCTAGATTTGGCGGAATGCACCAAAAAAAAACCTGTTGTTTTTCCGCTTACAGGTGTAATGACACTGTAAGACCTCGTCCAACAAAGTGATATTGCAAAACTTTGAAACTTTCTACCCTCTGGAGGTTTTTTTTTCTCACTAAATGAGGAGATAAATGTTGTTTGTTGAGCGGGCAGCACTGGATCTGTGGGGAGTGGGACACAGCGATGGTTAACAAGGGCACGATTCCTGAAGCGACGCTTCATTTAAGATGGGAAATACATATTAACTGCATTTTCTCTGGATTAACCCAGGTGCAACAAAGGCTGCACACAAACTAACGTCGGAAAAAAAAGGCAATATAACCTTTTTTTTCCTGCGCATCTTTCTTTTGGCCGTGTTGCTTTTTGCCGCCACAATGCATGTCATTTCCGAGGCACAAAAGAAACGAAAGGAGAGTGAGGCAAACGGAGGGGGCAGGAGTACACCTGCTCTATTATTGCATTGTGGATGAAGGATGCAATCACTGCTGGCATTTCCAACAAGACACAGCCAACTAGCACGTCGTCTGAAGTGAGAGAGAAGGAGGAGAAGGTGAGGCGAGGGAGAGAGGGTGGCAGGCCTGAGAGGAAGACAAGAGGAGACAGACGGACGGGGCCAGCGGGCTGACGGAGACCGAGTGTCAGGGACAGGGGGGAAAGAGGGAAGAGCAAAGCAAGTGGGTGATAGAGACAGTGAAATGAGCAAGTGATAGAAGCAAAGTGAGAGTGAGAGCAGCGGAGAAAGGAAGGGAGGGGCAACCTGAGAGGAATCAAACATGGGCCCCGTGCAACAGAGGTGCGTCGGCAAACGAGCGTGTTATGGCAGCCCGCTGGGACTTCCCCGGCAGATCATTTGTGCTGTTTCCCAATCTGTTCTGAGGAGCAGCGCAAGCCCCACATGGGGACGTGTGAAGGCGTCAAGATGGGATTGCTTAAGACAGATGAAACAAGGTGTTTTTTGATGCCATCTCGAGCGGACAAAAGCCTGATTTCCTGTTTTGCCTGTGACACAAAGGATGCTGTGTAGTTTGCCGAGCAGTTCAAGGCTTTTTTGTTGTCGGGGCTGTAAATAACTAAACACACGAGAGGTGAAGTTGCGGAGCGGCTGGATCCACATGCCAAACACGGGAAAAACATGTGGCACATCTCTCTCTTTTTTTTTTTTTTTTTTTTTAGGGCGGGGGGGGGGGGGGGGGGGGGGGGGCTCATACGCTTTAACACCTGTAACAAACAAATCCGTCGTACAGTGCGTTCATCAGTTGCTTGTATATTTTCCTCTGGCGCGAAGACAGCCTTATAAAGTGAACATTTTGGCTCACACCCACTTAGCTCTGCACAGCGACGGCTTTCTTTACGTCCACTGGACCCCTGGAACAATAGCAACAGAGATCAGCATGTCAGACTTTGTAATATTGCTTTACATTTTAAAGGGCGCTGAGCAGCCAGGCTCGGGATTTTACAAGGCAAGTTGAGTCATCGGGGAAATAAGGGAGCAATGGAGGGGGGAATGAAGGAATTTTAGGGGGCGATGGGATACGTCTCACTCTTTTTTTTTCTGTTGCGCGTACACACGCGTACATATGCTCAGAAATCATACCACGTGCAGCAGAAGAGCAGGCGCTGAGGAAATGGAAGCTAAATATAAAGTGACATGATGCATTCCCCGGGTCATTCGCAGGCCCCTGCACCAAATCACACGGCTCCGTGGCGTGTTTATCACACGTGTGCGCGTGAGCCCCCACAAGTCTCACAAAAGAAAATTATAAAACAGCCAAATAAGCATGTCTGGTAATTTATAGAATCACTGGCGGAAGGGACGCATCGACGTCAAATTGGCTCCGATGCTGGGACATTCTTATGGGTCTCTTTGTGCATCAACTCAGCATCCTGGCAGGGACATTAGTAACAAAAAGCTTTTTTAATGTTTAAATGAAAATTTTAATGAGGCCCTGTGTTGCTTCTCCTCTCCGAGTCTTTAAGAGCCCTCTAAATCATTAAAACTTGCTCTTTCTTTGATTTCAAGGTCATTTGGAGAAATAAGGCAGCCTTAAGTGGCCCTCGGACCGAAAGTGGCCTATATGCCAAAGACCGCAAATGAATGTAGCCTAATGCTTTTTAATTTGCATTCATCTTTAAAAACACAGAAGAGCCATCTCAAAGTTATAATGGGCTGAGATGGCAGTTGGGGGCCCTCTAGTCATTAGGAGCAATGCAGCTCCTCTGAAATGAAGGCCTCTCATCTTGTTTTAACTTAAGCCCATTACTACAAAGATACATTAGCCGGCTGTCCATCGCCTGTTTGTCTGCATGCAACATTTCCCGTCTGTGGACGCCCACGTGTTTGTACGCAAGCGTGCGCAGATCCACCTCCTTCTCCTCCCCTGTGTGAGGAGAACACATGCAGCGGCAGCAGCGACGTTCAGCGAGCACGTGCATGACAATTGGGTAAAAAAAAAAAAAAAAAAAAAAACAACGGGGAAACGGGGACGACATGCATTGTTTGTTTAATCACGTGTTATGAGATGACTCCCTGTAATTATGTTGTCATCTGCCCCGCTTCAACACAGCAGAACTGGGCCGCCGCCGCATGCCTTGCTCCCTCGCTCATAATTCCACACTTCAAGTTTTAACGGTCAAAAGCGAGAAGTTCGCCCTCTCTTTTTTTTCCCCCTCCCTCGGTCTTTCATCTTTATTTATTTTTGTAATTGCACACACGGCCGTGTAGTGAGCGAGACTCTTTATTTTCTTCTATTTTTGGAGCGCTCACATAAAGCCCATTTGACAGGCGCTGTGTGTCAACAGTGCATGTGAGCGCAGGGCAACAGATGAACAGTTTTTACATATATTGAACTGATGAGACAGCAAATAGCAGCCAGCAAGATGGCGCCTCTTTTATTTTCTCTTATACCTACAGTCCCTCTCTTTCAATTGTGCTTCACGTCTCCTTCTGCTCTCTGTTCTATTTCCTTGCCATTCTTTACCCTCTTTCTTTATCTCCCTCTGTTCTGTGTGTGTGTGTGTTTCCCCCTGTTCCCCCTCTGCACGGATAGGTGGTGTGTGTCTGTGAAAAACCGAACATCTCCAGTGAAATTGGTTTTCTGTGGAGAAACTGATGGATCACTTTGTGTTCCTGACGGGAGTAGGGGATTGTTTATGCCACGCGGACAAATACACTTATCCGTGCACACACACACACACACACACACACACACGCACACACACAGATGCATTCTCACATACATACATATGCAGGAGTGAGACGTAATCTAGATTGGGTGTAATCTAGGTTGTCGCATTCCCAACAATAAATTATGGATTTGGAGGCAACAGCTGCAGCAGCCTACCTCACACTCACACACACGAGCAAATATTTAACAATTTTAAGATAAATAACTTTATATGCTCTGTGTAGATGCATATACACATACTCACATTGTTCACATGCAATTAACCTACGTCTTTGCCTGCATGTGTTGAAAAGCCTGTATTATTGATTACATGGAGGTTGTTATTCAACTTTAGTGCAACATACATTTAGAATTTGAGTTTCTCGTGATTGTGTTTTGAAAACGCAGTGTTTCACTGATGGAATTGAAAAGTCAAATGCAGGATTTAAACCCATTTTCTTCCTGAGCTGGGTTATTATCACCATTTCTTTCACTTCAGCAACCTCCATTATGGCAAGTGAGAAATTATTCCATTACCAACAATCTCTCCTCCTCCTCTGCTTTCACAAACACGCACGTTTAACCATTTCATTCCCTCATGAAAGGTGGCCTGAACACAAAGGGGTTAAATTTCCACTCACACACATCAGGCGGCCTCTTGCATACGTGCGCACATAGGACATTGACAAGCACAATTTTAAATCAAAACAAAACTTGTTATAAAATAGAGGTTTCATTTTGACCATTATGTTCCGATGCTCTCCCCTGACCCTTCCCCTGCTTTTTCAATTCCCAAAATGTTTCATGTGCTGCAGACATGTTGCCCTTCAGCACAGATGCACACATCAAACGCACAAAATCATTGATTTTCCCCTTTTTTTTCTTTTTTTTTTTTTACAAATGCTATATAAATGCCTTTAATAATAATAAACACAGGGAGTGAAAAGAGTAGAGAAGAAGAAATAGAGTTTCAGTATTTACAGTAGAAAAACCTGTATTCAGACTTGATTCCTTCCAGTTTTTTTCTAATTGCTGAGACGTATAAAGAGTTGTTTATTATTCCTTAAAACCTAAAAGTTGTGTCCTGTCTTGTTCATGACCGATTACGCCTCTATTCCCGCTCTGTGCAGGCGTCATAAAAGACATCCTTGATTCCACCTCAGGTAACATGACCGAACAAAGGGCGAATAAAAACCACAGAAATTAGGAATGCTAAACATGTAACTTCTTGTGCAGTCAGCTTGTATTAGAGTGTGTTGGGGGGGGAAAATGTCTTGATTCATTCAAGAATCAAATTCATTCCCTTTGTGTGTTTTTCCTTTTCTTTTTTTTTTTGTTCCCACTTTTATCAGCACTCATGCAATAACTCGAGCGGAGATGGAGCAAATGTATTCCACCCATATGTATGAATGAATGAATGAATACGATTACCAAGTCTTGGACCCTGTCAAGGACAAAGTCCTGTGTGTGTGTGTGTTTATCGCTATTCATTTTGAAAACCAGCATGTCTCAGGTTGGGATGAATGCATGCAGCTAAGAATTAGAAATTGGTGAGCATCTTCTGATTGTGTGTGTGTGTTTCCTCTAGGACACCACACTGCTTGTTTATGGTAGCTGTCTTCACTAATGCAGCCCAAAACTTGAGTTCCAGTTTGAATTATTGTCACGGCTCCACGATGAATCTGCCATTAAAACCAGTAACCACTTTTAAACTTGTGGCTAATCGCCGTAGCTCCACTAACGCACAAATCCCCATCCTTCTCCGCTCCCCTCCCTCACCTCCTCAGTGGCTGTCACATTCAAATGCCGCCGTTTGCAGGTGACGTACCCAGGAAATGCGGTCCTGTGATTGTGTTGCTCCATCTTCCTGTGGTGAAGTATAGCCCATGACTCCCCAGAATAACCCACTGAGGGGAGGAGAGAGGGAGACATGTGTGGGGGGGGGGCAAAGGGAGGAGAGGTGCCATTAAAATGCAAAATCACCACTGCGGTGCGGTGTGCGGCGCCTCGCTCTTTCGCCGAGGCAGCCATCTTATGATGGAACGAGTTTGTGTTTGATGGTGTGTGAATGTGTGTCCGTTTCAGCCGGTGTGTGTGTGTAGGTGCGTGCGCATATATATATATATATATATATATATATATATATATATATCTGTGTGTTTGATAGAGTGTGGAGTCGAGCTGCAGCGAGGAATGGCGAGATGGCAAAGGGTTGGCAGGCAGGTTTGTGTGTGCCTGCGTGTGTGTGTGTGTGAGGTAGGGGTGATAAATCAGAGCTAGGTAAAGGCTTTTTAATGCAGCGGACTCCTTTTCCAGCCTCCATCTTCTGTCAGGGCTCAGTAAAAGATGAGAGCCCCCTGGGGAACAGTACTAGCCCGCAGCATAGCAGGGCTATGCCGCAGGTCACGCACACACACACGCACACACGTGCGGTGGCCTGACGCATAGTCACTGACTAGGCCTTGTGAATGAGTGAATACATGAATAACTGAATCTATTGAATGCATGAATATAAAAATAAAACTTTCCACAGGAGCAATGTTTATTGATGAACCCGCCCCCCCCCCCCCCCCCCCCCCCCGCACTCACACTCACACACAGATAAATAAATGTGTTTTTCAAATGATTTCCAAATGATTTACTCAATGATTTATGGCCGCTGATATTGCATTTATATCACAGCGAAAAAAATAATTCTAAAACAGAATGGATATTCGGTTCACTTCTGCCCGTGCTCCCGAGGTCAAACAGCCTTTGTCAATGATGTGCCGAGAGTCTTGAAGCGGCCCCAAGTTTCAGGGGGCTGGATATGAAAAATATGTGGAATTTGCCAACATCTGACAATACTTAGTCGGCAATATATCTCCTGTCTGATAGAAAAATGTGTTCTGAATTGCAGATACGGTTTCTTCTCTGGCATACCTTTTTAATTTGACTTTGAAAGAAAACACACCGGGGCTCCTACCCGGTAGACAATCACAGATATGACGGCTGAGTGTTGTGTAAGCCCTTTGCGGATGGGGCAGAGGACTCCAGCAGCTTGGCACGGGAGACGAGCACAAACACTTGAGAACATAAGACTTGACAACGAGCCCAGAGTGTCAGCGGAGGGGCCCGACGCAGAAAAAGTCTGGCGTGTGTTTTGAGGAGGGCGAAAGCGAAGACTGTAAAAATGCCAGAGAGCTGAGTCCAAATTACAATTTCAGAACATACGAGGCCCCAATTTATGTCATTTTTTCCCCCCCATAGAAAATTTGTCTTTATTAATCTATCTAGCAAGGAGGGCATTGCACTGCGGCCAAACCACAAATCTAGAAAAACTGATGTCGACAAAAAAACCTGGGCTTATTTTAGGATTTAGTCGAGATAGAGGGAAAATAGTCATCGCATAATAATGTCAGACAGACGAAGGTACGAGCTGTATTTTCTATATTATGCCACACTACACTTGACCCTGCTCTAACAGGGTCAGTGATAGTATGCATATATATTAATTTGGTGGGTGCGACAGGAATATGAATGCATAATATAGTTGACATGGTCCCCAGCTGGAACAATCCTCTTAACCCTGGCTTAATGCTCTCCATGTTAAGCTAAAGAACCACCCGTGAATTGGAAAAAAAGAAAATAATCATGAAAATACAAGGACTTGCATGTGGGAAACGCACGAGGCCAGAGAAAACCAGCTCCACCACAGTCGTAGCATGGACTACGGTCTGTTCGGAAAGCATCGAACCCAAGATGTGTCTGTGTTCATCAGCTCCAAATTAACGTATATCCACTGTGTGCTCTTCGGTTTGCACTGTACTCCACGTTGACACGTCGACGCGTCTATTATTCTTGCCCGTGCGCGCGTGCCTCCGTGCATCCGTTTGGGCCGAGCAGGTTAATGCCGGTTGACACTGATCTCCTCGAGGAGTCGAGACTCGCAGCGAGAACCTTCACACGCAGGTATCCATGGCAACCGCAAAAAAAAAAAAAAAAATGTTTCCTCCTTTCCTGGCAAGCTGGAGATTCCAAGATGCTGAGATGCACAAATACATTGTCATTACCCAGCAGCCTCGTACTTAACAGGGTTAGGCTTTTTTTTCGTGCCTGCTCTTCTCATTGTTCGCTGTGTTGCCTACACATGTAATTTAGAAATTCTTCTTGTTGCATTTTCCAGACAGAAACTCCATATTATACTTACGTACAGGCAGGGTTGATGCTTCCTTGTGTGCCCACGAGAGGATGATTTATCGAAAATTCCATCCAGGGTTATTATGATTACATCTCTGTTCTACATTTGTACACATATATTTTTTTTTGTTTGAATGTGTTTCTGAGATTTGTAAAATTATTAGATTAAGTCAACCAAATGGAATAATTGTCAGGCTTGGACTTCTATTCATGTGCTGCTGCCTGTGTTTGATTGCTTGTGTGGACTGAGGGTCGCGCAGTAGCAGTGATTGACGCGTGATGGGGAATAAAGCTCCGTTCATCTCCCCCGTCTGCTGCTGTCGTTGCTGACAACTTCTGGTTGATTGCACAATGATCAGAACCATATTTATGGAAATGAGTCTGTGGCTTCAAATGGAGAAAAAAAAAGTGTACAAGTGTATATCAATGCACAGTATTGTTTGTACAAAAAGGAGTAATACAAATTGAATTAGGGTAATGAAATAGAGACAAAGACATTTTACAACTAACTCGCTCTTTATAAGCTGATAGAAACCACTTTTTTAATGTTTTTTATTCACTCTATAATAATGGTAATGACCCTGAACACTTTCAGATTCGCTAGTACAACTTTTTAAAAAGTCTATCAGAGTAATTTAAAAATGTTCTGCTCTGCACAGCTGAAATATGCTTTGTGAGAACCCTGTATTTGACCATATTGTACCATTGGTGCACAAGTACCCGAGACAGCACATGCTTCTGTTTTCATCTCTTTGAGGGGAAATAGGAATAAGCACATTGTGTCCCGCACGACATTCCTGAACAAGCAGAGGTTCAATCACATTTGCAGAAGTTATCAAAACTTTCAAAGAGCTCAGCTGGCGCCATAAGCCACAGGAAATTCACTGGGACATCTGGAGGGATGTGTGCAGATTATTGCTCATTTAGTCTGTTCTAGACATCAGTAGGGCGGTGGACTGAGATGGCCGAATGCACGCACAGACTGGATGATGTGCACACACACACAAACAACGCTTGGCTTTGGCCGATCTTACCCCAGGCTCAGTGCGACGCACCTGCCTGTAATCCCCCTATGATGCCCCTGCTGCTCCTGTCCCGGCCTCGTCCAATCAAAGGACAGGTCAGGTAAAGTTTGCTTCCGTCTCTTTAGCCCCGAGTTAGAGTGAGGAGATGTGAAATATAAAATATGCTGACAAAACACGCTCGGCTTGGTGTTTTTTTATATATTTTTTTTATACCAAGGCGTCTTTAATAACGGATCGCGTTTTATAACACTGCAATTTAATGTTCAGACTTTTTTTGGCGTTGTTGGAAAAATCTGTTTCCTGGGGCTTCAGGGGAAAAACACGACTGGATGTTCAGATCGAACAGAGCGTGGAATATTTAAAAACGAGACTAAGAGCAGTATGTTAATAAAATAAACTACCACAAAAAAATTGAAATTAAATTAAAATTGCCTAAATTCAATCCTGATTGTGTATTTTCACTATCTCTGTATTCATGTGAATCACAAAAATGTATAAATATTGAAAAGAAACAACCAAATGCCTCTTCTTGCCAAATCAGGGACGTTCCATCTTTCTCAAGTTGTGAAATTCAACCAGACAAAACCTCAGCACCATGATAAAACCCCAGGAAATCAACTTCCTTATTTTAGGTGTGATTGATTGTCCCCCTGACCCGTTAGACTGAAGAGGTGGTTAAGAAGCGGAGGCAGACGGATATAATTGGGCCCGGTGGTATCCAAAGCCCGGCAGGTGTTGAAAGAACTCTCCCAGCACCGGTACCTGCGGAGACTGCAGCCGTGAACCCCAGCACACCTAGGGTTTTCCCTACCTTGGAGGAATTTTTGCTGTTTTGTGTTTGGCACGTCTTTTATTGGATAGATGAAATATGAGAGATGCTTCTAACTCCTATTGACATATTGGACATGCCACAAGAAAAACACACAGAGATGTCAAAAATCATCAGCGGTGCCCACAAATAACCGGAGCGTTTCTTTGGCTTAGTGTTTTCTTGGCATGGGAATCATGTCATTTGCCTCCTGAAAAGTGATACTGGTTACATTTCCAGTGTAGGCGAAAGCTCTGGCGCCATTAGCACGAGGCTCGGAGGTGGAATTTTGCCGCGGCGAGAAAGCCCAGGTGTTTTTGCTCTTTAATTTCATTCGAGATGCATCGGGCTTCCTGTGTCCTCCCAGCCATTTCAAATGAAGAGTTAAAAGCCATGGCATGAGCTTAAATGAACATTCTTTCTCCGAGAAAAATATGCACGTAGGAATCAAAGCTATTGTACTATCCTTATTAGTATCTGCAAGCCACGGGCTCTGTTCCAATTAAAGAATACCACAGATGGACCATTCAACAAGCATGCACACAAACGGAGCTACAATAGGTAGCGCAAAGTACCCAGTATTACACGGCCCAGAAAAGAGCTTTTTACTTTAAAAACTATTTAATCAGGAAAATCAACGCCTCACATCAAAGAAATGGAGATGAGGGACAGGCGGATAAAGAGGCTCATCAAAGAAGGAGATCTAGTTAGGGATTCTACGCCCTAATTCCCTTTCTCTTAAAACCTTCGTCGGAGGGGGCACGGGGCCAATTTGCTCCCTAAATGGCTGCGTGTGAACGTGCAGATTGCTTTGCATAGCCACTGGGAATCCAGGCTTCTTCCTCTTTTTCTTCTCCACACGGAACCTGTGAATTAGAAAAGATCCAAAGACAGATAGGCTTAACGGAGCCCCAGCTACCTTCCTTAAGTCTGCAGCCCCTTCCAACTTCCAACTAATTCAATCCATGGGCCTAACTCAATTAATAGACTTTAATGCACCGTTTCTTCTTTATCTGCTCCCTTTCCTGGGGATTGGGGGACCGGGGGTTGTGCAGTAATATCTGCAAAAAAGGTTCGGATTGTGAGTCTGTCTGAATGTTAAGACGATGTCCCGGTGGCATTGGGGCCCATGGTGTACGCATTCTTCCAGTCTGTGTTCGGCGGTAGTTAATGAGTCACGCCCAGAAACAATGTGTGATTAACCAGCCAGCCAAATTTGAATGATTAAAAAAAAAAGTAATGCCTATATTGAATTATGTTAAAATAAAATCAGTATTCTCCGCTGTGACATGCTGCAGGAGCTTAAACCCCAGCTGACCCTTTTCATAAAGTCTTGACAAAATGAACCGTACCAGCCACACAAACACACTTGATTGAATTTGAAGCCAACCAATCCAGGGAAGGACATTGTCGGTTCCTCCACCATTTGCAAGAAATATGCGTACAGGGTTATCTAGATCATCAGCTCTTCATCAGCGTGGCCCCTCACAACCTTGGGGTCGATCCATGGCAGCCACTGACTCTGATGCACTCTAGTTTTTATCATATGAGGGTCTTGAAGAAGACGTTTACCAGCTCACTGATTTCTCCTTTACCGCTCTTGTGTGTTTGTGATTTACAGAGCAGGAGTTCTCTCTCCTTCTGGTGTTGCTAGTTGTTTCCAGTTTGTTTGTAGGTTGTTTCTGAAGTTTCTGGATCTTACGATCTACAGCACGGTTGAGTCCAGATCTTCTCCATGTTTAGTTATTCTTGGCCAGGCCTCTCCGGTCCCAGAGTTTATTTTAATGCCACTTTGAGCCAAGTGAATACAAATCTGCTGAAATGACTTGTTATCTTGAATTCATCCAAGTGGAGTAATGTTGGATTTTGTTCTGTTGATGCTAAAATACACAATGACTGTTTCAACAAATTTGTGCGACAACTCTTAACATGTGTGTGATGCAATGCGTATAATATTGACACCCAGTCTCTCCCGTCTCAGTCATTATATGCGTTGTATTGGCGCCATTAGTCAAAATGTCCTTGAGTGCAGAGTGTACATATGATGAGCTTTATGTTTTTTACATCATGTCAAACCAATCATCATTTCAGATTGTAACACCTTCGGCCCCCAAGGTGTTCATTTAATTTCTTATTTTATTTTTAATCAAAGAAAATGTGCATGTATGTGCAACATCCAATTCATCAATCTTGGACTTGCAATAACACCAAGGACTCTGTATAGACTCTGCAGACCTGCACAAGTTATTGGAGAAATAAAGATCACAATGGTCAGCTCCAGGAGTCCAACTACCCGGCGTGTTCTTCAGGGCATTCGTGCAACCTAACGAGGACAAATATTTCATGCTTTATCCCCTCCGCTCAACAGAAACATTAACCTCATCTCAGTGCAACTGTGTGTGTGTGTGTGTGTGTGTATACGTCTCTCTGAGCCAGTAGATCTGAGACGGGCCCTCTGTGATAGGCTTTCTATCACGCCTGCAGTTCCGATTGATCGTCTCAGCAATCAGCAATTAAGCCCTAGTGATGAGAGCAGGGGAGTGGGGGTGAGGCGGGGAGGGGAGGTGGGAGGTAAGCCCCCACTCCACCCCCCCCCCTCCCTGGACTCCCCACCCCTCACTCCTCTCTTGTCAGCCCAGGAAAGGCTTCACTCAGCTGGGGTGCGTTTGGCCTGGGGCTGGGCTCACTGGTGGAGGTTAACTCCAGCATAAATAAGCATCTTTGGACTCATTACAGGGATTAGAGAGTAATTCGCCTGCGAGGAAGGAGACGACTGCCAGGGTTTTGGTACAGTTTACTACAGTCTTATAGGGGCGAGGGCCCTGGAGATTACAGAGGGAGAGAGATGGAAAGGCAGCAAAAGAGAGAAAGGCCAAGGGAAAAGAGAGGCTGGCTGTCAAGTCTGTGCATGTGTGTATGTGTATGTATGCGTGTGTACGTGTGTGTGAGTCAATCCAAGCCCCCGGCTGCCCCCTTGATCTTCAGCATGTTGGGGTGCTGTGAAAATGGATAATGGGAGTTAGAACGACTGGGCCTGTCTAGAGAGAAGTGTGCTGATTGTTATAACTTTCCCTCATCCTTCTCTCCTCCACTTAACTAAATAAACACCCAAGAGGTGGCACTCTATCAATTTTAATGATGTTGAAATACAATTTAGGCACAAAATACACAACAAATGCTAATTTGGCAATGATGAGAGGCATCAGAAATTCCTCCCATTATTTATTCAGCTGACTTTCTGCATTTTTCATCAGAACAAATATTCCCATTTCAACAAACACGCGCGCACACAGTCGTGCGCTCGCGCGCACAGAGCTAATTTGGAGCATAAATCAACACGTTGGCTCATCAAATATATGCTCTATGTGGTTCTCTGTAGTCTGTCCAGTGCGGCAAAGACAAATAGTTCTGTCCAAAGTCCGGCTGGAGAAACAGAAGGGCCAGAGGATTGTCAATATATGCACACATGCATTAAACATAGCAGGTCAATGTGCGTTCAGGAAGACACAGACATCATAAAGACTGAAGTCCAGTCATAAACTCGTCCATGACGACCTTGTGAATCAGGTGCTGCAAAAACCTCTTCTTCATGTTTTTTATTTGAGCAAAACAAAACAGATAAGTCAGCCAGTCAAACTTTATTAAAGGCGTTCACAATAACTCTCAACATTGTTCAAACGTTAATGAGCGTATTCACAATACCTCCGAACCTTGTTCAGTTGTAACACGTAAAAAAAAAACAGTCTGATACCGCTAAATCAAAGCAGGTCATCTTCTTGCTTCCTCCACTTCCGTACCAAAAACCCCTGTGGTGGAAATTTCAGTTGAGATGTGAAATGAAGAATTCCGAGTTTTGGGTCATTTAATAGAGCTCTGCAGAGGTTCACCTCCAGCCCTCATGGTAGGAGAGTGACAACCCAAGTAGTCACACGACAAGGTTTTTATACAGAAACATGAAAGACAAAGAACAGGAAAGGGGGAGACCATATTGTTCCCAAGGATGAGCACCAACATGCGTCCCTCTGATACAGAGGTGTGAAATCCTCCTCTCCGCATGGGGGCCTGGGAGTTTTAGGCTCCACCAATTAACACGAATGAACACTTCGGCAGTCTGTAGCTTGATTCTTATGCTGATTAGATTCCCATTTGTCAGGAGTCTCGTGACATCAAAGACCTTTCACAATAATAGAAACATTTGCTTGTCTCCTGAATTCACTCCTTAACCCTGCACTCAATCATTGATGAAACATAGGAAAGAGTTAAAACAATGCTCCTAAATAAATAAATCCATCACAACGCATTTTTTATTTCAGTTTCAGGTGCTTCTCTGTAACATCGCCTGCCAATCATCTCCTCCTCCATCCTGACTGGCTCGGGCAGCCCTGCCTCTGCACCACATTTGGGACAGGTGAGGCAAGCGTCTGCAATGCTGTGGCTTTTGATGCAGTAGTAGCAGAAGACATGTCGGCAACCCACTGTATGAGGCATCGTGGGCCACTCTCCGCACAGGCTGCACTCCCTCCACAGCTCCGCTCCACTCCCTCTCTCCCCGTTGGCTCCGTCTCCCCCGAAAACAAAACAGGACACCGTTGTCTTCAGTTTCCCTGTGTTGATCAGCGGCAGCAGGAAGATGAGGAACTCGGCGAAGCCGTGCCACATCAGCTCCCGGTTCATGAACTGGTAGTTTATGTCCCGGTGCACGCTGGCCTGGCTGAAAACCACCTCCGCTCCTGTGATCCTTTCAGCCAGGACAGGGTGGCGACCTTTCCTCAGGAACACAAGGAAGTTGATGAGACTAGCAAGCTGGGCAATGCTAGAAGCAAGTGTCAGACATGTGTGGAGACCCTGCTGGAGCAAACCGCTGTCTCTCCCAGGCCCTGCTGAAGGCAGACCCAAGCACAGCAGCAGGCTATGGGAGCGATCCTGGAGCCAGCAGGGGCCGGCGGTGAGCAGGGCGAGAAACAGCTTCTGCCTGCTGGACAGAGGACTGTAACGGGGAGAGGGGGACAGAGTGCTGTGGTAGCGCAGGCTTAGTAGAGACTGGCCCACAGTGGTGCTGCTGGAATAGAGTGTGAACCTCCACACGAGCAGCTGGAGCAGAGCCCTGAGTTCAGGCTCCAGAGGCGTGAGCAGGCCGGGGCGGCAGTTCTGGAAGCACTGGGAGAACTGGGTCCATACCAGCTGCTCGAGGGCAGAGTCGAGCTCGAGGGCATCCAGCTGAGTGATGCGCAGCACTGGGGTCGGCAGCTCGGCGTCGGTTTCTGGAGCACAGCTTCCTGCTGTCCTTTTCTGGTTGTCCCCATTTTCCCAAGCTGCTGGGGAAAAAATATACAGAACAAAGATGTTATTCAGGTGACTTTGATCTGCAGTTAATAAATTACTAAAACATCTTGTGACTTTAACTTGCTATTTAACTTTCAAACATAGCGGTTGAAGTTATGAACAAAATAGACACAGGGGCAGAACTCGGTTGTTGGAGGAATGAGGCCCCGCAGGGTGAGGCCCATCCTGTTAGGAAGGTTATTTTTTTTCTTTACATAGGAACGGAAATCACTTTTCACATGTAAAACCCGTCCTTAATGCAACCTTTGAGCGGCGCAATGCAGAGGAGCAGGGGGTCTTAGACTGCTCTCTCTAGTATATAAACACACACACACACACACACACACACGCTCACAGGAGGCGAAGCCCAGGGGCTCTTGGTGCCTGCTCCCTCTGGAGATAGGGGTGTGTGTACAAATCACATCACTAGGGATTAGGCTAACGGCACAGTCTCTGGTACACCGTAAACATCTGCCAAATGTGGAACAATTTTCTTCCCCCCAGAGTCGACTCCATATGGGATCTCGCCATTGTGACGACGAGACCACAGCGCTGCATCGCTTCCCAACTGCTCACAGTTCCTCCCTAGTTTTATCTGGCCTTTTCCTCAAATGAAACGCTTTAAGGAGTGGAAGACTAACTAACACAAGGCAGAGAAAGAGCAATAGGGCCACAGAGAGGCCCCTTTTCTGACAGTGGCTTGTGTGTCTCGCTGAACAGGATTTGTCACGAGGCTTTAAAAGAGATTTCAGCTGGGTAAATATGGCAGTTTTGACTGAAAGCGAAGGAGATGATGGTCACTTTAGACATATCTCCAGAAGGTAGGGGGGAAAAAAATTACATTCTAATATATATATGGTGGCAACGCTCGGGTTTATTGTGGCGCGCGGAACCGTCTGTGCATTCATGATGTTTCAATAGAGCACCGTCCAAATAAGTTAGAATTAGCAAATGAATGAAAAAAGGCTGAATTCAAACTGAAGTAAGCAGGTGTGACAAATTCATTGAGCTGCATTTGAAATGCTGCCACGTTTAGTGACTAGAACCTCGCCTGTGATGGAAGTGGAGTTTGGATTAAAAAAAAAAGGTAGCTGCATGTGTACGCTCACCGACAAACAGGCTCCATTTGTTTAGCGTATTCTGAAAGTTTTTCCTTGATGGGAGAATATGTGCAGATTATGTGCTTTTGTGTGTGTGTGTGTGTGTGTGTGTGAGTGTGTGTGTGAGTGTGTGTGTGTGAGACTCTATGTATGTCAAGTGTGGCCTTGATCTATGCAGAGCTGTAATACAGAGCAAAGTTAATCTATCAGTCCATAGTCACACACACATGCAGGTGGTGGAAATCCCCGTCACAGCAGCAGCCCTCTCGGGAAAGTGAACCCGACCGGGTCCAATATTCTTTTCAAAGCCTTTTATCGAGCAGTTTACAAGTTATGAATGAATATGTTTTATTTGGGCAAACACGGTATTGACAGCCACCTATCAATAGTAATGTGACTATTGTCAAGGGTCTGTCAATATTAATGTAATTATGATGTAGAGGGATCAGAGGGATGCCGGAGTCGGGGGCCAAGTAACATCTCCTGCCCACTGCCATATCAATAGCTGGGATTGCTATTGACAGCTTCCCTTCAGACTTGCAGCACTTGGCAAATATATAACAAGCAGACACTTCAGTCAATGCTGGGCTGCCTATAAAAATTAAGCATTTGAATTTACAGGGCTTTTACCGTGGACAGCTGGAAATCCATGTTTCTTATGTAATAGTCAAAAGTCACAGTCAATGCCGGTGTTTACAGAGTACTGACACGGTGTGTGTGAGAGGGCTAGCAGTAGGGCATTTGCACACAAAAAGTAGAAAGAGATTCAGGCAGAGGAGCGCGTTCTCCGGTGCAAACAAAAACACTGTGCGCACACAAGATGCAATGTATCGACTTCTTGCGGGTCAGCCAACCAACCGGCCCAGAGACAATGTGCCCTCTCTTGGCGAGTCGGCAGCTGACATCGAACGGAGGCAGGAGTTCCAAGTTCCAAGAGTTCACTGAAAATCAACAGAAACATCACCTGCAAAGTCTGAGGTGCTGCTTTTCTAACAGAGCTGCGGAGAATACTTTACAAAAACATCTTCCATGGAATATTAAAGGGTGTTATGAATCAAGTCAGATGAGTGTTTTCTCTCTCTCTCTCTCTCTCTCCTTGCTACTTTAGCCTGTGCATCTTGTTCAGACAAAGATAGCACACTGACTCAAGGCTGACTGCCATAGCTTTCAGAGTACAACAACAACAACAACAACAACAACAACAGCAGCAGCAGCAGCAGCAGCAACAATACCCAAACTAACTGGGAACACAGTGTAACTGTGCTTCTAGGCAAATGGGGGCCATGACCAGTGAGAGGAGGGAGCGATGAGGCAACAAAAGTGTACAGAGCATCAGGCTGAAACCTTCCAGCTGAGGGAGGTCCTCTGAAAACTAGACAACGGGGCTGTAATGACAGATACCCAACAGGAAGATGGATCGACGGAGAGACAGAAAAAGAAGACTGACGCCTCAGACAACGTGTCGTGAATCAACCCCAGCTGGGAGCTCTGAGCTACTGTCTACTGACACAGTGAAGAAAAGAAACTGGGGGCAAAGATAGCTGAGGAGGGGGGGAAAAATGAGGGAGGGGAAAAACAGATAAGCGCAAACCTCTCCCTAGGAGCTGACCTTCACACTGACGGTCACAATAAAGGAGGAGGGAACATTCCCGAAGCAGACACGTCTCAGCTCTACCGAGGTGCGGGCATCCAGGGAAAAGCCTGTAGACGGAAGACTGCACTTTTTTTTCTTGACCTTGGCTTTGGTGTCTAGGGATGGGATGAGGCTGTTTAGGGCAGGGGACTAAAGACTGGGGGATGCAGGAAAGGTGGAGTATCTCTGGGGGATTGCATTTTGCTTTCCCTGCCGCGGACAAATGCTCTGAAGCCGCTCACAAGGCTATCATTCCTCTGCAGTTGGAAACTGTGTGGCCAAATGTCTCGATTTAGCTCCTGGCGCGGTGTCGAGCACAAATTCCTGAGCACTTAGCTATGGTTGTTAGCATAATATATTTTCTGAAATAATGCATAAACGTTCACTTGGCTTTCTATGATGCTTGTAGCGAGAAATAGGCAATGCATTGGCAAAGCATGCTGAATTACAACTTTACATTTTCTTCCCTTGCTCATGTAAATTAATTTGTGTAAAAGCCGTGGTGGATAAAGCTTATTTCTCTGAGCAGTCCAGTCCCATTTTTTTCCCTCTCTCTCCCGCCCCCTCACTTTATTGCCCTTCTTTCGCCTGGAACGAGCGCGAGCCTATTAGCCAAGGCCTGCTAATGTCCTCACTATGAAAACGGATGAGAATGTCAGATTTAAAACTTTTAAGACAGTGATGTCATACAGCAGACCACAGGCATTACAGGGAAGCTAAGATTACCCAGGCGGTAACTAGACTAATTGTTATGAGTCTGTTTCATGAAAAATGTATGTGTGCAAATGCACAGAGGGGTCTTCAGGCTGTGTGTGCGTGGATGCGTGTGTGTGTCACACACTAATGCGTTATCAAGGCTCTGCTCTCTCTCTAATCACCAAAGACTCCTTCAAGCCATGGGGTAAGGGCCAAGTTAATGCCTGAACACACATAAAAATGCACATCAGTTGGAACGGCACATCTGACACAGGAAAAGAAATTGTGCTCTGCTTAATCTGGTTTTCTCAGAAGGTAAATTATTTAAGAGAATTAATTGATTTCATGAGTATGAAGGTTGACTATGCTAAGGCTGTATGAGTAATAAGTACTGGGCTTTGCAAAAAAACAACTTAGAAAGTCATGAAACATTTAGAGGGCAGAGAGGCACAATGAATGTAGAGGAAACAGCGGAACTAATAAATGAGAGAAGCGAAGTTGTGTCTTTCTTAGGAGTCAATGAGGAAGCGCTGGGGCCTCACCTCATGCAAATAAAATGTGTTATCCTGAGGAATATTTGATCAGCGCATGTCTTTGCTTTTCTTTATGCATGAATAATATAATATAGTTGTTAATAAAACAGGGAACACTTTGTCTGTTTTTCAATCTGTGCAGCAATTAAAATACTGTATATTCAGAAGTAGGAAAACTTCTAAACTGGCAGCTGCTGTTTTTGACTCCGTGAAGGCAGGTTGGAGGATTTTGAGTATTTGCCTTGATGGTCAAATCCTAATTTTGTGTCTTTGAAATGGTTTGGTTAACTCGACTGGTGCTGCGGTTTCCGCAGCCCCAGTGACACAATGCTTCAATTTAGAAGATTAACGCGTTGATTTCCTGCCACAATGAAATTAATAAACCCTCAGCAAATGTTGAACCACAATGCAAATTTGAAAAACAATACTCTGTTATACACGAGAGACTGGAATAATCACAATTAGCTTTGCAATGTGGGAGTTCCTGCTTTGTCTACATGGCCACCAGTTCATCATTATGTTCCTGTAATATCTTGGCATGTAGACCTACAATAATACAGAAGACAGAAAATAATTTGACAGACTATATAATATGCTGACACATTAAATAATTAATTGTCATTTATAACATTTTTTTTAAATTAAATTCCTTTGGCACCACTCGTCAGAAAACTTAAAGCCATATGTAAAAGCCCTGGGGTGGACTTGTTTAAGTTAACCCTGCTTTCATTTGATGGCTATATAAAGTGACCCAATGACCTCACAGCCCAATCTAACTTCAGTGACCCCCCTTTAAAAAACCCTCATTACTCTAAGTGTTTAGGTACACCACGATAGTGACAGGTCGTGCAATCAGACGCTCAGCGCTCTCTTCATAATGCATTGTCTCTTGGTTTATTTTTTCCTCCCCAGCTCGTGCCAATCAGTCTTTAACAACAAC
This sequence comes from Pseudorhombus dupliciocellatus, assembly GCA_016785235.1. Lineage (NCBI taxonomy): Eukaryota > Metazoa > Chordata > Actinopteri > Pleuronectiformes > Paralichthyidae > Pseudorhombus > Pseudorhombus dupliciocellatus. The sequence continues at coordinate 1,401,668 of JAFBJW010000068.1, forward strand.
AAAACCCAAATCTGCTCCATTTTGATAATAGGGCAAGAGCATTATGTGATAATCACAGCGGGGATTAGGGTTTTGCTGGAGTACGTGAGGGCAACGCAGTCAGTGCCACTGGAAGAGAGCGATATAACCGCGAGGCTGATAAGAGGAGAGCAGTGATGATTGGGATGAAAGAAATGAGGGGATTCTTCACTTGGAAATCAATGAGATCAACTTTGCCTTGAATCTCAGTTCAGGAGATTTTGATCCATGGTCCTGATTATTTAGGCAAATAATGGAATTATGTTGCAGGGAAAGACAACCCACTTTAAGAGGGGAACACACACTCACAGCTGGTAGAAGCTGGTAAATATATATACATATAGGAGAGAGAAAGAAGACTCACCGTGCGCTCTTTAATCCATGTGCAACAGGGTTAGGGTTGAGGGTGACACACACACACACACACACACAAAGTAAACATTGACCAAGGAGGCGATACCGAGTCTTTAAATCGTTTTAACGAAGCCGTTTTCTCGCTCTCGATAAATGCGTATTTAGTGTTACAGTCACGGCTGCTGTTTTAGACCCCGCCGCTACATTAATATTTACCCATTTCTCTCCAGACGCAGAAGGATCTCGGTGAGCCACAGCAACTCTCGGACAGAAACGAAAACAAACAGCACTTCCGGGTTGTCAAACGCAGACCCCGCCTCGCCAAGAGGCAGCGACCAATGGTTTACGGCAGCGTCACGGTCACGAGACGCTGGGTCCGCATCGACCAATCGCATCGCGTTTTGCAAACGCAGCAGCAAGACGCCTGAAGTGAAGGCCGAGGGGGGAAAGCACGTTGGCCGGCCGTTGTAGAAACGGCTCACAGAAACCAAGCCGCTGGTGCAGCCACGGTAACTCGCAGAAAACAACACAATTCAAGTCTAACGCACTCAAAATGGCAGAAGCACAGCGTGCACAGGCGGCAGTGCAGTAGTGTGAACCCCAGAGAGAGAGAATTGAAACCACAGGGAGGTTGATGAGGGGTGATAATGAGTGTTATCCTGTTAGTTCGTTAGCGGTGGAAGGCCCAGCTGCAGGAACTTTACTCAATGCACTGCACGAGGCGTGTGTGTTAAGCATGAGCCGACAGCCAGAGTCAGGGGAAGCCCGGTGGAAGGAGCGGGCACCGGGGGGACAGGGTTCGAACCCCGCCTGTGGGGGTGCACCAGCTCCCCGGAGTCCTGCGGCCGAGACGAGCGACGTGAAGCGGCTTGTGAGCGAGTTGAGGGGACTGCACGAGCAGAGGTTCCAGTGGCTGCAGATGGACGCCACCTGCACACCGGAGCAGCGGCTGCAGGTGAGACGATGTTGGGTGCAAACTGCGCTGTAGCTGCGATGCTCGGCACCAAAACTCTTCCAAGCCCACACCAGGCCTGTGTCAAACGAAACCTGAAACTTTCAACCGTCATTTAAGTTTTTGAGACAGTTTAAATTCACAGCTTTTTTTTTTTTTGCAATTGTCCAAGGTGAGCCAGAGAGTTGTTGAATAGATTGTTTTCTTCTTTTTAATATGCAGTCTGAAGGGCCCAATGTTTTGTTTATGATTGAGAGCTGAACTTCATTTGTTGAAAGTTTTGCATTTGTGGATCAAAGGAAATAAGAATCAATATGCGTTGGACTCAGGGTGAAAGTGCAAGTTTGTGTGTGTAATATTTTTGTTGGATGTTTATTTTAAAAATAAATAAATATAGGAATTGGTGTGTTTAACGCTGAAGTCAAACCACTGTTCCTTTAACAGGAGAAGCTGTTTCCCGGCTTGTATTCATGGTTCCAGTCAATAGCATAAATTACAAAAAGAAATATTGAGGACCCCGTTCAGACCCAAAGTCTCTTCAGGATGCCTTTTACCGACATCAGTTGTCATTAAGTTATCATCCATCCAATACAAATCAAACAGCATCCTGCTCACCGTGACTCGGACATCAGAAGATGACCTCTGTCGTGTCAGATAAATGGCAGGAGGAAGCGCAGGGGTGCTTTCATAAAGCCGCAGCACTTGTAACAGGTGGCAAATTGCATTATGTTTCCATCTGAGCGGCAGAGATCGGGAACAGAAATCCAGCCTCATATTTAAAAAATAGAGGTTTCTAATCATCAGGATTGTCATGTGACATCATTTAGGCACTGAATGCAGCCTGTGTGAGCTGAGCTTTGCATCAAAGCAAGTGTAACAAGGTTTCGGAGATGGGTTTTGGTTAGCTGCCCCCAGTTGAGGGCCTGGCTAACAAGGTTATGTGTTCAGAACCCAGGAGCTCCCAGGTCCGAAAAGGTTGATGTGCACAGTTAATCAGAAAGCTTGTCCATTGGAAAAACAAGTGGCCTTGCATCCGTGAACCCAGTGCAGGTTTCATGATGTGAATCCATACTTGCTGTGGCAAAATATTCATTTTAGAATTATATGGCTCCATTTTAATCATCATACCTTAAGATCTAGTATTTTCAACCCTGGGATATGATCTTAAATACTGTCACATCTACCATCTTTGTAAAAAAAAAAAAAAAAAAAAAAAGACTCTCCCTGAAGCTATACAACAATGTGAAGTTATGCGTCATGGGGATTGTAGAAACCGCTTGTTGACTTGTTTGGTTTGAGGGGACAGCTACTTGAGAACACAGATGCTCCTCCAAGGCAAGAGAAACTTAGGTTGCTCTCTCCTTTAACAGCGCTGAGCTAATTGTATGTGTTGGCAACTGTTCAAGTAATATGCACAGGCTGTTCATGGCTGAACTGCTACAGCTGACCACACTATACGGCCCAGCGTATTCCACCATGCGCCAACAGATGTGCTCTTTTCGAGCAGGATTTTTTTTGCATCGAACGTAGTTATGTGCAGTCATCGCAACTACGTCCTCAATGCCAGAGAGGTGTCCTTTATTTCTTGGCCCATGTCCATCCTCCCACTAAATTATGTGGACATCTGTTCATCAGGTTCTCCGTAATCCTTGTGACAACAAAACAAAACAACCAACAAACAAATGGACAGTGGTGAGACCTGTTTGGACAGACAGTCGCCCTCATGTTTGAAAGTCATTTGTGATGCATAGATTATGTGCAAACGATGGGTTTTGTTTGTCTTGTTTCTGCTGTCACCTTGTTAAAATGCAGTAAATAAACGACCCTTTCCTCCTTTTTGCGTTCCCTCAGAAAAAAGAGGACCTTCTGCAGTCCTACGTGGATGACCTGACTGACCAGAACCAGCTGCTGGTTCAGACCATTGAGGAACTGCACATGCAAGCTGACCGCAACCTCTCAAAATCAGGGATGAAGCTGTGCTCCTCTGATCCTGAACTTGATGTAAGTATTTGCAAATATTTTTATGGTCTTATAACTTGATAAGGTGGGAACTTCAGATGTGTGTCAATATTGATTCTATTAAATCTCTGAACAGATATTTTGTGGCAAAGCATTTTGATACAGGGAGAAATGTTATTGTACCTGCAGCATGAACTTAAACATTTACTGGACTGATAAAACACAAGCTTGTGTAAGGATTTTGTATGTGATCTGCAGAGTATATGTTGGAGCACAGCCATGGCTCTCCTTGCATGTGCAAAAACATGAATAATTTAATTAATAAATAAATTATGAGCTCCAAGAAAAAGTAAAGCTACATTTTCCAGGTGATATTTATTTATATTTGCGATATAGGTGCAAAAACAACTTATGAATGCCAGCTTTTTTTTTTTTACAAATGAACACACATACATTGATATTGTTCTCGATCAGAGACATTTGTTTAGTTTTATCCAATAAGTAAAGCAGCAAATGAATATATAGAATGAAAAGTGTATTCATCAACACTTTTGATCATCAACTAACATGAGCACAAATGTAATAAGAATTAATTCAGAAACAGCTCTTGTCTCTTTGTGCAGAATGATCGTCTCCAGGATGCTTTGTTACTCGAGGCCAAGGTCTCTTTGACTTGACAGAAGCCAATCATCCGAGTTCACGCTGAATATGGTTAGCTGTAAATTCAAGGAAAGTGCATTGTTTAGACAGAATAGTAGAACTTCAGCACATGATGATGATGAGCACAGTCATGCAACAAGTTTGTCTAAATGCATAAAGGCACAGAAGTTTGCTTTCATTGAGAGCTTAAAGACGAGTGAATAAGTTGTGTGTGAACTGAAAAAAGGAGTTGAGCAGAGAAGGGCCTCTATGGTCATATTCTAAGCTTGTTGCCTACAAATTGACATTTGATTTGAATGGACTGGAGGTGGAAAGCATTATGCAAAAAAATGCTCCAATCGCATATAAGCTCCGACGAGGTGTCCCCCCCCCCCACACACTTTGTATCAGAGCAAGGCAGGACTATAAAGACATCCCAACCACTTGATGTAGTGACCTTAAGGCATTGTTCCATTTCAGTTCTGGCCAATATTCACTCTTTTGAGTGGGTTTTCCACACAGAAAAGTAATTATGGTCTATTATACTCCCAAGTACTCATCTACCATTATGGAGAAGGTCAGCGGGGGTAGCTTTGTGTGCTCTCTACTCTGGTCGCAAAGGTCACTGCAAAGCATGTCCGTTTTTAACTTTCATCAATTTACAACTTGATTTCATTGGTATTGGCGTTGCTTCAGCAGCAGAACACACTCGGGGCTGCACAGCCTGTTTTCCATAGGGTTTTCTCAGACGTCTCTCCTGCGAAGGCTGCGCAACATTAATGTTAGTCACAGCGCAATATGTGTTTAGTCTGTGGTGAAAACGGCAAAGACCTTTATGAGCTTCAAAATATGTCAGAAGGAATGGAATTTTAGACTCGGCGCCAATTTATTTTGCTCTTTTGTCAATTAAAAACATAAAAGGGAAATAGGTGAAGGAAAATTAGTTTTTGACAGCAGATTCTTTTGACAGCCGGTGACATACAGCGAGAGGGGACATAATAGTTTGCAGCCCCGCTGGTGAACTATCTTGGGAGCTTTTGAATCTCCATTTTCAGCGCCGCTCTCGATGTCTGCCTTTCTTTACTTTGTGTGTTTTCAGGGCCCGGATTGGTAAACAAATACAAACAAATGGACTGCTTCACTCAACAGTCTATTAGGGTAGTTGGGGACAACATTGTGTTTCTGCTCCGATGTCCATAATGTGAAATCCAATCAAATGAGGAGCATTTAGAGCTACTTATGGCCCGTTCCACCATGTAAACGATGCAGTGAGCTCTGTAATGGGAGCTCGGCTCGCGTCTGATTGAATCGTAGTATACGGCCTTGTTGATGCACAATGGGGATGAACTGTAATGGACACTGCGTGGAGTTACTTTTGTGGTCCTAATGTCATGAAATCCAAGGCTTGTTTTCTCTGTTCGAGACTGCTGCAATTAGCCTGTTGTTTATTTGTCATTCAGGCGCAGACGTCATGCCATCAAACGGTACTCTGCGAATACGGCTGAACATCTGTTTTAACCTGTATTTAACTTCAAATGGGCTGAAGGACCTTTCCTCCGGCATGTGGAAGCTCAGCCAGCTATTTGGGAAGAATGTTTTCTGTCCTGAATTGTTGCTCCGATGAGGTTGCTACTTAATTTAAAACGTAACCATCAGCAAATACTACATAACCAAGGTCTTTATAGTCACTTTCAAGCAGGGTCTCTCGTAGTAGTTATTATGGATTTTGTACGTAGCTGAATGGTGGTTATGGTTATTCCAGTGGAAGCTGAGCTCTAAAACAGCATTGATAATCCGTATGAAGATGTAGACTCCCAGTCCCTGTGGTCCTCTGGCCAGTATCACTTTTTATTTTCTATGGTTTGCTCCATTTCCAGCCAACGAAAAAATGTACGGAAAATGCTGAACTTTCTTTGTGTCATTCAGTTACAATAAAAAGCATTATTATTAGTGCTGAGGAGTTTTTGGAAAAACCAATGGGGAAACTTTCCATTTAGTCATTTCCTTCAATCTTCTCGGTGATACTCTCATTGGACCGTCATTTTGGCAGCTTCAGGATTAGTAATCATAAAATGCAATAAAACTGGTACTTTATTGATCCCCGTAGAAAAGTGTTTTTTTTCCCTGCTAGCTTTATTCCAGGCAGGTCAGAGGCTCAGGGGCAGCTACAGAGCAACTTCTGGGGCTGGCAGGGATTCAGTGTCTTGCTTAAAGACACTTTTATTGGCCAGATGGTTGCCAGTTGAAGGTTTCAGTGACAATCGGAAGATGGATAAAGCACTCACGCTTAATTTGAGACATGCAATTAGGAAAACATAAATGGCCATGGTCAAACCATTATCAGGTTATAGCACCATGTTTTTCCCCAACTTCGAATGAGGGGTGGGGCCTGGGAGTGTCGTACGGGACGTCGTGTTTTTGTTTCACACATCAACACCTGCATCAGCCCGCTCTCTTGTCTCGTTGTCTTTATCTGTTCACGCTACATGTATGGCATCTCTTTTTTTCATCTTGAGGTTTTTCTTTTTTCCAGTTTGTGTGCTCATATCATCTCAAGAATTTGCTCGTAATAATCGAGGCCCCCTTTTGTAAATTAGTTGGAAAACGTGTCCTCTCCTCTCTTGCTAAGCCCCGCCTTAAGTCTTTTAGAATTAAGCAGGTTGAGCGCAGAGTCAAATGTTTCCTCACTGTCAGTCCTCTGGCTCTAATCATTTGATATCTCTCGGTGTTTTTTCTTTTTAGGACCTGAATCAACAGAGGACCAACGTAGACCTGAGTGATCATCTCAGAAACCTGAGGTCAGGCATGAACTCCATTACACTGCTCCTGCAGCAAACAGGATACCTGCACGACCTTGATGTGAGTCTCATTCCATATATTCATTAGTCTTGACTTATATTTTTCCTCTGCTGATCTGCCTTTAATGGGCTGTTTATTTGTACATTATGCGCATGCCGGGTAAATCTGTGTGTGTTTGTCTGGGTTGTGCACGTTTAATACCCAGGCTTTGGCCCCTGGCCTGCAGAGCAGCACGGGGTGCTGTGATGGCCTGTGGGGGGGGGATCAGTGTAGATCAGAATAGATCAGTAGGGATCACTTGGGATCAGTGACCCTCTCTTTGATCCACTCAACCCGTTATCACATTCCCACACATTTTTCAAATGATTTCCATACCAGACACTGTCAAAACACCCGCACGTTTCCGGAGTCATTTGATTTCCTTGTTTGTAAAAGTTAGGGGGAACAAATCAGATCCCGTTTATCTTGTCTCATTTCATATCTGAGAAGGGAAGAAAAACAGGTTTTAACAAGTGTCAACTGTGTTTGCTAGCTGAATGCTGGGAATGTCTCCAGCTGCGATAAGAGTCTCCATTCTATGTGTGATTCTCAAAGTGACTGTTTATGACATTCTCCATAAACCACAGAACTGGGGCTATTAAAATCTGAAGGCTCTGGAACCAAATGAGAAAATTGGTCTCATGACTTAATTCAAGCTAATGAGAACGTAATTTTCCCTGTCATGCGGCGCTCCCTCTGTAGTAGCTCTCTCAAGACCCATTTTTCCTCCAAGACTGTCAGCAAAACAGTACATTAAAGAAGAAGTATATAAGTAATGTTGCAACTGTTGGATGAAAACGGACCCTTTTTTTCAGGATCACTGCAACTTTTTGAAGTCAAACAGATGGTTAGCCTCACGGCCACACTTAGAGGAGCATTCATTTGATCTCACGAGGCAGTAGTCACACAAATATTCCTGTCCAGTTTTAATTGCATGATCCTCATAATTTATTCCTGTCGCTGATTAAAAACAGACTCGGACAAAAATACAAACAGTTGTTACAGACGAGAGATCTTTGTTTGTCTTTGTTTGAGTTTATGAGACACATTTCAGTGCTGTGAGAAAAGTCCAATACAGACACAGTGATCAGTTCTACATGTGATCACCATCCATTGTCATCTAGATAAAAGTGTGAAATGATCACGATATTGATTTGAAGTGGTGTCGCAGCCCTACGCAGAGTGTGTTAAAGTGTGAGCAATGCAACTAAAACAGTCCCACAAATTGGATAATGTGTACCTTACCCAAGACTTCAGTTTTAAGGATGCCACACAAATGTCTGTTGCCGACTCCTAGATTGATTCATTTGTGTTCTTTGCAGTTATGATCAATGGCGTTCATTCTCTTTGTTTTTCAAAGGGTTTAAGCTGAGCCAGGCCGCCATTAATGATAGCACGCAGCCATTACAATAGCTTCAGCAAGTTGTTTTTCATTAAAAGGCACAGGTATCTGATTATTAATCGTTGTGGGCTAATACGCTAAGTCCAGGCATTGTAATTGGCGATCACGAAGGTAGAGGTGCTATTAAGACATCTCTACTCCAGACCTGGATGGACCCTCTGTTGTGACTGCCCTGCTCACACCAACGTTAACTCAATTCAGGGCCAGCATTAATAACCATCCCTGAACTTAGTGACCTTTATCACCCCCCTCTCTCTTCTTCCTCCTTCCCCCGCCCACGCACATATACATTTGCTTGTGAAGCATCTGCTCGCAGTGAGAGTTGGAGTGTGAGAATGAGAGAGCACGGAGGTCAGAGGGTTGCGATGGTTGACTATGCTAATGCTGTTGTTAATGACTTTGCTGTGAGTGATAATTGATCGTCTTCATTACCATATTAACTCCGCCGCCCCCCACCCCCACCCTCCCAGACCCCCACCGGCCCGCAGTCACTCTCTATGCCGTAATGGATGCCCCCATTTGATCCTTGGAATAATGAACTAATTAGCTTAATTAAAATCAATAGAGGTGCCAATACCAGGTTAGACATCTCAGGGACACCGTCTCTATCTGCAGGGAAAGGAATTCTCAGAAGGAAAGAGTAAAAAGGATGGATGGCAGGGGGTGGGAGGGGAGATACGTAAACAACAAGAAGGTTGGAAAAAAGGTGAAGAGTAAGGAAGGACAAGAAAGTGAGACACAAGAATAGGAAACGTTTTTTTTTTTTTTTGGAACAAGAGAATGACATCAACAGAAATAAAATGAGGCGCTTATGCACAAAGAGGGAGAAAGTTAGGACGAGAGGAGGTGTAAGTTTGGAGATCGTAAAATATGAGACATAAAATTTAAAAATGAGTGGACAAGGGCAAAGACAAGAAGATGCGAGACAAAGAGAGCGAGGGAGAGAGAATATCCGAGGAAGGGAGGGAGCCAAAGAGAGGGGAAACTAAACGAGAGAGAGAGAGGGCCAAAGAGGTTCCTAATGCTGATTTATGAGTGCTTGACCGTCGTTAGCTGGAATAAATGGCTTGTAGGAGTGGCTGCAGCATTACTCCCCGTGCAGGATACTAAGTGCATTGTAAGGTCAGCCATAAGGCCAAACTTACATATGTAGTACTCTGCCCTTGTAAACCTTTGTTAATATATCAGCCACAGGATGGAAGTGTAACCAGTCCGTCTGATGCACTGGCACAACCGTAGCTCTCTAACCTGTATGGTAATTATGTCACGTCTGTTTTACTCTGTCTTATTATTCTTGTCATAAAGCGCATAGAATAGCCTTGTCTCTAGAGTTTAGTTTTTCCAGCCGAATGTTCTCTCAATATTGCACGTACAAGTTGGATAAAATTTCAAGTTCATTTCTTCGTCCACGCTCACGCTAAACATGTAGACCTCGACCTAGGAGAGCGGGACACTGGCCTGCCCGCACCAATCACCATCACCGCGAGCTGCATTTTCCCTGTTTTCTTCTTCTCCGTCCCTCGTTTTTCCGTTGTGATCTGATGACTCACGCTCGCACGTTTGTGCTTTTGTTTTTTCTCCTCTCTTGCTTTCAGTTGACCTAGCTCCAGACAAAAGGAGCGGAGGTTCGAGGGAAAAAAATGGAATGATTGCATAAATGGATGGCTATTTTCAGATAGAAAAGAATCAAGAAAAGGGAGAATGGAGCGGGGGGGAGGGGGGGGGCATGGAAGAGGGGTGAGGGGCAAGTGAATGAGACAGGACGAGACAAGACAATGTGATGAAGCTGGAAACGGTACAGAGGAGAGAGGAAGGAAAAGACTGAATGGCTGTTTCTCTAATTAGTTCACCTAGTTAATTGGTCTCTGACGATAGTGGTCCTTCTAATATTTCTACTTCTTATATTGCTCGACCTATTATGATAAAAAGTACTAATATCCTACTAATACATGTACAGTTACCTTCTTGCCTGATAATTCAGCTGTTTTCATACATCAAAGTGTCTCGAAATTGGGTCCAGATATTTCCCTTTCACTTACAACGCAGAGAGAACGCAGCAGGAGATCGTTCAGGTCAGACGTTTTCACAAGAACAGGGAAATGTTTCTATACTGTACGTCTGGAGCAGCTGTCCAGGACATTCGGCGCACCAGAAAATTTCAAGAAAGCTTAATACTACTAGTACTGCCATTGCTTTTTTGTGAGAAGATCCCCGTGACAGTATTTGTTTGACTCTCCTCTCCTCACCTTCTGTGAGAGTGTATTGCATCGGCTCGTTCTGTTTGTGCCGAACCGAGCATGAAAACTGATGTGATGCAACGTTTGTGTAATGTGCTCTGTTTCCTTCACGCTCTCTCAGCATTCGGCAAGTATCAGCAGCGAAGAGGGATCCAGTTTGAATTCCAGTGAAATGAAGGTCATCATAGTCACACCAGTAAGCCTGCTGGTTTATTGTCCCGACATAAAAATGCATTCAGTCCACATTCACTTCATATTTTTCCTCCTCCCATTGCTGTTAATACCATATACCTTACCACTCTTTAATGGTTAAGGTGTATTACTCATAACACACACACAGACGCCGGCCTTGCCTCTAACAAATGAGTTTACCGTGGTCATAACCTTCACCGGGCTCATTACCATAGATTGCAGGTCTTTTCATAAAGCTGGGACCACTGGTGACGGATTACTAACCGGTTGGACACTCACTTATATGCACACATACACACACGCACACGTTGGGATCTGTAATGAGACCTTATTCCGGACACCAAACCCAGCTGCCTGTAAATTACAGCTGCCACTCCGCCATACATACTTAATCAGCTAATGTTGTTTTATTCCTTATTATTAATTTGCTCCCCGATCTGATTTATCTGAAGCGCTGTGCACCGCACCAATATTTTCTCCCCTTTACAGTTCAGAGAGGCAGAGAATGAGAGCAAGCCGTGTGCTTATTCGTGTACTTAGGGGATTGCATCTGCAATGAATTGACTGGCTGTTTAGGCATACATAACACAGTCCACTACTCACCTTAATAATGTAAGCAGGTCGTAGCTCCTGCTAACCCAAGGGTATATAAGGCACGCGTACATAGACACACACATACGTTCCCACTCCTAAACACACACAGCCTACCAATAATAGTTAGTGACCTCTACGTGTGCCGGGTGCTCTCGTCGTCACGCTGGGGTTGCATTGGAATGTGAATGTTTTATGATTGGGGGAGAGGGGCTTATTTGTCCCTACGTCTTTATGTCTATTTGTGTGTCTTTGCTCAGCGACCAGATGATGTTGAGAGGACACACAGCTCGTCAATACCTACTTTTCCTTTGGCTTTTTTGATTTTCTTTTTTATACTCAGCAGTCCACTGAAAGAACACATAAGCAGCTATTTCTTAAAATGATCACTATCCTGACTGCATGAAAGTAAGTGAGTAGATTTGGAGATCCACGAACGCACAATAAACATCAGCACATTATTATGAGAACACAGCGTCAGATCGGTCCGGCTGTCGGCTATAAAGCGCGACACTGTCGCAGGGAGAAGAGTTATCCCACAGACGGGCTAACTGTTTGAACAAGTGCTCCAAATGCCTTTGTGGCTGTTCCTGGGACTGTAAATGTCTCCAGGCTAAAGATGCACAATCATATTTGTGCATTTGTGAATGTTGGCGCATGTGAATCTGTCCCAGTGGCATCCTTAGCCATTCCTAGTCTACAGATAGCACGTATGCCACATCCACGCTCACTCGGTTGGAAGGTGAGACAATATTCTTGTGTTTTAGAAACACACATCTACCAACTGATCCAAGGAGGGCTCTGCCCGCATCTTTCATCAAATATTAACGTCACCTTTGATGCGTCTAAACTCATCGTTCCGTCTGCACCGGCCCCTTATGTGGATGTTTTTGTGTGTTCATGTGAGCACATTTTCATTCGTGTTTCAGGACCCTGTTCCCCCTGCACACACACTCAACATGAGCATATGCATAATTGACACACAGACGTGCACGCGCACACAGACACGCACAAACAAGGCAATGTGTTGACCTGTGAGTCATTGCTGTCAGCATTGATTTCCTTTTCCCAGAGTGACCCCTGTCACCACAGCGATAGAGTGGCCGATATTTCACCAGTACTGCTGGGTCTCTCCTTTTCTTTACAGCCCCCCCCCCTTCCCCTCCCTCTGCACTGTACCCTTCTCCTCATCACAATCATTCCCGTGCCCTTATCTATTTATCCGATATTAGTAGTCATGTGTAATGAAGAAGCTGGGCCACTCTTTCATCTCTCGTGAGCTCGGTTCATTTGTATTTTCCTGTATGTCCTCTCTCCGTACATGCAGCATGAATTGACCCAGCAATCACAGCGGCGACCCTTATTTCCCACCCGTCCTCACACAGACCAGTGCTCACTTAGAGAAGGAAGCAGGCAGATGGGTTGATGGTCAGGGTTATTCAAGTCCAAGTAGTTATACTACATCTGAAATGAACAGAAGACTGTGTCTTTGTCTCGTCTCTCTCGCTCTCTGTCTTCCTATCAGAGGAAGTGACTTCATGTGCGGTTGTCAGACGGATATTTTGACTTCAATTGTAGACATTGCACTTTTCAAGACGTTTAACCTGAGGGGACAGACCCTTGTCCCTCCTCATCCTCACACTCCATTACAGAATTTAAAACCGCTCTCCATCTGTTTGAAAAAAATATCCCAAGAAAAGTTTACCCTTTACTCAGACAACTAATAACTTCTTTATAATAACTCCATGATTCAAACACACACACACGGATCCCTGCGTGCAGAGAGCGGTAGCAGAGTTGGCCTCAGGGACTCTGCCTCTCCTTCGGGAGGTTGCGCTCCTCAGGGGGTTCTTGCAACGCCACTGTCCCCATGGCAATATGCAAATCCCCATATGATATTTACCACCATGAAGTTCTCCCTTCTGAACACTGTAGTTCTCTCTCTGCTGACGACCATTCGGGAAAGACGGGTTTTCATTTGTTTCACACATTTTGACAAAACAATTGAAATCCTAGATCTCTATGTTGCTGCACTTATGTTCCTATTCCAGATTTTTACACCGAGAAACACCTGCACTGAGTGAGAGGTTGTATCCAAAAATCAGATAAATTTAAGTAATGTATACCAGCGGCAGCGGGAACTTTCGAGAGAGTCAACTGTTGCCTGTTGAATTTGTTGTCATGTCCCCTGTTGCCGGGGACACGTGTGGGTGAACCCTTGTGGGAATACATCAGGAAAATGTCGCAGAGAGCGAGTGAGCATGCCGGTGGGATTAGTAGCACACGACGGACGTAAAACTGCGAGAATCCAAATATCTCCGAATGAAGAGGTGCCATACTCTGCTCTCCTGCTGATGAAGATGTCAACTTCGAAGGGCAATGAGATACAGCAACAGTGTGTTTGTGTTGTAAACCAAAACGCAGCACAATTTGCATGTCATGTTCTGCCGCCTGCGTGCTCTTCCCACATTCCTAAAAATGTCTGGAACCAATTTCCCAGAGTTAATGGCTTTAATCGGCTCTGTTGACAGTTAATTACGCTTTGACTGCAGAATGAGTTTCTTTTCTCGCTCAGGATGGAGCACACATCCTGGACTCAACTCCTTTAAAATGTTTGAGATAAATCAACCTTTTGCAGTGACCATAGGGTTTAATACCGTGCCTTCACGGATCAAGCTTTATGGAAAATGACATTGTAATGATTATTATGGTGTCATTAAACAAATCAGCCGGCTTCCAAACATAAGAATAATCTCGCAGTCAATATTGTTTTTTCCAGAAGTTGTCTCTTGAAAGCTAAGAACACATCCAGATTTGGTAGGAAGTAACCAGTCAGTAGCTTGACAGCCCGCAGCGCAGCCAATTAAAGCACCCAGCCAAGCAGGAGTCGGTGGTCTGGCACAACGTGGCACAAAACTGAGTTTGTGGCTGTGCAGGCTTCCTCTGCCGTTCCTGTGAAACACACTGAAGGGTGTGATGGATCCTCAGTCAGCGCTCTCACTGTCAGAGAGGCAGGGATTTGCATCACACCTTGAGCATTTTAAATGGCTGCACATACGATAATAATAAAAAAATGAAATAAATGAAATGAGTAAATCAGGTCTCATGAAATGAAATGACAGGCAGGTTGAAACAGCGGGTGAGTTTGTGTGTTTCTTGCCACCAGCGTCAACATTAAACACATCAGATTGAAGCCACCCTCCAGGGTAGCATCACTCAGCCAGGTGTGCGTGCGTGTGTGTGTGTGTGTGCGCACAATGAAACCTAAGTCTTTTATCTACTTTTCCATTTCCTCTGTTTTTTTTGTTTATCTACAGATTTATTTATATATTTTTGTTGAAATGGCGAACACACACACACACATTGATCTATCGATGTATTGATGTGTGAGTGGGTGTCAGTTTTTTTATTTTCCATCTCCTTCCAATTTTTTAATTATTTTCCCTTGGTATAATCTCCTGCAGAGTTTTTTTTTTTACGCACAGTTACAGTAAGTTTGAGTTCTGTTTTTTTGCCAAAAGCAGTCAAATTTTGAAAGTTACTGAGGTAAGAAAAAAAAAAAACTCCCAAAACAAAAAATACTTGAAGAATTTCTTGATTTTCATTTGGTAAAGGTAGAAATGTGACTTCCGTCACACTCCAGCAGTACCCCAGTGTAAGTGTTCTAATTCAAAACTCCTCGCTCGTTTCGGCTTCGGAGGCTGGAGCTTCATTAGTGTTGCATGGCATTATTATTTTCCTCATGGCTTCCCTAGTTGTCCAGATTTTTTTCCTCTTCTTTTACCATTTTCATCTCTGCAAGGGCAGAAGGAGGTGCACATTTATTTCTATCCAGCACCCCCTGTCTCCCCCCGCTCCGTTTCTTTTTCTCCCTCCCTCCCTCTCCCACTTCTCTCTCAGGACCGGAGGAGGATATGTCTCTTTTTCTCCATATTGACTTTCCAGGTCAGACTCCTCTTCTCCTATTAGGCCAAGCTAACTGATCAATACATGGGCCTGGTGGGCTGCTGTGTGGACATGCAGACAGGCACATGCAGCAGGCCATGCCATGGTCAAGTGCCACACTCATTAACACACACACACACACACACACACACACAGAGTACACTCTTAAATTTCATTGTGATGCAATTTACTGTTGAAACAATTTCCAAAGAAAATAAAATCCAAGAAATTCTGCTTAAATCTTGTTCACTTAATCTCTCATCTAATGACTACATTAATCAGTCAATCAATCAGTGGAGCATGAAATATCAATCTTCACCCAGTTGGCTGCTTCAATGTCAAATATGGAGAAGCATCAATCTCCTCCTCCAGTGCTCTCATCCCCTCTCGTCCCCTGTTGTTTTCCCAGCTGCTGAGTTGTGACATCTGCAGTACTGCGACATGGATAAGCAGCTGCCAGGGATGGAGGGGGTGTGGGGGGGGTGGGGGAAAGAAAGGATGGAGGGCCATAGAGGACAATGCATGAGGGAAGTGACGAGGGAGGCGGGGGTGGTGAAGGGAGGGGCCGGGGGGAGGCGCTGACAACCTGCAACAGTTAGGTGTGCAGCAGGTTGAGATGGGCTGGTGAGTGTGTGTGTGTGTGTGTGTGTGTGTGGCAGTGTGTATGTAGTGTGGGTGTGTCTGTGTGTGCGTGCATGGCAGCGAGCCAGGCGGTGCCATCTGGCTGCTTGACAGCGCTCCTCTCATTAACAGGGAGGTTAATTGCTGTGGCAGCACCCAGGCTGTGTCAAACATCACCCTGGGGACATGGCGGCAACAGACAATCTTCATGTTTGTGTACGCACTTGCACAAATGTGTGTGTGCGTGTGTGTGTGCGCGTGCACCTCTATTAAATATGACTGCGAGACACCAAACGTCTCTTCACAACATAAAGATGGCCGCCGACAACCTGCCGTTTAGTTGTTAAGTATGTTAAGAGGGCAGTGTGTGTGTGTGCGTGTGTGTGTGTGCGTGTGTGTGTGTGTGTGTGTGTGCGTGTGTGTGTGTGTGTGTGCCACTCAACATGCATGTTTATATTATTCTTATGAATTATGCCTTGTTTCTGTAATGATGTAGAAAGAATTAGGTTTACAAAGCCAATGTCTATAGCCCTGAGGGCAAACACACACACACACACACTCAGAGGGCAGGGGGATGGGGTGGCAATATGCATGTTATTACTGCATATTCATGACTAATTTTGTTAGTCTTGCCTAATAGGCCTGAGTGACAGCTTGAGAAATCGAGAGCCTGTTTTAATATCACACACACACTTGTGGTTTCACACACACACACACACACACACACACACACACACACACACACACTTCAGTCACACTTATTCACTTCTCTGTGTCCACACAATAATCATAACAACACTTAGGGCTCTAAACAGGAATTCCTTGTTCATCTGTTGTTTTGACATCATGTCATTTGTTTAGCACAATTACTTTATAGTATACAACAGTATAGTAAATCATATAGCCAAATCTTTTTAAACATGCATAATCATGACCTGCAATATTGTACACAGACAAAGTGACACATTCAAGCGCACACACACACACACACACACACACACACACACACACACACACACACACACACTTGTTGCAGATCAGAATGTCTTTCAGGCTGTTACTCATTATACTCGTCTTTTTAAATATTTGACGACTTTTTAATGTGAGGATTTGTCTTTAGGTTTCTAATCTCTGCCGGTGACTGTGTTTTGTGCTGCTCATTTCAACTTGAGGCCATTCCCCTCTCAAGCGTTTCACCCAGATTGTGCATTAGTCCAGTGTTTTCCCACCAAACTAAAAATTGCTCAAATATTTTCAACAAGCGTTTGCCATTTTTTTCCGTAAGATTTGTAGAAAGTTTTGTCTTTTTTGGGACATTTCTGTACATGCTCAGGTTTTTGTACATATTTGTTTTACAGGGAAAAGCCCTGCAAAATTGTAATTCACTCCAAAGGAACACCGTGGTAACGGCAGAATTGTGAATTAATAGCACAGCACACAGTTCCCATTTTCTTTTAGAGACGAGAACAGACTATAATCTAAAGTAATTTTTTCCTCTCCCACTCCTCTGTGGCTTTTACTCCATTTGACTGAAAAGTTTTTTTTTGTTTTTTTTTTTTTCCTCTGTTGAAGTGAAAGATTTAACTCTCACCGCTCTCCCTCCACTCACATGTCACTTTTGTCAAATCTTGCCTTTCCTCCCCTGCTTGGAGTGAACGTTCAGGCACGCTTGATCAAATGTGAGTTTAACATTTTTAATCTGGGCAAAGTTTAATCAGAATAACTCATCTCTTGAGGCGTGTATGTGTGTGTGAGAGAGAGAGAGAGAGCGTCTGAGAAAGGCACACCGTGATATGATATTATTTTTTTCCCCCTTTCCTTCCGTCTTGGGTGTGTGACAGCTGTCACTGGTGACTCAGAAAGGTGTCTGGGCAGAGTTAAGATATTCTCACCACTGGGAAACACACACACACACACACTAGCTGTCACGTAACTTAAATTTCACCAGGCTCAGCATCCTGTTGCTTTTTATCAATCACGTATTGCACATTACACACACACTCTCACTGCATGCTGCTCACATATTGCTCACCAAGTCTATCACATATTTCATCTTTCAGAAAGCTAAATAGATTAATTAAGCATTGAAATGAATCATCAAGGTTCCTTCAGGGTTTAGAGGTGGGATAGGTTTTTCTTTTTAATTGAGTAACCAGAGGAAAGGCTGGCCTTGAGAAGCGTGTGTTTAAATGTTTCATGTAATTTGTCCATTAACATTTGCTTTATTTATGTCATGTGATGATTATTAGGCTTCAGGTGATCCAGGCCACATTTGTGATGCACTCAATATTCAACATGGTGAATTTCTATTGTTCTATTTTCAACAGCTAGCTCTCCATGTCCTCTCTCTCCATTAACTTTGCGCTCTGTCTCACTGCTGCATACCTCTGCTTCTTGCATTGATTCACTCAACTTTTGCTAATTTGACAAATTCTACAAAAAAGATAAATGAAAAAAAAAAAGCGACTATCAATTAGTTTGGATAATTTCTTCTCATGAAAAGTTTCCCAGTCTTCTCCTTTTAATTGAATCCAACCTACACACTCTTAACTGGTTTCAAGGTAAATTGTAAAATAATGAAAACTGAAATATGAAAAAAAACAAAAAACAATTTCCCATTATTTGAACACAAAGGACGACCTACATAAGTGAATGACTTGTTAAGGTGAGCTTTTGCTGCGTGCTTGTTATTGTTTAGAGCCCTGTCTGAGAGGTGGAGAAATCTTTTTTTTTTTTTTTACGATATTGCTTTGGCAGCTGTGCTAGAAGCTCTCCATGTGCAGCCAGGTTTAACAGGAAGCTGAGGCGTGTGTGATGAATTACCAGCATATCTCAGCGCCCTGGGTAACAAACATGGCGTTGCCGACCAGGATTAAAAGGGAGAGTTTTTTATGGCCTTCCCACACCTCCTTACAGGGTGTCACTAAATTATACCCACTGCTGTTTTACTGTCTTCTGTGGCTTATGGTTAAGACACACGGGCTAGTAGAAACACACGCACACACACACACACACATAGATATATACACACGTACATTTTTGCTTGTGGTAAACCCAGACTTGTTGGTTGTTTATGTGTGTGTTGGTCGGTTGCTGTTTTGTTTATGCTCCTTGTGAGCTGACTCATTTGCACCGCCGCTAATTAGTGGTTTGTGTGATTACAGAGCCTCGGAGAAACAAGTGGAGCAACTGGGGCTTGTTCTGTTAATCATACTCTCAACAAATGCTGATTTATATATCTTTTCATTCCGCCCGTGTTCCTGTTTAAGTGGTATGTCTGCAATGCAGATGTATGAATAGATCGGCTGGCATACACACGCGGCCTTGTTAAAGGTGATTGCCGTTTGTTTGTAGCAGTACGCCAGCTTCTGTATAAACTGCAGCGGTACCTATGAGGCCCAATTAAAACAAATGCAGCTTCTTAACAATGAAATATGGATGTGTGCATTTAGTTCTTTTGAATTTGTTAGTGCGGGAGGTTTTCCTCTGTAATTATGTGTGAATGACTAACAATGTTTCCTTCTCATTAATCGATAACAATAGCACAAATTGTTTTATAGCAGCTTATAATTTATTTCACTGCTGATTCCTCCTTTGTAGAGTTTGACATCACCACAAATAACAATAACACAGCAGCTATCAGGACATGAACCGCTGTTCGAGACTAAATTGAAAAATTTAGTACTTCTAAATGATAAAAGAGTTATTGCGATAGTAAAATAAATCAAAATCTGCTCCTTCTACTTTGTTTCCGTGTGAAGTAGTCAACAGAAGAGTGTTAGACGAGCTGAGCTAACTTTATTCCTTTGATAAAATTGTTCACATTTTCACTCCTCCAAATCCCAGACTGGAACACAAGGGCTGCAGCTGGGATGCACCATGATGTGATATGAAACACAGTGACGCTAAGAAAGACATCTGCGTTGTCAAAGTGCAGCCTAATGCTCTGCTGCTGAGACAGGGTGGTGCTCAGGTGCGCAGGGACCTGCATGCGCTCATGCTCCTGCCTGCAACGGCGTATTTCCACATGCAGATACTGACACGCAGAATAACTGCTGCCAGACGGTCCCGTCAAACATCTGCCTCGCAATGGGCCTTGGACTTGCTCGCATTAGTTTTTAAATAGCTGCTACGTCATTGGTTTAGCAGCGAGCAGCGATGTCACCACATGTCCCCCTTTTCTTCTGTCTGACTTCAGCTCTTCAACTTGAAAGTGAGGGAGCTAAGAGGAGTTGAAGAGAAGGAGAAGGAGGAGCAGTAGAGAGAGAGGGAGTGGGTGAAGAGAGTGGAAGACAAAGGCCCATGCTCAAGCCCTTAAAAAGCTGAGGAGGTAAATATTTAGAATTTTTGAGGTATTAAGTATATTTTTGTACCAAGTACATGTATTATAAAATAACAATAACAATAATAGACACTGAAAGGAAAAAGGGGTCATTTGGATAGAAAATAAACACACTGGATTTATAAAACCATGGCAACCACAAAGACATTCACCATGAAATCAGATGGCAAGTCAAAACATTACAGACACCTTCATCCACAATAGAGAGAAAACAAGAATCAATTCATCACTCGGAGAGTTAACACGTCCACGTTCTGTTCAATCAGCAGAAGTGGTATTTTTTCGACATCACGCATGTACATGCATGGATTTATGTGTGTTTGCACAGAGTTAAGACTAGAACTGGAGAAGACAAAAAAAAAACAACAACAACAAAACACTTCACCTTAATTCAGACCTCAGACACTCTCCCCTCCACCCCCGCCTTCCTCTTCCTTCCATCCTGCCATCTCGCCACAACCGCTCCAAATTAATCTGCAAAATATTGATTTGAGGAGCAAAGGGGTGGGGGTGTGGAGGGGTGGAGGGGGGGGTTGCACGATTGCGGCCGCATATTAATACGAACGGGCCGCTCTTCGTCTCTCCTCTATACTTTAAGATCCTCATATCTTCATAATTGATTAATGTTCCTTTGTGAAGTGGGGATGAATAATACATTAGTGGGCCTGCTGCACCCTCAGGCTGATGAGAAAATGTTTAATTTCAGTAAATGTAGCACTCCCTCTCTCTTTCTCCCTCTTTCATTTTCCCCTCTCTGGTTATTTGTGAGCGTTGTAGTGTGTTTGTGAGTTTTCACTCGTGAGCCGGAGAGCAGACGAGTGCTGTTGATTTGCCTCTTTTCGTGTTTACCGTTGGCTCGGCGCACACGCGAAGCATCACAAACAAAAGGCAGCGATTCCTGCATTTGCAAACACTATGAATAAAATCTGTAAAATGAGTTCAGCGTTGTTCCATTAGCCGATATAACGCTATGACACTTTACAAGCCTTCTGGGAAAAAAAAAAAAGTCATCTTTTGTATATTTTTTGCACATACTGCACCGAAGCCACCTGATGGGGACGAGTGTCCTCTCCAGCAGCCTGGAAAGGTGCAGAAAGGGCAACACGTGTCAGCTGCTGCGACTGGCGGCTCCATTCAGCTCATCTGGTTAACAACGCTAATTACACTAATCAGAGGCCTAATGATGATGGCGAGGGATTTCGGAGCTGCAGCCTTACTGTAGCTGGCGTGCGTGCGTGCGATGATGAGGCGTGGGAGGAATCTGGCACCTGATGGTGAGCATCTGTGTGTGCAGAACAGATAAATGATGGGGTGAACACACACACGCAGAGGCACCCACAGGTCTCACTTCATGCCTACTTAGCCCCGCTACGTTTTCATTTGAACTTGTGCCAGTGGTGAAGGGGGATCTATACACATGCACAGCTTCATACACACAGCCTGAGAGCTAATTGCATAAATAATACTTATCCGTTAACAAGCATCCTAATTAGTTATGCTAATCGGCCTTGATAACCCAATTAACCTCATAGAGCGAAGCACAGGGGGCAGGTGGGCGGGGGGGGCTCTGTGTGTTTATGTGTTGGTGTGGATCCTCATGCCTAAGAGCATATCAGAGACACTTAACAAAACACATTTGCCTAATTAGTTTCCAGTGACAAAGACAAGCGTTTATGGGTTTTTCATGTCCCTATTGTTCTGCTTCTGAATGCAAGGTAATAGGCTTTCCGCAGCAAAACACAGCGAGACGTGTTGCATCCACGCAAACAGCGTTCGCACTCGCACGAGCGAGGACGCACACGTCCCCTCCCGCGCTGCTTCCCTCCAGTCTGTCTCCTCAGTTAGATCCATACGGACATGTATATTTTCACAAGTATTACGGTAGTTTAAACAGAGTGTGTATTTGTTCAGGGAATGTCTGCCTGTTCCATTAGTTTATGTCCTTGGAAATACAATTTGGCCTCAAGTTCTCTCCGTTTATTTAAAGCCTTCAGTCAGCGTTCCCCTCCTAATAGTGAGCCGTGTTTCCTCTCGTTTAGCTTCGCCACTCATTATCCGGGCCATGTGGAAGAGACAGTGTTTAGAGAAGGGAGAGAGGAAGAAAGAGACTTGGAGAGGGACCCAGGAGGGAGACAGAGAGGGGAAGGAGGGGGAGAGTAAGTAAAAAGTGAGGGCAAACCAGAAAGAAAAAGACACTGGGAAAGAATGAGTGACTGAAAGAGAGAGGATGTAAGATTGTCTTTGAACCTGACCACAGCTGCCTGTGCTTCTAATGAACGGTGAGGAGAGAGGGTGGAGGGACAAGACTGTCTTTGTTGAAACCAGGCGAGACTGGGAATGGGAGGGAGAGAGAGAAAACTGATTTATGTCTTACAGGAAGTTATCCAGAGTTGTGGTGTTGCTAACCACCCACCCCTGCTCCGGCTTTTAATTAATAGTCAGTTTCTATGTGCCTGTGTGAGTGTTTGTGAGCATTCATGAACTGCGAGCATGTGTCTGTGTCTCTGTCATGTTCGGAGATTGAATTTCGGAGTCGGAGTGTCTTAAAGGCTGACAGAGGTTGAGCTGCGATTAAAATATATAGACGCTAAATATGTAGCCATGCTGTGATCCATAACGTCTTGACTGTCCACACAGCAACAGATCAGCCCCTTCGTTTCAGTTGTGGCATTTATTGCTGTTCTTATTCAAGCTGGAACTTACCTCCCCCTTCTTTAGTCCGTGTACCTGTCAATCAGAATCTGTTGCGCTTGAGAGTGACCTTTGTTCACGCCCCCATTACTGCCATAGATTGAATTAATTGTGTGGTAAACACTGCAACGCGCACCAAAATTTAATGGGGCCTTCTTTGGGTCGTGCCCCACCCCTCCACAAAAACTTCATGGCAAAATCCCGCTAATGATCTCACAGACACACTGAATTGATAACCTCCCTGGCGGAGGTAATTATAATCGTCAACATTATGTATTAGAGGTCAGGCGCACGTCCTTTATCATGGTTTTTGTCATCTGAAGACACGCCCCTCATTTGGCTTATCCTTACGTTTTTTGGAACAATTGAGGAGCTACCCTCCAATAAAGCTGAGGCATGATGAATAATGAATGTGGCATAAAATGCCGCTCCCAAACATGAACAGTAGGTCGTGACACCTGTGCTAATGTGCTAATGGAATTCACTGTGGTGAGCTTATCTGTGGGGCTTAGCACCCATAGCCTGCACTTTTTCAAACGGGAACGCAGGATGCTGCATCGAACGAGCGAGATGCTAATATTAGCTCATGCTCACATCAGCTGAGTCATCTCCTCTGTGTCCTTGGCTTATTAACTGATTTAAGACTGATTAGATCAGTGTTGCGCTGGCATGCGCGCACACATACACACACGCTAAATTTGAATATCAAAATGGAATTGCTTGACCAGTGAAAACTCGATTAATTCAAAATGTTTGCATCAAGGTGTAGGTAAACAGATGAGTGCGCACATTTTTTAATGCACCTTACAGCATTTAAAGCCATTTATGACATTAACTAAAGCTCATGTTATTCAAACACATTTTGCAAGTCAAAGCTACTTATGATGAGATTACTTGATCCCCCTGTTTTCTCCTTTCCCTTGTTGACTCCGTAGGATCATCAGCATCGGTATTGATTTTGCACTCCATTTGAGTTTTAGTGAGATAAAATGTGCGCAACCTTTTTTCCCCTCGTGATGACGCGGCACAGGTAAATAATTACGAATGAAGCTCTGTTGCTGCACTACTGTCGTAAAGTGCGTTTTCATTTTTATTACTTTTCCAAACAAGTTCCAGATGAGAGGAGATTAAAAGAACTGTTATTACTTGAATGCACCATGTTCCCGTATGTTGTTCTGCCTGCCCTGCACTTGTTAAAGACAAGTGTCTCTTCATCCACCTTTGCCAAGGTTATACAAACAGATTGGCCATTGCTCTGCTCCCACCAAATGCCACAAATAGCTCTTCCCCTCTCTTGTCTCCAGAAAGTGACAAAAGCGATTGCACCGTTGCTGCCAGGTCAGATCTCCTGACAACCTAACAGCATAGTGGGTGATGCATGTTTGGCCTAGAAACCTCCCACATCCTTATTCTTCCTTTGAAAAAAAAAATCATTTCTATTATGTCATTGCTGCGGTTGAAGTGAGAATCCATTGTGCTCCTGTTTTTTTTTTTTTCTATTTGAATGTGTTGTTCAGTTCTCTTGCAAGATATTTGATCAGCTCAGAACACGATGTTACACTTTCAGATTTCTTTTTTTTTTTTCTCCCCTCTCCCGGTAAACAAGAGAAAGTTGTTTTGCTGTCTGTTAGAGTTTGAAAGCAGACTGTCAATTTCGCTTAGCACCTTTCATGTTAGATGTAAGGTACAGAACTGCACTCAGCCAATGCAAAACGTGTGCACTTGCGTGTGCTCATGCAGATGACTAAGTGTCTCCCCCCCTCTCTCTCTCTATACGTGCGTATCTGTGACAGTTTCCTCTCGAGATGTTAATTCCTCTCTTCCCTGTTGTTGTCATGCTTCCACCAGCAGTGTCTGCACCAGGGAGAGGAAGACATATTGGTGTTAATGAAAAGCCCTCCTAAACTCTCCTCCCCACATGAATGTTTAAACACGCTTGTCATAACATTCATTCGCTCACACATGACAGCTAGCATCTGCAGCTGCCTTGGTCGCCCTCAATATTTTATCATACCATCTCCCCTAACCCCACGCTAGCACAATGGCTGTGTGTTAGCAAACTGAATTATAATGACTCAGACGCTCTGCCCGCACAGGCCTACATAATGGATTCAGCCACACCACACAACGGAACAATTAGTCATCTTGAATGTAAAAAGAAAGCGGGAGGGGCCAAATGAGGAAATGCTGTACACAAAGACGATCGCAGCAAAAATAAAATGAGGAACAGAACATAGAAAAGAGAGGGATCCTCATGTTCCTATACAGAGAGCTATTCAGAAGTCACACTGCAGGTCAGTTGTTGTGACCTTGGCGGTTTTGACAGAAGTGGTTCACCATGGCAACGGTGAGTTGGCAACCCTCGGAACACCCCCGCACCCCTCATCACTCCCCCCACCCTTCTGCCAATTTGATTGGACGCTCAATTGAAATGTCATGCCTCAGCAGCACACGTGCACGCGCCCCAGATCAACCGGGCTGGAGCAGCGCGATGAAAGAAGCGGGCGCGTTGCACAAACAAGAGAAACAGCGGAGGGGGAAAAAAAGTGACACGCTCAGAGGGGGAGAAGGGTTTCGGTTGAGCTCTACACCACTATACTTTCAGATAGCAAAACAAAAAAAGTTAACAAACGTGTGCGCGATTGACGTTTCGCGCCGGGCTTCCAGGCACCGAGCGTGAGGGCAGAGAAGCTCGTCATCGGCGCCGTTTACAGAATCAAAAGAACATTAATGTGGAATTACCGCAGTGTCAAGTGAAGGTTACCTCCACTCATGTGTACGTGTCTCACCTTTAGCGAGGTAGAAGCAGTAGGGGGCGCCTCCTGAACAGCGGCCGGCCCTGATCTGTTTCCGTCTTAACAAGCTTGTCGACGCCTGCTAAAAGAGATATGTCCAGCCTGCAGCTCCTCCCCCGCCTCGCTCGCTCCCCATTTCGCAGAACGCATTTCTTTAACACCGCCTTTGGCTAAGTGGGATTTTAAATTTAAATTCACCATGTATAATAATGTTCCTTTTTTTTTTTTTTAGATTCAATAAGCAGCAAAAACAATTTCTGAAAGTTATTTTCTGTATCAAGCTCGGTTAAATAATAGAACTTCAGAATGTGACAAACAAAAATTGGCTTTCAATGTCCCTTACAGGCATTTTCTTCCCATTGCACCCAGCAGCAGCAGCAACAATTATTCCAGTCCCTCATCTTTCCCTGCATGCATCAGTTGCGGTGACAAGCTTAGCACAGCGTCGCCCTGATCTGCTGCAGGTTGCTGTGGATCTGCATAAGTGACCGTGCCACACTTAAAGCCCCTTCTAAATCAGTGTTAAAGCCTTGATAATAGACCTCACTGACCAATTGATTGGCCTTCATATGTTTACAGCTCAGTTTAATTGCCTCAAAAATACCATTTATCAGCCATGTGTGGCCGTGTATGCGACGCTTGTGTGTGTGTGTGTGTGTGTGTGCAAGCGTGCCTGTCCATCGACAAAAAGGCGTATTGATTTATCAGCATCGGGATTTGTCCCGTTCACTGTACATAAAACCCCTGCATATGTGCTGTTCAAAATGGGAAATGGCCCCATCGATTCCCTTAAGTTGGAGCCCAAATGCTAAAGATTTTTGGATAAGCTTTCTCATTACTTAAGCTGAAATCAATATGGGAGAGCATGGGTCTAATGAATGAACGGGCCACAGATCAGATGGGGTGTGCTCATCCCTGGCCTGTCCTGGTCGATCTGCGAGCGCGTGTTAAACAGAGAGAGAAAGAGACGGAGAGAAAGAACCTGTCTGTTCCTACATTACAAGCCATTTTCCTTGGCACCAAATTAACACTGTGGTACATTTACGTCCGTATTTATTTCTGTTCATTTAACCCATCGCTGTTTAATAAACTAGCATTTATTCTTGTCCCACAGGATCTAGAGAACTATGTTTTTGCAAACATCGCGTGCCTGTAAGGTGAAAATGTTCCCAGACTGCATTTAATTATGCTTGATTTCATTCTAATACGTTAATATATAGGATTTCTACTTTTTGTTGTTATCATATTATATATTTTTTATGTAACTGAGCTATTTCTCTGCATCTATTGAAGCCAGAGCAGGGGCTTCTCTCTGAGGTACAGAAAACATAAGAAAAACTAAATTGGAACTCAGCAGAGAGCACACTCATAGATGTCACTCCCTCAAATGAGTCAGATTTCTTTTTCTTTTTTCTTTTTTTTTTTTTTTTTTCATCAAGACCCATGAATTATTCTCCTGGAAAATGATGAGAATGTCTCAGAATGTTAAAGAAAGTTAAAATAAATTCCTGGAGCTGCTCCCTCATCCGGATCCACACCCGAGTCAAATGGGTTCTTCCCTGACTCACACCACATCCGTTGTACCAAGTTTTGCATAAATCGGTTTAGTTGTTTTTGGATTACGGTTATCCGACTTAAAAATAAACAAACCAACAAACAAAATAGACAAAGGTGAAACCATAGCCTCCCTGGTGGAGTTACAAAAACATCCACTGCCTTTATTTGTCCTCTTACATCACATCCAAGAAGGAATAAATGACAAAATAATGCAAATGCATGGGAACATTATATGCAGTGTGTGTGTAAGCCTGTCAACACACACACACACACACACACACACTCACAGAGCTAACTACCCTGCCTAACCGCAACCCCTTTGGCTGACTTTTTGGTTTTTCCACTTTCCATTCTTTCCACTCTTTTGAAATATCAAAACGATACAGAGTGGTGTATCTCTCGGAAATTGTCTTAGGCCAAGCGTGCAGGCGCTTCCTGTCAGAGCGCGCTCACCCAGACGGCTGCAAAGGTTTTCGGCTTTGTGGTTTGGCCAACTCGTGGAATTAACTGCATTAATTAGCTGCAGATGATACTGCGCACAGACACTGCGCGATCATTCCATGGCAACAAACAAGTCTCCAGCTAAAAAGGGGAAGCCTGCAGACACCATATTGATCAGGGCCAGGGTTTGTCACGGAAAGAACATACACAAGCCTAATCTACCCAGTGGGTTCCTGCTATATTCCAAATTAGAATAACAATCTGTAATTTGTGAATATCAACAAAGCATGAGTGCAAATATCAGCCCAATTTCCAAACAGTAAACTCCCTGTCCCTTCCCCTCACACCCCTCCAAGGTGTCCCGCCTCTTCAACTCATAAATATGGAGGACAAGGAATGATGAGATTCTTGGACAAGAAAGGAATCAAAATCTATTGTTGCGTGTCCTTTTCCCCGTGTAAAGTTTGGATTAAATGTCACACATTAGCATATGAACTTTTAAATGAGCTTGTTTGCTCTCTGCGGTGTGGGGCATGTAAATACCCGTTTTGAGTATAGAATGGGGGATTGCTTCGTGTGGGGGGAGGGGAGGGGGTCACAAGAATTGGGAGGTGTAGGACATATTTGAGCGTCGCACCAGCAATTAGGTCACAGCGAGGGGAAGCGGAGCCGCCAACAGCTCTATTGACTGGTTGCGTCTGGCTGGTATCGCCACACCTGAGGTTGCAGATAGCGGCAGATGGGAAAGCTCCCTGATGGCTGCGGCTCCTGGTTCCGTGAGGGGAGGGGGGGGGGCGATGACTGACAAGCACTCCCAAAATGAGATGATTGACATGCACTGTCAGAATGAATCTGCTTACGGGCAAAGGCGGGTGTGAGAGGGAAGCAACGTGCGCGCACAAATATTCCGTGTAAACATTCCGACCTGGGTGGAGTGTAGCTCTGAGGTATTGACCAGCAAAAATTCCTCATGGCAGCTGCCTTAAGGGTTAAACACGTGAACTTTAAATGTTTGTAATACATTTGGAATTCAAGAGATTATGATTATGCAAAAAGCTGAAGGATTAAGCAATTCTAATATTTTCCTTAAATCTGTTTGTTTGGAAAGAAGCTGTCGGTAATGTGCGTGCACGGAGGGCCGTGTCGTTGCAAGATATTTGATAGTAACCAAACCCCATTCCACGTTTGCACGTTTCTTTCATTGACTACGAGTCTCTTTGTTTTAGAATGTGAGGCAGCTTATTTATTGACATAATTTCCTGCCAGTGAAGGGCTTGTGTCTGTAAGACACATTAAAATCATAATGCAATCTTTGCTAACCCAGGAGCAACGTTATTGTTCCATTATACTCACCGAACAACAGCATCGCAGCCGCTTTATCAATCCAATATCTCATAATGTGCTCGCTGCCTGGTCATTTTAAATAAAAAAAACTCTCACTGTTATTGTGCCATATTTTCTATATTTAGTATTAATCTCTTGTTCTGACATGAATCTGACACATCCAATATGATATTTGATTAGTTGTTGTTTTCTCCCCTTACACAGTCTCCAGGTGATATTGGATACATGTGCAGAGCCGGTATTATGTTGGCTGCTTCATCTGGGTATAAAAATGATTTAGTGTGTGCTCAGCACGCAGTGTCATTGACTAGCTTTAATTTCACTGCAAGGGTGGGCTTTATTACTCTGCTACTCTCCGAATGTGTGTGTGCGTGCGCGTGCGCGTTTTAGAGGGAGGGGAAAGGGGGGGGGGAGAGAATTAATGTTTCTGTGCAGATATATTTGTGGGTTTTCATGCTTGCCGGTGTAGGGACACACCTCACCTGCACGCACACACGCGTGCGCACTTGTGCATGTCTCTCTCTATCTCTTTCCATGTTTCCTCTGTATTCGGCCTCTTATGCATTTAATTGCCATTCAAAGGAAAATTCGTCCAAAACCGAACGCGTAGGTCGCCTCGCGTCCCGCTTGAGTCGAAAACCTGGCGGTGCCACCGCAGGAGAAAAGAGCAGGACTCCACTTCGCCGTGACAAACCTGACTTCTGATCAAATGCTACAGAGCCATAATCATGTTTGTGCCACTGAATTCTTTAACCTTTCCATGACCCCGGTGAATGCCAGCGGCCCAATCACAGAACCTAATTGAATCTGCTCGGCGGCACCCCCCCACCACCTGATGAAAAAATAAAATTGGAGGTGAAAAATGAATACAGCAGAAGAGAGAGAGAGAGAGAGAGATGGAGGGAGGGAGGTAATGGTGGTGGTGGTGGGGGGGGTCATGCTGCAGTTGTATAAATACACAGATGTGATCACAAACACAGACACATACTAACACCTTTTTTCCAAACCTGCAGGAGAATGGAAAGAGGGAAATGACAGAGAATGAGAGGGAAAGAGAAGGAGAGAGAGACAGAGAGAGAGAGAGAGAGAGAGAGAGAGAGAGGGGGCCCAGGTTTCTCATTACCCCCTCGGCCCATTCAGAGGATATTCCTATAAGATAATCTGATTTATTTGCAATTTTCCTTTAAGCGGCTTAGTGTTTACCTCCAAGATTAATATTTTTCTCTGTTATTAATATCAGACTGTAATTAGGAGTGATGTGTCTCGCCCCGGCACTGTTCCGTGGCCGCCAGGCAGTGAGCTGGATGAAACCGCCGCCGCGACTCTGATCCACAACACAGGAAAAAGAGTGAAAGAGAAAGAAGTTTCAAAAGGAGGAAAAAGGGCTGCAGGGAGGGGATGTGGAATTACAATTGCGGCATATACCTGCGTGTGTGTGTGTGTGTGTGTACATGCAGTGGATGCAGGGCCGTACAAATATGTGAGTGTGTATTCCTTAAGATTACGTGCGTGCGCGTGTGTGACAGTGTGATGGTCCCCTCTGATTGATAGGGTGTCTGTGCTGGCTGCAGATTGCTCTTGCTGATTGCTTGTGAGAGCTCCAGCTGATTTATAATCAGAGCAGGATGAAGGATTGAGCTGTGGATTGCTTATCTGTTTATCTGTTTAGCCCCCACACAACATAAACTGACAAATTATCATGTTGAACACACACACATAGGCACACACATACACACATGCACACGTGAGTGTCAAAAATCACAATAACTCGGACGTTCTTATTAACTACACAGGAAAAAAAAACAAAAAAAAAAAAAACGACAGAACGTAAAGAGCTTCACTCATCATCAGACACATTCTCATGATGACCCAGACGACGGCAATCAGCCTCATTAGTTTACATGTGAGAACTTCAATATCAGATACAAGTCAAGTTGCAATTAGCTTGTTTTGGAAGTCTTGATTTTTTTTCCACGGCGTAAAAAATCTAAAATCCTTCGGTCCCACTGATTAGTACAAATGAGTGCAAGGGGCCACTTAAAGGGGGAAAAGCCTGACATTTTAAAAGAAAAGTTGTACGTGATTGTGCGAGAAAAGTTTCCATTGTAAAGAACCACGCGGAGCTCGGGGGAGTGGTTTCTTTTGTAGAGGAGGAAATGAGGGGTATGATGGGATCCCAGTCATTGGTTAGATCTCTGTGATATTTCATAGTTTAAACTCACAGCTTCTCCTTAATAGTTATTTCCCAAAATGTTTTTTTTCTGTATTCTCATAATATTACGAGTTTTCCCTCATTAATTTAAAATTATCCTCTTTATGCTGCAACTATATTTTCATAATATTCCAACTTATCTCTCAACTATATCCTTACAATATTTCGACTTTTCTTCTCAAGCACGACCTATTTCTAACAATGTTATGACTATATTCTCGTAAAATGATCCCTTTCTTTCTAATTACGACTTTATTCTTGAATTGTTATGACATCTCAAGTACGACATGATTCTCTTGTCATTAAACTCTCCTAATATTATGACCTAATTCCTAATTTTATGAGTATGGCATAATTCTCTTAACAATAAAAATTTTTGTCCTAATAAAAATTTGAATATCAGGATTTTATTCTTGCAATATTATGACTTTTGTTTAAGATGCAACTATACTCCGGTAACTTTATTCTCGCAATATTGTGACCTTATTCTCCAAATCCCCATTTTGTTCTTCAGTATTGCCCCTATGCATCGTAGATTAGGGATATGTGTTGTTTCCAATAAAGAGACTGGCATAT
Organism: Pseudorhombus dupliciocellatus; assembly: GCA_016785235.1. NCBI lineage: Eukaryota > Metazoa > Chordata > Actinopteri > Pleuronectiformes > Paralichthyidae > Pseudorhombus > Pseudorhombus dupliciocellatus. Next base: position 1,433,374 of record JAFBJW010000068.1, read on the forward strand.
TATGTGAGACTAATTCCACATGGCAAGCCAGAGTACGAGCCAGCAGGTTTAAATGCTGACAGGTTTAGTATGCCCCATGGCACTGTGACAGCTCTGTGAGTGAGGACGTGTGTGTGTGTGTGTGTGTGTGTCTCTGCATCTTTGTCCTTCTGGTTCATTCTCTTCTCATTCTTACCTGTCTGTCTGATTATTTGTTACCTTCCTCCTTTTCTACACAGTTGTTTGTAAATGCACAGTGACAGAATCACGGAAGAAGCACAAACACACAAAGTACGTGAGTGCCTGGCACACACACACACACACACACACACACACACACACTGACGAATGGCAGCAATTAGACGGGGAAACCAAGCATGTGAGGACAGAGGAGCGCTGAGGGGCTGCAGCCGCTGTTTGGAACGTGTGCGTGTGTTTGTGTGTATTTGGGAGGTTTTTGTCCTTTAATGCGCCATCCATCCGTCTAAATATCGCGATTGTTTTATATGTCACTGGACAGTGGCTGTGATGGGCTGCAGTGGGTTGGGGTTGTCGGGGGAGGGTTATCATTTCCAAGCACCACACAGGGACACAACTGGAAAACAACATTATCACTATGCACAGTGAATTGCTAATGGGAATAAAGCTGGAGTTGAGACATTTGTTTGTTTTGTTTGGCAGCAGCCGTACTAGAGACAGAACAGCAGAGAACAGAGAAGGAAAATCAAATCTTCGGATTTCTGTTTTATCACGATCTGGTTACACATCAGTTGTTTAACCCATTGACACTGAGACCTTGAGGTGTCTCTTGTACTCGCTTCTCGTTGGCAGAATAACCTTTTCACTCTTGTCAAAGCAGCAGTCACTTAAAAAACAGAATTCTCACAGCAGCCAGAGAAATATCTGCAGTTTCTCTTAGAGACATTCCTGTCCTTCACTGGGAAACTCTTTGTTTTTATTAAACATGGTGCAGGCTTTTTAATTGCCTCGCTCTTATTTTCTGTTTCCTGTGCTTTACTGTTCCTCCACATAGCGCTGCTGACTGATGTATTTTCAAGTCGTTATTCATAATATACAGTTGTCATGTAATGAAACAAAGGCAAGTCAAGGATGATTTATTGGAATCAAAAGATTGAAGTCATGTTTTGAAAACACTAGAAGTTAGTCAAGGCGCCCCAGCAGTTATATATGATAATTAATATGGGCAACGTCATGAGATCTGAAGTGGGCAAGATACATCCAACCCTCCCCAGACTTATCACACGTTTTTTTCACCCAGCATATTTGTGCAGGGCGTAGTGCACATCACAGGCATATTTGTGTGCATTTGTACTATCAACGGTTTTTCCTTCATGCCAACTTTTCCTTCCCCTGATTTATTCTCTCATCTGTGGGACAGCACAGATTTTTACAAGCAGGTTCATGTGTGTGCGCGTGGACTGTTATTTATGGCCAGTGGGGGAGATGTGTGTTAGACACAGCTACTGATGAAGTACTTCACTTCTGATTGGTTACATCACAAATCATCCCCATATTAAAACCCCTTCTCATGCAAATAAGTGGCCCTGTGTGCTCGCACGTGGGCGCGCATGTATGTGTGTCTGTGTGTGGGGAGGAAAATACAGCGAGAGGGCATTAAAACACGTGTCGACAAAATAATGCAAGCTGTTATTTACATATAAACTAAATTTACACTGACTTCATGTATGTAGCCCATGTATAGTGCCTATGTGTATAGAATGAGGCTGTGTGTGTGTTAACCCTGTATCACTGGCGAGCTCATTTCTCTCAGAAATCAAAGTTAAATGGGTCATCTATCATGAGAGTATGTGACTGGGACGCTTGTCTCTGCCATTGTGTGTGTGTGCGCGCGTGTCGGTGTGCAAATATGCACCCAAGTGCAAGGTGTGGGGTACGAGTGATGCATGTGTGTGCTTCTGCAGCTGTGTGCACCCCCTCTTGTGTGTGTGTGTGGCAGCCACTTGTCTTTGCCTGTGCTATGATTAATGGTTTACATTGGGCTGTTCAGCCATGCATGTTTCTTGGTTTATCGTTTTATGCTGTCTCCAATTAAAGCTCCATAACGTGAGTGATGGCTTCACGCCATTGTCCATCAACAGAGGCCATCAATGGCCTCATGCATTCAGGATGTGGAAGCCACACACTAACTAACATCCTCTTGTGTCAGGGCCATTTGTGTGTGTGAGAGTGTGTGAATAAGCAGTTGTAACCAGTACCCCTTCAAAGTCAATCTGGATTTATTTATTTATTAAAATAAATGAGAATTGTCTCAAAGGAAATAATAACATTTTTTTGAACAAATCAATATCAGTCATCAAGTAATCAATCGATTAATCATCCTTAGCAAGTGAAATCTCATCTTAAAAGCATTTTCTATTTCCTCCTTCATTTCTCCATTATATGGAATGAGGAGCGCGTTGTGTTGTGATGCATCTTCATGCCGCTGCATGTGCATGCAGGTCCACCGTGCCAGGGAACTGGTCGGAAAATGCATACGTTTGGACGCGGTGTGAGCTTGCCCGCGCATGCAACACATGCCCATGCGCGCGCCGCGCAATATCATTTCATGCAATATTATTTCTCATATAGCGGTAATGACATTAGGCCGATATGTTGATTATACTGTCTGCAAACAGCAGCCTGCTGATTGGGTTAGCATATTACCTTATATCACATTTCCTCATTCATCCCTGTATTTTTTTTTTTATTGCCCTCATTTTTCCAAATCACTTCCCACTTCCACAGTTTACTGGGCAAGGTTCCAGGCTATGCAAGCAGGTGATGTGGAGTAATATGATGATAAGAAGACACAACAATCGCACGGGGAGGAAGGAGCTAAGAGCCGAGAGCAGCTGTTGTTGCTACACGTCGGCTACAAGACAAAAGCTCAGTGGAGGGATAGCAAAGTGTCAACCAGCGTGCAAATAAATATTTGATTGGGCTGACAAAAACACAAATGAGCGCGCACAGGTCACGTGTGTGATTGTTTCTGCTCGGCATGTGTTTTTCCATAAATTTATTTAACAGGTGTGCAGACTAGTGTAGAAGGAAAGAAAAAAAAAAAACAGGGTGTGATTTAGTGGAGATCAAGAGGGGGGTGGGGGGCGCAGGGAGGCAGGAGGGAGAGAAGTATTTCACAGTGGGCCTCTCGGATTGTTAGAGGGAATGAGATTTCATTTGCAGCTGGGACATTGAGTGATGACACCCGCAGTGCGCGTCTGTCTGCGTGTTTGTTTCCACACGCGTGCACATGTTAATGTTAATATAGATGCACCAATCAGCCACGGCATTAAAGCCACCTGCGTAATATAGTGTGCCCTCCCCCCTCCCCCCCGTGCTAACCACCGCAGCTCTGACCCGTCAAGGACTCCACACGACACTCTGAAGGTGTTGGCTGGAAACAGGCTCCAACACAATATCTTCAGATCCTTTACTCACAGTTACTGGCTCCGTCTTTGAAAGGTACCCGAGTTTAATGCAATGCAGGAAAGTAAATATTGACAGGCCTGTTTATTGTAGCCTCAACAAGCCTTTAAATGAGGCTTGTATGGTTTTGAGTTCAGGTTGGATTGATGTCACACTGCGTGTTTCAAAGGCAGCTTTCTTTTCCACCGGTCTTTAAAAATGGAGTCTGCGTGTCTCTGATTGTTCAATGGGACTTTTCACAGCATTCGCAGAATTAATTATTCCAGCCAAAGCTGTAATTGAAACGATGATCCGATGTCACGCGCTGCAGAAACTTTGCATATCCAGATGTCCTTGCCGCTCATTCCGCACCGTCTGCACCACTGATATTGATATCAGTCGTCAAGGATCAGCAGGTAGTGACTGAACAGTGAGTGATATGTGTTTCATCAGAACATTCATGTATCTGAAAGGCAGAGAACTGCAAGGGTATATGCGTTCAGACACAACACGGTCTCATGCTGGCCGAAGGTGTTCTGAAGGAGCGATTAACAAGAAAGAAATATGGCGCAAGCTATAATGTAATATAATCAATCTGAATTCTAAAACAGAGTAATGATATTACAGGCAGATCACGAGAGAACAAACAACTACAGCAGTATACATCCCTCTCTCTGCCCTGTTTCTCTGGCTCCCATGTAAATAATCACACTAATTCCTCATTATTAACCCTGGAGACAACGACAGTCAATATTTATGTTTTGGTGTAGCTCAGACTTTTTGGTGTTGCTGTGGTCCGGCTCCTAAACACAGAAACATGAGCATGTCTAATTGTCACGATGGGAAATTCCACTGCAAATTACTAATGGCGTTATCGGATATTTATACCACGTGCAGGTAATGATTTAGCCATGCATAGTGTGGAGTAGGACACACAGGCAGTAAATGGAAAAACGATAACAATAACAATAACTCACATCAGCCATGTTTAATATATAGGCTGCTCTACCATGTCATGGCTATATGACAATTTGAGAAAAATGAACTGTGGTTATCTGGAAATTAAAAAAAACGGGCGGGGGGGGGTTGATTTGATATTCAGTGGTAGGTAGGGAGAGAAGGGGTGGGGGCGATGGCGATGGAGGAAATTAATCAGTGGCATCAGCTCCACGAGAGTTCAGCTAACCACCGACATCAGCACTTTGGTCAGCTTATGAAGGAGCTGCAGCCATAACAAGCTGAACCCACCAAATCACCATGCATACACACCCCCACAGATCACACACACACACACGCACACACACATTAGAATAACACGGCCATCACCTTCAGATCCTGTGTCATCACAAGTCCCTCTCTGCAATAGACAGTAGCTGCAGTGTGTTTCATCTGTTGTGGGAGTAACTGTTATTTTCTCATTTTATGCTAATCAGTCCAAGCTGGTGATGAATGAATGAACTGCTGATGACTGTGTTCCAGGCCAACATGTGAGGAGCGAGCTCAGTGCGTTGATTGAGAGGAAACTGGTGGAGAAAGAGGCACGGGTCAATGGTGTGAAAGAGAATCCAAGATAATCCAAAAACACGCGGTCCCGTTGTTCAGAACAGCCTCGTCACCTCTGCCAAGGAGGCTGTGTTCTCGTCAAAATCCAAATCTTAATCTCTCTTTAAATGCATCTGCATTAGGGGGGCTGTGTTTGCAACCCCCAAGTGACTGGCACCAGTAGCTTCAACACAAGTCATCAAAACGTTCACTTTAAAGCAATTTGTTAAAAAGTAAATTTGAAAATAGTAACCTGCCGTGATGCTCGTGACGCTTGTATCTGGGCTCTTGAAGGGCTCCTACTAGTTTTCCTTCCATTTATTTTCACCCTTTTGAGCTTATTGAGCTGTACTTGTGATTCAGGCGCACCAGGTATTGAGGCACGAGCACTGACAGAAACACACACACACACACACACACACACACACACACACATACATACACACGCACACAAGCACACACAACTTGATCTGCATATCATTATGCTGTTGATCGAATGCCAAGGTTTCGCGGAGAAAGACATCAGAGTCAAATGGAGCGAACACGTACACACACACACACAACACCTGTTGGATTTGTGTGTGTGTGTGTGTGTGTGTGTGTGTGCGCGCGCACCCTTGAGCGAGGCAGCTGTGAAATCTGCACCTGTTTAATTGAATTAGCCCCGCTAATGTATTCACGCCGGCTGCCAAAAAAGCGTTGGCATTAACGAGCTCGTTAGACCAATTAGTTAATTAATTGTCTGTACAGCAGCAGCTTCCCAAAGAGCTGCGTCTTCATTATCTGATGGCTGCCGCCTGTTGGTTCGCCGAACGGGAGCTGATAGTGCATTGCTGTCACGCGGCTCTCGTTTCACGACGCCTCAAGTGTCACACGTTTCTGCTCGCACACTGTATCACATTTGTACATTTTGGGGCGTCCGCACACGTATGAGCGCTTGTGTGTGTATATGCATTTGTGGGTCCGGGCGGGGCGCGCTCAGAGTGCGGCTGCCAATATCAGTGTGCATATTGCAGCGAAAGGTTATGTGGGGGCTGTCACTCCCATAGGTAAAGACAGCAGTCCACCTAGCCACTTTCTAATCTCTCTTTTATTAGAAGTTAATATCTCGCCTGCTCTTTCTCACTCCACACTCCCACCTGCGTAGAAATGGCCCCGCTCCATCTTTTTAATTCAATTATATTAGCCATACTCTCTCTGTGTGCCCATAACTCTGCAACTCTCTCTCTCTCTTTTCCCTTCCCCTCCTCACATCTCCTTTCTTTGTCCTCAAATGTTCCACTTCCATTCCTAATCCTAGATGGAGGATAGACTTTGGCCAATCAAGGATTTGCGCAAGCCGCTCTCCCTTTCTCCTCTCCTCCCGTCTCTATAGCCAAAAAAAAAAAAAAAACATATGATGGCTAGGAGGAGAGGAGAAAAGGAGAGATGAGAGGAGGAGGAGGAGGAGGAGGCAGCAGCGAGCAGGAGTTGAGAGGAGGACCCTAGGGGCGAAACTTTGATTGCCAAAGTAATGAGACTTGATCAGATTGAGGTTTCTCGCTCAATAGGGGCTTTACTAATATGAAAGTCCAAGGCTTAAGCACTCATTTGAAATAAAATCACAAATCTGATATTCTTTCTTCCGGACATCCAGCTAAGGTCCTGTGCTCCCTGCTGGAGAATTAAGACTTCACACAGACCACATGGGAACTTTTAATCATCTCTGATGGTGGCAGATTTAGAAAGGAGGAAAATCGCTTGCATATCAGTTATGTAACATCATCATTCAGTTCCCTAAGTCCTTGCCATAAAGACCTTGGGCTGTCGCAGATATTTTGACAGACGTTGTGACCTTTAACTAGCTGCCTGTTGGTTGAGCCTGCCTTGGAATCACAGAGATATAGTGATGAGTGTACCTGCTAATTAACATCATGGTTAATTACTTTCTGTTTGGTTACATCCCTGGCATTTGTCATCGATAGTTCAATTCTCAAAGTAAGCAATGTGTTTATGCAACATATGCATTATTATTATTATTATTTAATGTGTGCTACATATGATACTGTTTCATATGCGGTACCTTTACTGGAATCAACTTGGACAAACATTGATGCCGAGCGTATTTAAAATCTTGCTCCACGATTGTTTTATCTCTCTTGCAATATAGAAGGCATGAACAGATTGCCCACTTACTCTGAACGTTGAAGCCGCTCGCCCGAAGCTCTGAAAATGACACACTATTGTCTCCGCTTTGTAAAACTTCTTTTTATTTCCCAACAGTCGTGCTAACATTGGGCGGAATATCCAGATAAAAGAATAATTTAAATTTAGTGTTGCAATATTGGCTCCTCCATGGCTGATAATTGTTGCCATCCATTAGCCAAACTGTACACGACTGCAGGGAAGATGATGTATCTTCTGGTCCGGTTACGTTTCATTAACATTTGGAGTGCATATTGCATTTCCTTATAACAGCATGTGGTCTTTCTCTAAACCGGACATCCATGGATGCGTGCTCGTATGTGATGTACGTCTGAATGGAGGCTGATGATGCTTCTCCTTTTGAAGCATGGATGCATCAGGCCAATTTTTCTTCTTTTTTTAGTTGAGGTTGAAACAAGTGAAACAGAATTTGGCACTTCTAATTATGTCAAATTTTGCAAAATGGTGAGTGCCACATTATGTGCCGAGAGGGAAAAATTGGTCTGATGCATGAGTCTTGCCTCAGTCAAGAGCCCTGCTGCAGGGAAGTACATGTGTCGGTACTGGTGTATGTTGTTTTTTTTGTTTTTTTATATGTACTGTGTATGTATACAAACAGTGCAGGTGGTTCTGTGTGTGTGTTTTAGATGAAGGAAAGAGACGAGCGCGTGCTACACCTGAACCAAGATGTGCTCGGTTTGCGAGCCACACAGGACTCTCTGTCGAGAACCTTGGCTGTGAAGGAGAAACACGCCGAACAGCTGGTCCACGACCGCGCGCAGCTCGAGGAAACCGTGACCTCGCTGCAGAGCAAAGTAGGTAACGCGCACACGCATGCACACACGCACACAGGCAGTGAGCTCTACTTAAATAAGGAGCAGAACTGGGCAACCTTCTCTATCAAATCTAGTCAGGTACATCAGGGAATTATCCTCACTTTTTACTTCCTTCACAGTTAATGATCCATCCTTCTTCCCCTCCTTCTCCGCCTTCCCTCTCTCGCCCTCTCTCCATATTTAATAACTCATCGCCACCATCTTAGCTCCGCAGAGGGTTGGCTCATTGTACAATAAAGGACCATGTTCATATGAATATCACTTAGCCAAGAGAGAAAGCCAGCGTGGGGGAAGGGCTGGATATTGTATTGTTTCTTTATTTTTTTCCCCCTCCATTATTTCTCTTTAGATCAGGTTTTTTCTTTCTTTCTGTTTTTTTTTTTTTTTTGTTTCTCTCTCATCTCTCTTGTCCAGTCTCGCCTGCACCCAAAGAGAACCAGTGGTAATGAATGGGAACATTAAAGAGTCATACACATGATGAATGGAATGGCCCTTAGGTTTCTCTGGTTGTCCTTCTCTTCCTTAAAATTCCCTCTCTTTCTCTCTTTGTCACTCTCGTACTGTCTTCTCCCGTCCTCTCGCCCCTCTAGGTGCTGCGGAGCGGTGCACCACTGGTGTGTTTTAGGCTTAAATTAACCCATTTACTGTGTCCTTGACCAAACTAAGTCATTCATGTGCTACGAGTGCTTTCACGGTGCGGGTGCTTGTCAGCCGACTAAATGAAGTGCATCAACATAAAAGAATATTAGTTACTTGACTTAGGGACTACTCAAAACACCCTTTTATATGTTGACTCTGTGCTCTTAGTTTTGTAACACCAAATTAATTGCCTTACCTCTCTGAAATAATTGGTGTATTCAGGAGATGGCAGCAGTTTTAATGAAGCAATTTAAAAAAAAAATAGGTATTTCCTGACATTACTGATATTCTAGGGCTCCTTTTTGCATCAGCGCAGTGCCAAAGGTTTTACAAAACGTTTAGAAAATGAACTGCTTTCTGTTTTCCATTCCACGATTGTGTACTGAGGTGCAGAGTGAGAACAAGGAACTGTGTTGATTAAAACGATACCACACAGTTAATCATGTTTTTTGAGCCATAAACTAAAGTATAAAGTATTTGACTTTTTTTTTTTTTTTTTTAAATGAAATGCATTAACAGTTACATTTATACAAATAATTTAATCGAGTACATTCAGGGGTTGAACATTGCTCAAAACACCTCTGTCTTGGACCTTGCTGTGCCAATACTTTGTCGACCATCTGGGACTTTATTCTCCATATGTATTTCATTTCATGACATATATAAACACAACATAAACAATGTGTTGCTGCCTCAGCACTAGCTCTCATTCAGTTAGGTTTGAGCCGTATTATTTTGGTCTAACCGGGAATCAAGGAACAGGAAAACAACTCTTCAAGAATCAAGAATCAAGAAGCTTTATTTGTCACATGACATTGCAGGCAATGACAGTGAAATGAAGGTGCGGTAGCTCACAATTGTGCAAAGATGGAATAAAACAAATTAAAATTAAATAGAAAATAGAATAAAATAAAATATAACCTAATCTTTGTGAGCACTGCTCCATTCGAAAGTTAGTCCTACGTCTTTATGACGAGCAGTCAAGCAGTTTTATGGGCCCTGAGTCAATGCAACTGTAGGGTTCCCCAATCTGGCACAAAGCCTTTATGATGTTCCCTTTCACTGCTATGGAGACGGGATGGCAGCAAGCATCCCTAAATTAGACCTTCAGCTCCTTCTCTTGCTAGAACGGCATTCTTCTCATGGTGTTCCTCTCCTCCGGTGCTCCCTTTGAAGCCCCCATCCCGCCGGTCTCTTCGGTTCACACCATAAACATCTGTCCTCCTGTCCTCCCCAGTTACAGGCGAGTGAATGCATGCTGAGGGACGTTGGCCAGACCCTGGATCAGGAGAGACGGCAGAGAGAGCTGAACCAGGAACAGTTGCATCGTCACAGCGAAGAGGCCGAGCGTCTTCGGCTGGAACTCACTCACGTTCGTCGCACCGCTGAAAAGAAGGTAATTGATTTGAACCTCAAGCACTTCATTCAAATTATAATCCTGAATTCTTCCTATTTTCTTGTAACAATTCCACTGAGACAAGTGCGTTTGACTTCCCTGTTGTTGGCCACGCGTTGTTGACATTGACGCATTGTCAGCGATTTCTTTTTTTGCGAACAAGGTCAAGGGAGGTCGTCCCTCACAAAATGGACAATGTCACCAGGGAAAATGGCTCACGTTTTACAGGATGGAGATGAAATATAATATTCACTTTAATGTAATGCATTGTCTTTCCCCCACAATGGTTCTGATAAGAGGAGGTCACGCAGGTGAGGGATTCATTTAAATATTCAATTTTCAAATGTAATATTCACTGTGCCACGCGTTGTCTATTTCTACAATGGTGCCGATAATAAGGTTTTAGATAATGGGAAATGGGCTGTTCTGATATTTAGAGCTTATTAAAAACAGACAACTTTTTTTTTTTTTTTTGGCAATGAGCGACGACTTAAAATTTGAATTATTCTATTAAAACATTTCTCCTTTCCGTTACAACTGCAGTGAAACTCAAATATTACATATTTTTACGCCACAATGACTCTTAGACCTTTTCATTGCTCAGCCCTTTTTTTTTCTATCAGGTACTGAAAGCATATGTTAATGCTTTCTGGTTTGTGTTTAGCCTTCAATTACTCTGGTTGTAAAGATACTTTTCACTAGTGAATGTCAAGGGCTTGGACGTGTACAATCATTAAAAGGGCTGAGACACAAGGTTCAGTCCTTCAGAGGAAATGCTCTGCAGCTCATGTCAGCAAATGGACTTTGGTGAAATAGACAGTTTTAATCCAGAAATATATTTGAAGCACATTATTGACCTCTTGCGATTCACTTCAGAGGAGTGAACAATAACTCGGTTATAATCCTGCAAGATGGAGGGAGAGAGTGTGTGTGTGTGTGTGCGTGTGTGCGCATCTGCTTCCACTTGAATGTAAGTGAAACTGAGAGAACTTTATTCTAAGTATTTTCCTCCAAGTCTAAATGTCCCGACATTAGCACAGCTGAACAAATACTGCCAACGCTCCCTCGTTCATCTGAAATGCACTCTGCCCATTCACTCTCCCTTTACACTTAGGCTCCCTTGCTCGGAAGAAGAGGGAGGTTTGACTTTTCCTTCAAGCATGAGTAGTCCACTTGGAAAATCGTATCCGGTGAAAGAACTGGGAGGCAGGCAGGGACGAGGAAGAGAAGCGCTGGTCTGACTGGAGCCAACATGTGTCTATAGCTTGGATTAACGTTTCTTAATTTATAAAGCTGCGGGTGAAATAGTTACAGGAAGCCTTTACTTAGACAATACACTTTTTATTCATGTTCAACTTTTGTGTGACACAGAAGTCTGAATGTGGCTTCAATGTGTGATGTCCAGTCCCTTTTTTTTTTTTTTTTACTGCAGCTCATACAGTGGGATTTCAGTTAAAAAAAAAAAAAAAAAAAGTCTGTCCTCAGCTATTCTTTAAAGCGCGTTGGATGAAAGAATTCAAATTGCGTGTTATTTGAAACGGACAAAAGGGGCTTCAGGGGATCGGGATGGAGAAAGCAAACAAGAATGAAAGGAGAGAGAAGGAGCTGTACAGCGGAACATAAGCAGAATTGTGGGAGGTTGTTGAAGCCTTCAAGGTTGGACTCGGACAAACATCGGCCCTGCTCACAATGCTTTACAACCATCAAAATGGCTTACTGATTTTTCTCTCTCCCCGCTCTTTCTCTCTTGATCTCACTTATTGCTCATTTCTTTTCTTGCCTTGCCACTTCTCCCTTTCATCCCCCCCCCATCGCCACTCCCCACCCCCAACTGTTCAAATATTATTTCTCCCCCCTCCATGTCGTCCCCGTACCCCCACCTCTCTCCTTTTTTTTTTTCCTCCTCTCTCTCTCTCTCTTTATCTTGTCATTGCCTGTCAGTAGGGATTCTATCTGCACTGAGTGTTGTGTGTGCGTATGTGCGAACACATAAGACTGAGATACACTTAAGAGCTCATTGATTTAAAAATACCTTCGATATTGGAGGTCCCCTCCTGCCGATTCGTTCAGGAGCTTATCACACACACACACGTAGACGCGCACGTAGAGATATGCATAAACCAAAGCTCCACTCCAAAGTTTCTTCTTAAACTTTGTGATTGACCTAGTTAGCGTGTCGTTTTGACAAGTTGTCTGTTTTGACACGACATCCTCCTGTGTTTATCAACATCCATTCTGCCTATCACAAGTTCACATTGGGAATTCACGTGCACACACTGTCTCTGACACACACACACACAGAGCCAAAGATAAATGATGCTAAGGTTTAAAGAAAAATGGCAGGAAGCGAGCGTTGCTCTGTTGGAACGTTCAGTAACATTATTTAATGCTCCGGTCACTTTCTCTCTGTGCACAAACTGCGCACCTCGTGCCATCTGATATCTGTGGAATGCAGACCTCAGCCCGTATTATCCCAGCCCAGGGTGCTTGGTACCTGTTTACATGTGTGATTCAGCTGCTGCGTGCGCGGCTGTGGCTATGCTGTGCATATGTACTGTGTATGCAGGGCTTTCTCCTTCTTTTTTTTCTTTTTGATCCTCCTTGCTGTAGCTCAGGTTTAGTGTGCCTGCGAGCCTGGCCGCTGACAGCCAGAGGTGAGAGGTCAAAGAGCCAAGTTAACTCCATCAATCCCCCCGGACAGTTACAAACGAGCCCTCAACTCTGCTCAAAACAATCCCTGGATCATGCAGCACGGACTGGAGGTGGAGAGGGAGAGAGAGAGAGAGAGAGATTGTTTTTTTCATTCGACGTGAAGGACTGTAAATATTAAAAAAAAGAAAGTGGATACAGTGTCAGCAGCAGATGTGCACAGTAAAATGTGTGCAGGGCAAATTACACTGAAGTGCACTGAAAAGGTCTCGACGCTTCCCCAAACTTCACACAAACACACACCCACACACGTTTGGCGTCGAAGTGAAGTCGGTAATTAGGGAAGGTCACCAAGGAAACAGACAAACACAAGCAATAGTCAAGACGCAGTGTATACGCAAGAGATGTATAAACAACTGCTTCTCTGCACATAGCGTCATCCTCCCACCGCCATTCAATCACACGCAATTATGATGCCAAGCCTGAAAAATGTTATCGCTAATTTTGTAAACAGTGACCAAGGTTCTCGTCTCCCGAGTTGCAGCCCGAGCCGCCAACAAGTCGAGGAGATATGCCTTAACGTGCTGTCGGAGAACCATCAGAAAGAGCTTTTTTTTGCTTTGTTTTGTTTTTGCAACTGAAGGAACGTTGTCCAACATTCTTACATGCTCACGCCATTCATGTGTTGCAGATGCAGAAGAGGGAGATGAAGATAAGTCTGCTGGTGAAGGAGCTCACCGAGAGCAAGGGGCAGCACGCTGATTGTCAAAGACGGGTAAAGGCAGCCGCTTCGCCACTCAATGAAAATGTTTGTTTCTTGTTAATGTCGTTGTTACAAGAAAGCAGTTCATACCTCCCCTAAGGTCTGATAGTACCTGTATGACTCCATGGTTACATCTGCGAGTTCTGCTCTTTTATTGGGATCTGCACCAAATCGCACCTAATTTGTTTCATTAAGATCCACAAAGTATTCTATGAAAACAAGGAATCAAGGACAAGGTGAATGCCCCATCTCTAAAAACCCTGGTCCCCCACCCCCTCACCCCTGGAAATAAATTGATTTGATTTGTTGATTTGCCCCTGGCTGAGATAAATTATTATTATTATTATTGTGTATTACTGTTGTTGTTAACAATAATAATATAAATTAATTTCCTGTCCTTATTTCTCAAAGAATAATAGGATTGCATGAAACTGTGACTCCTGTATCCTTGTTGCTTATTCATATGAAATAACATTGGATTTGTAAACTCTTTACACATGTGCAAATAGAAGTGCAAAAACCTACAGGTGTTCTGACACATGTCAGCGATGAACTGACCGAGTGGCTTGATTGTTTCCCAGTTGCTCCACCGAGAGAAGGATTTGGAGACGCTGCACCAGGCGAGGGATGAGCTGAGAGCCAAGATGGAGGAGCGGAGTAGAGAGTGCGTCCGCCTGAACCAGACCAAAGACAGACTGGAGGCTGACTTGGCTCTCAGCCACGAGAAACTCCTTGACTCTCACCTGGAGGTCCATCTGTTTGTGTGTTTGTGTGTACATGCACAGGTCAGAGATGTGCCCTCATAGTCCTGTGCTCTTAAGCTAAAGAAACATACTGGGCTTAAAAGTCAACACGTGTAATTTAGCAGAAGTCAGTCTTTACGTGTATTTGTATTTATTTTGTGTTAAGGTTCGAAGCAGGGACCAGTTAATTCTGCAGTTGAGGGATGAAATGAAGACGGCGGAGCAAAAGCATCAAGCGACACAAGAACAGGTGTTGTGTCACATGTCTTTAAAGTGTCCTCTCCCACTTATGACCAAACATTTCCTTTGCACTTTGAGTACATTTGTGCAATTTTTAAAGATTTTGCCGAACAAACAAAAGTGGAAAAACCACTTTGAATATGATCGATTTCATACCTTGTAGTTGTGATGTGTGAGAAACAGGTTGAGGTTATCTGTATTTTGGGTTTTTGTCTCAGGGCTTGAATTTCTTTCGAGGTACTACGACAAGGGTCATACACCTGTCTTACTCTTTTCTTTTCCTTTTCATACGCTGAGGCTAGGTTGTGTGAGCGCCCTCGTGCTTTTTAGTTTTTTGCCAACAATGCCCTGCTTCACACCCACAGAGTTGCACGCATCCACTCGAGGGAACTGCCCGTACCTGCAACAGCCTTCCACTGTTGGCTCCATTAGAACAGTGGGAGGTGCAGCGGCTTGCTCAAAGGCTCCTCGAAAGTTCGAGCCGAGGAAAGGGGGAATCGTTACTCATTCATGTCGGCTGTACCCACATTTTCCCACCTGGTCCTGAGACTAAACCGGGAAACTCTGACTCAAGCCTGATTTGCTCACTTTTAGGCTCCTGCCGCCCCCTCGCTGCCTTTTCTGTCTGTCTGTGCTTTGTGCGCCTCCATAGAGTTGTTCCATTTCCATCTTTCTTTTTTTTTTTTTTTCTCATTTTTCCTCTCTTTCTTTTTTTGCTAAGGTGGCAGAACTGGACTGTGAGCTGAGACGCTTGAACCACAAAGTCAGAGGACACCAAGAGGAGGCCTGTCAGCTGAGCAGAAAGGTCAGAGACACGGAGCGCCTCAAAGACCAGACGGAGGAAGAACAACAGCGGCTGCACGAGCAGATCCGTGTCAGTCAGCAACAGGTAGGAGAGAATTACCTCCTCGACCATCCCCACTGCTGCATCCTGTAAATGAGCTGGACTCTGACCTGGAACCTGTGAAACAGGCTCAGAGCCACGAGGAGCGTCCCGGCTTCCACAGCCTGGTGAAGCAGAACAAATCTGAGCTGAGCCGAATGCAGAGCGGGGCTGAAGGCTGTGGAGTCAGAGGTCACAGAGCTCAAGGGCAGTTTAAGTCAGCAGAGAGGAGGCGAGGCCTTTGTGCCTTCACTTGTCAATCTGTTGAGCCACAATCCGACAGAGACCAAAAGCATCGACTGTTTTTAATCCAGTGAACGAAGCGGAGAGAGAAAAACCAGATGCACTCATTCATTTGAGTCCGAGTGGTCACAGAGGGGTTCTCTGCCAGGAACGACAGTGACTTATTTAGAGCAGGCGCGTTTTATTGGTTTGAATATAACTTTCACATGTATCCTCATCGCCATCATCTGGGTGGCATGGTGACCCCCTTTTATTCGTCAGCCTCTCACATCCACTTGAACTCGATTAGAAAAACTGAGACAGAAACGCAGGCTCAGAGGTTCCCAAGAAAGACAATGAGGAGGAATCAGGAGTGATTAGAAATTCATGTGACAACAATGAATGCTGAAATGACTGAACGGTTTGTCAGGCCATGGGGGTGAAAACGCTGTGTTTTCCATCATCTTTAATGAGGGCTGTTTGTTTCCCCAGAGCACCAACTCCTGATTAAAAACCACAGTGTTTCCCACGATGCCTTGTTATGAGGCCTTTCATCCACCCACTGATAGAAATGCTAAATTCAGCAGCGGGGTGGTAGATACTGTACATTAATGGCAAATACAGGGCGGAGAAAGTAATATAAAAGAGGCATGAACTCAGGACGACGGTTGGACAATCTCCAGGCTTTGCTTATTAATTATGAAGACATTTGGACATGGTCCGGGTCACTTTAAGCGTTCAGGTGAGGCGCGGCGCCCGGGTAGAGCAGCGCACGATGAGTTCCCTCTGCAGCATTTTTGTTCGCGGCACATCAGAGAATTTCATTATTCCGTTATCTTTTCAAGCTGACATCTTCTGTTAAGCACGCGGCTGCTCTCTCTTCATCCTGAGACTCCGTCACGTGCTCGAAGCATCATCACGCTCGCAGCGAATCCTCAGGATAATCTGCTGCGGTTTTCTCACACTGGCTCACTCTGACATTATCCGGTGTTTTAAGGCCGCCGGCATGAGAAACTCCAGACTCTGGGTAAATTCAGGAGAACATCAGCGATTGAATCATCATCGTCGTCGTGAATGTTGACACATGGCACCTTACTTTATGTGGTTTGTGTGTTTCATACTATATCCTGGGCTAACCCTTGGCTGCCCCTCCATCCCCTCCTCTTCTCTCCTCTCCTTCTTGCACGAGCACATTTTTCTACTTAGTCATGCTCCCCTCTACCAAGCGTTAGTCCTGGATGGGCCCATTTAATCCCTGGTTAAACCGAGCCGCGGTGAACCACTGGAATCTAACTAGTTGGCTGTCATTAGGCGTAAACCCCCGTGTTCAGATCCAGATTACAGCGGGATTAACGTGGATGAACTCAAGATGAGTGCGAGAGCGGGTTTAACTTTCTCAACCTCTCCCCTAGAAAGGTGAGCTACGGTAGGAATCCTAGTGTAACACCGGGATTAAGCCTGGTTTCACTTCCCGGGTTCCCATTTCTTAATGACAGAGGTTACTGTGGAGCAGCACAGTGTAGTTCACCATGTTAGACAAACTAGGTTACACGAGTTTGACTTTTTTCTCTTGCACATTTAGCCTCAATTAAGCATCGGGACAATGCTGATGAGGGCTGGCGCTGCAGTAATTGCGGCCTTTTCAGTGCTCATACTCGGATCTTGTTATTTGTGAAGCCTCCACCTTTAATATTCAGCTATTTTCAGCATGTTCAGTCCCGCCACACTTTCACACACTTTGGCAGCTGTTCACTTTCGCGAATGCATCCGTACACGGGGGATTTCAAATTGCTTCTTTCTTACATAAACGATTAGTAATTTCGCTCCTGTGCCAAACCTTTCAGCTGCAGCTGCGTAAATACTGAAAATGTCTTATTCCTCGGAACAAACGTAGCGCGTGTGATTATTATCTTTTTTTTTTTTTTTTTGCTTTCAGGTCGCAACGTCTGAAGGGAAGCTAAAGAAGCAGCAGGAGGAGATGGGCCTCCTTCATCAGCAGCTGAAAGGAGCCAGGGAGGAGCTCAGCGTTGCTGGTTCACAAATCCAGGAGCAGAATGAAACAGTAGCCATTCTGAAACAAAAGTACGCGGCAGCGATGGAGAAGGTTCACAGGGTGCAGGGACAAGTGGAACTTTTAGAAGAGGAACTCCAATATTCCCAGCAACAGGTAGACACTGGATTAGATGAATTGTGTCCTTTCATTCTGTCGTGCCACTAGCTCCAGGCTCATTCTCCACATTCTCCGTATCCAACATTCGACCTTTCTCTTCTCCGACGTGCTCCATCGACAGCTCAGAGAGTCCCAGCAAGAAACTGAGCACGTGAAGCGAGAGCGAGCCGAGCTGGAGCAGCGGTACCAGGAGAAGGTCAGCCAATGGGAGGGCTCGCAAGAGGCTCTCGACCAGCTGACGGACGAGCTCCAGGCCAGTCAGACCCTGTTGAGGGAGAGCCAGCAAAAAGTGGACCACTTCAGAAGCCTGATGGGATCCCTGCAGGAGCAGGGGGAGAGACTCAAACAGCAGGTCAGGACACACATCCAGGTTCAGGCAATACAAAGTTCAGTTGACATTTCCAAGTTGTTTGGGACAGGACAGACGGGAGATTCCATTAAATTATCCTTTGACATTTGGAGTCACAGAGTTTTTTCAATCGTTCTATTTATTTCTCAGAATAATTCAGCGATTTCGATTAAAAAAAAAAAAAAATCCAAAATGTTTGAGGGACAGATTTCTATGAGTGTGTGCCACATCTAGTAGATTTTAATGTTTGCATATGGAGATAGTTTAGCCTCGGTGGATATGAGCACTCCGCTGAGCGTCCTTCTCCTTTTAAAACTCAGACTGGTGGCATGTATTCTCTTTCATAATGAGAGTTTTCAGCCAGAAGACGTGTCTTTGTCTTGACTCGCATGCTCCACTGTCTCCTTATGTGAGCACCCAGGTGCCTGGCTGTGAACTGTGAGAGTGCACGTGCGCATGGGCGTCGTTGTTTATGTGCACGTGCAAGCGTGTGTTTGTGCACGCTGTGCAGTGGCGTGTGTCACTTAATCTTTTCTCCTTTTTTCTCTCTGTTTTATATTTACTACGTCAAGCAACAAATGAATCATCTTTATTACGGAGAAATTTAATTTGGATGAACTTAACTGCTGCCACCAAGGTCAGACGGGCGGAATGTCATTTTAATCCAATCAACTTTAATCTGTTGGTTATAAAAGAGTTAGGCTGTTGAAGAATGGCTGTATCTCAGGCCCTTTATTACACTGGCTAATGACTTTGATTGTGACGCGCCTATCAAGAGGTTGGGAGCTCTCATGGAGCTTCACGTGCCGCTAATTCGCTACCTCAT
The DNA here is from genome assembly GCA_016785235.1 of Pseudorhombus dupliciocellatus. Lineage (NCBI taxonomy): Eukaryota > Metazoa > Chordata > Actinopteri > Pleuronectiformes > Paralichthyidae > Pseudorhombus > Pseudorhombus dupliciocellatus. Next base: position 1,452,221 of record JAFBJW010000068.1, read on the forward strand.
GCCAGTGTTGGACTCTGCTTCCACTGAGGTCACCGATGCCTTTGTTCCCTGTTTACAGATATTTCTGAATTGAATAAAAAAAAAAAAAAAAAAAAAAGAAACGCTACCACTGCAGTCATTTGCTCACATACTGAGCTCAAATGGAAATACCTCAGCGCTGTCTCTATTGTAGTGGACTCGTGTTCTGGCTCTGGGATGTTTCACTGTAATGTAAAGATTCTTTTCTTCACTCTTTTATAATTTGCCTACACAATGACAGCAGCTAATGGGCAGTGATTGAGGGGAGTGATACATTAAGCAGTTTTTTTTTTTTTCCCCACTTACCCTTGACTGCGTTCAGTAGCTGAGGTCAAGCTCCTCGTGTTTGGGTTTGGGAACCAAGGCCACGGGTCTCTGTGCTCTGCCATGCAACAAATCGGCCCACAGAGGAAGAAGCGAAATGTAATGATCTGTTTCCTTCTTGGCATCCTTAGTGTTGTTTATTAACAGAGCAAAATGCATGAAAGGCCATTGTTTAAGAAGCCCCCTGTTTAGTTCCAGTCAGTGAGAGAGACTGACTAAAAGTGATTTCCACTGACACTGCAGAAGCTGATGCTGGAATGTGAGCTGCGGCTCCATAAGGCCAGTCACTCTCACTCTGATGACGAGTACCTCGGCCTGCAAAGGCACGGCCAGCAGCTACAGAAGGTAAGGTCCAGATTGCCCTCCACGCACTTTGTGCATATTGTCACCAAATCAAAGTGAGAGGCGTTTGTTGACTCTCAGAGTTTCTGATTTCCTTGTGTCCCATTCTTCTGAACGCATGTGTGTCCGTGTCTGTCTGTGTGTGTGTGTGTGTGTGCGCATGTACGCCTCTGTGTTCCAGCGCTGCACTGAGCAGGTCCAGCGCATTGCAGAGTGTGAAAAGGCTATTCTTCAGATGAAGTCGGAGCTGGAGAGACAGTAATAACAGAGTCTATAAAACTCTCATTCTCCTCTGCTGATCCCGGTTCCTGTCATTGTCTCTCCTGTCATACCCCCCCCCCCTCCCTCCCTCCACTGCAGACTCTCCCTCATTCTCTTAACAGTCTGCTCATCCAATGAGACACACAGTAGCATAGAGGCATTGCATGGGGAAATTTAATCTGCTAAAGTAATTTCTTTTAATTTGGCTTAATCTGCTGATTCGATTTATTTGTTTTTTGTGTCTTATTTTGTTTAGTGGCGCGCTGCATTCCCCAGCAGCCCAGACACACGAGCTAACGATTGGCTGTCGTCCCCGCAGAACCCAGGAAAAGGCAGGTCTGGCACAAGATCTCACGCTGTCCCACCACACACACCGGAGCATTTGCAGCCGGCTGGAGCAGGAAGTGACCCGCCTGAAATCCCAAGTCACGCACTTGGAGCTCGAGCTGGCGGACACTCAAAAGGTATCAGAGTAAAGAACCTCTGCTGACCTGCTCTCTGGTTTGGGGAGAGCGTGTTATTTTGACCTCCTCTTTCTTCACTCGTGAATTCAGGGGTCTAAATGTCGGTGAGTGACTCCATTCAAGTTTATAAAAAGGAGTACTTAAGCCACCTCCACTGGCATCTCACACACCCACACACACACACAAACATATACACACCACTCATGATTTCCCTGTGATTGCCTGGCAGAAACAAATTGCCTCACCATTAATTAAAGCACCAAACAGTGCCAAGGCTGGTGAAATTGACTCCAATTAAGAGCTCAATGGGACACTAAATATTCAAATTACTCAAAGTGGTGACTGTAGCCTGGCAGAGTGCCAACATTGCTGGCAGTCATAGACACGTGTGTGTGTGTGTGTGTGTGTGTGTGTGTGGGTGCGTAGGAGGAAGTGGGAACGTTTGAGTTTACATATTAATTTGTTGCTCCTCTGACACATACAAGTGATACACATGTTGCACTCGCCACGATCAAACACACACACACACACACAGTATTTTATAGACACAGTAGTAAAGTTCCCTCTTGCCGTCTGATCTTGGCCCTTTTTTTCTCCCCTCCTTCCCGCTGGAATATCTCATAATGAGTGTTTCATAGAAGGATGACTCATGTATCGATGGGTCCATTTACATGCATTTACACATTTATCTTCATTGTATCTGGCACAATCATGGCTGAATTCAGGGCTCCTGGCGATAAACAATTTGAAAGGAAACTAGAAGACAGTGTGTAAACAACACAACACTTTAGTTTCATTTGTGTTTCTGCACAAAAAATGTGTTTGTTTTTTTTTAAATGCATGCACACACACAGCTGGGCATTGTTCAGAATGAAAAGGATTTTAGGGGTAACCAGCCACAAAAGACCTCACCGAGACACATTAAGGACACAATGTGCAATTGTTCGAGCCACGTTCACATCAGTGGTTATGGGACACGTGTCTACATACGGTATGTGACGCGTGAGCAAACACAAAGAGTCAAATTGTCACACGGACAAAAGCAGAAGGACTCTGGGCAGCGAGGTCAAAAAATAAGTGGCCACTCTAACCATGTTTTAGGCTCTTTTTGATGTGTGAAGGCCTTTAAAGATGCTACACGTGCATGCATCCGAAAACACAGTCCATCATCCCGCGTTCTTCCTTGGCCCTTTCTTGTATTCCAGGTGCACACGGCGCTCCTCAGGCAGTCGGAGGAGGAGCTGGAGGAGGCCCGGCGAGACGCTGCAAGAGGGAGCAGGGAGTTGGACGCGCAGAGGGGAGAGGCGCAGAGGTTTCAGGAGGAGTTACGGAAGCAGGAGGAGAAGGCGCGAAGCGCCGCCAGAGAAAAACAGAGCCTGAGCGCGCACGTCCGGCAGCTGAGCCAAGAGTTGCAAGAGTTACACGGCAAGCACCAAGCGACAGGTACCAATCAGCCACACATCCATCACTTACGTGTTTTATCCGTCCAACCATCCATTTACCCGTCAACAAATACCTTTCAAGTCAACCACACACATGGCGGTGGTGTGTATACTGTAAATACACACACGCTTTGGAAGACACCACTTTTGATGAAAGGCCTCACAGTTAGTTTCAGTAAGGGGTGCTGCTTTTTGGTTTTATTAAAGAATTTGCCTTTATTGTTTAGACTGCAGGTGTGAATTCTGGGTCAGAACCAAACCAGGCAGCGCACAAGAAAAAGTTGACATTTGAATTCAGTTCACTGTTCCTCAATCAGGTTTCCACCTTTACATATTCACTGTCTTTGGCCTTCATCTGAACCTCTGGTAAACACTGTTGGTAAAGCCAGGAGTGGTAATCCTGAAAATGCAAGATACACCCCACCCTCTCCCATTGGCCTCTATCAAAGCCACGCCCCCTGAACACATTAGCGTGCACTGCCAGACATCTGCCTGAAGCCGGCTTTTCCATGACTTTCTCGCTACGTCCTCCCCTGAAACCCAGATGTTTTAGATTGGATTTACTGTTCGGGCTGCAACAGCTGTCCATCACAAAACTATGGAGCCACACAATGGGCCTTACATTTCTTTCATCCGACCTGACACACTGTTGTTAGCTCAAATCAGCCAGTTGTGGTGCAGCAATGTGGTGATTCGGTGGCTCGCTGTCTGCACACACACACACACACACACACACACAGTAGATCCAGTTTGATTTAATGGTCTTCTGCTTTAGCTGTATGGTAATGATCTGGTTTGTGTGTGCGTGCGCACAGGCCTGGTGGTGGCCTTTGTAGTATAGTGTGTCAGTGCACGGATGGTGATGGCTGGGTCTCTCTGGGCACAGAAATGTCTCATTAAGAATTAACGTACACATCCACGGTCACGCCAGGCAAACACCTCGCAGCCACACGAACACAACCATTCCAACTCCCACTGCTTTAATTAGCACACACACACTCACTCACACACACACACACACACACACACAATCACCTATTGTCCGCAGAGAGATGAATCTGAGGTCTCTCTCTGTGGCAGACAGTGGCTGGCTTGCTCGGTGAATACTGCTCATTAACAAGATAGAGACAGAAGGACAACGCTGTGTAGCTTGGCCTTTGACTGTGATCAAAATGCTTTCCCTCAACTCTGCGCTCAACACAAAACCACATATAATTCAGCTTTTACCTCCAGCAAACACAATCCAGCAATGTCGGGCCGATTGTAATGACTTAAGAAGAATAAGGATGCATTATTATAACAAAGGGGGCATTGTTTACCTGGATACAGCAGTGGCTTGAATAGGCTGGGTGAGGATTCAGCTCGAGAAATTACTGTCATGAACAAAAAGCCTTTTTATTAACATGAAGTCCCTGTCAAGGCTCTTCCTGTGTTTTGCAGACATTGCCCTGAGTGGTGATGACTCTTTTTGTTGTCGTTGTTAGCGGTGGATCTGCTCAGAGGACGGAGCGAAAATAAACAAACAGGGTATAAAGCCGACTTTTTCCTTGAGCTGCACACAAAGATTTGTAAAACGAAGGATGAGATGCTCATCACCGTCGGAGATTTGATATGTTTTCATATTTAAGACATAATGTTACTTCATGTTCTAACCTGTCGTGTTGTTGTATATTGTCAATATCCCGTAATTTGTCCATCTTCATTCTGTAGAATAGCTGAATTATTCATCTGGTAAATAAAGGCACGCTGGGATATCAGCATGGAGGCATCTCTCCAAAGCAATAATTTTACAAGTATCGTACCATTTTTTTTTTTCCACTGCTGATATATGAATTTTTAAGGGAGCGCCAGTTTTGCTGTCTCTATCAAATCATTTTTATTTGTTTGATGCAGCTAACGCGGTACCTGAACGCCACAGTTAACTCGGAATATACTTAGCTGTAGGTCTGGGATGTGATGGATAAGATGGAGGAAACGTCAAAGGAGGAAAGAAACAAGAGGATCGGAGGACGAGTTGGGGAACCAGGGAAGTGTCACACGGATGAGATTGAAGTGTCTGAAGGCAGCTGGATTCAATCAAACCGTGTCAGGAGAGGATTCGCAGACGAGAGAGAAGGGGGTGATTAAAACGGAGAGAAAAAAGTGCTGAAACTTGGCGTATGACTGCCTGCGTCGCATTTTGTCACTCTTTGACAGCACGCATTTTCTGCGAGACTCTCAGCGCAGTAGAGATCCTGTTTTTTACAAAGTAGTGAGTCCATAGAGTAAATCACACAACTCCTCACAAACTGCATATGGCGCTCTGATTATATCGGCGCATACAATACGGTACAATCAAGATAAGATGGCGTTCTCTGTGTTTATAGGTCATTTTCGGTCTATTCACTGCAATGCAAAAAAAGAAAGGTGTAGATGAGTAGAGGTTCAGTCACTAATCAGTTCACTAAATCGCATTTCCAACCGTTGGTTATTGTATATTGAAGAAACTTTTCATCCGCAACCGCTTTAACTGTGAAATTCCAACAAGAGCGGATGTTTGAAATATTCAAATGAGGCCGATGGTGTCAGCTTACATGTTAAATAGGACGTGCTGTAAGGCCGGCCGTAATGCGAAATAAATGCGACAGCAAATGAAATCACGGCACAAAAACAAAAACACAATATCCATATTTCCGCAGTCCCACAAAAGCAGGAATGTGATATTACCAGTCCTCTGTGCCTCTGATGTGCATCTGCCTAAAGATGATGAAATCATTATCGGGCGTGCGGGCGCGAGTGTGTGCACGTGCACGTGCACGCGTGCCGCTGTTCAGCCTGGATCCTCGGACGCACACATGCACAGGCCTCTCTCCTCCAATTCACCTCTATTACTAGCTATAATCCCATTTCACACTCTATCGATCCCCAAAACTGTTGTTCACCGGAACCAGCAGCAAACACCGGCATTTCTCCCCATCATTTCACCACCATTGTTCTTTATTACACAAAGAAGCCCCCCCCCCCCCCCCCTTTTTTTTGTCTCAGAGCAAACTCAGCCCCACTGAAATATGAATTATAAATGTATGGCTAATAAAAGAGAAGGGCGGGGGACGGAGAGAGGGAGAGAAGGGGAGAGAGAGAGAGAGAGAGAGAGAGAGAGAGAGAGAGAGCGCCAGAGATAGAGAGAAGTGGTTGGTAGAAACATCAGAGAAAATGACTCCTTTACAAGAGTCTATTGATCAGTTTCTATCAAAGGGGGATGTCAGACATGAGATTACCTGGCAGTTTGAGCATTAGGTGCCGTGTGTTATAGCCCCGGGCCCTTGTACCGCTGCCATAGGATTGTAAATAAAGCGAAGAGCAGAGAGAGCAAGAGGGGAGTGTGTTAGGGCGTGTGTGAGTGAGTTTTAGTTTCTGTGTGCGTCTTTGTCTTTGTGAGTGTTCACCGTTGTGTGCATATGATTCCGCCCGCCCCCCCTTCTCTTCTTCTGGTGTATTTGTGTGCATGACGGTGTGCAGCTGTGTACCTGCACCTTTTGGCTTATACCCAAAAGCAGTGTTGCAAGCCCATGAAACTTCATAAAGAGAGAGAAAGAGTCTTGAGAGGCTTCTGGGACGTCTCGCGGGAGCACCTTAGCCCGCTACGAATCCCGCAACAAAGCCAAAGGAAGCCCATATGAAGCCTTATGAAGCTTTTATGAGGGCCAGGCAGGGCCCAGCCGAGCCCAGCCACTGATTCAGGGTTAGCTCGGTTTTCATCCCTCTCATGTTAAAGGTTAGCAGAGAGAGCAGGGTAATCTGACCGCAGATCTGTGATTATACGGCTGATGTTGTATGATGTGCTTTGAAGCTGGAATGAAGGCGCGGAGAGGGAGAGACCAAGCGAGAGATAGATTATGGACTAATGTCGCACCTTAAGTTGTGTAAGAGGGTCAAGAAAGTGAGACAGGGAGGGACCCGAGATCTTAAACCGTGGACTAATAACTTAACTCACTGAGCCACTGAAAACAGGTTGTCAAAGACGGTGGACATCATAATAAAGACTTCTCCTGTTCTTCAAGAAGCAAGAAATCTAGAATTGTTTGATTTTGGGTCGAAATTCTTAGTTGTATTTTGTGATCAATACTCACTCGCCCTTAATCGTACCCGTTTGTGCTGCTGTTAGTTTCATACGTCTTCATCTCAGTTTTTATAATTTCATACATTTTTCTATTTGTGTGTGTGTTTGGTCGCAAACAAAAGAGATTGTGTAAGCGGTCATTCTATGCAGCTGCTGCTGCTCCTGGTTGGAGGTGTCACCGAGGTCACGCTTAAGACCAGTGCCTTGAATGAGAATTTAAACCCCACCTCAAGTTTTCACATCTCGGCTTTATTGATTATTTAGAATCACAGCAAACTTTCACCTTGAGTGTTAAAAAAAAAAAAAAACCCAAGGTACATGCTCTCAAATAAAAGTCTTGGTGCATCGTTGAATATTTAGGAATTCTGTTTAATGCTTCGCTTTCTTAAGAGTTCAGTTTAAACAGTTTGGATGCTGCAAAACCATGAATTAATCATGCTTTCAGTCAATGTAGATTTTCTGTATTTCCTCCTCTTCGCTGTTGGTTTTGGTCTCTTCCAATTCAGTCCGCCCCACCACCGCCGTGGTGCGTGGCCTTAAAAGCATTACAGCAATATACTATACATTTCCCTGTTTCTCTGTTTCTCACACTCAAATAACACATGCACGCCCACAGAGTCAAGGTCCATCCTTGAGATATTCAACACACACACACACACACACCTACCCACCCACCCACCCACACACCCCTCTACATATTCAGTGCACACACCTTCTCAATATTCAGCAGCCTTGGCCACCGATGGCTGACAGTTTATGTTATATTCAATGAATACTGAATTTAGTGAAAAGGTTTAAGAGATATGAAGAAACATTGACTCACAAAACAGCATGCAGAACCAAAAAAAAAAAAAAAAAGGGGGGGGGAAGGAAGCAAATCCCAAATCTTAAATTCAAAGTAAAAGGGGCCTGCAAAAGCAAAGCTAACCAAGGAACCTGACTAGTGGCGTATTATTCATCCGTTGGATGTGCTAAACTACTAAGTGTAGGACAATGGGGTTTTATTGCATGTGGACGGAGGAGACAGCTGAAAAGTGAATGTGATTGAAGAGCCACGGTGTCTGAGCTTAAGTGGCCTGCTCAAGGTAAAGAGTGCCATCTATTGACGAGGTCGGGAAGCTCTTCTCTCGCGCCCCGACAGAGAGGCTGCTGCCACATCCGAGTGCAATCAGTGAAAGACCGTCCACTCCTTTCCCTCCTCCGTTTTTTACTTCGAAGGTGACTCGCGGTTCATATTCTCCCACTCCGGTGAACTTGACGAGAATCAATAATCACCTGAGCGTATACGTGTTTTGTAAATCACTCCATTAACCTTGGTCCGCTCCAACATGTGAAACACGCTGGAAATCTTTACTCGCCTTGCATGTGTTTTATTTCTTTCAAATACATTGAAAGCTACACCGACTGGGCCTGGGAAAGAAAAAAATAAAAAAACGTGTGGGACGATTTTTTTTTTTTTTTTTTTTTTATTTCCAATGCCACCGGGAAAATGTAATTTCTTTCATTGGTTTAAATAAGGTCTCCTCTGTAATGAATCTTAACCATGAGTGTCTGAAGTGAACTGTTGCTCTTTATCTCACACTTTCTTTTCTCCGTGTCTCCTGCTCAGTGGAGGATTTGGCAGCCCGTGCAGAGGAAGTGAGGCGGACGGAGGGGTGTCTGAGAGAGGGGAAGCTAGCAGAGGAGAAAATAAGGTAAGAAGGGAGCGAGGGAGAGAAGCTTCCTTTCCTATCACGCCCAGTGTGGGCTCGGTAATCAAAACCATTTAGCTGTTTATTGCAAATGGCGGTCAGACGGCTGCTGACCTGAACGCGTGCTGAACACAACAACCCTGAACTCAAATGTGTCTCACGTATCTGGACGTTAAATGATTGTTCCTGAGGATTCGAATACACACACGCCCAAATGCAAACGGCTGCTGGTTTCTGTTGAGCAGAAGTAACACAACCTTATTGATGGGACATGGTCGGTAAGCAGATGCCAGGAGTTCAGAGTTCAGAGGTAAGACCCCCGGGTGACCCCTGTGTGTCACCGGCGCTGCGGCAGTGACATCAGCGCACATGTATCACCCAGCGGAGCGCGTGTTTGTGTGTTCCTGTTTGTGCGCGCATAGCTGCGGTTGCGGCTTTGGCTTCAACATGACCTCACTGCAACGGTCTCCGTCTCGGGGAGTTTCTCTCGGGGAAGTCGAGCCATGGAACATTTTCTCCGTCAACCGGCAATTTAAAACTCGGCATGGAGACTTTATAGGTTACACTTTGAATTATTGCATTTTATTGCGTTTCAACCAATTCTAGGCACTGGATGGTAAAACAATCGCTGTGTCTGCATATTAGAGCCATTTGCAGAATCAAGCTGTTTACTGTTAGCCCAGTATTATCTAATAACTGCAAAGACATGAAAGGTTTTTAAGCAACAACACCATGCTAATGGCTTCCATCTGTGCTCTGGGAAATCCCCTCCTTTCTCCACAGGACGCCTCCTCTCTTTTTCTTCCCTTCCTTTCTCCCGCTCTGTTCATCCTATCATGTGTTCTCTCCAAGGACCAATCTATCAGGCATTGTCTTTCCCTTTTTTTTTTTTTTTTTTTTTTTGTGTCGACTGCTCCGGTTCTGCTTCGGCTTTCACCGCCAATGAGCTCCTCTTCTAGTTTTAAATTCCCTGCTCCATCACCTCAACACAAAGATTGATTCACTTTCATTTGTTTTGATTATATATTTTTGGAATTTTTACAGATTTGTTGCAATCTTTTATTAATCATTCAGAATTTCAAATAGCCGAGTTATTGCCGGGATCGTCTCTCGGTGATGGATGCTGTGTGTTGACTTTCTTTATTAAAACAAACAAACAAACAAAAAAAAAAAAGTCCAGCTGGGATCTGTGTTGCATCTCAGCATCCATTTCTCCCACTCCTCATTTTCTGTCAGCTCTCAGTGCACGTTGTCAAATCAGGATGTAAAGATAACAGATGATCCTGAGCCGAGCTGAAATGATTCGTCGATGAGTCAATCATTTGTTGAATAGTTTACAGCAACAGTTTAATCATTTCCCTTTTTTTTTTATAGTGAAACAGAGAAAACTCTCAGCAGATCCTGGAATGGAAACAAAAGCTGTAGCCTTGAGGAAAAAAAAGGATCTACTGTAACTTTACATCGTGTGTGACATTTATTGGATCAGAAATAAAAGCGATCATGTAAGGATTGTGTGGAGGACATGTTGAACTTGGCATTATTTTATTTTTGGATTTTTGGAGGTAGCAAATTCAAATTATCATCAAATCCAGACTCTTTTTTTTTTTGGCTTTAAAACCTATAAAATACTCAATTCACTACACTGTCCTAAAACTTCTACGTTTATATTTTACTCTTGAGTCAATTCCTGTAATTTTTCATTTTGGTGTCGTGCTCTTGGAGGCGTGTGTCCGTCGGTGCCGTCGGTTTGTGTTTGCGTGCATGGGGCTGTTATGGGGTGTCGAGGCTCAGCGAGCGGCCAGAGCGCGGCTGCGGAGGGAGGTTTGTGGAAATGGTAATCATTTGTCGTATTGATCCTGCTGTAGCCAGGGCAGCTGGCACACACAAGCCGCGCGCGCACGCGCGCACGCAGACAGTCACTGGCTCGCACACACACGCAGGCGCACAGTTGCGTGGCAGGAATAGACCCTTTCATATTGATCCCCTTCACATTCCCTTAGCTCGACTGCCATACACACTCACACACATAAACACGCTCACATGCTTGCATGTCACACACACACACACACACATAATCTGCATTCAACTCAACTACAACACAGATTTTTTTTTTTTCAACTTCAGCTTGGAATAAAATAAATAAAATGTGTGTTTGCTTTTCAGAGCATTTATGTAACAGTGATCATTGTTAAATCAACAATTACATAGATGTGTTGATGCTAATTAAAATCATTAGGAGATTGATTTTTTTTTAAAGGCTTCTAAAATGTTTGGATGTGCGATGACAATTAACTTTAAATAAAAGATTGATTTTTAATAATGGCTTTAGTTCTCTGTGATTATATGTCTCTGTGTGCAGGTCTGTGGCCGTGAAGCTGGAGACGGAGGTGGCAGAGCTCAGGAAGAACCTTCAGCAGGCCGTCGCTCGTAAACTGGAGGCAGACGGCGAGAAACGAGATGCACGGGAGCAGGTACGTAAATACACACGCCGCCTCGGCAAATCATCGGTGGTGTTTGTTTCCAGCGGCACCAGAGTCGGACAGGTGAGGTGTTTATCATCTGAACTGTTGTGTTACTCTCTGTAAACCAGTTTTACGGTTTCATATTATTCAAATATAATTATCTACCGATTCTTCCTGTCAGCATATTGAATTATGTTCCTGACCCTGCCCACTTTTGAGGGACCTCTCCTCGCTCCTCCTCTCCTCTCCTCTGCTCTCCTCCCTCGCTCCTCTCCCTCCTGCACCCAGCCCCTACCTTTTTGATGATTAGTGACATATATCCGGTGCTACAGCCTGGATTATCTTGTCCAAGAGAGGGAGGGGTGTGTGCGGGACCTAAACCTGGCAAGGTGATTTGGAGCATTAATTCCTGGGAGTAATATTCCCTGATATTCCCTAATGTTCTGGCTGGGAGCGTCGGGGGTGGGGTGGGGGGGTTCTCAGGGGAGAGCGGTTGTCAGAGCTGAGCTGCTGCTGCACAAAGGCAGAATGGATAATTAAGGGCAGAGCCCGGATGGGGAGCTGATGTTCATTTAGAGTCGACAAACTTTGAATTCACTCTAAAGCTTCCATCTACTTTGGTCCTCCCAGGGATCTTGATGTTACATTTTGTTCAGCGTCTTCTTAAAGTTACCCCCTCCTTCCCTCTTCCTGCCTCTGTTTCTTTCTTTGTCTCTGATCTCCTGCTCTCTCCTCGCCCCTTCCCTCTTTACAACCCGTGTGTCTCCTCGTCTTCTCTCTTTCACTCACTTCCCCTCATGTTGCCCCCTCAGCTCGGAGTTGCGCCTTTATTCACTTTATTCACTGTCCCGAGGTCCGGTGGTGTTCCACATTTACAGCGGCGCGCTGGTGTAAACGGTTCAGGCCCCGCTTTGAAACCCTGTTGTGTGACATGTTAGTGTGCTGTGTGAAATCGCACACTGTGATCAGTGTCAACAGGCCAAAGCAGCAATGAGCGTTCATATATCACGTTCGTATGTTATTAGCCCACAAAGTGCAGCTCCTCTCGTTTCTTCTAGCATTAGCTCGGTGTGTTTGCCCAGGGCCAGTGTAACTGTGACTTAAACCAATGGATTGGCCAGTCAAGCAAGTGCTATAGCGCAGAGTTATTCATCTATTTCTAAACTTGATCTGTCAAGTCGGACTCTTGCATGAAGGAAACACGACACCGTCTATGAATAGCCGCACATAAACCAACATTTTCCTTTGGTTGAAATGGTGAAGTTGTTGATGGTGGCTATGGATAAGCTATTGATGAGAGTATTTTATTATTCTGCTATTTATCAGTCCTTTGTTTCTTACTTAGAGTGAGATAAGAAAGCTCACGCCCACTCTCATACCCCTGAAGTGAATATGAAGCTGGGCTCTGGTGAAAGGGAATAAAATGTCACTAAATGAAATTTGATATCTTGCTGATTATTGTGTGGTCACAGTATATGGCTAACCCTGAACCCCTCGGCAGACGCACCAGAATATGGGGGAAACTGTGATAAAGTGAGGTGTGAATACATTTGCTTAAGTTGTGTTTGGTTCTGAATCCCATGTTTTGCGTCACCTCAACAACCGATGAGCTTTTCAATGAATTTGTCTACAAACAGTGTTTAAACACCGGGGCCATGGCTGCTCTGACTATGACTCCTTCATTAGGTCCCAATCTCTGGTATTGACCAGCAGAAGATGAATTATCCACCGTTGAAAAAAAAATCAAAGGGTTCGAAATGGTAAATGGTACACTACAGTGGCCTATAGAGGAAATCTATATTACAAATTGCCTCGGTGCACAGTAGCTGAACCTCAGGATAGCTCTGATTTTACCCGGGGATATGTCTTTGTATGCACGTTGTGTGCCTGTGCACGTGCACGTGTGTGCATGTGAGTGTTTGGCTCCAAATCCTGTTTGTGTTTTTGTTTGTAAATGTGTTTCGCGTCTCTTTTCTGATATGAAAGAGAAGGGATTTGGATATAAGCTGCTCGTCAGCTTTGTGCTTGCGTGTGTGCTGCGCAGCACATGCACACACACACACGCTCACACTTCGCTCGATGCGGCCCCTCTGCATGGGTCCAGTTCAAATACAAGTCACGGTGAACATGAGGCATGTTTTTGTGACTGATCGTCCCGCTCTCTCTTTCTCTCTTTTTTTTTTTCTCCCTCCTCACACAGGCACGCACACGCACAATCATGGTCATTAGTGTGTTTACCTCAGCTTCTTTTAGCCATGGAGTAAACGATTTCAAACAGTTTTAATGAGAATTTGTTGAGAAGTTTCCAGAGAGCAAAAGTTTATGAGTGTGTTTTCGTGGCCCGTAAACTTTCCTTAGTTGCCAAAAATCTTTAGAACTATCCATGTCATCCTATAGAAACACAATTAGACAGTCGCTTTTAATCACTGGGAGTCAGTGGGGTGCCTGAGACTGCTCCGCGCTTAAATATCCTTGACACTGAATCACAAGCTTGTTCCGAGGCACTTTTTTTTTTTTTTTTTTTATGCTGCGCAGTCGTTAGACATGGAAGTGGGCAATGGATGTATTCATTCGCTTCAATTCGTTTTCATAACTTTCGCAGTGACGGACAGCAATTAAGCCGTCTGGCTTTGCTGTCATCTAATCATTTTGCTCTAATCGTACACAAATGTCCATCTTTAACTGCAAGTGGCTGTGTGGGTCTTATCTGTTCATTGATCTCACTCATTAGACCTGATAGAGGCCCCAAGCCTGCCCCAATTAGCTCAGAATGACCCACACTAGATCACCGTCATACACACACACACACACACACGCACAGGTTTGATGTTTGGAGAAATGAGGACAGATAAATGAAGCTCATTTGTTTGGTTGATGAATCGAAAGACATGGACCATCCTCGGACTGTTTAACCAGGGAATGGACGTTGTGTTTATTCAACGTGTGTGTGCATGTGTGTCCTCGTGTCCCATTGCGCTCAAACACAGCTCATTAAGCTACACAGCCGTAATTCATTTGAGAGATGAGACGGTAACCACGTTTTTTTTTTCTTTTTCTTTCTTTCCCTCAAGTTGACTCCAGCTCTGCTTCTTTGCTCGAGAAGTTACAAAGCCCGAGGTAATGCAGATATACGGAATTAAATGCCAGCTAAAATTAAACGTTATCTTACGTTGAATAACGTTGGATTCAAACGTTATTGGAAACAACGAAATTTAAAAAAACGAAGTCTAAGTGTTTCTTCAATGGCTGCTTCTCTCTCATTCTTAAGTCACGTTTAATTTTGTTCAGTGTTTTTGTAAAAACAAAGATAATGTGTATTTACTTACTTTCAGCCAGAGGCCAAGGCAAATTTATTCTAGATTTGCCTCTGTTATTGTGACCTCACCCAAGGGTTGCAGCATAACCCACATGCTTGTCTTTAAACAGTGTCTAATTAATATAATTAAGTGTGGTAGTATTGTAATTATCGCTCAATGTTCAGCCTTCAATCCTCCAGCCTTGACTACAAATTAAAACCCTGTTCACAGAGAACAGCTTTGTAGTGTTTCCCTGCTCGTCTCTGAATAAAGAAATGGTTCAAGTGATTGTTGATTGTCTTGAATTGTAAAGGTTCAGAAAGCTTGTGCAAAGGATCTCTACTGCTCTAAACCGGGCGCCGGAAGTGGTTGAGAAACTTTTAGCCATGCTGGTAACGGAGCTGCGCTCGTGCAGGCTGCAGAGGCAAAACAGGAGACTTCAATAATGGCAGCCGCTGACAAACAACCCAGCAGCATGCGTAGGAGAGTGTGTGATGAAAGGGCTCAGGGAGAAGGAGTGAGGCCATGCAGCAGCAGATGAAGGTAATTAAAGAAGCCATCATCAGCATCATTAATATGCTAGATCGGCTGTGGCCCACTGACTAGTCTAATGGAGAACATGTCATCATCGTCACCATTAGGGAGAGCGGGACACACACAAACACACGCACGCACGGTGTCTTAATGTTGGGTCACGCCATGATTATCACCATTAAGCCCAGAGTGAGAAGACCTGCTTAGGAAACGTCATTCTGTACCGCCAACGCACATGGTGCGCACACACACACACACACACACACACACATGCACACACACACATGCATGCACACACGCTTGTAGATCTTTAATTCAAACCCTGTGAGTGATAAGTATGCATATTTAAGTGATGTCAGGCCTGTTGGGTCTTTTAATTAGACAGAATGAATGAATGTTTTATAAAAACGTGTTTAACAATAAATGTGTTCATTAATTTGATGAGAGGATGTGCTCTGATGAGCTGAGTGGAACAGAGTAATGGCTCAAATTCAGCTCCACTGGTCTGATGGTGATGGGAGCAACAGCCAAGCTGTTTCTGATTTTTTTTTTTTCTCCTTCGCCATCATCTACATTTTCCTCTCTTTACTCATAAAAGTTAACTTTGAATTATGTGTGGCCCTCGACGTCGGACAGTTTGATCTGTCGTAGTGAAAACGCACATTTGTCCCGCGCAGCTAATGTGCAACGTGATCCCGTTCCGCGGCCCCGCGGAGAATAGAAGAGATGGAAAATCCATTAAGTGCAAAAGACCCCACAATGATTTTTCTGTCTGTCCGTCTGCAGGTATGCTTTGTGGTTTGTCGTGAAGTAAATTCAGATGTAAAAGTTGAAAAGAAATTGTGTTAGTTCACAAAGTCCATCTTGCATCCATTGTCAGTGAGAGGCGCGGCCCGCCGACTGGACTCTTCGGCCTTATTGTGATAAAATAAACCATCAGAATGATAAATGCTGCTGAAGCAGCCATAATGATTCCGAGCCTTCAGCAGCACATGGGCAGTAAACTCATATTTCTAACAGGGACCTGAAAGGACCGCTGGTATCACCGAACTTGTCCCAAATGCATTCCGTTGCCCCTTTTAGCCCCCATCATCTGCTAAAATATTTGTGCAACAAAACCTATCTAAATGTTAAGCAGGTATGCTACTTTACTCCCCCCCACCGCCACCACCCTGCGAACACACCTCCTTGTCCCTTTTCCCCTAAATGACCCTCCCTCACTCTCTTTCTCTCTCGCCCCCCTCCGTCTCACACACCTTTTCGCTGCCTCCCTTGTCACAACGCCGGGCTGGAGCTGTGATTTACATCCCTTCATGAGCGCTGCCAGCCAGACAGTCAGGGTAAAGGAGGGGGGGCGGGGGCGGGGTGTTAATGTGAGACCACAGGTAATTACTGTCATTACAGCGCAACACGTATCCTGCCACCGTGTCTGTGCACGCTCGTGCACGCGGAGGCGTGCGCACATGCGTCGTCGGTGTGGGCGATGGAACCGTTTTTGTGCATGATGTATTTTGGTGTAGCAGCGCGTTGATTCTGCCAATGTGTTCCTTACATGAAGATTCATCAAAGCATGAAACTCACCTGGGGATTAGCCTCATGTGTTCCCTTGTTGAGGGATGTAATTGTGATAAATTCCCTGACTCCATTTAAACTTCACACGTAAATGGTTTGCTTGATATTGTTTTCTCCTTCCCTCTGTTCATGTTTACGAAAAATACCGTGATGTCATGAAGTTAATTGTGTGATCTTGTACATCTCGTCGATCATTCACTTCTTGAAGTGTCACATTTTCCACATTGCACGTCAACAGACAGATATTTAGAACACGCACACACGTGCCCACACTCCCTGCTTCCTCCCACAGGCTGACATTCCAGATTCACCACGGGACCTTTGAGGACACATAAATCATATGGGAAACTTTTTCATGTTTCCCCCAGTCTTTGTTGGAAAGATGGTATAGTGTATCAAGGTGTTTCCATGGCGATAACGGTAATGTGTCAGGGGTCCCCAGAGTTTAGTCCTGGGAAGGTCCTGACTGATAAGCAGAATGGGAAAAAGTCAGCAGTTTGGCGTGCCATCCCATCTTTCTTTTCCCCCGGCCCCACACCCTTCTCCTCCAGTCCTGTCTTCCAGCTGCCTCTGCTCTACAACCCAAC
This sequence comes from Pseudorhombus dupliciocellatus, assembly GCA_016785235.1. Taxonomy (NCBI): domain Eukaryota; kingdom Metazoa; phylum Chordata; class Actinopteri; order Pleuronectiformes; family Paralichthyidae; genus Pseudorhombus; species Pseudorhombus dupliciocellatus. Next base: position 1,469,313 of record JAFBJW010000068.1, read on the forward strand.
CCCTCCGTCTTTTCTTCCTGTGCACCTGTCTAATACCTCACCCTGTTATTTAGAACCCTGGCCACCTCTGTTATCCCCAATTATTCCCCCCATTTTCCTAATTTGTCTCCCATGTTGCCATTATGCTCCATTGTTTGACATTTTTACCCTTTCATAGCTTCCCATCTCAGGGCCTCACTCTTCTCAATGTATCACCTGTCTTTAATTCCTATATTATATATATTTGATTTTGTGTTGCAGGTGAAGACGCTCCGATCAGAGCTGGAGAAGACGCTGTCTGACAATGCAAACCTCCGCCATGAGAGCCAGATGGCGATGACCAACATCAACCGCTGGATTACTGAACAAAAGTATGAGCACCATTGTACAACCGCCAGCTCCTCCCTGCACATGAAAGCAACTAACGCTTTATATTTGCAAGAAAAAAAACATGTGCTATTTCATTTTACTGGGTTTTATCTGCTGCTGCTGATGCCACTCTCCAACCGGCCGCATGCACAACTTCAATTTTAGAAGTCTGTCCTCTTCTTCCAGGGCTTCTGGCGAGAACCTCACGGCACAGATCAAGACCCAAAACACGCTGCTGCTCACGGTCACCAAGGAGAAAGAGTGAGTGTTTCCTTCTTCAGCGCCGGTGATGAAAGTGCGTCTGCCTTGGTGATGCGTGCACATATAGGTGCGATGCAGGTGGACTCTTTGACATGCTCGCATCTGACAGTCTTTCTGCATCATCATGATTCACACACACACACACACACTCTGTCTTGGGTGTGACATATTCCTCTTTGCAGAGATCAAAGTGGTCTCGCCTTCCTCTGTCATCCCGCCCCCCTGCGGTGCCGTGCCTTCCTTTAGCCCCGCCTAGCAGCAATGCATCCGTCTGTGTCTGCTCCTCCTGTGTGTGTGTGTTGTTCTCATGTTTTTGTTACAGTAACCTGTATGCGATGGTAATATTCCTCATACACCCGGAACACACGGACGACATTGAAGTGTGCTTCGCAGAATGTTTCCTCCTCGTTCTGTGCCCCCGTCCCCTCGATGCTCCATAAATGGGAACATTCTCCGCCTGCTCCCATGAAATAAACCAATTCCATGTTGTCGCGCACTAAAATAAACATCTACATAAGCGTTTTTAATAGCTCAGGAGTCTGACAACTGATGGCATTACAAAGTGCTGAAATAAATAGCCACAAGAGTGAGTGATAATTGGCTGCGGAAAAACATCATTTCATTACACCGGACCGTGTGTGTGCGTGTGTGTGTGTCAGAGATAATGTGAACTGCTAGTTAAAGGCTGCTCTGAAAGAGGGAAACACAGACACCACTGCAGTCGCCTGGTGGAATATTTTGTCTGCCGTGTTAACAAGAGTCTCTTGATGATAATAGGCGTCTGTCGTTCTCCGGCGTCTGCCTCTCCATGTACATTTCTGTCTGCCTAAGTCTGCCTCTGTATCGCCCTCGCTTTGTCAGACGTCTTCAGGAGGCTAATGACACATTGAAGGTGGAGGTAAAGAGACTGAAGGAAGTGGCGGATGAGAAGGAGAGCGACGCGCGGCGCTTCAAGGTGAACAAGTGCAGAGTGGGGAAACAATGAACTACAAATAGAGAGAGACATTTGATGACAAACAGCTTTTTTTTTTTAAATTGTGTAATTGTTTGCAGGCCCTCCTCCGAGACCAGGGCACCCGGCAAGATGAGAGAAGGTGAGTCACCGTGTGTGTGTGTGTGTGTGTGTGTGTGTGTGTGTGTGTCTGAGATCCTGAGCGCTTGCATTTGTGTGCATCCACCAGCTGATCAGAGTTTAGCATTCACATACGACAAAAGCGTTGCCCACCGTGTTTCGCTGTTTCACACACAATCAGGCCCGAACAAAGCTGATGATGATAATAACAGCGGGAGTGCCAAGTTGTGAATGAAACACCCCGTGGGCCCAGACACTTGTGTACGTCTGTGCCTGCGCATGTGTGTGTTATGTCTCCTCTACAGTCTGAATACATTATTCATGCTGGGCCTTTAACAATGATTACACTCCAATCAAGGGCCCGGCCACTCGTGCTCGCCACCCCCATGGCTGTCACATAGCATTCATCAATAGAGAGGAGATATATTTATTATGTTCATTAAGGCAATGAAAATGAATGTGGCACAGATGGGATCGGGTGTAGGATGGAAGTAAGAACGGAGGGTGAGGGTGGGGGGGGCATCTGCCTGCAGGAGTGCTCCCCATAGCCCCAGTGTGACCCCAACACCCCCCCCAGGTCTCCCTCATTAACAACTGCCCCCCCCCCCACCTGCTTTTTCCTCACACATCCGCAGACTCGTGTTGCACCTCTCCCCCTAACGAACCACCAGGCACTGTTTCCAAAACGGATCAGATTTGTTTTGACTGGGGTAAAATTCCAATGCTATTCAAAGCTGTCAGTCATTTTAATGATATCATTAAGGGGCCACGACAGATAGATGAATCGCTTTTCTTTGTCTTTCCCTCATAATTGCGAATGAGCCAGAGAGAGAGAGAGAGAGAGGCAGTTCATATAGATGTATGTATAAGAGGGCTTTTGATTGAGCGAATATAATAACACGGAATGAGATAAAAACAGTGAATGAAAGCCTCTTCCATAGCGCCCCTCATCCATCCCCTTTTTTCTCTACAGTTTTCTTTATTTTCTTTATTATGAGGAGCTCTAATTTATTTCATTTCATTATGGCAACACCCCCCCCCCACGCGCACACACACCTATCCCAAATGCCATATGTATGAAAAGCCCACATCTATAAGGCAACAGATGTGTCAGGATATTTGCATGGCAGACATATACAGTACATTCAGTGTGTAAATCTCATTACTGGTGGCAAAGGGGATATCTCCGCGATGCCTCTCCGCCACCGCTATCACTGACAGCAATCAACACGGTGTGAAGGTTTTGTCATTAGATATGCCTTTATTAAAGGAATTTATTATGATTGCGTGGCCTGCTGTTCCAGAGCAGCCGCCCTGTCACCGCGTCACATTGAGGAGAGACAGAGCAGGTGGGTGAGGAGGAATGGAGAGGATGGAAAGTAGTGAAAAGAGAGAGGCTTCCATTGTACCTGACATGCAAAGTGATTTGTTCGTAAAGGGCCATTCATTACATTAAAAGGTTTGCTGATAGAAATATGTATTTTTACTAATTATTTTCAGCTTTCATGGCGCACAAAGGCAGCGCTCTCACATCGATGTGGCTCTTGTGGCCTTCTTGGCCCAAACACACTTACTCCCACAGTGGAGAACATTACATATTCTCTGTATCTATAGGTAATAGAAGCAAAAAAAGCAGCATACGGTGTTCACACTGAGAGCACCCTCGAAAACACTTCATCACTGTACAAAGGCAACAGATCATTGAATGTTCTTCTATCCATCGGTGTTACTGCTTATCCTTTAAAGTCTGTGGGGCGGGGGGTTACTTTAAAGTTTGTGGGACCCTCAATTGTTGTTGTTTTGTGTTGGTTATTATCCAAACCTTTAGTTTGTGAAGTAAAAAAGGATGCTGCTTACTGGCCTTTAGCTTCTCCTCCTCCTCTGTAAGAAAGACTGTAAGATATGAAAAGCAACAACATGGAGAATCTGGCTAAAGTCCTGACAGGGAAATAATTGCCACGAAGCTGTAACGCTGCATGCGCACAATTTTTTTCAACCCTGCTCCGTCAAAGCTGAGCAGAAGAGCTGACCCCTTTCTATTAAAGTAATGTGGATGAAACGCTAAGGCCCAGTGTCGAGCACCTGTGGATTGAGCTAATGTCACTCAGGCCTCCTCCTCGGACGATCTAATACGATTTAGACATATTAACGTAAGGTAGCTGCAAGTAGTTTAACACATAGCAGAGGAATGCAAGTATTTTATATGTACACTTTGTTTCTAAGACTTGGATTCATTGATTTTTTTCCTGTGTTCACCTGAGTGCCTCCGAAACATTAAAACGCCAGAGCAGACTGGAAGCAGAGAGCCGCCGCTGTTTGCTGCCGGCTGCTTTGACTCGGTGGCTGTCTGACACGAGCCATCAGGGGGAAGCCATCATAAAGCATCAGGCTTCATCAGTCGCACCACTAACTAACCCGGAGATCACAGCGGAGGATTTGTACAAACACGGAGCACCAAAGTGACACAGAAGCAGCGCGCAGAGATGAGACGGAGACGCGCGAGAGCAGTGTCGAGGCTTGCATAAAATTTACAGCAAACGCGAAAGCAGTAAATAAGAAAGATGAGCGCCGGATTGCGAGCGAGAGAGGAAGCATGTTTATTGCCTAGTTTAGAGAGCATGGCAGCTTGGCTTCGACACTAATGACTGTAATTATACACACACTGATTGGGTTAGGCCGCTAATTACACACAACCATGTTTGCGTGTAAACACAGGAACACATGTTTACAGAGGCGCCACGCCAGGCGCTCAGCGCATCGCTGCCTCCCGCTCATCGGGCGCATAAATCTCACACAGTTGTCTCAGCGGCGGCGATGTTTCATGATCTGCTGAAGACCACATTACCACCGAGGAAAGAGTTTAAATCATGTGAAGAATCTGCACAGATGCCTTGCTCCGGGTTTTATGGAGCTGGCACGTGCGTCGCTATTTTTCCCCTTCACCCAGACTCATCTTTTAATAATAATAATAATAAAAAAAAAAAAAAAACAATTTCACAATTTAAAAACATCAAAGGAGTTTTCAGCATTTCCCCCCTTCTATTAATTCTTTGTTGTATTCATTATGGTGTGAAATTAAACCATCTGTAACGGTCAGATGCAATTATACTCAGTTTATGAAGTCATCTGCAGGAAATGAGGGGCTCCTTTCAAAGTGCTCGCACTGGCCAAGCTAATTTAGTTAGCTGGTTAATAGAATGATGTGTGATTCACATCAGGCCCGGGTTAGCAGCTGTTGTGTTTGTGTCGTTTATTCTAGTCTCGATCACCACTCAGTGTGCTATTGTTTATCAGGACATATTTTACAAAGAAGCTTTTTTTTTGGAAAATCAAATCCCTTCTAACCTGATGTTCTTGGTCCAAATATGGAAACTTTAACATTTAGAGAGATGAGACGTTTTTGACAAGTTAGGATTTCTATTATTTCCTCACCCAGAGATTATTAGACAGGGATGTGCAACATTTTTTGAGTATGAGCCGTAATGAAATGAAGCACACTGCAAAGGACATTATGTTTTTTACACCTGTTACCTGTTTTTCTTCTTCTTCCTCTGTGTGCTTTGTTTGGTGTCATACTGAACAAATATTCCGCATTGCTGCTACTTTTGGTTTTCTCCTTCCCTGTTTTGAAAAGTGGTTTCATCCAGTGTTTGAACTGTGACTCAACATTGCATCAACTTTCATATACATAAATCACATCATGCCATCGATCCGAGTGCAGAGTCAAAAAGAGAGCTCTCTCCTAGATGGTGGGGAAAGTAAACTTGGTCTTTCAAGGCTGCGGGGTTGTGCTGCGGTCCATGTTGTTGTTATTGTCTCTCGGTCGTTGTTTACCAGAGATGGGTGGAAATAAATAACGGCCGAACTGTTTCACTGATAATTCTCTTAAACTTTACAGACACTAATGTCGCTTCCCTCGAGTGTCTCATCTAATCTTAAATGTTTGAAGTTGGGGCTAATAGGGGCAAAAGTTGATATGTGTGTGTGTGTGTGTCTGCTAGACAACATCTTCAGGGACAGTGACACATTTATTAGCGTTTCGATGAGCGGCCGCGTCTCCTCAACTGAAGCAAAACGGCAGCCTCTTTCCATCCATTGTTCTGATAGAAAGACCCAAGGAAATTAACATGGGAGAGGTACAGTGGTACTTTAATGGGCTAAGAAGTATTCAATAAAGTATTTAGAAGGTTTTTTCAACCGAATGCTAACTGGACAGGTTCACTGGGGCATGAAAGGAAGAGCGTAAAGCGGGGGCTGCGAGCTCCTCAGCCCGTACAGAGCGCCATTATCCAGCGTCGTTAATTTAATAGTCGTTCCTTAGTCAGCCCTGGGTTGGAAGATAGCAGAGCTAACGTTTGTTTGTCATTTCCCAAACGTTTTTAATAAACACTTAAAATCTTAAATGTCTTCTTGTACTCTTAATGTTCTCTGGCTGCAGCGGCGTTCGTTTTGCATTTGTTTATTTATTTTTCAGTTGTGGCCTGCGTGCGCTTTCATATATAATTTAATGATTTCTGGAAACCCATTTGCTCGCCCATCTGAGTTTAGTAATAACTTTAAATGAAGACGATTAAAATGACGATGATGTGCGCCAACTTCTTCTTTCGTGCCCCAGATTCTTCTGGACATTTGATTGGACATTTTCAAATACCAAAATACTGGCCTTTGAAAGTTGATAGAAGAAACTGTATATGATGTATTTTTTATGGTGTACAACACATGAAGCTGCTCTTATTATTCAGTCGCCTCACAGTACTGCAGGTACGCAGGTTTTTTTTTTTTTTTTTAAGTTGTTGACAATATGATTTGTCCAAATATTGTGTTGCAGCTTGGAAAATGAGACCTGCGTGGCTCTGAACCTCGGCAAAATCGAGCAAATGCAGACCAGACTGCGAAGCAACCTGGAGGCCATCGGAATGCTAAATCAACAAGTAAGACACGTACGCACACACACACACGTACACACACCGGGGCCTGACAGTGTTTTTACCCGACAGATAGCAACGCACACCTGCACACTGGCCCACATGCTGTTGAGCTCACACAGAAGGGGAAGCTTTCATGCGTCAGAGTTCAAACGCACACACGCACTTACACACAGGCGCGCCGAGACATCCATTTCCTCTTCCTGCGATAAAAGTGAAAAGTCGGCAGTGGGGTGGGTGGGGTGGGTGGGGGGGGGGGGTGCTGGTATAGAGGGGGGGGGGCAAACTGTATCGGGGGAAAGCAGTGACGTTTCTTTCCACCGGTAAATGATTTCCCTTTCATGAGAGTGAGAGAGGGATGTATATCAATACAGCCGCGCTGATCTCTCCATGACAGCGTCGGGAAACGGCCCGCTGTGATAAAACAATGTGGGGTGGAAAAAAACACAGAGGAATTATTCTGAGGAAGCGCTGACATTCTTTAAAACCGTGTTGAACTTCACAAGAGTCAACAAATCACCAAAGGAGAGACGAATCAAAAAGTGCTCCTCAGCCCCCTCAGTATTCCAAAAAACTCCAGGGCCTGGGGAACGGCTCACCCGACTTTTGTTAGTTTGCGCAATGGCTGCGCTGATTGACGGCGCGCCCGACAAAAGCTCGGGTACTTGTTGAAGTTTTAATGTAGTGCTGTGTCGAGAAGCAAATGTTCCAGACAGGGAAGGGGCGGAGGGGAGGAAGAGACGGGCGGAGAGGAAGAGAGAGGTGTTGTTTAACAGGTCAGGTGTGTAATAGCACCTCTTAATCTCTGGTGTGAATCATTACACACATCGATCCAACGTGGACAGACACACACAAGCAGGGAAGGATATGGGCAGTTCATTTTCACAAGGCTGCACCATTGAGTGGACACACACGAGCACACGCACAGCAACAACAACACACACGCTTGCACATCGGGACGGACGCTGTCCGGCTTCGCACCAGGTCTGCGTCTCTGCTTTGGATCCATCTCATTTACTCCCAGTCAAAGAACTGTTTCTGTCTCTTTCTCCCACAGGCGCACATTAACAGTCGCTGTACGACACACGCTGCGAGCACACACAGGCTTGATTTCCCCTCCGACTGTCAGGCGGATTTCATGCAAACTTTTGAAATGTCACACAAGATTAAATGCGAATTAAGTGAATTTCCATCGACCGGGACAAAGATGACGATCAGAGGACAAAATATGAGATTCTTTCAAGGCTTGATTAGCATCAGGCGAGCTGTTAATTTCTTTTTTTTTTTTTTTTTTTCTCGAGTCAGCCTAATGTCCAGTCTGCTTCATGCTGTCATGCGAAGATTTATTAAAGAAAAAATAGAGAGATGAATGAGGCAATAAAATTCCACCTTCACAAGCAGCTGCAGGTACGACATGGAGGTCAGGATGGGCAGGTTCCCTACAAGCTTTTGTTGTATTATTAATTTATTTCAAACTGACAGATCATTGTACTTCATCGAAAGGGTTGGTAATTTGTTTCTGAAACTTTTATCCTTCTTCTTGAAACCCTTTTCAAACCTGGGTTTGACCAGAGGGCTGATGGAGCCTGCTCCTCCAAGTTTCTTCCAGGATCGCCAACCCTTGCTTTAAAAACTTTCTCTTTTGGCAAATATTGGGGGAAATTGTTGAAACTGCTGTTTCCAGTCGTCTCTTCAGAGCTCGGTAGTTTCCATAATTTGAATTAATCCAAACTGAGCTACACAAATGAAGAGTGCAAACACACTCATCCGCCGGCTTTAACACCACCCCTCCTCGACAGCTTTTTGTCTCTCCCTCTTTCTTTCCCCTCTCCCCCCGACGTGTACACATTCTTTTGATCCGAACACATGCGAACCAGTTCACCCGCAGAACGTGAAGGTTGAGGAGACAAGCTGTGATATTTAATTCTGCCCCCTCCTTCTCTTCCCTCTTGCAATTAGGAAAAAGCATCCAGAGCCACCGAAGACGGAGCAAATTAAACAGGTCCCCGTGAATGTACACTTAATTATAAATGTCAGCGCTCAGTGTTTTTATCTGGAAACGACATTGCTTTTGGCACAATGTGAAATGAACACATCGCAGGATGCTGCCCGCTGATCGGCGACTCTCTTTAAGCATCTTAGGAAACTTTTCACACACGTCACCGGCTCTTCCAGGGTTAAGCCTCAGACCTCCAGCTATTTCTAGTCATCAGATGTAATGCATTGATTTCTAAAGTGTGCGAGTGTGTGCGTGCACAATGTCTGGAAGGGTGATGTTAGCGGAAGAGAGCAGAAATATGTCTGTCTCATCGCTGTCTCTTTTTCCCTCTGTCTCTCTCTCTCTCTCACACACACACGGCCAGACATGTCGATGTGACACCCTTCTTTAACCTCACTTTACACACACACACACACAGAGCAAGAAACAGATGTCGATGAGTGCAACTGTCATTACCCGACATGTCTCTTTGTCTCTTTACGCTTTAGGTTCGTATTTTACTCTTCCTCGCAACTAAAAATACATCATCTCAAATCTTTTATTCTCTTTTATCCATCTTATTACAATTTTCCAGACTGGCATATTTTGCATACAATTACCAGGATTTACAACAACTGCATTTCTTTTTTTTCTTTTTTTTTTTTAGCTTTTAAAGACACTTTACGATAACTGGCTTTCCTCCCTGCCTGTACCCGGCAAAAAAAAAACAAAAAAAAAAACATGAAACACCCTGAATTGAGCTCGTCTGTAATTGTGTTTCAGGGAGACCAATCATGTTCTGACGATGGTGTGATTTGTTTTGTGTCACGGATGATTTTGTGTCCAATAGAACTCTAATGATCGCTCAAATTGGTTGTTTTCATGTCGAAATTTACACCGTTGCATGACTCCCACTTGCAACCGCTTCAAACTGTGAACTCAATACCGTCCCGAAAGAAAGGAAACCCGCCCCCCCCTCGCAATTTTCCATTTGCATTTCTGTTTCAACAGGCATGAAAGCAGCTGTGAAAGATGAATTGGACTCATAATGGGATGCCAACTACTTCATCAACATGATAGCTGTTGACTTTTTGTGGTTAATTTTTATTGGCGACATCAAATTAAGTTTTGCAGTTTCCTTGATTCAACTAAACAAGTGTGATGTTTTAACTCCCCGGAGTTGTCCCCTCTCCCTGCTGCCTCGCTCTGTTTATTGGTCAGACAGATTTTTCTTAAACATGTCTTCTGTGCACGTCTCTCTCTCTCTCTCTCTCTCTCGCCCTCCAGTTAAGCGCTCTCAGCGGGGAGAATAAGCGCTTACGCAGGCAGCTGGAGGAGGAGAGGTCCATGCGTAGACGAGCGCAGCCTCCTCCTCCTCCCACCCCCGAGTACAGCTCCTCCGCTGGCCACCCGCCCTCCTCCTCCTCCCCCCTCCGCCTCCCTTCTTTCACCCTTCCGTCTCCCTAATCCCCCGGGGGCCCGCACCCAGCGACAGGGCGCACAGATGACGTTCCGGCCCACACCGAGCAGAGCGGAGATGAGCTCGGGACGCCAGGTGAGCCCCGGGCTTTGGCCCGGCCGCGGCGAGCTCCGCCTCCGCCTCCGCCTCCGTGGGAGAGACGCTCGGCCGGGGAGGACGAGCGAGGATCTGACCAAATGAAGCCCCCCTGAAGACTTTGACCTGTCATGACTTTATGACCTCCACCTCCTCGCCAGGGAGCGTATTCAGTATGAGGTTAATGTCCTCCAGGTCAAAGTCAAGTCCCTGGGTGCTTCTTGCCTGAGGGCGGCTCCACAAGCAGCAAGATGATGGAATTTACTCCAAGTCAATTCAAAACCTCACACTGATTGTATTCTCAGTTTGGAATCATCCAAGCAGTGATTTCTAACAATGTGACCGGTCTCTCCTTCAGATAGGGATCTTGTTTTGCACTCAGCCCTGGAACGCGTGCACTTAGCAGTTCTGATGGACGACAATGACTTGAAGTCAGTCGGCAAATGAGGTAAACATACTGGAGCGCTAATTCCCAGCACTGATGGGCGCAGCCTTACACTGGAGATGAATGAGAGGCGGCACATCGTCAGCGTCCCCAGACATACCTCAGATGTCTCAGCGAGCGGCTGCAGCGCGGTCTGATTGCGCCGCAGCTGCGCGCCATGTGTCCCGCACGCACCGCGGCGACCGCGGCGACCGCGGCCCTGCGTCTTCGTGTGGGAGCGCATTTCATGTCGCCGTGCTTCTGTCCCTCTGCGAGCGCCTCTGGGCGAGTGTCTGCTTGAGTAGATTGGATGTTTGGTTTTGGACATTTTGTTTTTTATGGTTTAAAAACCTTTCTTTTCTTCCATGTTGCCGTGTTGCATTGACGGGAAAATAAAAACAGATACATCTGTAAGCGGTCGCACATTTCTCCCGTTTCCTTTTTTTCCCCCTACACGTCAATATGCCAATAGTATTTTATTCCTGCCAGTCGGGGCTTGTAACAACAGGCTAGCAATTCAAGTGTTGCGTCATTCTCGCAGTTTTTTGGGCACAGGTCACAACACCGATATAGTCACCTTTAATTCAATCAGTCTCCTTCATGTGACAGTTTGTCTTTTGTTTTTATCATGATCCATTCATTTTCTGATGAAAAATTATTTAAAAAATGTGCACTCTGTTTTAAGTAGTGATATAAAGGATTCCTAGCGGATGTCTTCTTGACCTGTGTCACATCTTTCCACTAATGTTTGATCTATCCTAGAAATGAACATGCACAAATACAGTGAAGAGAGCTTAACCTTGTGGTGGAGGTACGTATATGACACACACACACACACACACACACACACACACACTTGACACGTGACTTGTGGTTGAACATGAGTGCTACTTGTTCCTGCAGACAAAGAGGAGGAAAAGAAGAATGCAAATGTCTGAATTTAGCAATCTTAGACTGTGATAATGAGATTCCTGTGGAGAGAAGGTCTCTGTCCACAGGTGGCTGCTGTCCCACCTGTCCCCCCGCCTGCCCCCCCCCCCACCACACCCGTCTTTGTCGCTTGTGTATATGCAGAGCTGTTTCGGATGTCGTACATTTTAATGATTCCCCACAGAACTGCGCGTCCTTGTTAGCTTGGTTTTTCCTCATCTGCCATGTCACACTCAAAAATACCCTTCTTTAATGTGCAAACACACACACTCGTGCACCCACTCGCGCAGCCGCACGCGTTTATATCCTTTCGCAAACACTCACACAAACGGCACAGTCATTAAAAATGAAACCACAGGCTTTTTTTTTTTGTTTTTGTTAAAACTCCCAGGACTGAGGAGAAAAGTCAGCAGCACAGCGGTGAAAAAAGTCCCCCTGGAAACAATGAGGAGAATGATCATTTGTTGTTCTTGAAAACCCAGTGAGGTTTCACAGAGGTTAAGCTTCCCTTTGATGTGTTTTTAACTCGTTTCAGTTCTATGGAGGGATTAGTCAGCCTCACACACACACACACACAGCACATACAGGCTCTTAATTTCCACCCCTCCGTCTCTCTCTCACAGATGGAACGCACCGAACAGGCTCCTTCCCTAACCTAATTTCATCAAATGAGCGTGTGTGGTACTTCACTGCTGTATGTGTGGTCCCCTAGAAATCTGTGGTAAACCAGCAGAATATTGCAACTCAGTGTTTTTTTTTTTCATCCCAAATTAGTGTGTGGCTGTTTTTGTGAACGGTGTGGGCCCTCGACCACGAGAGAGACAAAGAGAGAGAGAGAGAGCTGTTGATCATCATGGCGCTCATTACAGTGTTTACAAGGCATTATTTGATCCCTGATTCAAGATACAAATGAGTGGTGCTGTTTGTTTCTCTGTGTGTGTGTCAGCTCTGTGCTCCTCTGTAGGTCTCTGTGCTTGCCCATGCTAATAATCACACAAAGGGCTTGCGTGCTCGCCCATGTCATGAGCAGCTCTGCGACGCGCAGCGTTTGCGATTGATTGTTTTCATGTTTGTTTTAGGCCAAGTTTCAGGGATTTCCTTTTCCAGCGACCATGAACCGTAACACTAAGACAATGTATTTATAGCAGTAATTTAAGCTTTATTTGATGTATTGCTTACGGTGTGAGGATTAATTGTGCTAGAGTCCAGGTGGAAGTCTGCAAAGTGACAACAGAGTTCTGTTGAATCAGGCTAACTTTCTCTTTCTCCAGTGCTCAGTTCAGTGACGTTTGGGAGTACGCTCCCCTCTGCAGTGCCGTGTTTGGTCGAGCACCGCAAGCGCTGCATCTTTTAGTCATTTCACTGGGCCCGGCTGCTTAGATCAGACGCACATGAAACATGAATCAACATGAGGAAATGCAAAACAATGGAAAAGTATGTAAAGGTTACTGAGCTGGTGGAGGAAGACAATAGGGGAATTCGCCAGGGAGAGAGGGAGGGGGAGATTAAAACCAGGGACTAAAATACCCAGAAGTACTTGCTCCATAATGGATGGGTTGTGTGCAGCAGGATAGTTTGAAGAGCTAATCACTCTTCAGGTGAAAATGGTTTGGGTTGGGCATTGTGGGGCTATGGCAGAAAATAAGGTGCATGGTGGGAAAGAGGGGACGTGTGATGCATTTCAGGAACCGCGGTGTCATCTCCTAATGAGTAAGTTGACCATCAGGCCGATTTCTCATAAAAGTTGTTGTGCTCCCTCAAGGAGCAAATGCTAGAGGTAAAAGGAAGTGAGGAAAAATGGTACAGTTGAAGAAAATAGGAAACCCAGAGGGAAGAAGAGATTAAAAGACAATTTGAAGGAGAGAAAAAGGAAAGTTGTAATGGAGGAGTTGAGGGACTACAGGGAAAGAGGAGAAGTAGTGAAGGAGGGGGGCACAGGGAACACACTGAAAGAAAGTACGTGGAAATTTAGGGAATAAGTTTGAAAATGAAAGGGGGGAGGGGGAAGCTGAGTGATGGACGGATGCAGAGTGAAATTGAGGGGGGGGTGAATGAAGGGGGACAAGGTGCAGCGTGTGATTTAGAGAGTGGAGAGGTTAAAGATGGAGAGAAAAGAGTAATGGGACGTTTAGGGAAAGGTGGCGAGATGGAAAAGAGGAGCGAGAGGTGAAAGGAGTCGGCGACGGGGAGGTGGGGGTGAGAGATGGAGGAACGTGGGAGACGCTGGAGATTTAGCTGAGGTATAGGGACGGAAGAAAAGAGCAGGATGAGAGAGAGAAAGAAAGGATGAGAGAGAGTAGTGGGAGATTTGGGGTATATGTGGAAAAGAGAGCGCCAAAGAAAAGCATATTGTCCTTATCGGCCGGCTCCAGAAAGCCTGCTCCCTAATGGGGCCGGTGTGAAGGGGAAATGAGGACTAGGCCTGATGCTACCTGATTAGCCATTGACTGAAATACACATCAAAGGTATGGAGGGACGGCTAGGAGCGCACAGAGTGTGTATGTGTGTGTAGGTGTGTGTGCGGATGTGGGCTGAAGATGAGTCACCTTCACCTCCTTTAGGGGGACCACGAATAAAAATCACTCAGCCCCCCAATCACACACACACACACACGCACGCACGGCCATTTTCTTCAACCTTGAAAGGGAAAGCTGCTCTGAATAAGGTGATCCTCTGAATGGGGCGGGTGGGGCGGGGGGGACGCAGGAGACGGAACAGAGGAGGGGAGGGGGGTAAATAGACACACAAAAAAAACGGTGGTAGGCGTGGATACAGTGGAAGAGAGGAAGGAGCAAGGAAGAAGGGAGTGGGGGGGGGGGCACATCAAAAAGAGTCGTCATGTTCCATATTAGTGAAATAATGAAATTTGCCTTTTGGCTAATGACGTCTCAGGACAGCTCTGTTACTTTTCAGGAAAATTACAGCAGGCTGGCCTGTGTCTCTTACTAACTCGGCTCAAAGCCACACACACACACACACACACACACACACAGAGCGATCAGTGGCACAGCAGTGACCGTTAGGTGTTTGAAATTCAACATATTCTGAGACCTATATCCCTTTTCTATTCCAGACCCTGAATTCATTACTGTCACACAGACACACACACAGATACACACCTATAATCATATTCATCATACTCGCCGCAGCCTCCCCTACCTCTCTCCCTAAATTTCTATCCAAGGTAGCCCCAATATGGCTGCTGATGACCTTCATTAGTCTCCCCCATTTCTCTCTCTCTCTCTCCCTCACGTCCCACCTACTGTATTCGTTTTTCATCTCTCCCCCACTGTGTGTTCACAGATGTGCCATCTTTTCCCTTTTTTTTTTTATTTTTTGGTTTTCTCTTATTTTCCTCTCTGTCACACACATTCAAACACTTGTCCCTCACCTGTTTTTTTTTTTTTTTTTCTCCTTACACGGTTTCCTGCACCTTCTGTTTCTTTCTCCTCTGTCTCTATTTTATTATTTTTTTCCTTCATCTGTCACTCTTTTCTCATTACTCCTCTCTCTGTTTCATTAGCATACAGAGTAAGAAGATGGCGCTGGGGGTAATCTGCGCGAGTCGCCGCTGACAAAATGGAGGGCGTCATCAGAGGTCGCGGCGCTGTCATCAGCCGCCAAAGCCTCCGCTGATGTGCGGCTGTCACGCGCCCGCTCGCGTGCACGGCCGCCGCACGTATTGGCGGAGCGCAGGGGAGAGGGGAGGAAACGTGTATCCGTAATCAGGTGTGACACATCACAGCGTAAATGCTCCAATCTCACCTGACAGCCATGTACACACACGCAATGTTTGCGATGTGGACCGCTGCGACGGAAACAGACATTGACAGGTATCTGAGTATATCCTGAGATACACTTAACAGTGGCTTTAATGAAAGCAGCCGGTTTATTTTGTTTCGGGCTTTTCTTCCTCTTTTTTATCTATTTATTTATTTATTTTATTTTTTTCTTGTTGTTGAATTCACCGGGGTTTTAGAGGATGTGGCGGTGGCAGCTGTGCAGAGGGGGACTGACTGTGATTCCTTCTTAGCCTGTCAGGAAGCCTTTTTTCCAAGTATCACTGATAATCAGCTCAGTACGCTCAACAACTGCCTCTAATCATTTCAGTGCGACATCATTTACACAGAAACTTGTACAGTCCCTTCAGATTAACTGTTTATAAATCAGCGCCGTCCCGATACCAGAACATGCTGAAGGTGGGAGTTGCATACGGTGCGTCTGCAGCATTTATATAAACCTGTGCTTGATGCTATGTATTCTTGAAGGCAGGTTGCTTTAACTGTCAGGTTGTTTCTTTGTCACGGCAGAGGTTGAATATAAAGATGGAAGACGCGTCTCCACTTCCTCCCATTGTCCAGAAGTAAAGCCGAAATATACAGACAACTGTCACATCTCCAGTTTGAGAGTACACAGCTCCCGATATACTACAGATACTTTATAGTTACCAAAGGATGAGGTCAGGACATCGGGATTCATCCCCCTGCTTTCACAGAAGCTCATTTTCTCTAATTTAAACAAAGATGGAGGACGTGACAGTTCCTCCGAAGTCTTAAATCCTGCCTTTGCAGACGAGACAATGACCAAACTGATGTAATTGTAACTAACGCCTCTATATCTTTTCGTCTAGTCTACGCTGTGGTAATCCTAGTCCTGGTTACCTATTTGCCGGTCGATGACATGCAAACTGAGTCACAACAAAGTGATGGGCTCGTCCGGGGGTTAGTCTCTGAAGAGCATATGGGAGGAAATAGACTCTGTCTAAAAAAAAAAAAAAAAACAGTCCTAAAGATTAGTGTAGCTGTGGACGAAACGAGACATAGGAGACGAGAGAGGAAAGAAAATGAGCAGAGAGGACAAACAGAGAGTGAAGGATGAATTCCCAGGAGGCAGCGCTAAGTTGTATTGGTGTGTGAGCTTGTCACTAATAGTGTCCCTGTCATGGTTATGAGAGCTGGAAATACTTTGGTGCTAATAGACAGATTATGGAAAGAAACGAAGCATGTCCTGAAATCCTCTTAGCAAGACTTCACCTTCTTATTTATTTATTTCCGACTATATTTCTTTCTTTCTTCCCCTCTCTCTCTACCTCGGTGGCCTTGGCATTGTCTCGTTGAACGTGTTTCATGTTATGTCTGACACTTGGCGGGGAGTGTTGTCTCTCTCTGTCTGTCTCTCTCTCTCCCCCCATGTCTATCCTTTTCTGTCTCACACGTTTTCAAAAGGCACTTTATTTATTGTCCCGGGG
This sequence comes from Pseudorhombus dupliciocellatus, assembly GCA_016785235.1. Lineage (NCBI taxonomy): Eukaryota > Metazoa > Chordata > Actinopteri > Pleuronectiformes > Paralichthyidae > Pseudorhombus > Pseudorhombus dupliciocellatus. The sequence goes on from JAFBJW010000068.1 coordinate 1,486,054, forward strand.
GAGCACTACATTATGCATTAACCTGTTCAATTATGCATTCATTTATGCAGCCGTAGCCTTATGTAAATGCACTTTATGATTAAACAAATTGTTTTGCTGTTTGGCCGTGTGTTCCCCCACACTGAGTGTTTGCCAGTGACATCATGCAGCAGCAGCAAGAGACTCCGTGCCTGTGGTGTGCACGAGCGAGGCCCGTTTTTAGCCTATTAAACTGGCGAGGAGGCCTCAGGGACTGCGAGAACGCTCTGTGGGCTTCACAAAACTGATACAGAGCGGAGGAAAGCGAAGGTTTCCTCTGGCTCTTTCTTTCCCTTAATTCCTGAAGGCCACCGAGGGGTCACGAGGCATGAGTTGGTGAGTTTTGAATGCTGCCCCCATCTTAGCCTATGAGCTAGCTCCATGAAGAGGTTGTGTACTTACTGAGTCCTTGCCCAGTAAAATGTTTTAAAAATGTTGCAGTGAAAATATTTTGTTAAACCACCATCTGACAAAGCAAGTGAATAGACAGTGCGTGTGCAGTCGCAGGATCATTTGTGCCTCTTGCTTGCTGAAATTTCCAGCAACTTTTAACCTTTCATTTCTCACCTTCTTCAACTCCAGAAGCGAGCACATCTGAGGCGCTTTGAAACTTCGCGAAAACTTTTACTTTCCTTGGCAACGTTGTTGTGAAAAAGCCGCCATCTCCACGCGGTCTCCTCCGCCGGCCAATATTTGTGCTTCCATGAGATCATGCAAGTGGACGTTTGCCAAATAGTAAAGCGGTTGCACGACGGTGTTATCACCGTGTCAACAATGTGCACTTCTGCGAGCGAGTAGACGCCTGAAACAGCACGGCCTTAATAGGAAGCATAACAACATCGTCCGAGGCCTTGGGAGTCTGGTATTGACTAAACACTACGACTTGCCCTAGACATCTTAATCACAGCTTTATATATATAGCCTCCCCCCTATCTGACAAGAGAAATGAGCAGCCATTTAAGACGGATGAACTGTGTCTCCGCGGTGACAAGACTTATCTAAACCGCAGCCACACCTTTGATCTCCTTTGGAATCTCCCCTTGGTTTCCATCTGATACAGGCTATCTGATTCGCCCACGCCACTGAGGAATGAGAAATTTTGGAGGAGAGAAGACGAATGGAATATGCATTAAGACACCTTGACGATACAGTCACTCGATTTTTCTGCCTTCGCCATTTTCTCCCTCCCCGTGCAGCCATTATAACGTCGCCGCCATCCCTCAATCATGCGGTTGCAGCGCTGCGACTGGACCCCTCCACCACCTATTTCCTACTTCCCTCTCTTCAGCCCTCTCCTGCCTTCCTACCTTGGCGCTTCTCACTCCCACTCCATCTCCCCATCTCTTCCGGGGTGTGGGTGAGTGATGGAGTTTTAGTGGACCCCGCGAGCGCTCCTGTGGTTTTTCAGTGCCACACATCAGAGGCAGAGCATTAGCCCTCTGCATGCTCCAGGAGTTTGGCTTGGCAGAGCACCAGGCCCTAACTACCTCCGCTCCAGCGCCGGCCCAGACAAACTACCTGGGCCTCATTCGCGCCGCTCGCGGAATGATGCCGACGTCCCACTGTTTATATTTATATTCATTAACCTTTATAGGGACATATGTGTGTTTTTATTGCATTTATTTTCTGAGTGCGTCCTGACACAGAATGAGCTTAGGAAAGTTTATGCTGGCTGGCTTTTTGAAGGGAAGTGGGTCCCTATCTGCATAATGTACAGTAAATCTTCATTATCCAAACCTCAGGAAGCCAGCGCAGACTGAATGGTTGAAGGAACAACATTAATGAAGAGAATATGCACAGCAATGCAAAGTTATAGTCTGGTAATTTTGTACATTAATAACAAAGCTACCTGGGATTTGCATCTTGGAGCAATAAAGTGATGCGAGCTTCATAAGAGACTCTGGTGGAGATGGTAGAGCAGAGGAAGTGTTGGTGTGTGATTCATGGAGTTTTACCCAGGTACATGCTGGGGTACAGTATCGTATTATATGTACGTGGGTGAGAGACAGAAAGAGAGAGAAGTTTTTTGGGGGTTTTTTTTCCGAACGCCTGCAGCCCCTTGCAGCGCAGAACTCGCAATTTCACGTACAGTAACCGTAATTAAAGACACATGAACGTCGGTAACATGTTTTTTTAAACTGCGCTCCGCTGTGATAGCACATGAGTGTTGGATAGAACCAAATATAAACATTCATTTATTATTTACCGCATATTAGTGAGTGTGCGGTCAGAAGTGCAGCTACAACAGTTCTGACATTCCGGCTGATTGCAGATTTTTCCAAAGCGGCCGTATGGGTAATACAGAACAGGGGGTTCCTGGGACTTTTTTGTGGCCGTGGAGATGAGGACGTTGACTCTCGCTCTGGGAACCCGTGTCACTAAAACGAACCAGAAGCCTTCTCGACATTGTTTTGACCGAGACGCATTTTGAACCCCAAAACAAAGAGAAAAGCTTTATTGTGACTGACGGGTCTGACGGAAGTGGAAGTGCGGCGATAGCCACCGCGGTCGACAGACAGCCTCAGGCCATGTGACTCCCACTGCCTGTGCTGCCTCTGCGTGTGTCCGTGACTGGGATTCTACAACATATGCACCCACATATCAACACAAAGCACATCTTTAAACCTTGATTTTCTTTTTTTTTTTTTATTTGCTGCTTTATTAAATAGTAATCATTGGAATGCTGCATCGGCATAATTTATTGCATTTTTAATGAAGGACGGGGGAGATGCTCTCGTTCCACACATCATGTTCCTGCTAATTCCTGGACATTACGTGTGGCTAATATACATTTGAACAGGTCTCTGGTGGTGGTTGGAAGGGAATAATTTATCAAAACAAATGCTACATTTTGTGCCGCCCCTCGATTGAATGTGACCGGCACTAAAAGATGCAACACTTCGGCATGCAATATGCATGAGATTATGCAAATGCACAACACTTGCGTTCATATATATCTGCATTTGGGCACATGTGTAATTGTGTAAAGTCTGACAAGGATGGTATGATTGTGAAGGGTTTAGAATATAAAGATGGATAAAAGCAGCACAGCAGAATGGACCTGAAGGCACCACACACCATTCATTTGTACGATTGGAATCAAAGTGAAATTGGGGGCTTTTATTTTTACTCATATATAACTTGAATTTGAAACCAAGCCTGAAATAAATTTGTGGAATGTTTCTGTGTTGTTCTGCTGCATTTCAGGAATTCTGTATTTTGATTCATTTACTCATGTGAGGTGATCTTAATATTTTTCCAACATTGGAATTTTAGCTTTTCGCTTGATCATAACAGACCTCTCGATCTTTGTGTGTGTACGGTGTGCCACCGCAAAGCCGGAGCATCGGTTTAGAATGACGAGTCAAAAGTTCCAACATTGTGCTTGAGTTGCTTAACTCTGTGTTTTGTTGCACATACACACACGCATGCATGCATATACATATTACAAACATTGAGTATTCAAGGGACACCTCAGTAGTCACATGCTTGGGTATATATCTACGATAATGGTTACTACGCTGACGATCAGAGCTATTTTCTTTAAATGGGTCATTATCGGTGGAAGACTCTACCTTCTGATGGTGATGAGGGCTTTGACAGATATATTGTCGGGCGGGAATAGGCGGTGGCGATGGCGGCGGCAGCGGCGGTGGTGATGATGAGCCACAGAAGTGCGCTTCCACTATTCTGTGCCTCCATTCACTGCGTCTCTCCACCTCATCGTCGCTTCGCCCCCTTTGTCCTTTGGTTCAATTTTCGAATCACAAGTCAGGAGCAGTCAAGTGCTGCCATTCCGCCGCACGACAGCGAGCCCCCGGAATACTAAGAGCAGACAGAGGGAGTGTATTAGTTACACAAAGACTGCACCGTGCGTGTGTTTTTTTTTTTTTATTGAATTATGAAGAATTTATGATAACAACTTGATCTGGTGTATCACTTTCAGCGCGGCTCTTGTTTTGCATGTTTAAGATATAGCGGAGCACTTGAGTGTCTGTCTCTTCGGGGAGTTGGCAGGGAGCAAAGCGCGCTGTGTGATGCTCCGCTCGCCCCATCACAGCTTCTCGAGTCTTCAAAGAAAATGACTCAAATTCGTGTTTGACACGGTAATCATAAAACTACTTAAAACTATAAAGTCTCTCCCCGTTCCCCCATTTTCATAAGTCTGTGTTTATCTCCCCCATTTTAATTAGTAAGTGGCATTAATTTCTGCTTTTGCTTTTATCGCCAATCATTTACAAGAACACGCATCATCGTGTTAATATTACAGAATTATGGAATACATTTCCCGGGTTAATTAGGTTGTTCTTTTTAATTAGAATGTAATTGTGTGAATTGGTGAATCTTTTCCAGGGGAAATGCAGGCCATCAGACTCTCCATGACACTGCAGGCAACAGTGCCCTCTAGACGTTAAAAAGGGAAGCGCATGACTCTCTCTGTGTCTTCAGAGTGGCCTTTTTAAGTTTTACCTGTCTGGGTCCTATAATGGTGTGTGTGTGTGTGTAGGACTTAAATGTTTTTCTTCATATCAGAAGAATCACATACAAGACGCAGCATGAGACAAACACCTACTCACATGTTTGACTGTTGCTTTATTAAAGACCCATGACTTTTTCACTAAAACATCATCAACTTACTTTTAAATAAATGATGGATTTAATTTAACTGCTTTTATCAATTGTGTGAGAAGAGATGCAACAACTTTAGTAAATTCAATTCAATGTAATAGATCCTACACTCATATTATTTAGTTTTAACTGTGTCAGAAAAGTGCTGCTTCTATTCTGTATGCCTCAGCTGTTGTATCGCTCTCGATTGTTAAGTCTTGCTATAAGTGTTTTTGATGCTGCGCCTCACTATTTCAATATATGTATCAAGAAAACATTCAGAACCTCTTTACACACAAAACAAGCAGAGTACCACATGTCGACGTTGCACGTGGAGCATTTTAATAAACACCCCTGCTTTTGTAAGTCAACTGCAACAGAACCATTTGAATTTGACAGTTACAGTTAAAGTTGTGTGTGAACATATTGAATGGAGCTCGTATGTCGTAGACACGGTGGCTGAATCTTCATTTGTAAGCGAGGAAGCAGTATCCCGACACTGTGAGGTGTGCTTAATAACTTCATCTGGAAGTATTATGGCTTTAAAAGTAAAAAGTAATGTTATTTAACATCCGAACGGTGGGTTTTCTTCAGTTTCTGTGTGGTGCCCCTGAAGCTGTCTCTTCAGGTTTGTGCTGCTCGGCGCCATGATGCTGTAGCTGCAGGGCTTCTCTCTCTTCAGCGCACACTCAGGATTTCTCTTTTACTTGAAGTGGGTCCGAATTTCAACCTGTTTTGTCGGCATCATGCTCTTTTCTTTTCACTGCGCCATGTGGAGATTTTATTTTATTTTTTTAAATTTGAGCGTCCTCCTTTTTCAATCTTCTTCTTTGAGTCTCGGAAAACAACGTTATTGACAATTGCGTGTGCGTCTGTGAGAGAACAGAAAGAAGCAGGGATGGAAGTTGGTTTTAGCCTTAAATTTAAGTCAAGGATTAGATTTAGGTTTTGTTTAGACTAGTTTATTGTCTTTAAAGGGGGATTCAGATGTGTTTTTTTTTTCCAAAATATTCAAAATAGTATAAATTATAGTGTTTGTTGGACCCTTAAGATATCATTAGGTCCATATCATGTTGTTATTTTAGACTGAATGTAGTTCAGGAACAACAGTCATTTTATTTTTACACCCTCTGGTCACAGCGTGTCGTCCATATAAGCATTTTGCTCAATACTGAGCTCTGCAGCCTCGGTGCTACACAACAAACAAAACAAACCCCTGCGTCCTGTTGCACTTGCTGGTGCATTCTTCCACATGTGTTCTTCAGGAGCAGTGTGGAGCCAAGTAGCGCGTGTTCTTGCAATAAAGTGAAACCTTAGATAGAATATATGAATTTTCTAAATCTACTACCCTTGTGTTTTATAATACCCAGCAGCTGCTTTTGGTGAGTAGTCTAAATGTTCTGATGGGTTGATGAGGAGGACGAGGGACACATTCGGTGTCTGTGACATGACTCCGTCTCATCCTTTGTCTTCCTGTACACCTGTGTGTGCGTGTGTGTGTGTTTGCCTACATCTCACACACAGCATCCACCAAATAACCCATTCAGTGCAGGCCCTCTCCCTCCATCACACCCGCAAACAGCAAACATTGCAGGCTACAGGTAAACAGCGCTATCTCCAGGCCAATCCCTCACATGGGGTAAGGCAATTACAAACCCTGCTTTTCACCCCAGTATGCCACCTACACACACACACACACACACATGCACTATGCACATCGGAGACACACCCCTCCGTCTTGAATCACCCTGCACACTTTCTCACTATTTCATCTCTCTCTCTCGTTCCCTCTCCCTCCCCTCTCTGCATGTCATTCTCTGTCACTCGCCTTGTGCAAAATTGCACTGAGGCGAGCTGCCACAGTATTGAGGAATAGTGTCATATACTGGCAATTTCCTCCCTAGGTGTCAGGCATACTTTACCTTAATATGTCTGCAGCGACTCTTAATAAAACAGTCTTGTCTATATACATATCTCTACCGCAGCCCCGGCCTGTGCCACACTGCACACGGCACTCAATAGCATGCTGTTAAATATTTACCTCCGCTGAATGTCAGTGGAGGAGGAGGAGGAGGAGGAGGAGGAGTGTGCGGCGCGGAGGAGAGGGGACAGAGGGGAGAAATGGAAAAATGTGTCCCCGGTCGGTGTTTTAGCTGTCTGGATTTGTTGCAAGGCAGTCTGGGAGAAATTCCATATCAGCCAGTGGAATGTTTTAGGATATCTTGATGCCATATCAATGTAGTTCGCTCGCTTGCTTGACTGGGAGGAGGAAAAAAAAAAAAAAAGATGGTGAGAATTTGAAATGGAAAATATTGTGACTCAGGCAGGACAGAGGAGGGCTTTGGTTGCGTGTTCCTTGTGTCTTACCTGAACGTGCCAGATAATTGACAAGGTTTTCGACTGGGATGATGATGAGTGGTGGGTCCCCCGCGGAGAGCCAGCGAGAGCTTATCAGCGCTAAGCAACGGCGACGATTGTGGGTTGGGTTCAAGCCCCTGTGCTGCATGATGATTTCACATGCTATCCATCCTCGCAGACATTTTGTTTGTGTTCTTTTCATCCCCGGGCCGCATCATGCTTTTGTGTCTTTTGCGACAGCCTCGTCGTCTGGAAAGCAAAGTAAAATGGGGAAAAAAAAAAAAAAAACTGTTCAGCCCTGTGCTGTGATGAGGAACAAAAACAGACACTTTGTCGCTTGACCTTAATTTCCAAGGTTCTGGCTGACATGTTGGGTGTCAGCGATCTCAGATGTGCCTCGCCTTCATGGCTCGTTTTAGCTCGACTCTGGCTTTCTTCAGCGCTGTCACATACATAGAACTGATAAAAATACACAGCATGTGTGTTACGTTCAGGGAGATAACACAGGAAGCGCTTTGTATGTGTCTTAGCGTTTTAGAGCGGAGGTAATCCTGCTGTACATAGAACAGTTACACAGGATAATCGCTAATGCTGAGAATCATCAATCCGTCCTGAGGAAGTGCACACGGAGACTGAGAAATTCCCCCGTCCAACCCTGAAAACTTTGTCATTTAGCAGCAGCGTTCGTTCGAGTGAAAGTTGGGGAAAAAAAAGTATCCCCCGGATCTGAAGTGTGTTGGCAGGTGATCCTGATAATGATCATGAGCTTGAAGGAAGGAACGCTAACATCTCCTTTAAGATTCTCCAGCTCGGAGCTCAGAGGCAGAAATACTCACAGCTCAGGGAAACAGGAAAGGCAGGAAAAAAAAAAAGAAAAAAGACAGCTGGGGTTTTTAATGACTTTCTGCACATTATAATAATCTGTCATTTCAATTAGCGGGATTGTCATCTGTGAGACGCCTCACACGTAGACACACCCACGTATGCACACACACACACACACACAGACATACCACTCATACCTATACCTTGAGGTTGTCATCTGTACCCCTCATGGGAGAGAAGCAGTAGTGTCAAAGCAACCCCCCCCCCCCCCCCCACCACCACCACCACCACCATGATCACGATACAACCACACACACACACACACACCCACACACACACACCATCCCTTAAAAACAAAGCAAGGTTTCAAGGGAAATTGCTTGACAGCAGCTTAAAAGCCAGTCAGGAATAACTTATCAGGCAAGGGCTGCCATCGTGCCTCGCGGGGTCATTTCATTACGATTACCTTACCCTCCTTAACTCAAAGAGAGTGAAGAGAGAGAATGAGTAAGGGGAGGTGGGGGTGCAGGTGCTAGTGGTGATGGTGATGGCAGGGTTGGGGTGGGGGGGGTGGGGTAAACTCTTGAAGAAAAGATAGATAGAAAGGAAGCCGAAGTTTCAGGAAGTGCTTAACTTTTACTTTTTCTTCTCCCCGACTCTCTGGTTTTTAAACTTGTCTCGGTAATGAGCTTACATCTTTTTTTTTTCCTTTCCTGCTTCCCATCACATATACAGTATGTCATCTGCTGTTTCCTCTCCCCCTGCAGGTATTATGGGATGTTTCAAGCTGCAGAGGGGAAAAAAAAGTGAAGATTTATGCGTTTCTTTATATCGTCACTGGCTTTTAGAGTCCACATTTATATGTATTTATATACAATGGAAGATATTTGACCCGAGACCTTATTTCCCTGGGGGGGCGTTTGCAGCCGTCAGAACGATGCATGTGCACCAAACTGGGTTTTAAGCAGAGAGCAGCTCCTCCTCATGTCCAGCGCAGTAACTTCATTAAACTTTTTTTGTTCTTTATTGGGCTTCTCTTGACCCACTTTTAAGCTGTTATTACTTCTATCTAATTGTGTTTTCTCGGCTGAAAAAAAGAAAAAAGCATGAATTTCTATTTCTCCTTCTTTCTTTTTTTTCTCCTTTTTTACCTCAAGGCAATTAAGTGGCTTCCAGAAAATAAGGCAGTATGGCATGTAGGGATGATGTTATGATTGCTAATTATGCTCTGATGTGGCCCTGAGAAATGCTCTGCGCTCTGGCTTTTGTCCGGCCAGCTTTGCCAGGCCCAGATAATATTTATGAAATGTAGACATTCTTGGGGCTAAGGCAGAGTCTTTATAATGGGAGACAGATGGGGTCTGCTTCGGATTAAGAACATCGACTCCACTATCTGTGGGAACACCTTCTCTCCCTTGTGTGTGTGTGTGTGTGTGTGTGTGCGTATCCGCCTGTTTGCTGCGAACGCATTTGCAGCTGTGCCTGTGTGCGCCCTAAGTGCTCGCTCATGTGTGAACGTGTGCGTGCGTGTAAGCGCAATTGTCTTTGACAGCTGCAGTGTAGTTATTTTTTAATGCATTTCTGAGTTATGATAACCATCGCACAGTCTGCTCCCTCCAATGGCTTATATATCTGACAGTGGAAATGGGAATAATTGTACAAAAACGCTTCTCAATAACAACAAAAAAATCCCTTACAATTACATAGCTGGAGTTCATTTGGGCCAGAACTTTGTTATTGCCAACAACCAAAGCTATGTTTCCGAGTAAATGTTTCTGATTCATCGGGAACGATGAACTGCGATGAAGAGACGTGCGACGCGGAGGCAAATTACAGATAAAATTGGGCGGACAAACAGCGCCATACGCCATAGTGTATTGTTTACACTGTCAACATGCCGCCCTAATGACCCCGTGCTAACCTGCTAATGACGCCATGATATCTCCAAAAGCACAAACTGTCGTGTTCCTGTTTCGCCACAGAAAATGTTGTCCTATGTGTCTGTCGTTTGCCGTCATTGAGATTTAATTACGTGGAGGTGATTCCTAGAAAAGGGCGAGAGCGCATGAAGGCGCCGTGCGTTGTTATGAACTCCATTATGTTCATTAGATTCTGGAGTAACCATAAAATCAGATGAAGTCTCGGGATTCATATAGGTGGCTCTGGCCCGCGCTGATGATAATGACACCAGGATATCAGCTGCACGGCTGCATATTGCTCCTTCTTCTTCTTTATCTCTCTGCAGCTGCTGCCTTATAACCACCCGCCCGCCGCCCCCCCTCCTCAATATCTAACTATCTCTCCTTTTCTTCTTCTTCTTCCTTTGCCTTCCTTTCTTCTGCTCTGTTCTCCCGTCTTCCTTCCAGTCCTCCTCAAACAGCCCCTTCCCTGTGGAGCTGTGGTTGACAGGATAAAAAACATGTTTCAATAAGACAGTCCAGGATTGGAAGGATTGATAGTGAGACAAAGGAAGGCTTTACTGCGGTGTACTATATATATGAATACCTGTGTGTGTGTGTGTGTAAGTACTCTCGAATGCATGTGCTCCTGTCTGAGCTGTACACGCTGGTCTCTCAGCTGGAAGAGACAGAAAATGGAGTAAAACTTGGATGATTGCATTACCATTGAACTAGGCTCGGATTCAACCGGCGAAACACTGCTTCCATGAAATATGTTGGCTGAAATTCATAAAGACACTAACGTGCCACACCTGAGCACAAGAAATCGATAGTTTGGAGGAAAGAAAAAAAAAATCTTGTATGAATAAGTTAGAAGTGGTGGACTTCGAACTCTGAGATCATAAAAAAATGGCCGATTTACACTTTCTTTCGTCAGATCTGACAGTTTGAACGACAAGAGAAAGGAGAAGGTTGAGCCGAGTCTATTTTCGCCGTATTAATACTCATCCTCGGCCAAATTGAGCAGATGGAAATTAAGTGAATCTATTGAGGCCATATTAGTCCCATTTGGGCAAGTGTCATTGAAAAGATAGCGAACGGGGCTGTAAGTCGAATGACACTTTGAGCTCAATGAATTAGGCACAGCTAGGGATTAGCCCACAATGGAGGTCAATTGATTAACAGTGTTAAATGCAGTGTTTAATGATGAAGTTTGAATAAAGCGAGCGGAGAAGAGGGGGCGAAGGAAGAAGGGCAGCCGCATGTAAGGCGACCATCTTTGTTTCTGCTTTGCATTCGTTTCTCCCAACCGGTGTTTTCTCCTCCTGATTAGATTCAGCCCCAGTCATATCAAAGATTGGGATCTTCCTTCCTTTCATCCCTCCTTCCAGTCTGGCATTCTTCTCCCCTTTCCGCCGCGGCTCTCCCGTCATATCCCATCTTTTGTCCTTTGCTTGGTTTTCCTCAACAATGGAGGGTGAAAATTACATTTTAGCTGGAACGTTTCATGTAGCAGAGCGCCAGCCGCTGTGTAATCTCTCTGCAGAGGTGAAAAAACATCAGGCCGCATTTGGTGCACTTCATGTATGTAAATCAGAACAGTGATGCACACCTTCCGAGGCCGGCGAGACGATGTGTTTAGGCTGCTTGGAGAGACTGATACAATGTAAGCTGCCAGTGTGTGTGTGTGTGTTGTTCCCTGTGCATGAGTGAGCGCGTGTGTGGGCCTCTGTTTATACCCCTTAGTGACAGCCTCAACATAATCTGAGCTTGCTCTACAGGCATGGTGGGATGATACTTCAAAGTAAGTACCTGCTAACAGACATTAGTCCATGTAAACAGGGCATACTCTACCTAAGCTGGGTGTGTAGTCCTGTGTGTGCGTGTGTTTTTGTGCATTTGGTACGTCTTGTGTGCGTATGGAGCAGGAATTGCATATTAATGTAATTACACACTGTTGTGAGGTGCAGTTGTACAATTATGTCATGCTGTGCTGGACAATTCAGCATGCCTAACAAAGTGTGTGTGTGTGTGTGTGTGTGTGTGTGTGTGAGAGAGAGAGAGAGAGGGTTTGCGTGTCATATTGCGTCTGCAGTGGCAGGTGAGGGAGTCAAATGTAATGAGGCTGTCTCCCTTATGGTTTAAACATGAGTGTGGAAAGATGGAGGCTCTCTCTCTCTCTCTCTCTCTCTCTCTCTCTCTCTCTCTCTCACACACACACACACACACACACACACACACACACACAGAGAGAATCAGTTCAGGTTCTTGAGACAGAGAAATAAACAGGGACTGAGCCTTCAGCTGAGTAACAGTTTTCCACATTTTACTGCGAGGAAAAAAAAACCCTGTGGCAAAGAGAGGTGCAGTTTTACATCTGTGCATGATTCATTTTACACACTTTAGCGCAGCTCGTGTTGCAGTGCATAAAACCAGCAGCTCGAACTGCGCGGTGTCCTCAGGATTTGGGTGTGTATCACAATGTGAGTCCATCCATGACCCCGGTGACCTCACCCTGTGCTGCATCCTGCTGTGTCTTCAGTTTCTGATTCAATCTGTGTTTTTACACTATAGTTATTACAATCTGAAGATTTGCTTTGCTAAGTAGGTTCTTCACTTAATTACATTAGACTGGGAATGTCCAATTAAAGGAGGTGTGACTGCACAGGAAATAGTTCACCACCCTGTTCAACACAGTGGAAGCGAAGGGATTTTCCAAGTGCCATTGATGTGAATTTGCTGTGTACAAATACTGCAGAGATTATTAGCTGGATGATGTAATGTGGGATTCTGTGTTTCACCCTAGAGACTGGTGGGTGGGGGGGGGCTTTAATGAATGACCTAAGACCTAATGGCTCCAGACTACTACACTGATTATGTGGCCACTGCTTTGCATGAGAAGATGTGGTTTAGGTCGATGGTGACTTTGTCGATATTCAGCCAAGACCGTAATCTTTCCCAAAACCATAACCTTGCATTTGAAATTGGCATAAGCTTGAGCATGAAATGTGAACCACGTTTTAGTGACGACAGGCGGACACTGCAGGTAAAGACTGTGAGCCTGTAATTATGGAACACTGTCCAGGCTCGCCTGGCTCTGCCTTACCAGTAAATGCTGTAGAGATGAATTCAGTATGTTCATGAAAAATCTAACATGGTGGTGTGTTTTCGGTAATTCAGATGTAAGATCCGACCAAATAACCTCAGCTGTCAAATCAAACACCTAGTTCCTGCCTCACGGACGAGGTGAAACGAGACACATCGCTCTGAAACAGCAGAGGTCATCAAGTGAAACTGGATCAGAGAGAAAATCTAATGATCTCATCCCTTTTATTTTTTCCCACTTTTTTTCCTCAAATGACATTCAAGGCACGATGTGATCCAGTGCTACATGTTAAGACATCGAAGCGCCAAGTCCAACACCTCTACTCCTACGCTCTCCAGCGCCGCTGACAGGATATATATATCAAGTACACTTATCAAACACCATTATCACACCTTCGATGGTCGCCCAACCTGCCCGAACCGGCCGCTCCGTCCCTCACCACCCCGCCCCTCTGACGGAAATGAGCCAGCCGAAGAAGAAGGTGTAAAATAAGAAAGAATCACCCTCGCAGACATCATTCCTGCGCTAAGACATTTTTTGATGATTTGCCTTTGTGTGTGACTTCCGTCTGACATACTTTTGCACTTTTCTCCTTTGAATCATCCGTCCTCTGCCACTGCTCGCTCGCCTCCGTGTCCCGACTCGTCCGTTATCACTGCATGTTCAACACAGGCCGAGGGACTCCTCTCCCTTTCTCCGTCCCCCCCCTCTCCTCTCTCCTCCTCTTTCCTGCCAAGACAATAGGCAGCCAGGATAACCCCTTACTCTAGAATTAATTATCTGCCCCTTTAATTCTCGGCCACGCTGATTAGCTCTGAATGTAAAATGGAGTCCATATTAACATAATATTTGGCTATCTCCTCTAAGCTGAGGTCCCCTGACCTTTTTAGCCTCCTAAGTCTCTCCCTCTCTCTCCCTCTTTCTCTCTGTCATCTTTTACTCTCTGGAGGTACCTGACAGTCCCAGCCTATGAATGTGATTTGAAGGGGTAAATTAGATTTTGCTTCTCTGTCTCTTTCTCTCACGTTTCCCATCCCTCCCTCCCTCCCTCGCTCCGTATGTGTATGAAACTAACGACAGTTCATTTGGAGGCCCAGGTATAATTATGTGCGCCCCCCCCCCCTTCATCATTGACTGCTCCGATGGCGGGGCTGATATGCTGTGTTAATATAAACATTTAGCCGGGTTATTAGGAGCCCCGAGAGCCGTAAAGGACGATGAACCTCCTCGGTGATTGTCCTCTCTCGTGCAGGATGTCCACCGTCACTCTCTGCTGTCTATTCTTCCCTTTATCGCTGCATGTCCTCCCCATTGTCTCTCCAGTCCTCTATTTATCGCCATCTTGTGTCTTTGTCTGTCTTTGTCGAAACGCCTGCTGTAACGTCTCCCTTTCAAATCAGCTGTCTGCAGTGGTCTTGAATGGGAGCCACTTTGTGATAATTTCATTGTGGAGATGACAGTTGAGGTGGAGCCTGAGCTCGGGAGAGCCGGCACGCTGCTGTGGCTTATTCATCACTTGGTTGCAAAGTGTAACCAGAGACAAGTTTACTCTTCCACATTTAAATATTAGATGTGTATTCATTACGATGACTAACAGAATCAAACTGGGAGAAATGAAATATTTGGCAATTTTGCTTGATGGCGTTTTTTGCCGCTGGGTGTTGCGGAGTGAAGATCAAGCAAATACAAGTCTATCCAACCTCATTTTAGCAAGTTAAATCCTGCTTTCCAGCTCCTCTCTTTATTTCTCTGTTCTTCCTGTGCTCTGTGGAATCTTGCAGTTGCAGCTTCCATGATGTTTCAATACTGGTTTGGTGATTTTCATGGAGTTGTATATGCACAATATACAAATACATTAACTGAGACAGTGCTGGCAACTTTTCCAAACTTCTCAGTTTTAACAGCTATGAAGCTCCTGTGTGGTCGCCAGCTGAATCCATAGCAATATAGTTTTGTGGATATTGCTTCACTCACTCACTCAGAATGAACCAGCTGTTGCAACATCCACACCATCAGCCAAGGAATTAGGCCCATATTTGCTGATTAGCGAATGGGCGTCTGGCTGTGTGTGTGCCTGTGTGTGTGTGTGTCAGGTCATTAGTTATGGTGTGTGTTGTTTCAGCTCAGGGCAGGTAAACAGTCAGAAGGACATTAGCTTCCAATCAGCCTCCGCTATATCACCTGGAAGTTTTAATTAATTTCAATCCATAGGGCATGCATGTGTATGGAAGGTCTGAGTTTCTGTGTGTGTGCGCGCGTGTGCATTTGTGTGTGTGTGTGTCTGTTTCCATTTAAACTCCCTTATAACCCTTTCACGGTCAGGGTGTCTAAAACTGCTGCAAAGGTCAGCACATAATCACTCTCTTTAGCCCGACTCACATTTTAATTGACTATCTCCCACACACACACACACACACACAATCGCCCTACCTTCCCTCTACACACACACTGTACATATACACGCACTCCCCCATCATTGCAGCGGGTATGGATCCCAGTATGAATTGATGATCTCCTATCTAAAGCCTAATCACTCTGCAGGACCTTAGGGACGCTCAGTGATCCGTTTCCCTCCACTACTCCACGGGAAACTGGCACTCACACGCTGAGCCTGTTGATGAGTAGAAAATGAGCATTCTACCTGCTTTAATATTGTCGTTCATCACAAAGTCGGCTGGAAAATTGAAGCGGACGTAAAATGGCGTGCGGAGACAGGCGTCAAGATGGGAGAGATTGCTGGAAGTGAAGGATTAATCGTGGCACGCAGAGGTGAATTTAGTTTGGTTCATGATGATTTTCCTCCTATTGACAAGTAATCACATGTAATGACTGCATATAGATGTGAGATCGGTGGGATGAGGTGATGGAAAGAGGCAGATGAAGAGATGGCTTTGATTGCTGGTGTTTTAGGTCAAGAAGACTTTACTGTAAAAATAAATGGCAATAAAAGGTCTGACAGCAACATGGCATCATGTTACATTACTGTATACATCATTCAGCATTATGAAGTGTATTTTTTTACTTATTATTAAAACTAATAAAAAAATTATTGATATTTTTTATATGATACAAGCCTGAAAATGTTTTTTTCAATTCAACCAATTTATTTAAAATGCTTTTTAAATTTATCTAATGAACAAAGTGCATTCACAGTGTGCAAAGACCATATACTGTACGAACGCCATGTTGAAAAAAAATATATATTTTATTTCACTGATTTCCACAGCCACATTAAACCACTTTGCTTGCCCCAGGAGAAGATTTTTTTTTTGTCCTTGCAGGCGTAGACGTTGGTGTTTACAATGGTTGGCTGTGTGTTCAGTGCACTGTTGGCCGCCCAGGGAGTGAAATATGGACAATCATCATTATATTTCCCAGGCAATCGCAACAGGAGAATCAATTAGGCCAAACAAAGGAGAAAAAACAAAAAGAAGACACAGCAGCGAAGATTCAATCGAGAGGGACCATGTGGACTTTTAAATCTGAAGATGGACAAAGGACTTTGGAATATCAGATAAATAATCATGTCCTGGATAATGTCTTTGATTTGAGTGCGGAGATGGCAGAAAATATCATATGGATGTTATCGTGGAAGCAGCAAGAAAAAGAAAAAAAAGTTGCTTTTTTAAATTTTAAAACAGCATAAACATATGTGGTCATTGTCCGTTTGCTTTTCTTTTTTTTCAGATGGACTGAGGGACAGACACAAAAAGGATGACAGAGACCCACATGTGCAGACAGACCCTGGGTGGCACCTATTCAAATATCTACATAATGCCCATAGATGCACACTATTTCCTGAAGGAGCAAGGTAGGACACACACACACACACACACAAACAAAACAGCAATAACACAAGCCTGCTTTTGTCTCAGGCTTTTGGAAGCGGAGAAAAGAGGAGTGTGAAAATGAGTAAGCGAGAGAAAAGAAGCAGAGGTGTGTTATTCAGCCTCGCCATGGGGGGGCTAGGACAACTAGGGGACCAAGAGAGTCTGTCCATTGTCCACACATGCCACACACAAACACGCACACGCTGGACAGAAGGCAGGCTTCGCCCCGGCAGAAACCCAATATGTTGCAACATTTGCCAAAGAAACGTGAAAATGAGTGTAAATTGAGGTTATTTTCTCCACCTCTCCCTCACTGCTTCACACTTGTTATCCAGTCATCCTCGGCTGTGATGGGGGTTCATCATGCACTCCTTCCTACGGCTGCCGTTCACAGCCACCATATGCAGGTGCCGCCAGCAGTCTAAGTAAAGAACAAGGAGCTGGAATTACTTTTTGCTCAACTCCATTCCTCTCTGATGCAGGAATTTTTTTTTTTTTTTTCGTGCAATCATTCATATTTACACCGATACCAAGAAACAGCACTTAGCTATGAACTGTGTGCCATTGTTTTTATTCATAGACTGTTAACAAAGATGGACGATGCGTAAGCACTTCCTCCCACGACCCACGAACGCCGCCTTCCTGTGGTGATGCCATCTCTCGGAGCCGGGGCGAGCACAGTCCAGGTTGAGGGATGGAGCCAGTCAGGAGCCAGTATTTATTTACAGAAAAAGGCAAAAATGGGAATGACAAAAAAAAAACTTTTGGGACTCAAAATGAAACTCAAGCACCAACTGCTGAGAAAAGAACAGCACAAACGGACCATCCAATCTGAAACACGGGGGGAAACAAACAAATCTAGAGGCTCGTCAGGCCGTTCAAATACAGAGTGACATAGACGAAGACAAACAAACATTTAAACACTCTACAACTACCACAGACCTGTCAGATGCTCTCTAATAGTCATAATTAAACACCAACGTCAAGACAGTTGGCAAAAGAAATAACCAACAATCTTAGTAACAAACCCTCCCCATGATTTCGGGGAACATGGTACATTCCATTTGGCAATCAACACTAGTTGAACCTGCCTGCTGCAGCCAGCCAGCCCTCCTTTACGCGGCCAGCCACACAGCTCCAGCAGCAGCAACACCCAGGACCCGGTAACTCAAAGTAAATGTTTTTAACCTTTCAAACATGTGACGCATCGATGAAACAGATCCAGCACAACAGAGCGAACGATTCAGATAAACTTGAGTTTACCTATCATCAAACTATCCGAATAAAACCTAGAGTATGTTGCATGACGCAGAAAATCTGTGTCCAGTTAAAAAAAAAAATAGCTCTGGGAGACATGCAAATGTGGAGACAGGCTTATGACATGTAATGCAGCCAGCCAGCAGGGGGCAGTCAAGACTCTTTGGCTTTTGTTTCATCCATTTTTATTTCCATATATACTGTATATTAATGGAATATAATACACATTTTTAGTCTAGTGTCTCATTGTACAATCACATCTGACCCCGGTGATGCACCTTCAGCATTGTCTGTATTTATTAGTGTTTGCTGCAGCTCTGCTGCAGAACCACAGAGTTCTGTGGTTTCCAGCTTGGTTCTAAGGATACCTGAGAAATAATATCAATACTCCGTGGCTGGGTTAGGAAAATAGCTCTTTCTTTTTTTATACATTTTCTCATTTGTATTGTTTGACACAAACCACCTGGAGTGCTCTTGTCTCAGCTGGTTAGGGATAACACAGTTCCTTGCCAAAGTGTTTGTGGCAGCCTTTTCATTCCACCATTAAGACAATCAAAAACAAAAGAAGAAGAAGCCTGTTTGTGGCATCAACCTCTGCGGAGGCAAATGTCAAGCTTTGCTCTTGGTCGCGCTCACGTTGCTGCAAATGTGTAAATAAATGTTTCTGACAATTGATTCAGCACCAGGCAGATAGGTGCAGGACCGATGAGTGTTTCACGACATACCTGCCTTGATTTAACACGTTCTCTCTATTTCTGCCAATGAGAACTCTGACACCTGCCTTTAATATGGCTTCAGATATTTGGGATTCATCCTCGCGACAGATCTCGATTAATTCCTCGAATCACGACATCACAAATGTTCTGATCTCGGCCGAGTGGGTTATATTTTCACCCCCGGCTATTTGTTTGTGTGAATCTGGATCAGGGGGCAGATTTTCTTTCTTTTCTCTTTATTGCAGTATGATTTGTTTTTCCCGACATTTTGCCCATTCGCCCTTGATTGAATTTAAGGAGACTGCAGGGTGTTGGCTGAGCTATGCACACCACTCACTTCCATTCTGTGTTCTGAATGAACAAGAAAAGATTTAAACTGTATTTTCAACCTCCATGAAATGTGATGTGTTCTAATATCTGCAGCCACACACACTCCCTTTGAAGGTAAACTTTGTTCAGGTAAAATATTGTTTTGTTCAAATAGGTGCTTTCTTACTTTTGGGAGTATCTCCTCATTTCAAAATGAAAAAAAAAACAAGATGAAGGATCCTCATTGTTATTCACCCTGAACAGTATCTAATGGAATAAGCACAAGAATGGAAGGTTTCGAGCACAAACATTCTCATAGATGCAGATACAGTCGCTCAGTGTCACACGCACGCACAAATCCCATGAGAAAGCGGAGGAAGTTTTCTGATTTAAATACGATAAGTTGAGTAAATGTACATCGCTTACTTGAATACACATGTTATTCATCTCCATCCACTGCAGTCTATTAGTTTGTATATAAATAACCATGTGAACTTCTGTCTTCCAGGTTGGCCTAGTTTGATGACATCATAAAGCAGCGTGGGACCTTGGAAGCTTTTGTCTTCAGAATCAGGTAATGAGTTCAAGTTTTACTAAACAGTGATGATGAATTGTGATTCATTATGGTGGAGGTAAAAACGAGAAAGGCAAAGCAATGACTAAAATGAATATGAAGCAATTGCTGAGGCTCAAATAGAACGTCGACTTCCGCTCTGTTAGAAACAGTAATGTTGATAACAAACACGACCTTGGTCTCTTCATTTTTAAGCATTTAATGAATAATTATTACTGATTTGATCTTTAATCATACGTTTTTAGCCTGGATCTCACGGACACAGACAGAAGTAATCTTCTTCTTTGTGCATTGGTTCTTGTACCAAGTTTATGGACATTAAAAGAGTCCAAAAGCAGCTAATGCACAGTCTCATATAGAAGCTTATATCCAGGCGTGAGCATATTAATTTATGCATTAAATAAACGGATTTCTGTGTCACTGTCATTTTCAACACAGACTTGAAACATGTTTTACACATGGCAACTTCAAAATCCAGTCAAAACATCGCGGCTGTGTGCTTTTTTTTTTTCCTCCCAGAGATAGGCTGATCAAGGGATTCCACATGAAAGCTTCGATCCTTTATTGATTTCACCTTTCTAAACTGCATCTCTCTTGAGGGTTCGATTCAGATTATGAGAATGACACGGGTTAAAAAAGGATTCGCAAATTGACACGTGGATTGCCGGAAAACGGATGGAACTCATTATTAAAATGTCATTCGTAATATTTCGTACGCTCTGTTTATTAGTGAAGCCGAGGTCCTAATTTTAACTGTCTGCACGCATATACGTCACATGACAAGACACGCGCCCGCTTTTCCTTTTGGTGTAAGGTACCCAGTACAAAGTGGGGACATGTAACACGTGTGGTTGCTTTGAAAAAGAAGTTGATAAGGGTTGATAATGATATAGAGAACTACAGTCGAACCTGTCACCATTTGTTCTTTGTATAGCACCTTCCAGTCTCGCAAATCAAAACTCCAAACCAGAGGCTCTCCATTTGTCTCCAAGCATTTTGATCATTCTGCTTTATCAGTTTCAAAGACGATATTGCAAAGTGTCACAGGAGCTCGGCAATTGTGACGCCTGGGAGAGAGGAGCCAGAGCGCCGATGAAGGCACTCATTGTTGTTAAACACCAAACGCGTCTGTTTGTGTTCTGATTCCGCGCTTTGCTGTTGCCTCATTCCAGCTGGTCCACTGCTTTAAGTAGGTGAATGCAATTTGTAAATGTTGACTTCTGTCAGGCAACTTTCTGTGTGTGTGTGTGTTCACCAAGTGAAGGCAGGGAAAGATACTTTGAGTTGCAGCTGCGCAAACCAGCCCAAAAACAAAGTGTTGTTCTTGTCGAACAAACTATTTGTTAAAGGCTCCTTTATGTACAGATAGAGATGCAATCTGTCTCCACGATGTAATCAGCTGACCTCATTTCAATGTGAGGCAGTTTGTCCACTAGAGGGCACTGTCAACAAACATGGCAGTGGATGAGGGATAGAAATAGTAAAGATTCTTGTAGCTTTTGATCAAAAAGTTGGTCGATGTCTTATGTCTGTAAACTTTTAGAGGATGTGCCCAAACTGCAACCCCACACCTCATTGTTTCACACTATGACCACCTCCAAAATGATTCAGAGCCAACGGCTGGGTAGATGTCCTACAATGTGCGTAAGTGTAATGTATGCACGACGGGTTGATGTGTGAGGTACGGAAAGCAGGAGGAAATCATGTTGAGGAGCTCACGGGGAGAAAAATGCAGGTGTCAATCTTTTCTTTAATTGTCAGGAATCAAGAACCATGTGTGTGTGCATGTGCATCTCTTCCTTCCCGCGTCTGCTGCAAGTTTATGAGCGCGGCGTAATGATAGATTCACAAGCTGTTCCCGTTGGAGCGCAGCGACTCCGACCTTTGACCTTGAAATCTCCAGTCAGGTTTAATGATCCAATCCTCTCACACTCTGGAATATGTTACCGTGGAAACATAGCACCCCCCCCCCCCCCCCCCCCCCCCCCCCCGGCCCTTGCTCATAATGCAGGAGAGTCTCCCCACCTCCTCCCCGGCCCTTGCTCATAATGCAGGAGAGTTCTCCATCCGTGTCTAATTCAGTCTCAAGCCAAGTCGGTGACCTCCGTGGAGATGTTTGCAGTCCGATCAGTATACCCACGGACGCTCTGTTTGTCTCCCCGAGGCTGCTGTTAGCATTTCTTCAGGTTAAATATCACAGTTAATATAATTGACTGTGACCCGATGCAGAGAGATCCCATGTAAAACATATTTGCCTTCGCTGATTAAAAGATTGAAACTCAAGCACAAAATTTGTATTTATCATTATTCTGTTTCTAGTGTATTCAGTGGAGGTGGTCATACTTTGCTAATCAAAAATACTCTTTGTTTTAAATTCACTGTGGTTTGGAAAATTTTCATCATGACCATCAACGCTAATGCCGGACTGCACACGGTTGACTTTAAATGTGCAAATTACATGTTCGTGTTACACTCGGCGTTGAAGTAGAGGCAATAAACGTCATGGCAAGCTAAATGTTAGCGAGATAAAGTTAACAGTGTATGGATTCTGCGTGTCCAGCAACAGAGAAGGGAGGAAGGAATGGTCCCTTTTAATCAATGTGAGTAATATTTGTGTCTGTGAGCCGGGGACCAGCCACATTATCATGTCAAGTTACAAATTAAAATGCCTGGCCGCTAACAGAATAGGGATATAAATGGGCCATCATGGCCATCTAAGTGTTTTAATGACATTTTTTGCCTGCCAGACAATTAATTCTATTAATCTGCATAACCTCTCCCAAAGCTCAGAAAACAATGGCATTTTTATGGCTCAACGTGAACGGAGTCCCGCTGGAAAGTATGCTTAGGCAATCATTACGTTATTTAACAAATGTATTTAATTGGATTCTGATGCCTCGGTGTCTGTTTCAGGAGCGCCAAGGCCAGTTATTCCGGCTCCGGCTAATTCAATAGGCTAAATGGAATCACTAGAAACACTCTGCAATCATCACTGCATTAGTTCCCATCATGTAAACATTGCTCTGAGCTCTCGCCATTTATCTCCCGGTCTCTCTGTCTCTGTTTCCCCTTTATTTCCACCACTTCTCAAGACATTCTTTCATCCTCGGTTTAATGAAAGCTGAGGTTGAGTTCCGTTTTGGACTCAAGTGAATTCACAAAAAGCAATTTACCAAAAAGCTAGCACTTCTAGACGCGTGAACTGCTTAGCTCCTCACTTTTCATAAATTAGGGGTGGAAGGCTTCCATCAGACTGGGTCTCGGAGGGATTGGGAAGGTGCTAAGCATGTCTGCCTTTAACGGAGGTGAAAAACAGACTAATTCATTAAGCATTGATCACCCCAAATGACAGCAAAGTGCTTCGGCATTTAGCGGGCAAATAACTGACAAATTGGCACACAATTTTTGTACATTTCCAACTCTTTAATGGGTAAAGTATGGAGCAAAAAAGCAATAAAACTGTGAGCAGACAACCCGATGAACCCACAGCCAGCCCATTATGTTCCCCACTCCTTGTGTCTAAATGCCCTTAATGTCTTAAACTGTGGGCAAGGGCGGCCCTAATGATGCATTTTGGTGAGTGTTTCTTACTTTTTGATCAAAATTACATGTTTTATTTGATTCTTTTTAAATGCAGTTTGTAACAGGAGCCCCATTATGTGTGAATGGACCCATTTCGAAGGCTTAGGCTTAAAGCACCTGAGTGTGTGTTTGAGTGAATGTGCTTAATCTTGGATGGCCTAATATCATTTCTATCAACACTCCAGCCTGTTCCGGCCTGCGTGATGAATACTGAGATGACCTCATTATCGTATTATCGCTGCTTGCGCTGCGCGGCCCAGAAACACGCTTACACACTTGTACCCACAGTCCAACACGGACAAGCGCGGCGCGCAAACATATCAGATGTTTCGAGCTCGGCAGGGCGGATATCTGCTGGCCGGGTTTTAACAGATTCCGCCTGTGGCGCGGCTTCTGCTCAAGGACAATTAAAAGGGTTAGGTCGTGTCATTCAGCACAGGGATGCGAGCAGACCGGTGTGAGGGAGCCTGTGGCAGCGCGAGATGAGCAGCGAGCTGACCTGAGCCCCAGCCAGACTTTATTAATCAAGGCAGGAAACGAGTAGAACCTCTGGAGCTTGGCCTAAAGACTTTGCCCGTTGTCTTCCTGTTATGTCTCCGTCTGAACTGATTCTGGCAGCGCCCACACCTGACGGTCTCTGCCTGTCTCGCATTGCTCTGCTGATACATTAACAATAACCCTCTTTAATCGGGGACTAATGGTTTGCAGCACAGTACCTGCAGAGGCCCGTGTGTCTCAGTGATTCATCCGTTTCTTCGGCTCATTAATGGCCACAGACGGATGGATGCCTGGTACTGCTGTCTGTGGTGTTCTGACCGAAGCTGTGCTCATTTGCAGGATTTTGTGGTTGGCCGTGATTAAGTGTTTGTGGCTTCCTGTGGCTATTTTACTGTTCTGTGCTTATTGGGGTTTCTTTGTAGTATTTTAGGATCGGTTGTGGTTGTTTGCGTTCAGCTGGCTTCACGTCGTCGCCACGTTTTTTCCATAAACTGCAACAACTCCCTCGTCCTGGTGCCGACCCGTGTTTGTAGTTATTTACAAGGAGTTTATTGAAGCCGATCGTTTTTTCTTTCTTTGCACAGAGATTCATTAAAGTACCACTCGCAAAACCTCTGAGCTGAAGTTTGAGTCCTGCCTCTAAGTGCCGGATACTTATCCACTCCTTAATTCACAAAGACTCCCCCACTGCAATCTCAAGTGAAGCAGAAGGAGTCAAGAGAAGAAGGGAAAAAAAAGCCTTGAAAAGTTGCTTTGTTTGAAACTCTGAGAAATCTAACGGCAGTTATAAGTGACAATTACTGAATATTGCTGACATGATTTGAGCAGCGCGCTGTCGGAAAAGAATATGCAGAAGTAGATGTAGCAGGAAAGTGCATTTCACTCCGTGTCTCCGGATTCTTACATCAAATGACGCAAATAAGGCAGAGAGGAATGATTAATGTGATTTCGTGAGTGATTGCAGGGTTGATTGATGGTTGGCCTCCTTTAATAAAAAGTTGGTGACAAATAATGTTTTTTTTTTTTTTTTTTTGAAAGTGCTCAGACAAGTTGGTGCAATATTGACTCTGCCATCTGTGATGTGTGTGACTTCAAAGCCACAATTACTTTGAGCAGTTTTAAGACTGATACCTGCTCATGTTAAGAGGCAGCCTCTCACCTCCGGAGAGCTGCCTGCCAGACGAGGAATAATTCATTTTTAAGAAACTGAGGCTCGGGCAAATCCTGCCGCGCAGCTCTCTTCACATCCACCTTCAAAGAGAACCAAGTTCCTTATGAAACAATGGAATATTTGGCTTCTTATTCATGTCATGGAGCTTTTTTTTTCCTGTGCAGGGTCCTTTAATTCCTCCATTGTTATTGACAGGCCCTACTGGGCTGCCCTAAGAGGCTTTTTGGACCCCACTGGACACTCTTAAACGTCGGCCAATCAGAATGCACAATAACAAGTTGAACATTCATTCCAGAGCTGCAGGGATTTCGGTTATCGGGACGATCTCCATCTTTAGAGAGACAATAAAAAGTCCCAAAGACATCCTGGGTGTTTCCACAAGAGGCCATTTTGTTCGCCGCAGCTGTTTCCTCGTGTCTCTTAAATGACAGCTTTGCTCCAGCCATTAACATGCATGCCACTGAAACAAGTATTATAGTTTAATTCTTACCATGAAAAGCTTCCAGAGGCATAAAAATGGAGCCACGATACGGAGCAGGGTGAAAAGACAGACAAGCTCCAGAGGCCTCATTGCTTGTGTGTTGCGTTGACTTAATGGCAAATGGATGTCATTGGAATTTCGAGCGAGGCAGCAAGATCTTATCGCGCAGATAAATGAATAAATATTTTACACTTCAGCTGGATTTTTTTTTTTTCTCTCTCTCCCTGCTTCAGCACGGGCTCGGGTTGAGGGGGGAAGTCAAGTAAATTAAGAATAAAGAAAAGAGAATGAGGGAGAATAGAAGAGAAATAAGAGCTAGGGATGTCAACTCTCCTAATGTTATTCAGAGGCAGTGAGTCATGTAAGAGAAAAGGATCTTTTCTTGTACCAGTCAAGGACATTATCTGCTCCTGCTAGCAGTTATTAGCATTAGCATTTATATATTCAATGCAATTTTGAGGTCTGGTGATACTCTGAGGGGTCAGGAGAGAAAAACGAAATGAGGGAGAAAGGATGAAAAAGGTCTTTTCTCTGCTCACAATTGGCACTAACCAGGACAGAATAAGCAATGAGGTAAGACACAAGGACATTTCATGCTGGAATTCAATCTGTGATCAGAGCTCAAATTCTCTCCATCAACAGGAGGAACAAAGCAGAGAGAGTACTATGAACAATTTCAGCCTGAGCAAGGAATGAATGCAGGAGGATCTGAATAAAAGCACATAAATCTTAGACCACCGCGCAGGAACCCTTCATATTTATTTAGTGAAACCTATTACTATTGTACGTTTTGAGAATTAAATCCAGATCCACACTTTAGAGACATGCGATACCATTTGTGGGTTGAGATTGTATTTGAGGCAAATGGGTGGAATAATTTTGCAGAATAAGGGTGTTAAATTGTGTTTTCCATGAAAGGCGAGTGGGGGAGGTGATACAATTGATGGACAACCGACCGCACACACACAAACCGGCTGCACAGATCCGGCTAATGGTTTATCCCTCCCATCAACACGGGGTCAAAGATCATGAGCTGGAGCACTCAGACGGGTTTGACGCAGTGAAACGCATCATCTGTTCAATTTAAAGACAATAAAAGTCAATCAAAATGGTTTACAGCTCGATGATAATTTTGAAATTTGGGCCTTTTTGACAGAGCTACTGATATACTGAGGTCACGGCCGCGTCACTCTGTTTTTGAAGCGCACACCTTGATTCAGAAGCCCGACAGAGCTGCATTCCAGGTCATGGTTATACTGAAAAAAAAAGCAATAAGAGAGATGTTGATATACTCAGCTCTACGGCGTTCTCGCCTCATCCCTTTGAATAATGCTCGAAAAACACACTTGCAACCATTTTTGCGTTGTTATACAAAGCCGGCACTATTATTTTCCTTTAAAGAAGCGCTGGTAAATTGTTGTTGCACATGCAATTTGAAATGTACAAGCACCATTATAGTCCTCATGTTTCTTTGACTTGAAAGACGGCGACCCCCTCCCACCTCAGCGATAGCTCCACATCGCATCCACCTACATCACTGTGAAGGCAGACGTTATGGGGATGTTATGCGACGAGCATTAGAAGCGGCAAAAACAATATTCGCTTTTTCTATAGTGACAAAAAAAAAGAAAAAAGAACGGGACTAAAACTGCCTCAGTTCCTCATTTTAATGTTGAGCGGAAAGGGAATAGAAACGATGGCTGAATCTTTTATCAACATTCATATTTCAATACGCCTCATATGTGAAGTATCGTCATTCCGTAAAACCCGTCCGTTAGCCGGGGCGTCAACGAAAAAAAATTAACTTAATCTCAAAATATGGTGAGGCCCCTTATTCTCATCATCTTTGTGTTTGTTCTATGAGTAATTTGGAAGACCCTAAGTGATCATGGGGGGGGGGGTTCCGACACAGACACCCACATCCCACCTTGTCCTCGACAGTCATTGTGCAGTTGTATTAAGTGGTAGGGGCAAAAGAGGAGGGGATGGGGCACAGCAAGGGAGGGGGGGGGGCACATTCTCTTCCGAGCCTGACTTTGAGATTGTTATTATCATTTTCAAAGCATCAAAGCTTTCTCTCGCGCCTTCTCTCACTCTCTCTCTCCATCCAAGCTTAAAGAGATGAAAGTTTGCCTTTGTTCCATCCCCTGCTACATTACCTCTATGCATTAGGCCTCCTCTTTATCCGTGAAATTACCTTTTAGCTTTCTCATTCAGCGCAGGCAGTCTGCATGCGACGAGATGGCTCGCACTTTTTCACCACATCATAACTCCCCCCTCCCTCCAGCGCACCTCTCCTGCCTCCCCCATTTCTCTCTCTCTGAAAAGATTGTTGCATTTGCAGTTTGATTTTGTCTACACCTCTCTCTCCCTCCCTTTCCATTTCACTGTAGTCCTCTCTCCCTCCTTGATATAAGGTCCATCTGTCCCTTCATTATATGGTTAATGTTGTTCTTTGATCGTTCTATCTCCAAAGCAAACACGGGGCTCTGTGTTGTTCCCCCCATCGCGCAGATGGCTCGGAGATGATGGCCGGAGATGCCTCTGTTCTCACAGCCGCTCTCTCTCCGTCCACTCTCCTCCGCTCTTTGAAGCTGATAGGAGGCAATTGAAGAGAGGAAAAATGGCTTGATCATCACGTAAAAATATCTCCTTAGGACTGTTTTTTTTTTTTTTTTTTACCTCTTTGATTGAGCTGATCTCTCAGATTATTTGACGTCTGTTTATCCATCCAACCAATCATCAGTAATCTACCTATGTGCCTGTCCGTCCATCCTGTGTCCACCCCTCTGTCCTTCCCTCCCTCTCTCCCTCCCTCCCCCCCTGCAGTTTTTTTTGGGCGACAGCCTCTAAAGTGAAAAGCTGGCAGCAGGTGAAATGACTTTTCATGGCCGTGGTATTTTACAAGCCCCCAGTAAAATATTCTGAAACTCTGAAGCATTACAAGCAGTGACTGGGAAATAGTGTAAGGGTCACCGCCTCTACAACCAGTGCCAAGTCGATAGATTTAATAAATGTCCCCCTGTCTATAAAACGCTCATATAGGAGCGGCCGGTCAGGCCTGCGTGTTTGCTTTGCAAAGCAATACATGTGAGTCCAAGTCCTTTCCACGCTCATAAACTCATCTCCAGAGAAGCACGTACAGGGGCATTGTTTGGCCGCAAGACAGAATTAATATACAAATGAGCAAAAGTGTATATGTGTAAGGCTGGGAGATACACGTAGGCAGCAGGGACACACACACACACACAGCTGGAATGACTCTTCGCAGACTAATGTAATTAATAGCTTTTTATCCATGTAGAATTTGAAATGAAGATGTAAATTGTTCGTTTAACATAGCCATAGGACATTGAGTCTTCTGCTGTCAGAGTCAATTACAGACTCAGCATAGTCCCAGACTTTATGAAAACCTAATCAAGATGTGCAGAGTGTGCGTGCGTGCGTGTGTGTGTGTGTGTGTGTGTCAGGACACAAGATGAGACATGGAGTGTAAGCTTTTACGTGTGTGCGTTTGTGTGTGTGTGTGTGTAGCTTAGTGTAAGCGGAATGCTTCACACTGATTCTGGACAGTTAGGCTGATATAAAAATATCTACACTTGAAATCTTATCAACAGATAAAGAAGCTTGTTCCATTTTTCTTGTTCTTTTTTTTTCTTTTGCTACTGTGGCACAGGACGGTTCTTCAGTAATCTTTCATTACGTTTTCACTTTTACTGCCACTTGAGCTGTTTTCCAGTCACGCTGCCTTCGCTGTCAAGTGTAACTCCAGTGGTAGAATTTATACAGATGTGAACTCCAGCTTAATTTATGATATCCCTTCGACACAGGTGTGAGTTGGCTGCATCCAGTGCAGCAGAAAGCAAAAAAGAACAAAGAAAATGAAGACAAAAGTGGGCGTATCCATAGCCCCACCCACTGAGCTAAAACATACCCCACAGGTGAATCATGCCCACGATCCTTCTGGAAACTGCTCTTTAGAATCCTAACTTCTTACCTCATTCTTCTCACCGTGGCCAAGAAGTCTGTTGGTCGGTTTGTTTGATTGGCAGCAGGATTATGCAAAAAACACCAAACGGATTAGTTTTGTCATCACCTTGTACAAACTATCTGTAGTTTTCTCAAATGGCTTCACAGCTTTATAGTTTTCATCAGTCCTTTTAGCGTCTGCAATGCAAACCAATCTGTTTTCAGCACATTTCATCGGAGACACTTTTTCGCTTTTTTACTTTTTGATTGTCGACGGGAACTGTTTTCCTCCGCTTACCAATGCAGCTGTTTATTACTCAGAAAAGTCGCCAAGAATCTTGTCAAACTTTCTAATGCAACTTGTCATGCCAATGTACAGCTGACACAAATTCTGTTGACAGAACTCAAATACCTAAATGAGCTCAGCGGAGTAAGCCATGCGGGCGGAGGCTTGCTTGTGTGGAAAGTCATTTATAAACGCCAAGGGTAGCCATTCATGCTCAATGATTTAGGACTTTCAAAACACATTTCTAGCTCATTTGAATAATAATGGTCATAAAAAACATTGCCTGAGGCGCAGCAAGCATACATCAACCGACAACAAATGCTTTCTGAAGTTGTCGAAAGGCCGACAAACATGAAAACAATTAGGACACACAACTTAATTTGCCAAGGATATGTTTCTGTTACGCCACGCTCATTTTAATGAGTTTGAAGGCAGCAGTGTCCTGCAGTGCAGACTTAAACAGACCTCACTTGCACGTGTGCGTGTGCCGACCTGGTCCATTTTGCCTGACATGATCACACCAGGTAGCTCATGATAAGATGTTCAAACAGCCACATGCGTGGACTCACACGAAGACGGATCAAACGAGCCTCGCCACTTCAAACGGATGACCTCACGATTGCCACACATCAAAACTAACGTGCGATTAAAGCTGAGTAGCGCTCATCAGCCCGGCCACGCTTTGTCCGGAGACTTTTCATTGGGCGGCACACTTGGCAGAAAACATAAGTGCAGAGAATCAGAAGATGAGCGCAATTACGACGGATCAGTTTAATTGTATCGTGCGTTGTTGCCATGCAGTTGGAATGAGCCCCAAAGGGAACAGGAATAAAAATGTAAATTATTTGTCAACCAGAAAGTTTTTCTTTTCTGAGTATCAAGACAGAATTTCTAGAATTGGGAAAACTGACGGCTTAAACGTGGAAAGTGTTATTTACCGACAGTGCTGATTTCTGAATCGCGCGAAATGGCGATGACGACCCTAAACATGTGAAGCATGCAGACAACTGTCAGCGTGCGGTGCTTAGTTTATTCTAGCAACATGCCAGCTGTGACATGTTCATTTGTGCCACCTGGAGTCAGTGATGTCACGTAATGAGTGCAGACAAGAGACAAGAGAACATGGCATAATTATGACGGTGATCTAGTTTCTGCAGGAGCGCACGGCGTCTTGTTTGCCAGGTGGATGCTGCTCGTTCCCGCAAAGGCTTGAGCTTGAATCGCGACAACGGCAGCCTGTTCGGCGGCTTGTTGTACACATGTGGCCTCAACGGCTGGCTTTTATTGTCTGCGCAGAAAGTGGGAATCGCACGTCGTCCTCCTCCGCTGGAGACCGTGTACACGCGTGCACAGATGAAACGGCGCACACAGAGGACCGTGCCCACCGCAGCCTAGGTGGAAGTGACACAAACAAACACGCACAGCTCGCTGACTAAAGACGCTCCCAGCAAACAATGCAAAGTGGAAAAGGTATTAATATTTAAATAGATCATTTGCAAGATTGGTATAATTAGCAGTTCATATTCATGTATTCACTTCTGGGGATATCACATTGAGACATGTCTACTTATTCAAATCGGATGCAACATGTCACCGGATGCATATATGCAAATGCACATATGCCGCTAATTACACATTGCCTGTCACAAAGAGAGAGAGGCTTTCTGAAAAAATGTTCAGAGCTTTCTATGAACTGTTCAACCAGGCTGCTAAGGCTGCTCAGGTCTAATTAAAACATGCATGTCCCCAAGGCCTTATCAAAGCACTGTAGAAATATGTACATCTCAAATAGAGGGGAATTAGCTAAATAAAGGACCTCCCTGGTGCTTTTGTCCTGCTCACATTCCAGGCGCGGCGCTAACAAACTTTGGTTCTGATTGATACTGATAGTCCACTGCGGGGAATTGAGACTGTTTTGACCTGAGGCGGGGGACTTTTATTTTGACATCTCCTCCCCTGGCACAAACCGAGATTTGATACCGCTCCTGACACCAGCCACACTGAAGGCTGCCGTGATGGAGCCCGGGTTGTTTTAATGAGGTGGAAATGAGAGGTAAACCTTCTCGGAAGTGTTTTCTAATTAACCAAATGATTTGGCCCACAGGGTTGGCTACTGACAAATTATACATTGTGTACTGTGCAAGATTGATGATCATATTTATTTTAAGGCATCAAGAGAAATCGGGCAAAGAGCAAAAAAAAAAAAAAAAATCTCTTACTCTTTTCGAGTGCTGTACAAACTTTTGACTGATTCTCACTAAGAAAATTATCTCAGCTGGGGTTTGATTTGTTACGCAGACCATCGGGGAATCATTAATTCATTCATTCCGAATGAAACGAGCTGCTGTGGGAGCATTGCGACACAGAGCAAAGTTGAAGTCTCGCGAAGAGCTGCTTGAAACAGCATGTCATGTATGTGCAAAATAACGCGGTTGACGTGTTCCGCAGGCCCCCGCTGTTTCCCCGCCGTTTGACCAACAAACCATCAAAGTGCTAAAAACAATTTCGCCAGTTCTCCTTTTCCCGTGTCCTATTTCAGTTTAAAGCTTCTTTTTTAAAAAAAAAACCCCAAATCATTCATTCAGTTCTCCAGAAAGGGACAACAACAAATGTGTCTGCCAAAAGCGATTGCAGAGAAGGACATTTGCGTCTCACTGTCTCGCGCCTCAGAGCCCAACGTGCATTTATGTTAACGTGCATTTGCATCTGCACGTGGAGACACAATAGCTCCCGCGCAGAGCTGTCCAGAGGAATGTCCGTCCGAGGAAAATGTATGCAGCTCAAATCAAAGTGATGTTGCACACAGTAATCTTTCTCTATTAAGGATGTCACTTTTTGCAATCTTTTCGCAATTGCAGCCTAATATCCTTTACCACTCCACTGCTGGGATGGTGAGCCTCTGTGAGTGCGCGCACACACACACACACTCACTGACTCATCACACACATCCACGGTGTGTAGGTATCCCGCTGAAGGAGTCAGTCATGTGGATCTTTCAGATAGAGGTTGAGAAACCCCTTGATTAGGACAGGAAGTCATGTGTGTAAAATTCACACTTTTCTTTTTTTTTTCCCCTCACCCCTGTCTCTCTATATGAAGTGAAGGCAGCCTTGTGTGTGTGTGTGTGTGTGTGTGTGTGTGTGTGTAGTGCACAAGTCTGTAGAGATCATAATTAACTGACGTAAAGGTAAACAGTAATATAAAATTAATTACACGCTTACAGTGAATTCCTTTGTACCTTTTAGAGTGAGCTCAGTTCTAATTTCGGGGTAAAATAATTAGATCCGGAGCTGTTTTGGAAATGAAACGCCTTGCCTCAGCTATGAAAGGCAAATTATTTACACTTGATTTGTTTCTGATGATAAAAATTCAAAATGGAGACCCGACAGTCTTGCGAATAAACGTGCCTATTGTCTAATTCCGCTGATCTTCCCCAGGTGCGTTTAGATCTTTTCACATTTTCTTTTCCTTGATTAAACTTAATTTTCTCAGAAATGCTCGGATCGACATTAATGGCTGCACATGATCCGCTCTGCATACTAATGTTGACCAGTGTCACTTCAGCAGCCCCCAGGCTCTTTTACACTCTAACAGTTCAAGAATCATATTTGTGTATAACAAAGTTTGGTAATGTGTCTTGCTTTGTTTTGTGTGTTGCAGCTTGTTTCCTAGACGCTGGTCACTTCCATGTTGAATTTGCTTGCTCCTGTTGCATTATGGGATGATGGGGAAAAAATGGACTTCTGGTTTCGAAGCAGTCAGGATCGTCTATTTCCCAAGACTGCAAATGTCTGGTAACCAAAGTTTGGCATTTTGGCTTAGCCTTGATTCTTAGCACCTGATGTAAAGCAAAATCCTCTTGATCGCCCCCTGTTGGCTGGTTCCAGTATAGCTCAATAGCTTTGCCTTCAAAGACGGTTTCTGCTCATTTCTGTACAGTGGGAGGACGTAGAGGTGCGTCGTCGTCCATCGTTATTTACAAGAATGTTTAAATGCACCAGGATTATTTTTACCACATGCACAGACACGTTTCTGGTGAGCTGACGGTGAATCCTGGGATAGATAGCTGTGGAATTTG
Source organism: Pseudorhombus dupliciocellatus (assembly GCA_016785235.1). Lineage (NCBI taxonomy): Eukaryota > Metazoa > Chordata > Actinopteri > Pleuronectiformes > Paralichthyidae > Pseudorhombus > Pseudorhombus dupliciocellatus. The sequence goes on from JAFBJW010000068.1 coordinate 1,519,618, forward strand.
GAGTAAGTTTGAAAATGGATGCGGCGACAGTCTTTGGGACCCAAAGCAAACTTGTTAGACGTGCAATAGCAGATTTCACCCTTTCCACCTCTCTCGTACCTGTAGAGGAAACAATCTCGTGAAACTTTTGAAGCTATTGGGGTAAGCTCCCATAAAGCGGGTTCCCGTGGAGCACCCAAATACTAAAGCATCCAATTTCATGGCAAAACACACATGTAACCATAAACATAGGGTTAAGGCCCTTAAACAACAACTGCAGTGGGGTCATTTTCACAGAGACACATCCGACCACACTCAGCTTAGATTCCATGCTGCTTAGGATAATAACAGGAGCAGCATTCATGCACCTTTATTACCGTTTGATATCACCTCTTACGGTGCAAAACACAGCCCACCTACATGCCACAATTTGCAATACCTTTAGTGTTTGGGTTTGCCATTTTATTGACCAAGTTCCAAAGGCACCCTGTAATTTAAAATCGCAAGTGCAGACTTTTACTGCGCTTCACGGCAGGGTCCCTAATATTCCTCGGATGGAAGGTGCTTTAGTTAACGCCCCGACCCTGTGAAAACATTAGAGGGGTAAAAAGGTAAATATTTTCACAATGCAGATGGAGTTATCTGAAATCATGGCTCTCGTATTTAGCCCTCTCCCCTCTCCTCCTCCTTCCACCTCTCCTTCTCCTCTTCCCTCTCGTCCCTTCTTTCTCAGTTGTGTCCCTCGCCTCTGGCAAATGGGAGTCATTTGTTTGTGTGAACTTCCCATAACCCGCAGTGCGTGAGACACTTATCATTCAGAGTGGGGTGGCTTCGCGCTGAGTCGCTAACGCCTCCTCTTCTCTTTTCTTCCCCCTCTCGTACTCCCTTCTCCCAGATTTTATCCTCTGCGTTACACCCCTCTCTCCCTCCCTCTCTCTCTCTCACCTTCTCCCCGTCCTCATTCCCCATGCATGTAATCTGGGGGTACACAGGACCACCTTCATTACTGCACCCCTCATCTTATCACCCATCCTGTCATCTGCTCTGTCTCCTGTCTTTTTTTTTTTTTTTTTTTTTTCCATATTCCTCTTTTCTAACAAGTCTTCATCTCAGGAGCCATTGGTGGTCCACCCCTTTTTCATTTCCCTAATGTATCCCACCACACACACACCCTTTCCTGGCCCTAACCAGTAATACCATTGCCCTAACCTGGTCCCCATCATCATGATGGAGAGCAACACCCCCCTCCCCTTCTTTTTTAAATGTTTCTTTTTTTTTAGTCCCTATGTGGATCTCTGTGCAAAATGAGAAATTGTGTCTAAACCCAGGCTGCAAAACCAATCAGGTAACCTAAACAGGGAATGGCAGAATAAGTAAAACGATGGAAATAAAGATGGAAGCTGAAAGAGGGGTGAGGCGTAGACAGGGAGAGGAAGAGAGGGATTGTTAAGGAAGGAAAGCTGTCAGGGAAGGCCGAGGTGCAACCCCAACCCCTCTGCTTGCTTTAATCCCTCATTTATGTGAACTCAGCTTTGGAAATGAAGCTGTCACTGTATTTTCCTTCCCCTTTGCCGATGCTGGGGTTGAATCAGAAACCCACACATGCATGCGACACATACACACGGCTGCATTACGGAGACACAGAAAATCACTCAGGAGAGGTTTTAAATTCATTCCAGAGTTGGAGGCAGGGATTCATAGAGCCTCACCTTGTCTCCTCGAGGAGGAATCGTCTTATATGTGGGAGACAGAGGGGGAATTATGGGTAAATGCACTGGTGAGGAATGATAGTCTGCAATCTCTGGCTCTAATCTGGGATGTTTGGCACATGCCATTCATTTTCAGACTGCAGCAACAATATTCCCCTGCACGGAGTAGAGCCTAAGTATGTGACTTTGCAATCTCTGCAGCCTATTTGCCAGACAGAAATCTATTCACACGACGTGGAAATAGCCATGTAAAGCTGAATTAGATCATAAAATGTGAATCACTCTCTTCTCGGAATCATCTTAGCACAATAAATAACACCTGTGATATATGTTGAGATGCAAGGGAGCTGTTCTAAATTGTTATAAATATGAAAAATATGCTAATATGTTTCTCACGTTTGTTAAAAATGAAATGAGATACCGTTTACCATCTTCAATGCTGCAACTAAGGAAGTATTCTAAGGCATTAAAAGTATAATTTTAAAAGATTTGTAGTTACATTGATCTCATTATTTTGACCTAGAATGACAAAGAAAGGACAAAGTACATTAATAAAGGGCAAAAAAAAAAGTCTTACAAAACCACAGCCTTACACTGCCATCTAGTGGCCATGGGAGGAATAGGGCGAATGTTTGATGGGTGAATAGAGGAATCGTTTTATTTGATGAAGAGATGACCAGGTGGTTCATCAGGATCTTGACAACTCACAAAAGTGAATGAATTTTATAAATTTTATGAATATATTTATTTCAGAGTTGAGCAGATGTTCTGACAACTTGGGAGTCTTCACGCTTCGAAATAAACGCGTGAGAAGTCCACACCAGCCTCGCAGGAAGTCGGCAAATCAAACCTAAACTTAAAGTCAAACTGTGACAAAACCGATAGGAAACAGAACAAATCATATTCCTGTCCATCCTTCCCTCCTCCGTCCTCCGTCCTCCTCCAACTCCCCCTCGCCCCACGCCGGCCTCCTCAGGTGGAGCGAGCGCGTCACACTGGTGTGTAATAGCATGCTGTCAGTGTTGGCTGTGGTGAGGTGTGGGGAGCAGAGCGGCGCGTCTCAGATGAGATATGTGACTGGCATGCTAACACGCAGTTTTATCTGAGGGGGGAGCGAGCGAGCGGGCCCCCACACCTCCTCACTACAGGCCTTTGATTAAAGCTCCATGGGTGCACGCACATGCACACACTTCCAGGAAACACACACGGGTTTAGAAGAGTAAACACATGCACGCTCGTGGATTATAAATAAATTGCACATGAGAGTGTGCACACACACACACACACACACATGCGATGGACACACACCCCACTATTGTGGGTGGTGTTGTTTTGACCTGAGCCAGGTAGCTTGTCCATTATGGAGTTGATAGGAGGATTTGGCCGTGTTGGTTCTAGACAGCATATCCTCTGCCATAAATAACCAGAGTGTTTTCTCTGAGTCACACAACAATATACAGAGAATAAGAGCTCTTGGCTTTATCCCCCGGTCTCATCCACTGCACACAAACACACACGCACACACACATAAACCCCCAAGAAAATGATTGTGTGGACGGACATAAAAGAAAAATCGCAGATTTAAAAGTACAGTTGGCCCCAGCACGGCTCAGTTTCAGCTTATATTTCCGTTTGATATTCTACATTTGGCTTCAGGGTTTCTGTTTTCTCAGATGGACAGCCGTGGGCGGGGTGGGGGGGGGTAGTTTGATTTTAGATGAGCAGCTTCGGTCTCAATAGCTCCCAATAAAGCTTTGGATACATATTGCACAGCTCCAACCAATGGAAGTGTGTGGGAAGTAATGGGCCGATCACATTCAGTGTTAGCGTGTGTGTGTCATCATCTGTCGCTCACTGAGAGTTTTCCCCCCCGGGATCAAATGTGTCTGTGGCAACAGATAAATAAGAAATGTATTTGTTTTGTCCTTTATTTTGCCTTGTTTTATAAAAGCAGAAAAGTGAATGAGTGGGCCTGCCATCATTTCACTGGATGCCCTGACGCAAACAACAATCGTTCACTGCCCTCTCTCCACAGTTAGAGGGTGCTACTGCACCATGTCACAGAATCTCACTCCTCTCCTTCACTTTTTAATTCATTTTTAAATTAGAAAATGTACATATCATCAGCACAAAATTAAAAAGGATACAGCGACACATTGATATTGAAAATACATTGACACCGAAAGAAGGAGTTTACAGTTGAAATTGATTCAAATAGCTACGCTCATCAGACTTACAGAAAAGTTCACAAAACTTTATAATCACACTTTTTTTTTTTTTTTGCATTTAACTTAATATCTGTACAATTTATAAATGACTTTTCTGTTCATGTTATTGTGACCTTGGCCATAGACTCCAATTATATTACAGCTGCTGAACATATTACACATTTGCTCTGTAGTTGCCATTTTACTATCTACACTGTATATTTTTTGTGACTTTATTTATATACAAACCTCTGAATCTATTTTCCCCATGTGGAAATCAGGATTTGTTTTGATTCGATCAGTTTCATTGCCTTGGTGAATGTACGAGGTTAAGTGGACCACAACATGTGCACGTTCCAACTGTGGTGTTCTGTTAGTACTGTCACTTCATTTAAAACTGACGTCCTGGAGTTTTTAAACTGGCAGCTTTAATCATCTCAGACTTACTGTTACGTCACTGCCAGGGGGCAGGGGGTGTAAAGTCTACCCTCACACACTGAGATTGCTTTCGTAAGTTTTATATCATGGCTGGGTTTTTGAATAAAGGCCAAGGGACCTGATCCAGAGTCAGCTCCTCTGGGGGGGTGGGATGTCAGGGGTCTGTCTGCGAGGGGCTGGCTGGAGGACAAAGCGGCTGGGGGAAGTGTTTATACATCTCTGGGACCGGAGCCTGCGGGGGCGACGGGATGGGGGTGTCGGGAGAGGCTGCAGGAAGAGCACAGACAAATATTTTTACTTTTTAACTCATAAAAATGTTTTTCTTTGGGGAAAAAAAGGACATTTGGTATATTTTGAGTGTGCAGAGTGCATCTGATGTGGCCCACGGGACATGGCACATCCATAGCTGCGCCTTTATAGATTTGCTCACATCATTCTCGCGTGGCCATTAGTTGGTCTAATATCGCCAAATGCATTTTTTATTTTGAAATGAAAGTGTAGAGCACAGCCAATGCACATCAATCCTTTGCTTCATTCATTTTTATGACACTCAGGATGCCTGTTTGGCTGCTAACAGAAATGCACCTGACACATGGAAATGGGACATTTCATGAGGAAATATAAATGATATGTCAGATTTGCTCTGATGTGCCTGTGTGAGTGTGTGTACTCGTGTGTGAAGTGTGCAGTCCTCACCTATCTGTGGAGTGTGATTGACGGGTAGGGGGCCGATGACCAGTGTCTGCCCGCTCATGGGGTCCGGGGCCAGCTGGGCGTGTGCTGGGTGGTGCAGGTGGTGGGGCTCTGATGTCAGACCTGAACACACGACACATCAACTGTCAATCAACTCTCAGCTCCATCCAAACCAGTGCTGAATGGATGGATCGTGAGTCTTTATTTCCACCATATTTCTGCTAAACCTTTGGATGTGTTCCACCAGTTGCTGAGCTCTTGGCAAAGGTCACCCTATAATTTCCCCCTCTGCAGGTTTGCAAGCTCACCTCCCAGCAGCATCTCATGCAGCAGGTTGTCTATCTTGGCCAGGCCGCACAGCTTGATGAACTGGAGCTGTTCGATCATCTGCCAGGTGATGCTCTGCAGGGTGGGCAGCAGGAGCAGCAGCTCCCCGAAGCGGCCCCTGGAGTCGTACTGGCGGTCGTTGATGTAGTCCTCCAGGCTCATCTGAACCTGGGGACGCACGCATAACGCCAAGCGTAAGCATGCCGCCGTCGTCTCGGTCAAATAATATGCAGCATAATAACCGATGAACTGCTTGGTGTTTGTGTGCTCGATTTCTACCTGCAGACGGATGGCCTTGATCTTCGAGGGGTCCCGCAAAGACTTTGCATCTGCAGATTGGGAGGTGAAGAAGGGACGTGAGGGATGGATGAAGGAATGAAAAGAAAGGAAGGCAAGAACTTGTTTTCGCTGTTTTCATTACCCGGGTCAAAGAAGACAATCGCCTTGAGCGCGGCGTACTCATTGTCGTCTATTTGGATATTCTGAAAGGGCTGGACCAGCTCGTCCAGCACCCTGTTGGCCACCCGGCATATCTCTGGTTCAGGGCTGTTTCTGTGGATCACGCAGCCGTTACCTGCATGTGGGCAGAGAGAGAGAGAGAGAGCGTGCAGGTCTGTTTAGAAGAGAGCTGAAAGAGAGAGACAAAGGTATGTGGGTGTGCGCGGGCGAGGAGCGCTCATATGGAAGTTGAAACGGTTTTAGCCTTGAGAGGGAAAGATAAATCGAGTCTTGTAGACTTTTGTTAATCCCGTCTAAAGGTTTCAGTCAAGGCTATGATGAAGGAGCGCGTGGAAGGTCCTCGGAGGAACGCAGGGCGCTCGAGTGTGTCGTTGACAGATCCGCCTACAGTACAATGCTGGTAAACGCTCCAGTGTAATGAGCAACGCTGTTTACGGGAAACATTTGCAAAGGCATAAAGAAAAGAAGCAGAAACCCAGAGTTAATCATTCTCAGCTAACATAACATCACTGCCGAGCCGCCACGATCTCGGCACACATAAATCAAGCTCTCTCTCTCGTGGTCAGTCCGTACCTAAAAGCAAGAAGTCCTGGAACGCCATTGACCTTTTAGCAACCCCGAGGAGGAGGTGCTCACCCGCGTGAGCCCGGAGCAGGCTCACCTGCAGACAAAGACACACACGCCCACAGTTAAACAAAGAACACAAACAATGCCACAATGCCTCCAGCATCACACAGGGGGCCGCGCTCGCAGAGCAGCGTGAGCGCCGACTCTTTGACGAGTGCGTTATTGAAGCCACTTCAAATGAGCTTAATCATTGCTTCAGCGCTGCTGCGGTGTGTGGGTGGAGGTGAGCGCACAAAACACTGTATTTAAAGGAAGTGGTTCAAAGTTGCTTATTAATAAAATAAAACCACCTATCACCCAAAAATCCACCACTCTTGCTGATGGCCATATTAGATTGCGTCTCAGTCACCTGGTCGTCCAGCGGCAGCTCTCCAAAGGTCGGGATGTATTTGGCCCATTCCACCAAAACCAGTAACTGCTGTCTCATGGACTCACACAGGTCCCCGACCGTGGCCGACTTCTGCTCCGACAGGTCTGCCACTGTGACCGGAGCTGTGATCTGGAGAAAAATAACACTTTGAATTAATTTCTTTTTTGCGTGTCACTTACATATTAGTCATCTACATATAGATGCTCGTCACCTGTTGGGACAGCGACTCTGCCTGAGCCAGAATAGTGATGGGCGGCAGGTCTTGGGAGTCAGGGATGTTTCTACGAGAGCTGATGCGATCTCTCTCGTTCTGAACAGCTAAAATAAAACAATATAGAGTTCATGGTACTGGACGTGAAATGAAATTTACAAGGAAAAAGCAGCACATTCTATACATTTTAAATTTTAAGAAAAGTAAGTAAAAAAAAAAAAAAAAAAAACAAACAAACAGAATCCTGAATGCAAACGATGACGGCAGATAATGGAGCAGTTAATATTTATGAAAATAGTCATGCAGGCTGGCATCAGCATGACGAGTCAAACATTAACCGGTGGCAATTCAGAACAACATGTTTGAATAACACATGATTAGGTGTCATAAAGCCTCATGCCAAGGTCATACCCCTCGTAAATTCTCTTTTATGGTTGGGGAGATTTCAGCCATCTTGAAACTGTTGTCAGATTCTCACACAGACATTCTAAGTGGATTCACGAGAACACGGATGTTTCAGTGTGAAGGAAAATCCAGAGTTGCCATACCTTCTTTTTTCATTCCAGCTCTGAAGCATTTGTTGAGTCTGCAGAAACGACACTGGTTCCTCTTATCTTTATCCACAATGCACTGCCTGCTGAACCTGCATGTGATGGACACGTCATGAGCAAGACAGGCGATGACGTGGTGTACTAATGTGACAGGACATCATGTTTTGGTGACTGGAGAAAAAGTCATACATGTACACATGGTATATGCTGTAGTATGTGTGTGTGTGTTGTTAATGCACCTGCAGGTGTAGATGTGGTTTTTGCGTATGGAGCGTCTGAAGAAGCCTTTGCAGCCGTCACAGCTGGACGCTCCGTAATGTTTCCCCGTGGCTTTGTCTCCACAGATCGCACAGTTACTGCCGACTCCGTCTGGACCGGACAGGCCTGGCTCTGTGGGCATGCTGTCTGACACCGAGGAAGAAACACATTCACACTGGTAAATTGCACATGTTTACTCACACATTGAGTTGCACAGACACATGCTCCCGCTGGTACACACACATTCTCCAAAATCCAGAAAATATCTGATTTGAGGCTTTGTTGCATCTTTTTCTGTGTTATTTCAAATTCAAGTTGCCAATGAATGTGAGTCTGATCCTTGCATTAACCAAGGGGGGGGTTAATATTTTTTTCTTTTTAGCGTGTGTCAAGGAAGAACTTGTTGAATTTATTGCAGGGGGTGTGTCCAGGACTTTTTGTTTCACTATTACCTTTGTGAGACTTTTCTCAAATAGTTAAAGGCAGCCATGTGTAGGGATCTGAATAGTTATTGGTTATTGGTTTGAATTTCCAAAGATCTGACTTATTTATGAAACTGTTTTTGTGTGCTCCAAAGTGGCAAAAGTTTGGTCCGAGAGGCTTGAAAACAGGATCTTATTCTTGAACTAAGGATGTTTTTTTTTTTTTACTAATTATTATAGTAGACACATCGCAGATGTTTGTGTAACTGCTAAATCATCTGTGTGGTGTTTGCACATTATGGAGTGTGAGTAGAGAAAATATAAATCGGGAGAAAGAATATAACCCATTTCGGCTGTAGAGCATATTTGAAATAATTGTCAAAGTCATCCCCCCACCGCTATCACCACAATTATTACGACAGTCATCACTGCTGTAATCATTATCAGCAGCATCGCCACCATCGCGAAAACCATAATCATCATCAGTATCTAGGTATTTATTGCTCAGCCGGAGCCACGGCGTGCACGCAGCACGCGCACGCTCTAAGTTTGGCTGCTTCCACGAGACACGCTCACATCCTCCTCTCTGCCAGTCAGCGTGGGCGGAGCTGTGCTCGCAGGCTGAGGTGATGTCAGCGCATGGCTGTGGAGGATGCTCGCTCTTCACGCTGCTCTGGACCAGACCGCTTAAATAAGATCAGATGTCACACTTTTAGAAGCATGAACCCAACCCTTTGTCCTTCCTTCGCAGCCATAGACTCACCACAAGCGGACGTGACAGACAACGTGACGACGTGTGTCAGTGGACGATCCTCCCTCTTCCTGAGCTACATGAGGTGTGACATCATGGACACACACACACACACTATCCACTCCCCTTCTCCTGTTAATACTGTTATTCCCAGGCACTGGTGGAAATGTTGTAAATGTTCACCAGGACAAAACACTTTCACAAACGCCAGTTAAGTTAACTGGGACCAGATCGTGTGTGATGGAAGCATCAGTATACATGTGCATCAGCGTGTATGCGTGCAGCTGGCCGCCCTCACACTTACCTCCTCCACCGCCACACAGCACATCTGCATTCTCAAAGCCCAGGGTGCTGTACGAGGGATCCAGGCCTTCACAGTAGTTGGCTACTTCCATGTCTAACAGAGATTTACTCTGAGGAGCGCGAGGATACTTCATTCCTGTTTCAACCTGGTTCCTCACACTCTTCTTTTCTCTTCCTCTGCTTCTTCTTCTCCCTTATTCTCTCAGAGGTCTCCCGCTCTACTTTTTCCCCCAGCTATCTCTCTGTCGGCGCTTCATCTAATTCTTGCAGACATGACAGGGGAGATCCCTGGAATAAAGAGTCTGTAATCCCATTTGATTGGGTTGGGGACAAGGAGAGGGGAGGAGCCCTTGTGGCTAAGACTTGTTTCTTTATTACGTCTTACTTATCTGTCCTTCTCCCACACACTTATCACTGGGATAGATAGATAGTGGTGAAAGAGTAATCTCACTGCTCCGCCTCTCCTTTCTTTGCTCCCTCTGTTTTTAAAGCGCGAGAGAGATTTCAGGACATTTTTTACAGTTTGGGTTTTTGATGAGGTGTGTGTATGTGGGTGCGTGCGTGTGTGTGTGTGTGTGCGCGCGCCTACTTCTCTAATCTAATCAATAGTGGAGTAATAGCTGCACCACCTCAGCAGATATAATCTTTAAAGACACAGAGTGAAGTGGAAAACACTGATAACTTCCATCAGCTCTTCAACAAACACACTTCCCAGGTGCACATCCCACTCTTTGTTCATAAAACTTTAACTTTACTGGCCATATACTGTCAAACATTCCAACTGAGTCACCTCTGTGACCTCCGGCCCTGTTTTCACTGGTTATTTTTGGCACTTATTCGTAAATGAGTGGATAGTTCAAATTGCCACAAGCATGTTGCATTTGGTGTGAAGGATGATTTTGAATTTGGTACAAAAATGACATTAAAAGAGCAAAGGCATTATTTTAAACTAGGAGTGATGTTGTGTTCTGTGTATCTACTTGTATTAGAGTTGCTGTCTTAAGTGTCTAACTGTATAATTATTGCAATCTTTAATTAATCAGTCGAATAATTGACTAACGTTGTAGTAGTTTGACGCCCATGTAACCACTGTGGTCATGTCTGTGTAAACATATTGCTTCTTTTCTTTGTCTTCTAACAGACAGCCCTGTAACAAAAGAGGAAGTGCACGGCCACTGCCCACAGCGTGCAACAGGAAAAGGTGTTATTTCAGCTCTTACTTGAAACTCAACAAATGCATGTGAAAGATAATCAGATGACACCAAACATTTGACACTAGAACTAGAAGTTGGCCAGTTAGTGACCTGCCTCCACTCTCAGACTGGAATTTACTGCCATAAACCAGTTAAAATGTCCCAGCCCACCCATTTTATATTGGGAGTTTCACTGCACTAAATCTTATTGTGTGGCTTAAAGCTAATCCATTCAGAGCATTGTTAGAGGCGGCTGTAAATGATAAGAGGCAGGTTTGTGCGTGATTTCAGCCCCTGCGTCGTCACTGTAAAAAGTGACACATTTGTGCCCTTTACTTATTCCTCACTGTCCAGTTGATTCAAGGCATGCAATGTGAGTATGGTACAAGACTGAGTCCAAAAAAGGATGCAAATATTTGACTTGTGTGTCTGAGAGATCTACACGTGCAGTGAAGCAGGACTGGAAACATTCAGTTCTATCATGCAGGGGGTAGATTATATTAGTAGTAGCTGCTGTTGTTATTGATGCACTTTGGAAGCCGGACTGAAGCTGCATGCATGTTAGTGACATTCAGAATGCTATATAAGGTAAAATAAGGTAAAATGATAAACTGAAGATGAAGACAAAGTGACTGATCATTAAAAGTGAAGCCGCATTATCTTGATTGCCATCTGGTGGCAGGCTACTGTATAGGTCATACATCCTGCCTTCAAAGACATTAAAAAAAAAAAAAAAAAAAGAAATCTGATTAATATGGTTTGTGTTATTTTCAACTTGATTATATAAAAAGAGGATGGAACTACTGACAGTTGAGACCCCAAGACTGCTGAGTTCTTGTCTCTGTGAAATCCCAGTTCATCATACTGGGAGGGATTAACGTCACCATGGCTGAAGCTACACTATTTGCCCTAGTGGAATAATTCTAAATCAACACAGAACAGTGCAGTCCTGAATGATTCATTGAGGGAAGATCCAGTGCATTATATAAGCAAGGCGGGAGCATAAACCTAGTACAGTATATCATCATGTACGTTATCATGGATTATTCAGTGGACAAGAGATAAGGCCATTACTGTCCATTTAAAACCTAATAACTGACATATTAGTTCATACAGGAGAGTGGAGTGAAGAGGCCGAGAGACCGAAACATGAGAGGGGTGGGGAAAAGAGAGAGAAGTGAGTTTACATTTTAACCAGACAGTGAGATGTGGTCTCCTGACTCATCAGGTCCGTGAGAAGTGAAGAATTTATTCTGTCACGCTGTCACGTTGGCAGTCACTGAAAACAACACCAGGTCAGACGCAGAGCGCTGTAGCATGAGAGTATCTTCACTTTACATACGAATGAGACACTGTAAACGTGCTTCATGTACGAAAAAGACGAGATTGAGGATAAAAATACTGCAATACTTCAAACACTGAATCTTCAATAATATAATATAAAGCATTAAAAGAAGTGAAAATGTCAAAGATCAGAATAGACTAAAATAGATAGAACATCTATATTCATATTCTTAGAAAAGCAAATAATTAGAGGTGCTGTTATTCACTTTGCTGAAAGCCAGGCAGGATGTAAAGGACGGAGCCTCGAGTCCGCCTGGCAACCAAAAGCTGCTCTGCGGCCATAAACCCCGTGCTAAGAGGCTATCTCTGTGTGAACTGGCCATAACACTGTCGCCTCTATTTAGATTGCGGCTTTTAATAGTTACAGATGAAGAGCAGCCTCACAACTACCCCTCAGTATAGAACACACAGCTCAGAAGAACATGACTTGCTGCCATATTGTTCTGCCATCTTTTGAAGAATCAATTTAACTTTCTCAATACTAAAGGGTTACTACCTGGAATTTTAAAGGACATTAGAACTTTTCCACATAAATCATAAAGTTTCTCCTACTGCTATAACTTTATTCTCCCTGCTAATATCACTATCAACAGAAAAATACAATTTACCTTTCAGAAAATATAATATTTGTGTCACCTGCTCATCGACAAGTCACAGTCACAAAAAACTTCCCCACTGCAGTCTACTCACTGTCAGTCTGTTTTGGACTTGGCATTTTTACGTTTTTGTACTTTAAGCGTTGTGCAGATGCTCATTCTCTGCCCTGTTGTTTCCGTTCCCATTCAGCATTAAGACAATTACTTGATCTTTATAGCACAGCATGCGTGACAGAGTGGGTCTGGTCTGCTTCTGCAGAATGCTGCTGGTGAGCAGAGCACGGAGAGAGGTGTCTCAGTAGGCACACACACACACACACATGCACACACGCCCACCAAAGAGAGAGCGATGTAGACAACCACTTTGATGTATATATCTAACAATTATAAGGCTCTAGTTCAGTTAAGAAAGTAGGGAAGCTGAAGTGTGTGCGTGTGTGTGAGAATGGGGACAGCCACAGTGTTACCGCCATAATACAAAACCACGTGATTTAGCAGAACATGTTGCCAAACTTCCTGGAGAAACAGCCCAAGGTAAACTTCACTTCCTCCACAAAAGAAACAACAATGTATTTCTCAAAGGCAGCGAAAGAGGCAATACTTCTCGGGAGAAAAGCGACTCACCTGCGTTTCTCTTTCTGTCCGGGATCATTTATCCAGTCGGGCCGCCGTTCACCTCGGTGGTGAGCAGCACCGGTGCAACATTAATCTGAGTGACAGTGACAATGGGAAAATTGTGAAGGTGCTCGACAGCATTAAAAAGGGAAGGTTGGAGAGCTGAGCGACTTATAATTCATGGAGCGACACGCTGGATGGCGCCACCATAGCCCAGTCATTAGATCGATTTACTAAACAAACTCAAAGTAGGGTGGGGATGTTAAACAGTAACCCAGCGCCATAAAAACCGAAAGGAAAGGATCACCAGGTGTGTGTGTGTGTTTGTGTGTGTGTGAGTGAGAGCGAATGGGCAGGGTAAGGCAGGGTTGAGGTAATGTTTCACAAAATCATAGTAAAAAAGTAATGATTTTAGACATTTATTTCTTCTTTCAGATTTGGAGCTGCACACCTCGCCTGTGAACCATGGAGTCACACATCAGGAAGCACAGTTGTGTTTTTACATATCCTTTTACATCATCTCTAACATAAAGCCAGGTACAAGCAGCACAATCTGGAGTCACGATTTTATTTAAGAGCACATTCGGTGTTTGTGCACAGAGCAGCCAGTGTGTAAAGAAATGAAGTAGATAGAAATTAAGCCTAAAAGTAGCCGAGTGTGCGCAGTATGGCGATAGGGCCCAGATACAGACATGCGCCATAGAGCTGACGCCATACCTTGGCGTGCCCCTCCCGTAAAATGTAACAACGCAAGTGATGCAGACTGCATGAGCCGTGATTGGTCTGACAGACCTGTCCCATGTCCCGTCAGCGGATATGGAGGAGGCGGCCAGGCACTAGGGGGGCGCTGACGATGGCTTGGCCTCACTTTTCGGTCCCCATTACGTCATCCATCTTCATGGCGAGGGAAGTCGAGGCGTCGCGACTGCCCCTTTCATTTCAAACGACCCTTCTGAAGAAGCACATGTAGCAGGTTCTCCTCCCGAGGAAGGTGAGCATGTCCAAGCAGTTGAACGTGGTCACGCTCAGGAACACCTCGTTGATGTGCTGCAGATCATCAATGTTTTGCACGTAGTAGATTCGGAACATGTGGTAGGGAATGAAGCAGACGACCATGATGAGGGCGAAGCACAGGCTCTTCAGCTGGGCCCCGAAGTCCTGCTGCGAGGTGCATCCCTGGCGATGTCTCCTGTACAAAATCCTCAGGACGTTTGCTTGGAGGGCCGTGAGCACGGCGGCCACCACTATGATCAGCGTGCTCACGATGTAATTGACCACCACGGCACCGTACTCTTGATTTATGCTTTGCCCGAATTTAAAACATGTGTCCCCTGTTGAGTTGACGCTGTGCGCGCTTTTTTTACCATAGGAGAACTTGATGACCAAAGGGGCTGTGATAAGCACCACCCCCCACACCGTCGCGCTGCCCAGGAGCACGTGGATGCTACGGAATGGGGCGAGCTGCTCGGCCTTGCGGTAGAACGTCATGAGGCGCGTGATGAGGATGATCACATAAAAGATGAAAGACATGTACATGTGGACGTGGATCATGACGCTGACCACTTTGCACCAGCCGTGGCCCAGGTTCCAGGAGCTGTTGATGTAGTAGTAAATCCTGAAGGGCACGGTGATGAGGAAGATGAAGTGGGCGAAGATGAGGTTGAGGACGGCGATGGAGGTGAGGGAAGTGGAGCTGGACTTCAGGATGTGCATCATCAGGCTGAGGCTGATGGTGCCGCTCACCAGGACCACGGCGTTGATGGCCAGCAGGACAGGATGGTACTCATTAGGGTGCGCGGGGGAGGAGTCATTGGTCGTGGAATTCATCTGAGGGTTGAGAAAAAAACGGACGGAGGAAGAGAGGTTATTGAGATATAAACATTTATTTAAAGATTAAAAATTAAATGGAAATAGTTAATGAAATGCACATATATAAATAGGGTCTGATTTCACATGTTAATACTTGATTCATTCATCTGATTTTATTTTTTCTTTTCTTTTCTTGCTCAAAATTTGAACGCGTTTGTATTTATATTGCAGCTTCTATCCTAGTAGAGTATTGATTCTTTTCTATTCAAGAGTATAATTTGACTTTCTCACGCGACTCTAAAAACGGCGATCACGACAACGATCAGCTAAATGGAAAACCAATCCAGCATTTAAATACAGTGCAATTAGATTTAATGACTGATTTTTCAGTTTGATTATTACCGAGAGTTTAAACCTAAAATGAAAACTGCAAAAGTCAAAATGAGAATAACTCACGTACCTTTCAGTTCAGAGCGGCTGTCGCGTGTGTGTCGTGTGTCAAAGTTTGGAATTTGTGGCTTTGTATTTCTTCCACCTCACTCAGGATCCATCAGAGCAGTGTTCAGCGTTTGTGCCTGTGTGTGTGCGATCGAGTTCAAATGTGTGCCAACTTTAACTGGAAGTTCAGGTTGTGAAAATGAAGTGCAACTGCGTGTGTGTGCTGGTGCGTGTGTTTCTGGTCAGGGGCCATGGTGTTGTGTGTACGGGGGCGTGCTTGTGGCTGTATTTGTTTGTGTCAGGAACGAGAGGTTAATTCACACATGTATCGGCTCAGCTCAGCTTCCTCCTTCATGTGACCGCTCTCCACTCTGCCATTCTTTTTATATCTACCACACACATTGTTCTGAACGTGTGTGGGGACGTCTGAAAGAGGTTGAATGAAAGAATGCAGCACGCTGAATTTTCAAAAATATATAAGCAGCGGAAGGTAAATGTGCAGACCCGATAAATGCAGCTCCTGCACATTTCACAGCAAATGGAATGTCTGTCCATGTCTTGTGTTCTCAACAGCTGCAGATCAATTGTTGCCTAAATACGGTTCTGAAAAGATTTCCTTCAGATCAGTGATGCGTGTCAACTCTGTGTTAAAAAGGAAGTGAAAGGGGATGTGGTGTTGGAAGCTACTGTTGTTGACAGCTGTGTTAAACTCTGATCACTGCAGGACCTCTGCCGTGCCTTTAAACATGAAATGGAGGTGGGAGATATTATGGATGTTCATTTTAATGTGTGTAGAAGACTTAAGCAGGATTCATTGTGGAAATATAGCGGCTTATCACCAAATGTGAAGAACAGTGTGTAAAATCAACCTTTAACAATCCAGAATTTAAAAAACCTTTATTCACAAAGTGCCACAAAAGCTGGAACAACTGGAAAAAGACCCCTAATAGCATATTTTCTGGTCATATGACAACAACAATATGTTTGTTCTCCGCTCTTGGGCCCTACAAAGCATAGTCACAGTAAATTAAAACATCACCTCTTACAGGAAGCAGTGACACACTCAAAAAGTTACCCATCTTCGTGGATCATAAATTTGCACCCTTGGCAAAGACAGTCCATTTTTCAAGTAGTCAATTCATCAGTGATTAATACAAGAGCAACGTGTCTTCGGCTCCTCTCAACTATGCTGTATTAAAATGATCTGAGATGACTTTAATGCAGTTAGTACTTGAAATCGCAACTATAAACTATAAAACTTAATTTAAAAAAAAGTATTTTCAACTGAAGTAGGCCTCTGCTGCAGTCCAGGGCGGGGGAGTACCTCTTATCATGTGTATGCAAACTGGTTTAATGGAACAAAATCTAAAAATAAATACGATAAAGTTTCAACTGTTGGAGCAACGCGTGCTAATTCAAGTGAAGTGCGGCTTGTGTCTCCTCCACAGGACGAGTCTTCGTGAGGTGAGGATGTGTGTGACCACACTAAGCAGCATCAGGAAGATGGTCATGGACATGACGATCACATAGTGGCTGATGCTGCAAGAGACGAAGAAGTTGAGCAGGTAAAGTCCATCGTATTCAAACCCGAGGAGGGACAGTGTGTGTCTGAGACGGGTTATTAATTAAGACCTGGATACTGTGTGTTTCCCAGGACACTTACCTGGTGCCAATGTCCAACCAGCTGCCGTAGTCCTGCACCAGGAAGAAAAAGTGCTGAGGAAAGGAAGAGGGGGTTGGAGTTTAATATTCTACTTTTGTTCCCTTCTGAATTTTAAAAATTAACTCAGGCCTAGTTATCACCATTAAATAAAAAAAAGGTCTTTAATTATTTGACTTATTAATATATTGATATAACTCCATATAACTCCATTTCCATGTATCCTCTCATTCATTTTATTCTTGAACTACAAAAAACCTGCTTCTCATCTGATTCCTATGCAGGAGAGAGAAAAGTGCACTTACCAGAGCCATCAGGTCGGAGATGACCAGGACTATGAGGAACAAACTGGAAGAGGAGAACAAAGGACAAGGGTAAGAAAGCTTCATTAGAAGTGTTGTTGTGATCAATGCATGCACAGTATTTACTCTATGTTCAGCATAGATAATAGAGTGACTTCCCGCGTCACAGAAAACAAACCAAAACATAAGAAAGGGCTACATCAGATATAAAAGTGCTCATTGAAAATCTGGCCGTGTAAATGCATCCGCCTGTTTCAGAGCTGTTACCTTCTTGATGAAAGCTGCGTTACGACTTGGATGGTCTCAAATGTGCACATCACTATGATGAATGGAATGATCACCTGCAAAATCACAGAGATATTTAAGATCTGATCTGTTCTGACACGGGGCCACACGGACACTTTCTGGGGCATTTCACTGGCAGGAAATGTTCCCTGAAATGACTCAGACATTTTCATTGTGACTCGGGGAAATGTCCAGACCTGAGTTCTCGTCTGAAAACAGTTCGGCACTGGCCATCTTACTCTTAAACACATTTCTAGGGCTGAAATGAAAGTGTTAATAACACATTTACCTTCCACATCATCAGTCCCCCCATGATGAAGGGGTTGAACACAGTCAGGAAACAATAAACGGAAGCTGGGTCGAAACTGGATTAAAGACAGACAGAGACAAGTGGTGGTGAGTTTTAAAGTATAGACTGCACGTTATCAAGGGAATAATCTAAAGATACTGGCTCGTGTTACAAATGCAAATGGAATGAAGAAACCAATTTGTGCTTCAGTTTCAAAGATCTTTTTTTTTCAGCTTTTGTAGTCAAATTTACAGACTTTCATTTCACCCACACTCAAGCCAAATCCAGCCACATCCCCCCCGGCCCCCGCCCCCGCCCAACCACACACACACTTCCTGCCACTGACGGCGCACAAATACATTTTGAAATGCAAAGACATACCTGTTAATGGAGGCTATGTTCCCTGTGCCAAAGAAAGCTGCTATTATAAAAAATACCTGAAGAAAACGTATGGTTAAGGAAAGAGCCAACGGATTATAACATGACTGGAGCCAGTGATGTTAGCTGATGCTTTTGGATACAAAGAAATAAGATCTTCTGATGTCATCTAACTTCAGACGTCGGATCTTGGCGATGTCAATGTTTGCGGAGAAATCAATAGTGGAGAGCTGGAAGAAAAAACACACACACACACACACACACTATCGATTCAACACTGAAGACCAAAGACGAGGTATTCGAATACAACATGTAGAAATAGTGACTTGAAAAACTCATCACGGTCGCACCTCTTGTCTCCCAGAGACCCCCTGTGCAAGCATGGCTTCCTGCTCAATGTTGATCCACACAAACATCAACCAAGATAACATAGGGAGGAACAAGGCCTCTGACCTAGTTTGGAGAAAGCGTATACATGAGAAATGCAATACTGAAACTGAACGTTCACGACTGGAAGTGTTGGCGTCGCTGCATGGTGTAATGCCTCGTCTCACCCGGTGCTGAGCAGCAGGTACGTGGCCGTGAGAGAGAGGAATATGCTGAGGAGGCGATGGAAAAGACGAGTGGAGCTCAACAGTGGAACCAGTATGGACGATCCTGATGGGAGCGAGGAGAGGAAAGCAAGGGAAAATGCTAATGAGAACCATTTAATATCTGTATCAGACATAGGGGGAGTTCTTCATCATGTCTGAGGTCCACGTGTGCAAGATGCCAAATAATTAGCTGCAAGATTAAAAACATCCAGAGCCAAATAATTTAATAATTTAAAGGCACATTGCTGAGGTGCCCCAAAGATTCTGCTGTGAGCCACTTTACCTTAAATGTGCAAGAAATTTGGACAACTGACAATTAGGAAATGATTCACTCTCGGATTTCCCACAGCAACCTGAAAAAAAAGCTCCGCTTGCACTTTTAGCATCAGCATTGACTTTTTCTCCACTTGGAAATAATCTTGCGCTTATACTCAAAAAGTGCTGCGTGCTGTAAATTAAATGTATAATGTGGTATGTATATCAGACTAAATGTGACATTTTATACCGTCTCCCAGGGAATTCGGAGGCGTCGGGAGAACGCCCGCCTACCTAACGTGGTCCAGCTGATGATCTGATTAAGAAGCGGCAGGCCCTGTTTTTGCTGCAGGCTGGAGTGTGTGAGGTAGGGCACGTACGCGCACACCGCCACATGGAGCATCTGTTGAGATTAGTCAGGTAAGGCTTCCGAATAAATGAGATGTACAAGATGCACAATGGCACACAGCACGTGCTGCAGCTACCTGGATAACAAACTGCTGCCTGTCACCGACGCTCAGCAGCGTTCTCCGTCGCGACGACCACAGGTAACAGGCTGAAGTGAACAGGGTGAGCAAACCTGCGCAGGTTCTGAGCAGACAAACAAAATATAAAACGTTATTTTAGCAGATGAAGCCAATGTGTTTCAATGGCAAATGTTGAATTAATTTCAAAACTTTAGATTTTTGTATATTGACCTGAAAAGGACTGTGTTTTTTTTTTTTTTTTGATCCATTCTGATAAATGTGAACAAACGGAGGAAGCACTCACACCAGATGTATGTTGGCCTCTCTGCCCACAACAGGCATCAGAGGGAACAGAGCGAGAAACAAACAGCCGAAGAACCAACTCACTGAGCGGAACTACACGAGGACAGAAACAGTAAGTTCATGTGGTTAGAAGTAGATGTCAATGCATCTGCATCGCTGTATGACTTAATCATTTCATTCATATGATTGTGAATGGCTGAAACATCTAAAATGCAGTTAAAGACATGGATCTACTAAGAAATTACTCCAGGACTGGGACAGAAGCCTCACTGGAGGGAGACGTGGTCGCGTGTCAAATCATACAAACACTCTTCTAAGATTATACAATTTAGAATGAATCAAAGTTTTATCTTCAATCAAATGATAAAAATATCAATTACAAGAAATTTGAATGACAGTTATTATACATTTGTGGCAGGTAGACTCTCAATGTCATTTTTATGTCTTCAAAAGAGTGACTGTAAACCTTAAACCACCATCAGCCATTCAGCTTCAGTGTTTCCTCCATCTTCTGTCCACATATTTCCTTATGACACGTCATTTACAGTAACTGTATCAAATATGGAAATCAAAATATTCAAATAATGACTCCTCCTCGCACAAATGCACTTGTGCATTTGATGCTTCGCCCACCCTGACATTTGGTATTTCCTTGTTTTTGACCTTAGGAGCAACGATCTGTGACATAGTTACCTTGGCCCTCCCAAAGAGCCTTGACAGGAAGGGCCAGAGAGACAGGACAGCCAGGCCCACAGTCAACATGGCGCGATGGAAGAAACTCACCACCTGGGGGCAGCAAAGGTAAACTGTCAGCCTCAGAGCAGAGGCTATCGATGGCTCAGGATTTTTGATTCAGAGGACAGAAATAAGCCTGTATCTGTACATCCAATGACACTTACCAGTAACTCAATCCCAAATGCCACCAGCACAAAATAGCCAAGACATTTCCACAGTGGAAGAGACGGCGCAGACTTGATCAGATCTATCAGCGTACCGGACCTGACATGGATCATTGATTGAGAGAATGAAGAAAACCCCCAAAGACTTGTAGCTTGTATACATTCACAAAGAAAAGCAGTAAAATAAGAGTCATGAAAAACGTGTGTATTACTCACTCTTTCAGGACAGAGTACCACACAGGGACAGGCAGCAGGCAGTAGATATAATAGGTAACTGGGCTTCTTTGGATCAGCAGGAACGCAGCGATCACTATTGTCACACACAGACACAGCCTCTCCAGAGCATAGCTGGGAGTCTGCAATATGCACACTCATTACCACATGTAACTGAGACCCAGTTGTTTTGCTGGCAGGACAGAGGGATTATATCGTGCTCCCTGACCTGGTTGAGGACACTGGGGTGCCGGTGGAGGCTGGCGTGAGTCTTGAGGATGACCAACACAACATAGGAGGTCCAGCCTACGAAGCCCAGCACCACGCTGCAACCCAGGAAGAACCTGTCATAGGTATGGTAGTACACCAGGCCCTCCAAGGAGCGGGAGATCAGAGACTTGCACAGAGAGATCTGAGAAGAGGCAATGAAAGGAAGAGGAGTTTGTTAAGAGTGTGGGGAGGGAGAGAGAGAGAGAGAGGGCCAACCCCATATTAAACAGTTCTTATAAAGGACTAACCTATAATACTGAATGCTGAGTATAGACGTTCAAACGGTATAAAGTATTGATTGTCTTTAGCTGATACTCACAGCATCTCCGTACTTCTCCAGCTGAATCAGTATTCTGGCTTTGCGGGTGAACTCTGCTTGTTCTGACTCAGTCAGTTGTCTGAGGAAGGAAAGCGACAAAGGAATACAGGCAGACTGCGTGAAATGCATTTTAAAAGTCGTCTTAAA
This sequence comes from Pseudorhombus dupliciocellatus, assembly GCA_016785235.1. Lineage (NCBI taxonomy): Eukaryota > Metazoa > Chordata > Actinopteri > Pleuronectiformes > Paralichthyidae > Pseudorhombus > Pseudorhombus dupliciocellatus. The sequence goes on from JAFBJW010000068.1 coordinate 1,541,298, forward strand.
CACAGTGTCTCCATGGATGTAAATCTCTCATAGCTGCCAGCTGGTTAATGACTATTATATATATATCTCTAAATCCACGCTCTCTATCTGAGCTAGATTAGTGAGCTCTTATTGTTTTCTATGTAGACGTCAGAAAACATACAAAGAACATTTTAAATCACACATTGATGATCCTTTTTAACTTATTTTACTAACTGGTATGGCGTGAAGAGAAAAGACAGGGTTGTCTCCTTTTTCTGGTTCATTTTCACCTAGACAAAATAAATGAATATACCAGTTACCATTGATATTGATTGATAGTATGTAAATTGTTACCCACAGTTGCTGTCCCATGTGAATAACAGTACTAGTAATCAGTAGCAGCGGAGGTGTATGCTGCCATACCTTGAACTGCTGTAGTACTTGAATAGCGTTAGTGTACATGCTCTCTGCTTTGAACAGGTCACTGTTGTTCAGGTAGAGGAGAGGCAGGACACCCTGTAATGACACAAATACACATAGACATGAGCAGAAGAATTGGAATAAAGTTGCTCCGTCTGGATTATCTCTGCACTTACCACTGAGTTGACAGGAATGGGCACGCCGATAAGAGAAGCCATGAGGGGAGCTATGTCAGCCTGCAGAAAACAGAAAAAAAAACAATATAAAATATTTCACTTCACCCTTGATTCTTCTGTTATGTCACTTGCTTTCACTGATTACTGTTGTCGAGTCAGGCCATGGGTCTTACTTGACTGACATCGACCCTACGGAGGTGCTCCAGTTTCCACTCTGAGAGAAACAGAGGGGAATACAAAATCACTTTTTCCAAAATCCAAAATATGCCTCCACCAAAACAGCTAAAATCGGTTTACGACTGATCAGAGTACATGGGTTGTAGCACCTTGTAGGTATCCATCGTCATAAAGTTGGGGCTCAGTGACTCTAAGGGCCCTGTGGACTCCAGCTCCCCACACCACTAAAGGGGTGAGTGTCTCAGAGGGATGGCCCGCACCATGAGAACCTGCAGGGAAACACACACAAATGTAAAAATCCACACAATAAAACAGTCTAGCAAATTAATTCTGATGCTGATTAATGCTCTGTCTTTTTCTTTCTCACCCCAGTTTGTCATTCCATGATCCGAGGTGAACACATAGGCTGTTCTGCCATCATAACCGAAGAAGTCTTCCACTACGGACACCAACTCAGCTAAACCAGTGTCGACTAAACCAATGTTGTCCAGGTACTCCCTAAAGACAATACACACAAGGCATCCGACTGTTTTATTTAATGTTGCTATGGAGGGATATGTTATTAGGATTTGTCCCATACTGCGACATTGGTCTGTGGGCGTGTCCGTTTGTGTCGATGCCCAGCAGATGCAGGAAGAAGACATTCTTATCCTCGAGCATGCTGGCCCTCAGACTTGAGTTAGACTTTGCCGACTGAAAGAACGACTGTTGAAAGGAAGAAGGAAAAATAAACAAGGTTTACTCAATGATGAAATCCTGACTATGGTAATCTGTCTGGGATTGTTTCTCTCCGAGACAATTAACGACCCATTAAAAGTAATTACTGAGAATGTTATCATACTTTGACTTGAGTAAACACCCAGCTGTCAAGTCTGGAGGCATCAGTGGAGGCAAAGTCCTCCTCCTCTGCTGGGTATGTGTAGGTGTCCACATGGTCTCCACTGGCACCTGGGAGACACGAGAAAACATGAGATTTATAAAAAATATATTCATTATATACTATTGTTTTGACCATAGTTCTTACTATACCAGTTAAACTGTGACCTTTTCATTGATATTGATAAGACTGTGTGTGTGTCTTTGTACCTTTGGCAAACATAGGCAGAATATCAGGACTGCCCCAGCACCAGGTGTGTCTGCTCTCATTAAACACAGAGTCAAACTCCACAGGATTCTCCTTCCAGCCTGAACAAACACACAGCTTGTGAACACAGCTCTCCCAACACTGGTTTTATTTTTCTGTATTGGACTCATGTACACCTGTGAACATACCTTTAGCAACAGCACTAACATCCTCATAGAAGCCAGCGATGAGAGCAACATGACCGGGCCGAGACTCAGTAGGCACACGTGTGTGTGACACGCCCCACGTGCCTGTCTCCTCCATCACACTCCTAGTATTAGGAAACGCACAAACATACAGACACCAGCTACTTATGATCTTTGCACAAATATATATGTATATACTCATTACAAAAATTTGCTAATTAAATACAAAGACAACACTGATGATTTTTTTTTTTTTTTTTTAAGTTTCCAAACCTCAGGAACGGTGCCCTGGATGAGCCATTGGGGAGTAAGGTGAAGAGACTGTCTGCTCGGAGGCCATCAGCCACCAGTAACACCAGTCTGGAGGCGGGCGGTGCCAGTGGCGTAGTCTGGGGCGTCATGCCGTGGACCAGCGGGGAGGTGAAGTAGATGTCAAAGATGGAAATAAAGAAGACCACGTGGACCATCAGTCCAATCAGGAAGAAGGTGATCATCCTCATTTTGCCAGTTGTGCACAACTACATGAAAACAGGGGGAGAAAAGGTCTAGCAAAACAGCAAAATAAATAAAGACAATAAATCCTTAAGTGTTCTTTCATATCAAACTTAATCCCAACTGAAAATGGGAATTATTTTTCCATTTATCCGTTTATTAAACCTTGCGTCAGTTCCAGAGGAAATGACAGTGAAAAGTGACATTTTACTCAACATTATCCCTCTAACAACCTCCAGAAATTACTTAAAGATTTGTTATTGATAAATATATATATATATATATATAGAGAGAGAGAGAGAGAGAGAGAGAGAGTGTTTACTTATTTCTGTTTTCCCATGCTTGCTAATTAGGTTGGAAAGGAGCAGATAACATGTATCAGTCTGATATTGTATCATCGTTTTAGAGTTGATTTTTGTGTGTATTGTTTTTGTTTTGGTAAATGTAAACTAGATCGGTTATACTTGACACGCAAAGACCAAAACAATCCTTCTGTCACCACTGGCCAACGTGCAAATGTAATAACTTTTATATGTTGAATTGGATCCATGGCCTCAACACACTGATAGACGAGAAATCTGACTGAGTGAGAGGCCATGAAACGAGTCTTACCTGTTTGTGTCGTCAGAGGAATCCCACCTCACAAGGATACTGCCTCGTTAATGAATGAATGGATGAGCGGAATAATCTACTTCCATTTCACCTATTCCCCTTGTCGCACACTGATTCAACTCCCATTTTAACTTCGTAAATCCCCAATTAGAGACACGGAGAACAGGCAGACTGCTGCTGTAGTCAACCCGATCAACGTAATCTGTACGCACGAGCGTTTACTAAACCAAGCGTCCTTGTTTTAAGAAGATTACTTGAAGAAATACAGGAGCCACGAGCATCCACTTCCTTGTTTTGACTGACGTAACCAGCGCACCCTGCAGCGGGATTGTGGGTAGTGGAGTTCCACCATGGATCACCCAGTTAGCTCTTTTTTCAACAAACGACCTCTCTCTAAATATTGATGCATTGATTTTCACAGTGTGATTATTATACATTATCATGTCAAGGAGCAGATGGGCAGTAGAATGTTATTTTCACATGTTGCGGTTCTTTGACACATCCGCGATCAAAGGCTGCGTGCTGTCACTCGGGCCCTGCCCAGTTTTCCCTTCTGTCTCCAGTATCCAATCATTTCCAACAATCTCGTCCAAGAGGCGGGATTTGAGCGTTACGTATCTGCCATCTGACCAATCGTCGCCGTGCATTCTTTTCCTCTTGTCAGATCTACCAACCACAGCTCGGCTAGCTACAGACCCATTCAGGAAGAAGCGGTTCTGATTAGCCTAGCTGGCTTCAGGCTGCTGGAAATCTTTATCGTGCTCAAAAGATGGCGTCGGTCAACCCGTTTAATCTCAGCGACTCCGAGGAGGAGGCTGAGCGGCGCCCGAATGAGACGGTTGACACAGCAAGGAGCCCTAGCGACGGAGCTCCGGGGCCCCCGCAGCCGCCTGGCAACCCTTGCTCCCCGCCCGCCGACGCCGAACCTCCGACGCTGCTGCTGTCTAGCAACCGAACGAGCCCCAGCGGTGAAGGCGTCTCGCTGTCGGCCGCGGCGAGCTCGGCTATGGCCGGCACTAGCGAGACGCGAGTGTCGGTGGATGTCATCGCCGCTCAGCTGTTGCGGGACCAGTACATCCTCACGGCCCTGGAGCTTCACACCGAGCTCCTGGAGGCTGGCAGGGAGCTCCCGAGGCTGAGGGATTATTTCTCCAACCCGGGTAACTTCGAGCGACAGAGCGGCACTCCGCCCGCCAAAGACCAGGTCCTCGGACCCGGTGGACCCCTGAGTAAGTACCTGCCCTCAGCTCCCTCCCCTCTAAAAACCACTAGCGAGCTCCCATTTGAACACTGGATGTGGAAGCCAGTCGATCGTGAGCTATCAGCCTCCTGCACCTGCCCTCCTGGTGGAGCAGGGTACAGAGCCAACAAGCGGGTTTTGTGGGTCACATGTGTTTTCTGACACAAACCAGAGCATCTTGGAAATCTGATCAGTGTCCGTTGGTTTGATAGAAGATGACTTGTTAAGAGGGATCCCTGATTCCGGGTCTGGCCTGCAGGGATCAGCCTGATGTAACCCAAGCTACCCCTGATAGAACATGCATGATTGTTCCGCCTACATGGGGGTCAAAGGTCAGGATCAGTTACAGTAAATGTCAGAGGTGAAATAAGATGAGGCTTTGTGTCCAGGGTCAGGGAGATGAGAACTTGTTCTGGTCTGCAGTGTAAAGGATGTTCAGCATTAGCATCCTACTGCACTTTTAATTCCTGCCAGCGTGGAGGAACTTGCAGCAAAATGTGGTGGGTTAAAAGTGTCCTGACATATGCAAACATGGCATGGAAATGGTAACCATAGTGACATCCCATGCCTCAAATAAAGTCTGCAGAATAGCAGCAGGAGTGTTGGCTTCACACACCTCAAACAAACTGATAAAGAGCAGGAGCTCTGCATTTACAGAAATAGAAATGGCAATGAATGCGGTGCTGGGGAATAATATGTGATTTTCTAAGGTGCTTCAACTGCAGATTTCTTTAATATTGGATGCTCTCAATGAGTCTGTAATGGAAAAGGCTGAGTCCTGCAATGCAGTGAGAGAAATACTGTGTTTTACGTCCAGGAGAGGAAGGAAGAGAAGGAAGGATGTCTGCTCCAGTTTGAATGGATTGGGACACACAAACAAGCAGGAAACCCTATCAGCTGCCAATCAGATGAGCTATTATACTATAGACCAGCGCTTACAGTCACCCTCCTCTAAATTGCCTCTTGAAAAACAAGGTGTCTAACAAGATCAATATTGCTTTCATTATTTTCAAAACTGACGTGGTATGTGCTCTGCTGTGACATGTCTCCAGGCAGTTGTCAGTATTTCGATTTATGAGTAGCTCCGCTTAGTATTGCAACAGTTTTTATTTATTATTTCAATTGCCGGCGGAGCAACAAGTCCAAACGATCATTTATCATCGTATAAACTCCATCAGCTGAGAGAGCTACACTGAGAAGAGGAGGATGGGGTATTATTCTCCTCCCTCATTAAGATGCAGAAGCACTGGACAATCACCTGATATCTCAGGAGATGTCTGTGTGATCCTGAGTGTAGGTCGAGGCAGCTGGCCTGAGGCTGGCTTCACCAGCAACCTGTCAGATTCACTGCATCCATTGTCTGTCAGCGTGACCCTCCCCCCCGTAGAATTAGGCTTTCTATGCATGACTACAGCAGCACTCAGAGACATGGGTGAGCTCTATGTGTGAACAGTAAAGCAGTGTAGTTCTCATGTGGCTTTACTATTCAACAAACAAGCCCTCAAACTATTTGAAGCAAGGTAGCAGAATAAACGTTAAAAGAGGACGTCTTTGAAAAGCATGACAGGACTTGACAGCACTCCCATTGTGAAACTGACAGTCAGGGTCTTGGAGAAAGGTTACTCGGAGGAAGTTGGTTACTCAGATAAACCACACGCAGACAGAAATAAGGAGTTGATGTGATGGAAAACAGTTGACTCAGCACAAGGCCATGTCACTTTTCTTTCCTGTATATTCTGTATATTCTAGTCTGGACCTCATGTGATCCCTGTGATGATCTGTTTCCACATGTTTGAAGCTTGATGGGCAGGGCTCCACTGTTGCACTGCAGCATTTAGATACAGTTCAGTAGTCAACAAAGGGGGTTTACAGTATGTGTGATTTCTTCTGTTGGGGACAGAGCGAGTCGTGGGTTTAGTTTCTTTCCCTTGTTTTTTTCCTAATAATAGTATAGCATTAAACTGTGTAGTAACTCTATAGTACATTACAAATGTAACATTTGAGATTTAAGTTCTTGAAGCAAACTATGAGCAGTGTCATTGTTGTGAACAAAATGAATACACTCTGAGAATCTATAGGGATAATTTCTGTGTGACAAATTGCATTAGAGCTGCAGCTGCTATTGGAAGCCACATGACTGCACAAGGCATCTCTCACCACTTTGCAAATTTGCTGCAAGGAAGCGTGAACGACCCTCTGGCCACCTCCCATTGGCCGGTCAGGTAGATCATGTGATTTGGAGAACAACAATGCTTTTACCACTGAGCTACCAAAGCCGAGAAGTTTGCATGGTTTGCCATGTAAAACCTAATTTGGCATACCGGACATTAGCCACACATCTCAGGACACGTACCATGTGCTCCTTCACATAGTTCAGATAGTAGCTTCACATGATAAATTCCTGGCCGGCTTGTTTTCAGCCATTATTCATCGGCTGCACAGAACGTATCTGTCACTTTGGCATTGTGGCAATCCAGGTCAACCACCTAACAGCAAACATTGTGGTCACTGATACAACCCTTCTATCTGTACTTCTCCCTTAACAACATGGCGACTAAGCTGGCGCAACCTTTCCTCTCTTTTTCTCACTTTATCATCTGTCCATCGTGCCCTGTGTGCACGGCAGGGGGTTAATGCTGTGTGAGAAGGTGATTAATGATATTGTTGGCCTGTTGGCCAGCTGCGACGCAGTTCTGGACCGGCTCTGACCGGCTCTGACGTGCCTATTTAAACTGAGTGTGTCTGCAAACACAGGTGGTTCTGGGCATGTGCACGTTAAGAGTTTTTGTCATCACAACAAGGTTATTATTGTGTGTTTAATTGGCACTGGTACTAATGAGCACAGCAGCAGTACACAGTGACAAGCATTTTTTTCCCACATGAAATGAATGATTATTTTATTTGCTGAACTAGGTCTCAAGTGATATTCACAGTGTGCTGCAAAACTACGTGGAACAATAACATGTTGGATAACTGCAAACCATACTTCCATTCATTCATCTGCTTTTGTGTCATCTCTTGGTCCTGTTTAAACTCTTGCACCTCTTTTTCCATTATCAATTTGTCTGCCTTGTTTATTCTATACACCAAAGCAGGAAATCATTGCTCCGTGTGTCACACTTTGGTTTAGTTTTATATGTAAAAGCCCTCGTCTTCCTTTCTGAGATTGTATTAAAAATGCCATAATCTGGCAGAGATAAAAGAGCACAATGATGAGGTTTGTTTGGAACCAGTGATTCAATGTGACACTCCTGTACTGAAGAGCAGAGAGAGTGTGGGAGGGAGAGAGAGAGAGAGACACTGCATGGATTTGTGTGTGTGTGGCTCAACCTGCCTGGCTGGAGAGCAGTGAAGAGGTGACAGTCTGAACAGAGCTGCTGCACTTCTGACAGTTCACGCCACAGGCAAAGCACTTAAAGGTTAGCGAGGAAGAAATACTTGTTTTTTTTTCGCAAATCAGACTCAAATGTGGAGGCTCCTGCATATTGTGGAATTACAGGTTGTTTCTGTTTTGCACATGCACTGATTCCCCAGACAGACACCAACTACCTGAAACCTGCAAGAGGAAGGATTAACCTGATGTTATCGTTACAGAGCAAAGACTCTTGATTCCTGAAAACACAGACTGACTGTGTTTGTTGTGGAGCCACAGGGTCAGACCTTTGAAGATGCTACATGTACGATGGGGTCTTTGTGGTTGTCTCACTTTCATTGACAAAACTGTTCCTAAACCAGACTCTACCTTGCCTCTGGCGTCCTCCTTTATGTTTATCTTTTTCTATTCCAAGTAATAATTAACTGCAAGAGCGTTATTGATAATTTAAGTATCTCATGTAATATAGATCTTCATTAGATTATACTATTGCAGGAATAATCAAGGTCTATAATGTTAAACAACCTTTGGTCTGAATCTGTTTCGGAGCTGCGGCTTTAAGACTAACAAGGCCACACCACACGCTTGGTTTGGCTTGACCTTTCATTGTGTCTCGCTATCAGAGAACAAACAAGCCAATATCGCTCTTGTTTTTGCAGTGGAAGGAAAGCTAACACCTTTGCTAAGCTACCAGACAGGCCTGGCTCAGTGAAACAGGATCAGGAGTGTGCTTGTGTGTCAGCTTATCTGCTCTTCAGGGGAAGACTATATTTGGGAGTCCTGTACTCAGGTGTAACTCTGTTGTTTGGAAATGGGTGGTTTCTAATCGGCAAGTAAGTCTGAGAATGTGATTTATTTGATGGTGGCCTAGTGGTGTGTTTTAAAACAATATCTATTCAGAATAATGTTACCACCCTTTCAGTCTGAGAATGTGAGCTGGTGATGTGTTGTTATATCCTCATCTCACTGCTGTCTCTGTGTTTCTGTTCAGATCGAGCGGGCAGCATCAGCACCTTGGACTCCTTGGACTTTGCACGATACTCAGATGATGGCAACCGTGAGTCGGACGAGCGAGTGGCAGGTAAAAAGACCCGTATGGTGGAGACTAAAAAAACTGAAGGACCTGATTCACTCTGGGGAACTCATTAATGTGAGCCCATCGATAAATACACAATATAGTTAGATTTTTCATATTCACAGTATAATGTTTTATTGACAGGTCTGGGTATTTGGGTATTCATCACTTTCTTCTTTCCTAAACGAGTCCGCTGTGTTCTGGCGTCCTCGCCTGTCGCCCTGTTATATTTTTGGTCACAGGATCCGTCTCAGCATCGGTTGGTGTCACGCTGCCTCCCCACCTGTGGCTCTGTCGTGACTCACCGTTAGACAGATATTAGAGTGTGTGAGTGTGAAACCAAAATCCACGTTCAGCCGTGCCGTGGTGCCGTGGTTAACATTATCCATCGCCAGTTTTCTGTAGTCATCCTCACATTTGGTCGTTGAATCCTGAAGCCCACAGAAGAGTTTTCAAACACTGACATATTGTGGTCATCCTATTTTTTTTTCCATGTCTGTAGACACAACACTACTGTGAAAGAATTCACTGCATTCATTACATAACGAGTTTAGATGGGATTACTGCTTTGTTGATTGTGGTAAAGGTGAGCACACCTTTAATGTAAACAGAATAAGCTTGATAAGGATCTGGGGCTGTTATCAGTTGGTGATATTCAGATGTAGAATAATGAAGGGGCTCGGTTGAAACCATGCAGCAGAGAGGTTGGTTCCAAGCTCCCAGCTAAGCATCTTTTAAAAATGATTATTGTAATGAACACACTGCCCACTTTCCCCTAAATTGGCACCTTCCCCCCTACTCTCTTCCTTCCTCCTGCCTTCCCTCTGATCTGTTCCTCTTGTCAAGATGTCTGCCCCCCAGCTGTCTGACTCTGGGTTTTCTGGCTTTCTCCTGACGTTGATCAAACCCCAGTGAACAATACTGGACAAGTCACTCCATCCAGACTAGCTTTTTTTTTTTTTTTTATTGCTTTATGATTTTTTTTTTCTGTTTCTCCGTTATTCAGTTTTTGGTTATTCCATGTTGTTGCGCTTGCATCCTGTGCACTCAGAATAGTATCTTGTGTCAGAGAAAAAAAAAAACAAATCTCTGCTGTATTTGCTAACATTTCGAAATCTCACATTAAGACTGAAACCAACCTGCTCTTCACATTTCCTATTGGTGCTGTCGTCAAATGAAATATTGTTAAAAACCTACTTCAGCACCGTTTGAACCACAATCCAAGACATTCAATTCAGTGCACAGCTATGCAACATTTTCCCGCTCCACCGCTTTTTACTTTTTGCGTGTGTTCTCTTAAAAAAAAAAAATCTAAACCTGTCTAAGATCTTGTGTGTTCTTTTTTTCTGTCCTCAGTGTTAGTTTAGCAGTTCCAATTCCAATCAGTGAAAAGTTGTGTCCAAATGTTTGCTGCTTCTGATTGTTTAAGATGTCTGCAACAATAATTCAATTGTTATAAATAACCATTTTGACTTGTTTGTAATGCATTTGTCTGGATAAAATCCTGTGTCAGACAGCTCCTAAATTATAAGGCTACATGTTAGTAGCTTTTCAGCTACAACTGAAGTAACACTGGATTCCTATTTATGTAAAATCCACCTCATTGCTCTTAATGGGAGAAAAACAAGGGCAGGAAGCAATCTGTTGAGTAATGGCTCAATGCATTACACACTCTTGCGACAGAAGCTGTCGTCCTGCCGGCTTTACCATGATCCTCTGCTGCATGTGTTGCCCATGATTTGCATGCATCCTCTTGTTTTGTTCTTTTTTTTCATGACTCTTGAGTGTTTGTTTTATTTTTCATGCCCATCTTTGTTTTATTTGTTTGTTCCCTGTCTTCGGTTGGATGCACTTCCTGTGTGTGTGTGTGTGTGTGTGTGTGTGTGTGTTGTCACTTCCTGTCCAGTGCTGGAGTTTGAGCTACGGAAAGCAAAGGAGACCATTCAGGCTCTGCGCGCCAACTTGACTCAGGCAGCAGGTGTGGCGCACTTTTAACTTCTTCTCCACCTGAACCCTCTTTTGTTACATCCTTCTCTCGGTCTGATTTCAAAGAGAATTGCCTCAGTTGAGCAACGCACAGCATCCTTTCAAACTCATCCAATGTTTTCTCAATTTTCTCAGAGAGTGAAGTGCCCTCTCAGGAGAGAAAAAACTTCAAGTCGAGTCCTGAAATTCAGGTGGGGATTTTTTAAGTGCTGAAAACGCTAAAAAGTGAATTTCTGTTCCTTTTGAATTGAAAGATTCTCTTGAAAGCTCTTTTTCAAACCCCAGCATAGGTATCGCTGCCAGGCCTTGAGAATATAAATGAACAGCTTCTCTCTCCTCTCTATCTCAGGAGCCCATACGTCCACTGGAGAAAAGAGCCTTAAACTTCCTTGTGAATGAATATTTATTAAAAAGCGAGTACAAACTCTCATCCATCACCTTCTCTGATGAAAACGATGATCAGGTAAAAAAAAAAATATCCATGGCTGCCTCATGATGTTAAGACAGAATGACAAATATTTCTGTATGCAGATGACAGCCTTGTCTCTGCCAGATCCTCGTAATGAGCGTTTTCATTTGTTTCTAGGACTTCGAGCTGTGGGATGATGTCGGCCTCAACATCCCCAAACCGCCAGACCTGTTACAGCTCTACAGGAACTGTGGCACCCCCCTGCCTTCACCCCGGAGCATGGTGGATGTGTCAGTTGGGGTGGATTTCAGTGATCTTCCAGGGAACTGCATTCCCCAAGATCCCCCAAAGAAGCCTGACCTCTCACAACAGGTCTGTATATGGTGGACATCATTCATGTAATAATGTGTTCAGATTAAAGACACACAGATTGAGAAATAATTTTGTCTTTCCTCTAGCAACAGAATGAAGTTGTGCAAGAGCTGGAGTACCAGATCAGCCTCCTCAACAATGAGAAACAGAGCCTCGCTGAGCAAATTAAGAAACTGCAGAGGTGTGTGCATATTAGTTTTTACGTAGAGTCTGTGTGTGAAATGCAGGGTGTGACACCGCCTACAGTTGTGCTACATATTGAATGTGTCATATGACCACTGTTGGCATTCCATGGTGCAGGCATGCTCCCGTATTAATGCTGCATTTGTGTTCCCACACAACGACGACATTCACCACTGTTTCAAGGGGGAACCAAAAACACATCCATTTAATTCCTGAGGGATTTTCACCACTTCAATGCACATCATTATCGTAACTGAGACCCAAATGGTCCACGATGCGGAATGAGTATGGAACTTTATCTCCAAGCACCACTGCATGTAATTACAGAGCAAGTCCTGCTCCGATACAAGAAATACTTATTTTCCTTCCATGTGGAATCTTTAATTACCACCATTAAGTTTCAGACAAATTTACTTCACCACAATATAGAGTTGTTGAGGCATAACCGTTCCACCGCTGAATCTGAATGATAGAGCTCTGTTTTTAATCTACTGATTTTTATTGTAGTAACCAGTAATTTCCTATGGTTATCTTATTTCCTCACAGTGAGATTCAGACCCTAAAGAGGTCTGTCTCCACCCCACCTCCTACCACACTGGACCTGAGCTTCCAGAATACGCCTAACCCCTGCTCCTCCTCCACTGCTGACCCTCTTTCTGTGGTAGGTGGTCAATTGGAATGTGCAATGTCCAGATGGAAAAACACGATTCCAGTGTATGTGCACATTCACTGATGTTAACCCTCCCTTATTCTTGTCTCGCCCACAGCCTCCAACAGACAACGGCAAGTATCTCGACATTCGAGGGGTTTCAGAGGCGGAAACTGGCCCTGACCCCGCCTCCACACAGAACACATCACAGCCCTGCCCACAGTCCCACAACGAGCATAAGAGCAGGCCTCCTGTCCAGTTTGATAAGCCGAACAGGTGAGTGGAGACTCCAGTGTAGTTGCTTGATTTTACCACGAGATGGCGGAAGATAACAGCCAGTCGATGCAGCACTTATCATGTGGATTGCTGCCCTCTTGAGGAAATACACCGTCTTGTCTCTTGTCCAATTTCCTGAGAGAACAAAAAAGTGGGAGTTTTAAGTTTTGTTCAGAATGGAAAATTCCCAGTTATTACCCAACTATGTTGTTGTCTCCTCAGTGTGACAAAGTCTGATGGGATGGAATGTTGTGTTTGTATACATTCACATACCATGTGTCTTATTCCTGTACATTCCTTAAATGAATGGTTGGTCAGTTGTCGTGTTTTTTTATTTTTATTTTTTTTGTTCCACTTAAATACACCCTAGTCTGAGGGTAGAGCTGCGCTCAGGGTAATATCCAGAGTTAGTGAGGAGTGCAAATAAACTAGTGTGAATTGTAGTGACTGTTTCTTCTCTTCTTGGTTCTGGTGCCTCAGGAAGTTATCCCCAGCCTTCCAGCAAGCCCTGCTGTCCTTCTGCAGAATGTGCTCTGACAGCCGCCTGGGAGCAGAGGTCAGCACACCGGCACAAACACAAAGAGCACATTGACGACAACACGGCGTAATAATGCCCCTCTCGTCTCCAGGTGTCCCGAATAGCAGACAGCGAGGAGAGCGTGATGTTAATGCTGGGCCGCTGTCTCCCTCACATCGTCCCCAACGTCCTTCTTGCTAAACGAGAGGTAGCGTCACTCCTGCTGCTCCCCATGCTCCTCTGTCCTCTCCGGTATCGCCTTCATTATTGCCACTGTCTCTGGCTTCAGCGCCAAGTGTCCAATAGATCCACACACAGCAGCGAGGCAGAGCGGGGTCTAGAGAATTTTTATTGCCTCATGAATACATAATCTTAAGAGCACATCAAAAGGATCCCTTCAAATTAAACTCAGAGTGAGCTGATATCTTTTGGGTAATTAGGGAACGAGTGGGATTGAAGCTACACTGGTCGGTATATGGCAATTTATAATTTAATTATTAGCACGATGCGGATCAAAAATCTAGTCAGAGTTATAGGCTGAACATGTTTTCTGCTGGGGATTCACCCATTTCACAATCTGCTGTTGTGAGAAACATTTGGTTGTATTTGCTATGACAGAGCACTGCCCTCCTCTCGGTTTGTGCCACAATGGATTCCCAAAATTCAACAAATGATTGTAAACACAGTAATGCTGTGTTACACGCAGTGGAGCGGCTGCCAGTCTTGGCAAGGCTCTAATCAGTGCGATTGCTGGTTTGTTTATCCTAATCATATGAATATCTCAAACTTAATTAACTTAATTCTCCAGTCAGCACCTTGATCCTTTTTGCCACATGCAGATCTTACTGGGCCATCTGCCGCCAAGCTCCATGAATAAAGAGCTCAGGGAGAGATTTAAAACATAAATCTTTGAACCTGCCAATATCCAGCTGACTTGTGTCTATCTATTGCCTGGGAATGTCATCTCCCACGCTTTTGTGACGGGGCTCGTTTTTCGCCAGCACCTCCGCCCTTTCTCCTCTGCTCTTGTTTGTCCCCTCACTCACGTTTGCTGTCCTTTTTGGCCTTCACTGGTTTTTATTTTTTTTTGTTATTCTTCTCTTTCGTCTCACTCATTCTCTCACTCTCATGCATGCCTCTCTTCTAGAGAATGGTTGCACATCTTTGCCAGGTGAGTCTTTCACGCACTCATCTGCATGGTTCTCACGTGACCTGTAGAACAAAGAATATGTGACTAATGCCCAGCTCCTGTAGGCTACAACTGTCACTTAGGCTCTGACTTGCTAGAGTGTTTGGTGTATTTATTTATTTATTTTTAATTACTAAAGCAATAGCTATGTCACTCCTGGAAAATAATAATAATAATTGTTGCAAGTGTCAGCAAAGAAGATTTGCAGCCAAGTTGTGAGCTCCCATGCAGTGATGGCCTAAGTGAGACAGTTTTAGCCATAGGTGGGTCTTGTACTGTTTATCTCTTAAAACAAATCCGTCTTTGTCAGTTTCTGATGGGTTAATTTGTCTGTTTTTATTTGCTGCATCTCTCCTCACATAAGTGCGCAAACCGCCCTTTTGCTTTTTAAGCATTATTTTAATTAATGAAATGAACTTGCAGCCAATTAGCTTTTATTGCCATATAAAACTAATCACGTTTGTAAGTCTTTTAATTAAGGTGTGCTGTGATAACAGGTGTCTAACTATAAACCCACTGTCTCCCTCAAAGTTCTGAGGAAGGTGTTTGCTTTCATTTTCACAAGCTCAGTGTAGGTATTTTAGACATTCAAAGCTATCGGTCTTTACAAGCGCAGGCACATACAGACACCTACATAACTGCCTGCATGCAATGTGTGTCTATGTGTGTGAGCCCATCCATGTGTACACAACTGTTAAGTGCTTGGATTTTGGACGCAGCCATAATGTAGATGGTTGCAAAGAGGCATGTCTGGTTGGAGTGGTTCCCAGGACGGCTGCTTTGCATACTGCCATGTTTATGGAGTTCTAATCGACTATTGGCAGTTATGAAGAACCTAATCTCTCTGCTAAATCAAGACAAAGTGAAGGCAGAGCAGAGAACACGAAAACACAACAAGGCCTCGGAGGGCGACTCTGCTCGTGTGGACTTTGCACCTTGTCCGTTAGATTCACTAACCATGACATCGCATGCACACACACACACACACAGCTGCTCACACTTCCATCTTGCAACTTGAACCCCCTCTAATCACCACAAGCCTGGAGACACTCCTTAAAGTTGTTTGAATGTGACACCTACTTAAGAAAAATGGTGTTTGACTTGAAACGGTAGAACGATGCCCTGAAACTGCGTCTGCCACCTGGCTGCATTATCAGACCATGTCAATCATTAAACACGATTCTTCTAAACTTCTGCACTGTACAGTCGTTGAATGTGGCTGTGTGCATTATTTTAATGTTGTGAACAAAAGGCTTGATTTATGGTCACTTGCCCACTTTTTTTTATTTCCCATTTAATATGCACAACAAGTTTTCCAGGAAGCAGTATATCTGAATATAATTGTTGTAATAATGGACTTCCTTTTTTTCCTCTGGACCAGATTAGCTATGATATTGTTCTACCGGCCATATAAGGAACATTGACAGTTTTATCAGGGCAAAATAAAAGATTAGGGATAAAGAAGAGGGGACAAAGGGCCCTATCTTACACCTGGCACACAGCAGTACAAAGAGGCATGGGCATGGCAGCTTCCCGTATAGTAATCAGTTTTGAAATAGATTTGCATAAGTGCATATCCTATGTTTGTCTTTGAGTGAGGTGCGGTCAGGGGTATTGTGAGTGCGATGGCATTTTGAGGAAAGTGACTGTCTGCCAAGAAGCTGGTGAAGTCTGACAGTGCACTCTCTATGAAGGGTGCATTATCAAGATAGTGGGTGCCCAGTACCCTGTCTGTTACACACACACACACACTGAAGTTTTGAGGATGTAGCATCTGTCTATTAAAGTTAATAGGAAACTGACTAAAGTGGTTTATTGCATCAGACACGCAAAACACACCCCATTGCTTGCAGAAGTGAATCTGAACACACCTTGAGTTGTATGTACTTGAACCTCGAAGAGCATGGTAGCAGTTCTGTGGGGCTGCATCACAGTGGTGTTTCAAACCAAATGCTAATGTATGTGTTATATGTCAACAAGCTTAATTTCTAAAGATACAGCAGACTTGTGAGGCTCTACCTTTTCCCTTGTACTTTACATATTGATGTAGCGTATTACTGTAAAGAAAGGCATATGAGCACATTGGTGGTTGATGAGAATGTGTAAAACTAAACCTCAAGTGATCATCAAAACATGGATGTCGACGCTGAACGATCTGACATTAAGAGAGAAATCTATGGATATCATTTGATGCTGCCTTTTGCACGGAGTGATCTTTGGACTGGAACGTGTGGCAGAGCTGTTTTTTTTTTTTTTTTTTTAAATGAAACATCAGGCCCTACTTGCCTCTGGGTCCTGGCGTCGTGCTGTCCACTTCACCTGCCCACAATGTTTACCCAGCCCTGCTAAGCTGCTAAAACTCCTGAAGGAGTCTTCACATCAGGAACACAGGAGTTTTCACAGAGCAGGGTCAGCGAGGGTTCTGGCTTTTTAAATGTGTGCTTATTCATGAATTCCTTGATTTGTTTTATTGGGTCAGTGCTGTTGAGTTAATAAAACTCCTCTTGTGAAGATGTATCATGTTTTCAGAGGCCTTGGACAGAGGATTGCTGCATGTGACAGTTAAATTTGGCTGAATTCAGTTAATTGCAGGTTTTTTTTTCATGTTTTCTTTTATGCTGGAATCGGTTTCCGATTTTGATCTTGTCACATAACCACTTAAAATGACCTCCTGATACTTAAATGCCATATTTTTCACTTTTTAAAAGATTGCCAACATGGCACTGACTTCAGAGTGCTGGTTCAGGATCCAGTGAGTGAGTCATCGCCATCCTATCTTTACCCCTGCCTCACTGTCAGCCCCGTCTGTCTGTCCAGTGTTGGGGTTTTGGTCATTCTTCCAACACTTGGCAGGAAACTGTATCTTCCTGGAAAAAAATATAATTTGTCAAAAAAAACATATTTTTAACTCTGTGTGCACTCTCTAATTTGGGTGTGTGTGGTAGGAATGCAGGGCTGACCACAGTTTGGCTGTGGAGGCATTGTATCAAAGGCAGCTGCTCTCGAGCTTGAAGGCCCGTGAACTCTGTCTGAACTGTGGCATATAGAGCTGTGTTTTACAAGGGGTAGCTCGTGCATTAGGTGTGTGTATGCAGCTGTCTTCTGGGTGTGTGCATGCGCTATATACGTTCCTACCGTGCGTGTGTAGTTGTATGTGTGCGTAAATCCAAAGCCAAACGAGTTGAGGTGTAACGCCAACAAATCATCGGAGGTAAGCGTGTTTTCACTGGCGCTGGCAGATGCCTGTCGGTGTCAAAGGTGACCCTTGTGTGTCTTTTTTCCACAGTGAGTCTCAATTCCTCTCCTCTTTTCAATGAACACCTTCGCCCCCTTCTGCTGTCCTCCCCACCCCGTGCACCTCCAGGCCTGCTTGACTGCTGCCCACCATCCTCCCTCTACGTTTAGTCTAAACTGATGCCATCTCTCCTTGTCTCTTCCTCTCTATCTCTCTCTCAGGAATTGATTCCACTCATCCTGTGTACCGCCTGCCTTCACCCAGAGCCTAAAGAGCGAGACCAGCTCCTCCACATCCTCTTCAACCTAATCAAGAGACCAGACGATGAGCAGAGGTGTGTGTGAACAGGATGATATGCTAATCCTTTGTCATGTTGATGATTTATTACTGACGTGTAAACGAGGGGTTTGTGTATCATCATCTTCTCATCTGTGTGTGTGTCTTTTTCCCAAGACAAATGATCCTGACAGGGTGTGTCGCATTTGCAAGGCACGTGGGTCCAACTCGTGTCGAGGCCGAGCTCCTGCCTCAGTGCTGGGAACAGGTATAGTACACACGCGCTGCAGGTGGCCTCAGCTATTGCATGTACTGCCACTGACGTTAACATCCATGACGTCCCTGAATGCAAAGTGATAAGTCTGGTTTTCATTGCCACCTGTGTCACCTCGACACCGCATATTTTTCGATCAACAAAACCTGGTACCATGACAACAACAGCTGCCAGCAGTTTGGAGGCTGAGAATCTGCCTACGAAGATAAATAGCGGTTTCCAGAGGGTCAGCATGTTGATGATACTTGAGTTGTTTCCATTCCACGGTGGCTGCACTCCTGTCTGCCTCTCTCCATCTCTCAACTTCTGTTCCACTGTTGCTTTCAACACTCTTTCCACTGCATTCTGTTCCCTTCTGCTGCAGATTAACCACAAATATCCAGAGAGGAGATTGTTGGTGGCGGAGTCCTGCGGAGCCTTAGCACCGTACCTGCCTGTAAGAATAGCTTTTGCACACGGAATCAAAAGGGAATACATAGCAGATGCGTAAAATATATGTTAATCGTTATCTTTGTCTGTCGCTGCAGAAGGAGATCCGTAGCTCCCTGGTGCTGTCCATACTGCAGCAGATGCTCACTGAGGATAAGGCAGACATGGTCAGAGAAGCTGTTGTCAAGAGTCTGGGGATTATCATGGGTTACATAGATGACCCTGACAAGTATTCCCAGGTATGTGTGTTTTTAAGAGGAATTCAGGATTTCGCAACGGCTCCCCTTGCTGTTGCAGTAACTGCGGCCTCAGGGGAATTCTTATACGTCGTATTTGTGTTCATGCTTGTTACCTCCAGGGGTTTGAGTTGATGCTGCTGTCTCTCGGGGACCCGTCGGAGCGGGTGGTGAGTGCAGTCCACCAGGTCTTTATTCCTGCCTTTGCCGCCTGGACTACAGAGCTGGGCACACTGCACACTGCACTCATCCCTTCTCTGTTGGCACGTATAGAAAAACTACTTATGGTAAGGGCCTGCGTGTTGGCTTGTTTACACACAATTCATGCTGCATGTGAGTCTACACCAACTACAGATACATGAAATGGTACTATGTCTGGTCTCATCATCTTTCCCTTCCTGTTTCCTCTGCTCTGCACCTCCTCCTGCATTTAGCAAGGAGAACACGGCCTGGATGAGCACAAGTTGCACGTGTTCCTGTCGGCCCTGCAGTCTCTCATCCCTCCTCTGTTTGCTGTGGTGCTGCAGAATGCACCTTTTACCAGCAGAGCCAAACTCCACGGAGACATTCCTGCAATAGAGGGTAGAATACGCACAGATATCACATACGTTCAAGAGGAACATTTTGATTTGCAGGGCAAAAAAATCCCTACGCATTAATATTCTATTTTCCCCTGGATCTTTGGCTCTGTATGTTCTAATTATTAAAGCAGTACAGTTTCTGAGTTTCCATTCTGACCCTCTGTCCTGCAGTGACACGGTTCCCCAGGCCAGCTTCTCCCCTCCAGGATGTAGCCACAATCATAGGCAGCAGGGAGACGCTGAGTGCCCTCCTGCTTCTATATGACCACCAGCTGGAGCACGAAGGAACCACTGGCTGGGAAAGCCTGTTATGGGTGGTCAATCAACTGTACGACATGTGCACGCACGAACACACAGATGTATAAATATAATGTATAAAGGCAGTTATATTGTTAGTTATATGTGTCGCAGTACATCATCATTGAGTCGAACTCGGATATGAGCTCGCATGATTGCTGATTGCATCTCTCTCTTGTCTCCAGCCTTCCTCTGCTCATAGAGATTGTGGGTCGGATCAATGTGTCATCGTCCACGTGCGTCCATGAGTTCTCTCGCTTCTTCTGGAGGTTCTGTCGCACCTTTGGCAAGATCTTCACTAACACTAAGGTAAAGTTACTTCCTAGTATTGAATAGAACCCTCTTAATGCAGGAAATATGAGCATTTCTTAATTATATTTGGTTGTATTTGTGTTTCTTTGCATTGATATGTATTAACATAAGGTTTATGGTTAACTGTAAAATATCAAGCCTCAGTTGTTCATCTTCACTTGGCCACTTGATGAAAAATGCTGCTTATTTATTGGTGTCAAAATATTGTATTGTAATTTGTATTCCATGTAGGGCGAATGAATGAAGGAGCTGTAGGGAGTCCAAACTAAACAGCAGCAATAAAAATCAGTTCCTGGCAGTCCTCTCATAAATACAGTGCATTATTTATCCTGAAATGATGTGAGTAAATTAATCACTCGTGTATTTTCATGGTCCTCTCAGGTTAAACCACAGTTCCAGGAGATTCTGCGACTATCTGAAGAGAACGTCGGTAAGGACAGAGTTTCTCGGCTTCTGCTGAGTGAACGTTGGTTGGTGGAGTTTACACACTGTTGATGTAAACAAGCTATTTACAGTCACTTATGGGTGTTCCCCTTTTTTTTTTTTCTTTTTAAATTCCGGACATGTTTCCATGGTTGTTAGAGGTGCTTGGTCTCATCATGCTGCCAAGTGATTTAGGTTTGGTATTGTGGCCACTTACAAAATGAGTTTCGTGCTGAGCTCCAGCCTGTGTTAATGTCACCATGACCTGAAATTGCAGTTGTTGTTGTTCCGTAGGCTTTTCGAAAGAATAAACAATATGATATGCTGTGAAAACAGTCAATCACAGCACCGCACCTTATCATGCTGCATTATCTTTTTTATTTTATTTCCTTCATTAAAACAGGTAATGGAAGGTCACATGACATGTTCAGCGTAGTTTTAATGGTATTTTAAGGTTCACAGTTTGGGCAACTGGACTTTGGTGACAGCTATTGTCTCAATAGACCAAAATACAAAGCAGCCTATGTACGTTTAGGACTTGATGCTGAAAAAAGAAAAGCACCAGAAATTAAAATGGCTGCAGTTGGATCTTGGGTATATTGTTCTTTGTCCTGTGGCCTGACTTACTCTCATTTTGTTCCCCCGTCAGATGCTTCAGCTGGGAACGGTATTCTTACCAAAGCCACAGTTCCCATCTACGCCACCGGAGTGCTGACATGCTACAACCAGGTAATTTAATAACAGTCCTCAGCCCAATAGTGGCTGTCATAAAACACATGAGAAGAACACCTGGATTTAAACTAAGACATACTTTATGATGCATTTAAGATTTTAAATAACTCCATATAAGTAATTTCAATTATTTCCTGTATGTACTTTAGGTGTATTACATATATTTTCTCATCCATAAATTTAGAGTGTGGACCACATTACACTTTGGGTCATTGTTCTCTGTCACGGGGGAAAATCCGCTCCAGCACTCATCAAGCTACCACATGTTTTTGTTTTGATTCTTGATTCACAAGACAATGCAACATTTGCAAAACACACAGTGTGGGGAGTGTTATTGTTTCAGCACAATAAAAAAAAAAAAAAAAAATGAAAACATGTTTTAAAGCAGCCAAATTCCACTCATGTTGAAAGTGATAAAAGATGTTAACTGGTCTCTGGAAAATTCAATATAGAGGTTTATTAGAAAGTGTTTATTGCCCAAATGACGTACATAACACAAACACACTCACACTTCCCTTCAGGAGGAGGATCGCAAGTTGTTGGTGGGTTTCCTTGAGGATGTTATGACGACCCTGTCACTCTCCCACGCGCCGCTCGACAGCCTGAAGGCCTCCTTTGTAGAGCTGGGGTGAGACGTCGCAAACACATGCTGTTAATTTAATTGTCAGCAAAACAATAATCCCTAAAAGTGTCTAATGTCACAATGCTGTCTCCTGCTCGGCTGCAGTGCCAACCCAGTGTACCATGAATTGCTGCTGACTGTCCTGTGGTATGGGGTGGTCCATACTTCTGCACTGGTGCGGTGTACAGCAGCACGGATGTTTGAGGTACAGACACACACATGCACAGATAGTGTATATATTGATATTAGTATTATTTAATGTTTTTCATTTAATTTTAACTTGTATTAACTGAAGTAGATGAGATCATTGTGCAGATACTTTTATACTTTTAAATAAATCTCTAAATTAGCATGTTCTCTTTTTGTTTTTGCAAGCAGTGCCTCTGTGTCACAATGCCTTTATTTGATTTATTTTTTATTCTAATTCTTGTGTTTTAAGGTATTCCACACAATAATTGTAATATTTGTTTTGCTATAAGCAAGATAAAAACTGCATTTGCCATTATTTACAGTTTAACAGCCCTGCATTATATATACAGTTCCCTGTTTACCTCTGTGCTGTACTTGTGCTACCTCTGCTTGCTGTTGCTGCTGTTTCAAATGCATTTGATATTTGGCCACTCTGACTTTATGAGGAAAGACTCAGCGCCCTGCTTTTAGCTGTATGCCTGGACCCTCTTACATTAGACCTTTCACTGTGCACCGGTCTCTGAAGGGACTACACAAATATCTGCTGTGCATCAGGGAAAAGGGTAAAGTCAGCAACGTGAAAGTCTCATCAAGACAAGTTCAAGGCGGCCTGTTCCTTCTCACTGTTGTCGGAAAATAAGATTCAATCAGAGATGTTTTCTTGGGTGCATTTTCTATTATTGTTTTGGAGATTTTAGGTCTGGTGGAAACATAACCTCGATATTATTTTTAAAGGGAGATGACTGTTTTCTCCGTTTTCTTCCTTTCAATTTTAACTTCATTGATTATTTTCATTTGAAGCTGTTACAAACAGCCAGCGCCTCACACTTTGAGCCCTTTGAGATCTGTGCGCACTTCAAGGTCAAATGTCGGGAGCAGGATCCAGGCCTAGCAGTAGAACTGGGTCTACATTGATCTAAACCTGGGGAAGGAGGAGTGGTGGGGTGAATTCATGTCCCCCCCTTGCCCTGTTTTGTGAAGCCCCTTTCCCAACACACCTCACTGTCACCATCCCATAGTGTGTAGTTGTACACCATTGTCAGAACTGTGGGTTTGAGGGTGGACCTCTTCCACAGACCCCAGATTAGATTAGTGAACGGCAATGAAATGATAATAATCTGGCCTGGAGTCTGTGGAAAGGGCCAACAGCTTTCTGCTCACCATACTGTAATAGTATTTGTTCAGTTTTGCATACCCGCGTGTGCATGTGTGTGTGGATGTGTTTGTGTGAATGTTTGTGTGTGTACTACACACTTGCTTGGAACATGCAGTGCTGTTCCGTGCCTTGCAGCTACAGTTATTGTCATCGTATATCACTTTCTTCCTATCTTTTTGTGTTTTCTTTCTTTTCCCTCCCCTTTCTGTTTTGCTTTTTTTTTTTTTTTTTTCCCTCTCTATCTATTGGCGGTGTTGCTCGCTCTTGTCCCAATGCCCGCCCACCTCTGTGACATGACGTCTGGCTCTGGCCAATCCGATCAGCTGCTGGTGAAGGGGGTGAATGAGACGCTGGTAGCTCAGAGAGTGGTGCCGGCTCTCATCACACTGTCCTCCGACCCTGAAATGTAAGTGGAACAACAACAACAACAACAGAAAACCGCGCCGCGTCTCTGTCCCCCTTCTCTTTGCTGTCTGACAACTGTCACACTGAAACCAGCTCCAACCTGCCAGGGGCAGATAATCCCCTAATCAATCCTCATCGATCAGTGATCGATTCCCTGCGACTCTTTGAGTTTCGCGTCAAACATATTTTCAGGTCATGCGGAGTTGCTCCTGTTTAGGTTGAGGCTGTGACATGTGGCGGTTCATCAGCACAACCACTGTGAACACTAACCCTGCATGACAGCATCGTCAATCTGCAACACTAACCCACGGCAGCTCCCATCAGTCTGCAGCGCTCACCAGTCGGATTGATGCATGTGGCGGCAATAGCAGAATCACAGCATGCTCATCTGTACCCATTCCCGCTCCTCCTCTTCCTCCCCAGCCACTTTGTTGAGGCAGGGCCCCTCCTCCTAACCGACCCGTCCACCAGTGGGTGGTTAGCGTTGTCTGTCTGCCTTCCTCTCTGTCTCTTCTACCAGCCCTTCTATCTTTCACCTCCGTCTGTCACCCCATTCCTGCCTCCCTATTTACTTCCCTTCCTCCTCCTCCGTCTCTCTATCTCCTCCCACCCTGCCTCTCCCTCTCTCATCCCGCTGTGTGTGGTGGGTTTGCAGTTGGTTCTCCGAGGCATGAGTGAAGCATTAGTAGATCGCCGGGCGGCTCCGGCCCTAATAACTCTGTGCAGTGGGCCCGAATTGTGAGTCAATCAACACAAGATAACCTCTCCTGTCAACACTGTCATTCTGTGGGCTGCATCCTGACAGTGTAAAGTTTTCTCGCTCAGCACGAAGGGGAAATTAAAAAAAAAAAAAAAAACTTGCACCAAAAAGACACATCACAAAATAAGTTTGTCTTTAATCACCACAAAAAATTAAGCAGACGTACGAACAATGAAAACAGCAGTCGCCATAGTCGCAGAAAGTTGCCAGATTCGTCACTAGCTGGTAGATTTTACTTTTTTTAGCGAGGGAGGTGAAGAGTCACTAAATTGGCAACACTGAGAACTAACTTACTGCTTCCTGTCATCAGTCCACACCAACCTGGAGAGAGTGGCTGGTTTACAGACCATGTGAGAAGTTCAGTCTCCCCTTGACACATTTGTGCTTTTCATTGCTGTTCATCACTGAGTTTTAAATTCTGAAATTGGCAATGGCACTGTTGGAATGCAGCCCTTTTCATCTCATCACTTTCTGTATTGAAAAACACATTTTATGGGAACACACTTGTCCCTGACAACATTTAGTTACTTTAAAGATTTGATTTAGGCCCTTTTTTTCCCCTTTACCTGTTTTAACTCAACCTTGCTGTCTACAATCTGCACTCTAAAATAATAATTCATCATCAGAGACAGATACTGTATATTTTCTTTCTGACAATGGAATGATTATCTAATATACGACCTAATTAAAACTCATTTACATTGCTATTTGCACTTCATTTTAACCGCTGCTAGTTCTCAGGTTTATATTCAGCCTTAAGCTGTAGGAACCCTGCGTTAGTCCATGACATTACTATGCAATCACTATATTTGGATGACAACAATCTGGGGATTCAAACATTTGAGAATCAATATTTGCAGATAAGGTTTGACTCCTTGAAAACCTGAACGACCGGCTCTGTGACTTTAAATAAAACACTTGTCTCACTCTCCTGGTGATTTTAGCTCAGTGAGGATATCCACTATTCCGGCCTTTGGTACCATCATGGAGACTGTCACACAAAAAGAGGTAGGAAACGGCACATCTGTAATCACCACCTCCCGAAATGCATACAATTTGAATCAATTACTTTACAAATTACAACGTGTTTGCTACTGCTGGCTTCTGTTTGCATGCAGCTGCTGGAGCGTGTGAAAATGCAGTTGGCATCGTTCCTCGAGGACCCTCAGTACCAAGATCAGCACTCGCTGCACATGGAAATCATCAGGACGTTTGGAAGAGTCGGGCCGAACGCAGAGCCGCGCTTCAGAGATGACTGTATGTGAAAGATGAAGATGCCACCCATGCTCCACCAGATTCTCTTCACGTGCATGAGCTTTTCGTTATTATTTTTTCCCCTCTCTCTCTCTCTCTCTCTAGTCGTGCTGCCACATCTTCACAAGTTGGCGCTGGGCAACAACAGCCAGTCAGTGGAGAGCAAGAGAATTGACATCGCCACGCAGCTGTTTGAGGCCTACAGTGCCCTCTCCTGCTGCTGTATCCTTTGAAATCAAATGCCGCTTCTTTTAAAATAGCTTGGCGTTCAAAGTTATGAAAAACAAAAAAAGGTTCAATAGAAACAAAAAGATACGGTACTACAGGAATACAGTTGTTTTTGATGAATACAATCATAAAATTGTGAAAAAATAGACATAATATTTCAATAATAAAGAATAAAGCATGTATTGTAATTTAATAATGGTGAGTTGGGATCCAGAGGAATTTGAAACTCTGGTGATCTACTTATTTCCTAAATAGTTATTCCCTTTTCTTGTAGTACTGCAGTATTCTTGAAATCTCTGAATATGCCCTTAATATGCAGTTGGAGCTCTAAACTACTTTCCGTTTACTTCTACAGAAGGCAGTTAGATAAACTTGTGGATGACAGGATAAAAGTGTGGTTTCTCTGAGAGGTCGGCTCACTCATTCCTCTCTAACTGCTGCCCTGTATGCATTTAGGATTTACTAGAAGTGCGTGTTAGTGTTGGTTCAGGTTCAGCGTTAACTGTCCTTACAGTGACTCAGCGTTAAGGCCGTTAGAACAACCCGTCAAACGCTATCTCCCCTGGTCAGATGCTCTCCGGGAACGTGCCTGTGCAACCGCGTGGTGGAGGGAGTCAGCGCGGCCCCGGTGTTTGAGTGTGCGGTTCAGTGAGTGTGTGTTGGCAGGGTTGGAGAAGTCGTTTGGCAGCGGGAGAAAGGGAAAAATAAGCTCCCTCCATTTGGAGGCAAGAGGTAATTATAGGGTTGCTTTAGCAGAGGAAAGGATGAGAGCAGGAAAACGAGTGTGAGAGGAGGGAAGCATTTGAACGTCAACTTGGTAACGGTTCCCAGGATCATGCTCACATCTACACTCCCTCTGCTCGGGCTCTGCCATCCTTCTCCGCTGTTTTTCCTCTGATTCCTCCTGCTCTTACTCTTTCTCTTTTCTCACACTTTTTTCCTCTCCACTGCATCTCCCCTCTGTCAACCCCACCACACCCGCTTCCAACACACACACACACACACACACACACACACACACACACACACAGAGAAGACAGCTGGTCTCGGGCTCATTCCTGTGGATCTTTGTCAGGCTGTTATTTCACAGTGCGGCAGTGTCCAGGAGGTATAGCCCTACGACCTCAGAAGGTTTCACCTCCCACTGCACATCTTGTTCTTGTAATCAGTGAGACAACCTCTGAAATTGTACATTCCCATCTCTAAAAATACAGATCGGCTCCCTTATAGTCGCTTATAGCAGCATTGGCTGTGACAGGTTGCAGAGCACATGCAGCTGCGACAAAGACAAGGCAGAACTGTGCCGACAATTTGAGTTTGTCACCTTAAGAAAATGTGCTTCAGTCAAAGAAAGTATTATAATTATCCTCTGACAGATTGTCTTTTAATTATGCTGAAGTAAGCTCCACCCATCCCTTAGTTTCTAGACACGCTGTGTAACTGCTTAGCCTCAAGCTGCCGTTCATGTGTGTGTGTGTGTGTGTGTGTGTGTGTGTGAGGGTGCATGATGTGACTGCTCCTCTGAAAGCTGTAAAACTCCATCTGGTGGCTGACTGCAGTATTGGTCATAACACCAGCCTCCTCCATGTTAGTGGTTGGGACACGAACCCAACTGGAAGGTCAAAATGATTTGTCAATTGATGGTGTCTGTCATTTCAGGAGTTTTAGGGATTTATTTTCACAACTTTTTATTTAAAATTGAGAATCGGTAATAATACTGTGCTTGTTTTGGAGCCAGCTCATGAGAAGTTGCTCTCTTTCGTGTTCCTGCAAGGTGCTTTGGATCCACTGGCATCATAAAAGTCAATCGTTCCCTCTCCTTAACTCCCTCTGCAGTCATTTCAGAGGACGTCATGATCAACCACTTCCTGCCTGGCCTCCGGTGTCTCCGCGCCGACATGGAGCAGCTCTCTCCTGAGCACGAGGTCAGGAGACACGGAAGACATACGCAGCTTCCCTCACGTAGTTTGGGGGAGTTTTATTGACCCAAACTCACAGAGGGCCGTCTGGGCACTACACCTCCTGATTGGCCAGACTGCTCCTCTGACTCCCAGGAGATCTCAGTGGCCATCTGACCTTTTTCTCAGACACACTCATACACACACCCACCTCCTCCGTTTGTATTTATGGCTCGGACCATCACAAGAGCCATGCAAGCGTTTTGGTGACTAACAATCAGCTGACTCTTTTCCTCTCTGTCTGTAACGTTGACGTGCGAGGCACTAAAACAAGGATTGAAATTCATTTTCCAACTGTGATGCCTAGACGCTTCTTTGTCACCACAACTCCAGCAGATAAAAACGTGTTGCGTTTAATAAACCTGTTGGTGTGTGTTCAGCATTCATCTCTGTTGTATCCTCCCACACAGGTGATTTTGAGCTCCATGGTGAAAGAATGTGAAATCAAGGTGGAAAACAGAGGAATGGCGGACGCACAGGGGTGAGAACCAACCAACAGTCCCACTCACACAATCCCTTGTTTTTTTGTTTTTTTTATGTGACAGTAACGAGCGATGCTTTTAAGTGGTGGTTCAGAAGAATGTTCAGAGGAGGAAGTGAAAAGAGGGGATCACTTAACAGTTTTGGAACCGGGGCCGGTTTTGTGAGTCTTTTCCCTCGGGGGGGGGGGCAGAGCACATGAGAGTGTTGGAACCACACTCATTATGTGGGCATCTGCACAGAGAGAAATGAAGGAGTGTTTCTGGTGGAGCTAAAAGAGCTGGGACAGCAGCCATAAGACTGTGGGTGTCATTAAAAAAAAAAAAAAATCTTCCCATCTTGTTAACATGTGTTTGTTAAAAGGAGAAGCGTGTGGAAGTGGATGTCAGAAGTGGGTGAGCTCAGAATGAGTGTTTGCACAGTTTGCTCTGTTTTAGAGTGTTGGAACCACACTCATTATGTGGGCATCTGCACAGAGAGAAATGAAGGAGTGTTTCTGGTGGAACTAAAAGAGCTGGGACAGCAGCCATAAGACTGTGGGTGTCATTAAAAAAAAAAAAAAATCTTCCCATCTTGTTAACATGTGTTTGTTAAAAGGAGAAGCGTGTGGAAGTGGATGTCAGAAGTGGGTGAGCTCAGAATGAGTGTTTGCACAGTTTGCTCTGTTTTGGGCGTGGCTTTTTAATTATTTTTTTATTTTTTCCTCTTTGATTTCCTGATATATATGATAACTGGGATTTATATTTTCTCAGCATGTTTGATGTCATTAATGAACTTAGGTTTTTTTCCACGTCTTTATGAAGGTATATTTAATTCCTACATACATTTTAATGCAGACAAGCAAAAACCCAGCGCTTTGTGCCAGGTGACGTGGCACATTTTGGTCGCTGAGTCATTTCACTCTGTTACTTGTCATAGCGCCCACCACTCGATACCTGCTGGATTCATTGGCTAAAAATCAGTGTTGGTTTGAAGAAGTGACGTTTGTCCTCCTGTTGGGAAACGCGGCCGCTCCAAAAGAGGAACTTGCCGAGCCGTTAGACTGTAAAAGTCAATAAGGGCTGAATTGGCAAACAGTCTTGCCCCTCTGAGGGAGTGAGGGATTCTCGAAGCTCGGCAGAAGAGGCTGGGTCTTGTTCTTCCTGTATGTTTTCATTCTATTTGCCTTTCAGTCCGTAAGATAAATCAGATAAATCTTGTTCCTTCATTATGGCCAGTTCAACCTTTCTCCTTTCTTTGTTTTTTTTTTCATCCAATAGTTCCATGTCCATCGCCTCCAGTTTGGTGGGCGAGGACGCCAAGACCAAGTTCCTCAGCAAGATGGGTCAGCTCACCACTTCTGGCGCCATGCTGGCAAATGTCTTCCAGAGAAAGAAGTGATCCTAAAGCGGACTGACCGACCACTACACTTTGTGTATCCGACCAACCCCCTGCTGTCCTTGGGAGTGTTTTATTTTACCAGGCGGAGCGCTGGTTCAGCTAACAGAGCTCCACGATCGGGTTTATTTATTTCGTTTGGAGAAACTAAGGTGTGTTGTTTTAAAACCGGTGGTGCAGTCGCAGAACCAGCTGTGAAAAGGTTAATGGCAGATTTTTTGCAGTGAAAGGCTGTGAAAGTTTCTTCCTCTGCTCATTTATTCTGTCCCTAATCCCGACGGAGGCATTGTCACTGACTAGAAATGTGGTTTTTCCAATCAGTGTTGTTGATGTTGACATTTCAGAAAGAAGAGATGAGAGAGGGGAAGGAGCTGATGTTGACATTTCACCCAAAATGAAAACAAGGGACTCGTTTCTTGGACGTGAGAGTATCACCAAGTCAAATCTCACTTTCACTCCAGCGCTTCTTGCATCTCTCGACTTTTTGGGGAAAAACGCGACAGCAAAGGCCAGCTAGATTTCATTTAGACTTCGCTAAATGCCATCACAGAGGAAAATGTTGGACAGTCGCATTAACTCGCATTCATGAAAGAAAATTACACTGAAGGATTGAACCACAAAATGGCTCTCGGTCTGCTAAGAATGCCTCGTACAGCGTTTCTGTACCGCTCAGAACTAAAGCCTACTTGAAGCTATAAAAAAAAAAAAAAAGTCTTGCCTTCATTTCTTCAAAGTCTGTCTCTCTCTTTTTTTTTTGATAGCTTCTATTTTATAACTTATTTATGTCTTAATTAATGAAGAAGAAAAACAACTTCCAAAGAAATTTGCACTTCAGTTTTGTTCTTTAATATATAAATATACATATATATATATTTGTTTTAATTCAGAGGCTGATACATGATGAACAATATCACTACTGTCAATGGACTTTTTTTGTTTATCTATTCTGGCATTGTGACGTTAAAGAGAACACTGATCATGATTATCCTCGCTGTCTGTAGCATCGCGTCTGTGTTGCGGTCTCTCTCTCTCTGAATATTGTACCTTTTTGTATTTTGTTCTTTCATATTTTTTTCCGTTCTTTTTTTTTTGGGGGGGATATGCTCTAAGAGAAACAGTAAATAACTGTATTATACACTGACCCGGAGAGGACGGTACTCTTTATGTATATTTGAAATTGGTGTCATGGTGTAATAAAAGATGGCGACGAGTTGTGTACCTAAATGTAAGCGCCGGGAGCTTCATTGGGCGCCTGCGTGTAAAGCATCTTCTCAAAGTTCCAACAGGTGTTAGAGGCAGTAAAACAAAGCGATGTCGCCAACTGTCGCCGCTCACGTCCAACCCTTTGATGTGGTCTATTGTTACTGCTTAGAACAACAAACCAAAGTCCATCTCATGGGGCATTCCCAACAACTTAACCCAAATGGATACAGAAAGAAAAGCGCGATCTGCCGTCAAGATAACACTGTCTCAACCCCTGCTATCTGTTCCTTAGAGGAGTCATGATTTGGTAAATGTGCTTAACTTTGGCCTGAATCTGTAAAAGAGGACAATCGATAGTAGTAGGAGACGTGCGCACCTGTTCTCAAGGAGACCTCAGGGGTTGTACAGTGGAGTGCAAGGTCCAACAGTTTCCTTATGAAAACACATTAACACTCCCCATTGAGAGGCCGGAAATATTCTGAGGAATCAAAGATACGTTGAAGAATTTACAGTGTAAAAAAAAAAAAGGGGGGGATTGAGAATGTTCTGGGTTCTGCCCCTTTGCTGCGATCCGTGTTTTGTCTTATCTTGTTTACAGGCAAGCTGTCAATATCAGGTTTTGCACAGTCCTGTTTGATCTGCTGTTCTGTACAAGGGATTCTGCAGAAAATAGAAATGGGTGGGGCAGACCTGCAGCTCCGCCCTCATGTCATGGTTCAACTTGACTTTTAGCTCACGCCTACCGATAAAGCTCAGAATTTGCATATTTAGGCTAATATTCAACCATCATCACTGATAAGTCACCAGGTGGGCAAATAATTGATACAGATTGGGTGTGTGTGTGTGTGTGTGCGTGCTCATTCGTCTTTGTGTCATTTGCATTCAGAGTAAATAGTGCAGTCCTTTGTGTGTCAAAACAACCTCCTCCTTGCAGGAGCCTTCCTTTAGTGGCCCCAGGCAGCAGGGGCCCGGCTGGGTCCTAACACCCCTGAAACGTTGCTTCCTGTTCTCTCCCACTCTGCAAGTGAATGGAACATTTGCTTCAAGTGTTGAGGCTAAATGACAGCGTTTAACTTCGGTGAACTTTGACTTGCGATATTCACTTTGCATTGTTTGTGACCCCAGACCTAAAACTGCAGTGGACAGATGTTTGTTTGTTTGTTTGTTTGTAGGGTGTGCAATGTCACCAACCAACCCTGTCAACTTGTGGGCGGGGTTGGTTGTTAAGGTTATATTCATAGATCCCCCTCAGGAAATGAGGAAGGATGTTACAGAGGTACATGTGCTCTATTTTAACACCATGAAAGGAATTTATTTCACAACAAACGTTTTTTGAAAATGCAATTCTGAGGAACAGAGGGTGTTGCTTTCGTGAGACATGAAATCCGTCCTTGATCTCACTTCCTGCTCTAAATATAAATAAACACCAAATGTTGCTTAAAGTGTAAGTTTATGGATGTTTCCGATAGCAACGTTTGTCAGCTGCTGTGGTGTGAGAGAGGAGTCAGGAGGGGCTGACGGAAGTTGTCACGATGTGCGATCGGCGCGTGTTAAGCTCATGGCCCACCTTGCCGAGCGTGTTGCTGCTCTCCTGCCTTCATGCAGGGACCCCCTGCTTGGTGTGTGTGTGTGTGCGGGGGCAACGCAGATGTTTGCACCTGCATGTGACAGAGTTCATGCAAACTCTCCTGGCATCTTGCTGGTGCGTGGAAACGCCATCAGCCGGCAGCTCTTACTCACGCCGGTGGCTCGGGTGACTCATGGATCACATCTGTTTCCAAAGCAAGCAGAAGCAACGCAGACCCAGTCTTTAAACCACCGGAACACGGTGGCCAGGCTTTAATGTTATTATTCCCCTCTCCAGCTCTCTGTGGATGTGAGCGTGTTTTTCTGCCCCGTGTACTTTTCGCTGTGTTCTGCGGAGACCTCGCCTAACCCTTGAAGCCTCCTCCAAAATCTCTGTACCAAAACAGGCTGCGGCCGCTTTCTTCTGTGGAACAAGTAATGAGTGTGTTACATTAATGCGAACCACTCCGCGGCTCATGGCGTGCCTGAGTCGAAACAGTGTGTGCGTTTTTGTGTATTTGAGCTGTCAGGATCGGCCCCACTTCTTGAACTTTGTATCCGTGTTGGAAGTGATGCTAAGCAACGCAAGCCGCATGCCTGCAGAGCTTCCCCGGCCTGTGCTTTATAAACCATGCATGGCGTCTCCGTACGGCAAAAAATAAATAAATAAAGAACGCGTCCAGACGTCAGCGTTGAAAGCGCGGCTTCACAGCAACTTCTCTGTGCCTGCTGGTCGAATTCAGTTAGCGATGACCTCAGTGTGAATGCTTGGGCCGCGCTCAGAGTCCAGCAGAGGTTTCCTCTCGCTAAAACAGTCACGTGGCTCCTAATTGCTACTGTGCAGGCTGAGAGAGCGAGGCCCCCGCCCCAGAACGGCTTCTCTCAGCATGTTTGGAGAAAGGAAGCAGAGAATAAGGAGAGGACATCATTACCTTCACTGACCGAGCCCCAAACCTTCATTATTCCTTCACTTTCTCTGCCAGAGGGGAGGATTCCGAACTTCCTTTGCACGTCCTCCCCTGTCTGTTGTGCAGTCTGGCTGTGACACAATCAGCTGCTTTCTTAGTCATTCACTTTTATTGATACACAGTAAAACCTGAGCCCGTTCTTTATCCCCTCAGAGAGGCTGAAGTTTTGGAGAGAAAGAAGAACCCATAGAATGTGGATGTGGATCAGACAGAGGCTACAGGACATGATTTCACGTTTTTTTTCCTCCCCTATTGTGGGAAAGGCTGTTTTTAATGTTTTCACTCATTACTGAGGGAATCGTGTGTGTAACCTGGGCCAGCTTGAACTCAAGGGGACACTTGGGCCTCAGGGAGCCGTGCCCTCTGGCACTTCCAGAAATAACTGTGCTCTGATTGTTTCACTGGCCAAAGTTCCAATGCGACCCATTTGAAATAAGGACAAGCAGCTCATATTCACAAATCACTGTTTACCTTTGTGCATCACAAACTGTCTCCTCTGCCCTCACCGCTCATGTGAGGCTTGCCCCCGCCCGGGAACGGACAGCAGTTGTTGCATGTCACAACACATCACCAAATTCCCTTTAAACATTGATACTAGCAGACCGTGCCCAACATGACTCGATCTATCTTGTTGGCAAGACCAAAACAACTCCTCCTGTTTTCTGCACCCAGGGCCAACCTGCATATTAATATTTGCATAACTGTCACCTTGAGGAGAACATGTTCTCCACGCTGTCCAACCCGCCCTCCGTGACTTCGCCAAATTGGGCTGATCTGCAGTGCTCACGAGGAAAATACCATTTTTTTTTCTTCCTGTCTCCCCAACATCAGCACAGCTGCAGTCACTGTTCTGCTAAATCAAAGACATTTGTCAACGGAGGAAATGCTCGTAACAGTTCCAGGTCTCACGCTCCGCAGCGGAGAGCGGCCCTACTGGCTTCCAGGATCAATGGCTCAGCAGGAAGAAATCTTTTTTTCACAGTCACCACATTCTTTGCCTCTCATGCACATTTGGTCATATCTGAGTTCATCTCTGGTTTGAGGTCACGACACCATCTTTAGACCAAATGTGTCACATTCAAAGTATAGACAGAGATGCTATGGAATTGTGCTTCCACTGTGTGTGTGTGTGTGTGTGTGTGTGTGTGTGTTCGTTCTTCTCCTCTCTTTACATGTGGCAAAGTGGTGGGAGGAGCTCCCTCCTGCCTCCCTCAGCTCTTACAAGCTGTTGCATGCATCCCCTGCTCCACAACGCGTGGGTGAAAGCAGAAGCAAGATGAGACGAGAGGAGAGGAGAGGAGGGGAGGTGTAACTGCAGCCTGACCGGGAATGAAGGCGCAAGAATGCCCCATGAGACGCTGCGGAGGCTCCTGCACATGTATGCGCGCAAGAAGAAGTGATTCGCCCTGTTGAATCCTGAACAGAAGACTCTGAATTCGGTCTTGAGAGATCCTCGTCTTGGCTGAGAAGGCAAAGTTTGTCTGAGTGGGAAGGAGTCTTCATCACTCAGCAGACATGAGACTCCACTTTTCTACGAGTTGGATATTCCAAGGCTGGATAACGTGTGCGCTCTTCGCCTTTTACGCACAGGTAAAAACACACCTCCGTGCCAGAATATTGTTGCTATGAGCAGTAGGTCGTGTATTTACAAACAGAAGACATTTGGTAGGTGTTTGGTGCTTCTGTCAAACGTTTATACATGAAGAGTAGATGATGGAGAAGATGGAAAAGTGGAATAGTTCCGCGACCTCAGATGTTTTTGCGCGGATTGCGCGATGATGGTTGGATTTTGACTGGAAACAGTTGTGTTTGGGCCGAGTCCACCTCCCCCCTGCATGCGCGGTCTGACCGCAAAAACGCCGCTGGCAGCAGCATGTTCTTCCCCCTCCACCAAGCATGCTCCCCGTGTCTAGTCCGCAGGGGGACCGGCGCAAATGGCGCATCCGGACCCAGCCAGCAGAGAAGGTTCTGCACCGATTCAGAAAAAAAAGTAGCCCCTGGTTTTTGTTCCGCGCATATTAGGAATGGAAGATGGAAGTGGCTTTTGTGCACAGCGTATGGCTAGGATGGTGCCATACTCCACCGGCGTGGACACAGACCCAAACCAGTGAAACAACAACACTGCGTAATGTCTCCTCCAGCATGACCAAGGCCGCAGTTTGATTTTCAGTGGCGAGGAGAAAGAGTGGATGGCCGATGACATGTTGTCCGTGTTGTTGTGGAGCCCATCGGCTCTAACTCCGTCCAGGTGGAGCAGTTTACAACATGTGGTTGGGGCGGTGGGACTGCTGGGCACCAGTCATCCATCACAGGCTGTTTATGTGTGCGTGCGTGACCGTAAACCAGCAGCAATGCAACGCTGACTGGAACAGATGCTCTCTCTTCTTTTTTCCCTCTCAACTCCTGCTTTGGTGAAATGTGTTTTAGTAGAAATCAGCAGTGGGGGGGGTGGCAATAATGGCAGAAGCAAACATGATGAGCATATGCACATCTGATGCATGGGAAATGAGTCAGTGTGCACAGAGGAAGCAGAAAAACACGTTTGAAGGTGGCACTGCAAACTGTTGGCTGTGGTTTGTTCTCACCGTGGTCTTCTTGCCATCACTGACTCACTGTGTCCTCCAATGAAATCCCCCTTCACTTCTTAGTTTTCAACCAGCCCGCCCAGAGCCCGGTTCAAATTCATTTCAAACTGTCTGTGTGATTGAGCAACACAGGATTAGTTCAAGATGTGCAGGGGCTTAAAAAGTCAGTAGTTGTGTACTTTATTTAATAGTCTGTTTCCCCGGGCGTCCTTGTCTCTGCCTTCGTCGGTTTGTCCATCTTTCTGTCATCCACCCATCAAGAGGCTCCCTCTGGCTCTTGCCTGCTGTTCCCTGATTTGATATTCAACCAGAAACTTTGGCTCTTTCTCCACCGTGTGCTCCCCCCCCCCCTCACCTCCGTCTGTCCGTCCATCTCACTGTTATGTCTGTCCTGGCTCGAGCAATAACACCACGTTGCCTCAGGCCTACACATCCAAACTTCAACTTTTCAGACGACAGACAATCAACTGACTGATAAAACATGAAGCCTTGTCATAACAGCAGAGCTTTGTGTGACGGGAGGAGGGATTGTGTTGCTCTTTGGCATGACTGTCAAAACTATTAGTGCAGATTAAACTTGCCCGGAAATGTCTCCAGCTTTTATTTTGCAGTGTTTAGTCCTTCAGCGGAGTTTCTTTAACTCTCACCCCTGAGCCGTGCTGGTTGTAAATCCTCCTCCTCCTCGTCTTCCAGCTTGTTCTTTTTTTTTATTTTAGAGCCCGCTGCAACAAATGTGATAAAAGCAAAGAACATGTTTTCAAATTTCACGTTATTCATCAATATTTCAATTTTGGATTAGAAATCCATCCAGCTCCTCTGGTGCCACACGTTTAAAGAATGGAATGTATTTACTAACAAAGTGTGAGACTTTCAAAACTAGTAAAAGTCCTGATTTGTGCAGGTGGAGCTTCAAAGGGCTTAGTTTTTATGGCCGTTTTAAAAGAATGAACCACAGGTGGAGGAGACAATACAAACATTCACGCTGTTGTGCAACACGCTTTTTTTTTTTTTTTTTTTTTTTACAGCAACCTTATCAGGGAGCACTAAAACGCAGAAGGGCCTGAAAGTCACACTCTGCTTCTTTAGGCCCGTCGCCAGCGGCTGCCGTGGCCGTTATGCAAATCCTCCCCTCCTCTTAGGGCAAAGAGGAATCTGTTGTGTGTCACAGCCCTGATCGCTCGCACGCTGGAGGATTTATGAAAGACAAGATAATAAAAAATGAAAAGAAATACGCCAGCACTGCCCCCAGTCATCCATTTCTTCTTCTTTTTTTAGGACAGACACATATTCATATATTAGCATAGAGTAATCGTTGAGGTTGTGTGTTCTATCTTTACCGGGAGGATAACCTATAATCATATAGGGTGGATCTGCTCTTTTCCTGTGACATTTACTGTATATTTAGTTTGTCAAAACATAAGGGCCTCACATAACCGAGAGCCAGTGTTTAGATGTGGCCGTCCCAAGAACTCTTCCCAGAATTCCTTTGGCCACACGGCCTATATGTGCGTTTGTTCTATCTGTCAGACTATTCCTTCACCTCTCACCGTCTCTCCCTCCCTCTCTCAATATCTATCTTCTTCTTCCTTATCTATCTCTCCATCCGTAGACGTGAACATTGTCATGGGAAGCGTCCTCCTCCTCTGTCACTTCTGTTCGCGGCAGCACATGGTCCTCGTTAGTGCTGTGGTCCGAGCGCCGTGCGTCATTATTCCTCTGCTGAGATTCTGAAACAAAGCCTGGCTGATGTGAGAGTGGAGGTAATTAAACCCTTGCCAGCGTTCACGTTGTGCTGTTTTTTTGCCCCAGGCCCGCACAAGACAGACAATGAGACTAAACAGAACTTACTGTGGAGGTGTGAGAACACAAAGGAGGAGCCGAGGGCAGGATGACGCCCCGTATCAGTATTTCTAACTTTCTTTACGCACAGTTTTTATGCAGCTTCTTGCACAAATGCATCGTGGGAGAGAAAAGCGAGAGTCGGTGACCGTTTCATCTGAACGTGTCTTTCACCGTGCAAACTACTGTTAGACGGAAACACCATGTCATTTCATGGGAAAGACAAACACTGAGATGTGCTGAATGTGAAGAATACAGAGAGCGAGGTCTGAGGACAGAGTCTGGTCTATAGGTTGTGTTTTTCTACATTTTATATAGACACTGTGGCTTTGGCATCGTTTCTGTCATAACAGCCAGTTTCTGTAATTCAGCAGTGTGGTGAGGGTGGCTGCAGTGTGTGTGTGTGTGTGTGTGTGTCAGCCTTGGCTTACCTTTGTGGCCTTTTTTTACGAGCGCTCCCAGATGTTCCCCTCCCTGGTGCCTCACGCTAAACTGCAGATTACACTGAATCACAGCAGGAAACGCTTTACAGTTATTTATAGCGTTATCATAAGTGAAAACAGCATAATGATCTTTTGGGGAATAAACTCATCATCGTCGAAGTGTCACAGCCGCCCGATTTTATTTACAGCCTTGACCTGATGTAATGGCCAGTGTAACAGGGTACGGCGTGTTCTCATTTAGAGACGGTTGGAGCTGATTGCAGTTAATTCCAGCTCTCCATGTGTAATTGGGTTCTATAGGGGGTTTGGGTTTGCTGGTTTTGGAGGCTGTACGCCAGCTGTGGTCAGGTGCTTCTGGGGTGACAGAAAGAATTCCTGGGTACATCGTGGAAAAACAGCCATCCTCTTCCTCTCATTACTCACCGCCGTCTGAAACGTGGATTTGAAAAGGGATGTTTTTATTCAGCGATGCATGAATTAATACGGGAATCATTTCCTCAAATACATTTGGAATAAGTCCACAAAGCTATATTTATACAAAATAACACGTTTTTTTTTTTTTGTTTTGTTTTTTTAGGATGTGGTCTCCAAAACTCCCTCTTGTGATGAGTTTCATTACGTCAAAGGCTCCAGATGCTGTGAAAAGTGCGGACCAGGTAAACACACACTTTTTTTTTGGTTAGTAGTGGTCGCTTTCATCGTGTCTGGGCTGTGTCCTCCCTTTGACTCTCACGTTTTGTCCCCTCCAGGCTTCCGTGTGCTCGCCGATTGCACCGACTCTGAACAGACTAAATGTATTAAGTGCAGTCGCGGTGAATACCAACCCGGCTGGACCGAAGAGGAGCGCTGTCTCCAGCAGAAGTTCTGTGACCAGAGTCAGTACCAACATGTCGAATAAGGACCAAAGTCCTGCCTTAAAGGTTCAGTGTGTAGAATTTCGAGACACCTGGTCCGCTCAAGGGACCACTCAAATCTAAATCTCACACACTGAACCTTCAGTAATAACCTGTAAACTGAAACTATATGTGTGACCTTCCTTTGACCTTCCCCTGCAGTGAAGGGTTTCTCGGAGAGGCCTGAGAACCCTGTGGCCGAGGAGCCGTGCCGCTGCCTATCCCACCTCCAGTGCTACCCCATCAACTGTGAGTTCTGTGAGAGGATTCCCACCTGCAGTGCCGGATACGGACTCGAGGCGGATCCCGGTGAGAGCCCTCGCCGACATTTACGGATGGATCGCGAGTCAGAGAGACACGACGCACTAATAAGATGCACGCTGCTCCTTTCAGACTCAGCGAACGGAAGGAAGATCTGCGTTGCGTGTGCGAAAGGCTTCTTCTCCGGTGGCAACAACGGAGAACAGTGCAAACAGTGGACGAAGTAAGTGTGGCTGCTGCAGCCTCGCGTAGCCGTCCTTGTGTACACTTACCTCTTTATTACTGATTTCATCTTGTCTTTCAGTTGCAAGGCCGGGGGCAGGACTGAGACACGTCCAGGCAGCGCTCAGGCCGATGCAGAGTGTGGACCAACTATGTCGGGTACGACACGTTCACTGGACATTGACATACAAATCGACCAAATCTGCTCAGGAGAATAGAAACGTGATGGGTGAACTCCTCGTTCTTCCAGGGGCGGCGCCCTCCTGGGTCATAGTTTCCGGCCTGTCGGTCATCACGGTGCTGTGTCTCCTCATCCTGCTGCTCTTCTGCTACAAGGACAAACTGAAGTTACTCTCTGGTAAGGTACAGGCCTGAATTCTTCCCTGCCCTGTTCTCCAACAGATCGATTGCTGTTATCCTCATTAATTTAAAGTTAAACCTTAAGTACATCTCCATTTGACTTGCTTTTTAAACTAGTTCTCATTTATTCATTTATTCTCACGTATTCCTGATGGTCAGCAGCCTCTTTGCTAAAGCTTCACAAGGAACCTTTAAAGACTTCGCTGAACTCCAATAATTTCCACTGGGTGCTCTATGAAAAATAGATACGGTCTGAGTCGGTTGCTGCGGACGTGTTTCAAAACTTCTCGAGCGAGTGGGTGTGTCGATGATATTTCTAACACACGAGAGACGTATGAGAAAGACAAATTCTGGAAAATGTCCGGAGCCAACTTTCAGGGTTTCCTGGCGGAAAACGTGTGATGATTCATCCTTTCTGTTTTAACGTAGACTGTGTTCTTTCTTTGTCCAGTAAACCTGCGGTCCTGCGTTCAGAATCTGAAGAGGACCAGGATACAGCAGGTAGAGTGCACAGTCATGAACCGCACTGCAAGTCCGTGCACGTACTTGTTACGCGGTTTTTGAAATGTCTGATTTAATGGATCATTGAAGGACAGATCCAAGCCTCACAGTAATTTTTGTTTCTTCCTTGTTCTCACCGCTTCCCCTCATTGTTTCTTTGTGTTAGGATACATTGACCCCTCTTTACCACAACGGGGGGCCCAAGTGCACTCCGTGCGAGGTCACCAAACTCACCTGCGAGGCCCCGCACCACCCAACAGACGAGCGCCCCTGCACGTTCCCCACCTACGTTCCCGACGTCAAGGTCTCGCTGCCGCGCACGACAGAGACCGCAGTGCCCAACTGGAAGACGGCGACGGAGGATCGCAGCGAAGGCTCTGGAGAACCCGAGGAGGTGTCAGAAGAGGAGGAGGAGGTCACCAGCGTGTCCCCTCTCCTGGTGGGTTCCTGCGTGTGCGTCATCCCCGTCCGCGAGCCGCTGGAAGTCGGGGAGAACGAGGACTGCAGCCAGGCCGTCTGCCCCGGGACTCCGGGCACCTGCTCGTGTGGAGGGCTGGATGGAGAGGAGAGTGGGAAAGACGAGAGGAGCGAGAGCGCAAGGTCTGACGGGAATCAAGAAAAGATGGTTTTGTGCAAGAGTGAAACGGGTGCTGCGTCTCTCGTGTCTCTTTCTCCTCCACTCCACCCCACGTCCTCTGTCGTCCTCTGTCCATCCAGCCCACCTCCCGAGCTCTGCCTGCCTCTGTCCAGAGCTCTGTTGTCCCCCGAGTTCAAACCTAACGTGACTGACAGGTCTGTGCTGAAACGGGAGGAGCCATACAGACACAGCACCGACACCACCTCAGCAGAGAACAGCACGACCTCTGCGATGACCTCAGTCAGGCCCCTGATGACGACCTCGTCGGTTCAAGATCTGTACTTGGACAAACCCCCCGAGGCCTCTTGCCCGGAGCAAGGCCAGGGCCTTTCCTGGGAGGAGAGCAGTGGAAACAAGCTGTCGTGTGCGGGCTCAGAACTGCAGTGCTCACCTGAGAGCCTCCACAGTCAGCTGGCAGAGCCAACGCTTACCTCAGGTGGGTGCTGATGCACACAAGAAATATCTTAACTGAAGAGACAATGCCCTCAGAGGCACGGGCTCATTTTCTCGGGGCTCGGTGGAAGCCGTCATCACTGCGCTTCCGCAGGGTCGAGCCCTCAACAGCGCTCTCCCTCTCCGCAAAGTGGGTGGGAACAGCCACCAAGAACAACACAGTGAAATTAGTGTTGGTTTTAATGGAAAGTTTTACTGTCACACACTTGAACTCTGCATTGTTCTTTCAAAGCGCTACACACACATACATGCACGCCGCCAAAGGGAAAAAAAAGAAATCTCCGGGAAGCATATTTGTGCCTCGGCCACTGGGTGGTTATGGTTAGTTATAAAAGCAGCATTATCAGAACGCTCTGATGGGGGCAGTGGTTCGCTCAGACTGGGGTGCCATTAGGTGAATGCTCAACCCGGATCGGTTTCAGCGGCAGACTGAGAAGTTTCAAGAAATATGCTTTATTGACGCCAGGACTGAGAGTTGAACCCCACGTTTGAGGAGACCACACAGGACGCAGGAATAGGCTCTGCGTGTGTGTTTGTTTGGTGAGCCAGCGAATCGCCAGAACCGCCCTCCGACGTACAGTACGCGGTGTGTGCGAGCGAGCGTCGGTGTGTCTCTGCGTGAGCCGTGCCATCGACAGAGCTCCTGTTTACCCAGAGTTCCACGGGGTTGCGCAAAAGTGACCACAGCTTTAATTGAAGCAAGATGTGAGCTGCTTGAGTAATACTTTTACGACCCGTCCGCCCGGCAGAGACACACACTGGCTCACTGAGAAACTTGTGAAGACTATTTCCAACCTACAAATGACACGTTTGGAGCTGCGTTTCCCATCAGGCAGTAATGGCGGCTGGCTAAAGGACTTCCCGATCGTTCTATTTTAAGGCGAAGTGAGGGTCAGAGGTTTCACACATAGACGCTGTTCATACCTGTCCAGACGCTCCAGTCAGAGCTGCTGTGGTCTTTAAGTCTCCTTTGTTCAAGGGCTCCTCAGCAGAGCTAATGACCCAGATTCAAACTGGCAGCTCACCAAGTGAAGTAAGCAAGAACTCTGAGGGGAAACTGTCTATAAGTGTGGCTCTCCCGCAGATTAAAGAGGCGAGGGGTTCTACTAGAGTTCACATTGACCCCCCGTCCGAGTTGTGTTGTTGGGCATCCAACAAAAAAAAAAGAAAAAGAAAAAGGAACTGAACTTGGTATTAAGAGAGGATAAACAGGAGAAGCCGAGCAGATTCCACAGAGCTTTGTTTTCAAAGTTGTGGTGAAATGTCATAGTTTCTAGCTGGACCTCTCACACTGGTATTCCGGGAAAAGGGCTCTCAGATGGCAGAGACACACTCTGGGAGTGTGTTTGTCTGTCTGTCTGTGCAACTGTGTGTGTGTGTGTGTGTTTGCCTTGCTCAGATTTACTGTGAGCTTGTTTGTGTATTTGTGTGTTTCTATGTGTGTGTGTGTGTGTGTGTGTGTGTGTTGTTCCCGTCCCTGAGTTTAAGTGCAAAAATGTATGTGAGAGTCTGTTGCTTGGATTTACTTGGTGTGTGTGTGTGTGTGTGTGTGTATGTGTGAATAAATGAAACATGAGCTGTGAGTCACGGAGGGTCGGCTGGGAAGTCAGACTGGCGGCCGGATAAAATAGGAACCAGAGGCTTAATGTGTTGAGCAGTGGCTTGCAAAACAAAATAGAAGCAGCTGATCACCTAATTCACCTGATTGGCTCAAGTTCACGTGTGAACAGCGCACGGGGAGCGAGCGCAGATGATTTTGAGACAGTTGCAAAAATGCAGTAAAAGTTAGAGGGAGTTGAGCAGCGCAGTTGTTTTTTTTTATAACTATCCAGCCATG
Organism: Pseudorhombus dupliciocellatus; assembly: GCA_016785235.1. NCBI lineage: Eukaryota > Metazoa > Chordata > Actinopteri > Pleuronectiformes > Paralichthyidae > Pseudorhombus > Pseudorhombus dupliciocellatus. Next base: position 1,584,666 of record JAFBJW010000068.1, read on the forward strand.
TCTGTTAAACCGTAAGCCCAAATGGATTTGTTTTCAGAGCCGTTGAGTTTCTCACCCTAAAAAAGTTCTGGACGCTCTGAAACAAAAATGGCAGAAAAGGATGTGATAGGGCAGTCTGTGGCGCTGCGGCCTCGCCGCGGTCGTCATGCGTGGCCGTCACGCCCACCAGCCGCTTGTCATCCGAGGTTAGCCAGGATTTAGTCCTGTCTTTACATGTCGTGCATAGGAGAAGCTCTGTCTTCCTGTTTGTGGGAGGACAGCGGCACATTACGCAATACTTACACAATACCATTTATATGTATATACATTTTTCAAAGAGCTGAGCTGTCTCTGTACTCCACCAGAATAGAGAAGTTGGGGATTGTTGAGATCAGACGCCCATTCGAAGCTTTTTTTTTTTTTTTTTAAAAAGAAAGTTGATGTTCTCTTCTTTGAGAATTGTCTAATGCTCACTCTCATCTCTTTGATGTGTCCCTCTCCACATTTTGCATGTTCAGGTCAAGTGTCGGGGAACAACAACACCACCTTCATCTCCAGCGGTCAGGTGATGAACTTCAGCGGCGACGTCATCGTCGTCTACGTCGGCCAGACGTCGGTCGGCGGCGACGGAGCGGGGCTGGACGACGCCTTCGGAAGCCCCGTCCAGGAAGAGGCCAGCGAGACGGCTCCGTTTGTCCACCGCGGCCCGAGGTCGAGAGGGGATTGCTTGTCCCGCCTCGCGGTGCAAGACGAGACGCTGCCGGTGCAAGAAGTGATGGCAGAGCGGCCGCCGGGCAAGTGACCTGCGGCCGCCTCAGTCCAGTCCATCATCTCAGCAGCCAGCGGATAGACAAGTGATCTCTGATCTGATATCTTCTTGTTGGTTATGTCACCTTATATGTCTTAGCTCTCAATGAAATCACAAAAACCTGTCTGAACTACAATGTAAAGGAGGATGGATGCCGTGTCTCCACTTCTTTACAGTAGCCAGACACAGAACACTGGTGGAGCCGCGTTATTGTGGTATTGCCTCTTTACGTTTTTATAAGGTTCATTATTTAAAAACAAACTCACCAGAGACAGGGTTGAACAAACATCAGTGTGTTTGACTTTTGACTTTTTTTTTTTTCGTCCCATCTAATAACATGGAGAAGGTTGGGGTTTATGACTTTTACAGCCACGAGGGGGTAGTTGAGACATTTTGGGTCTGCCATGTCACCCATCAGCGTTTATGCCCATGTTGTCTTTTGGAATGTAATCAAACAATAACTGGCCTCTTCTCAGACGTTAGTCACTGAGCGTTGCCTCAGGCACTTCTCCTCACAAATGCCTTTTTTGATTTCCAGTAGAAAGCTACAGGCTCCTTCACACGGAAACTCCCTTCATTCCAGACCTTGATGGGGAATTTTGTTGGGAATTGGATGTGGAACTAGAGTTCAGACTGGAACAACGTCATGCTTTTATGGTTGTATGGAAATCGCGGCCATGTCTAGGTGCAAAGGAGTTATTGCACTTCCCATTTCCCACCTTTGGACAGAAGAGGTTAAAGCCTGCAGAGTTTTAAATTTAATCTTTGGGTAATTTTAGCAGTTACACAACAAAATATCCACCATGTGGAAATGAAAGACTGCTGGGAAAGGAAATATTTTCAAGGGAGATCATTTTGAATCTGGCTGTGCTAAGATCTGACAGAAGAGTCCGAGTGGAGATGAGTTTTGCAGATGTTTCATTCTCTGAGAGCTGTTTTACAGAAAAGTGACACATCCAGTTTTGGTACGATGCTTGTTTATCCTTGCCTCTTTTTTAAAAAAAATCCCTCCTTATTGCACCACAGGTGCAGTTTGTGTCAAATAAAAAATGCTATGCATTTGATAAGCTATTTTATTACCAGTTTCTTCTGTTCCATTGTGTTTTAATGTGCAAGCCTTAATGAAGAAAAGCCTGTTTGTAATATTTTCTTTCAGATGATTTTTTTTTTTTTCTGAGTAGAATGTTTATGTAATATTTCAGATTCACACGTGACCAATGTTTAAATGTTCACACAGAGAAAAAAGCGAGATAAGAATGATCCCTTTGTGCTTCCCCTCATTAGATTTGTGGTGAGGATGTGTGAGCTATGAACAGCCGGCAAATCTCACAGCTTCAGTTAGGAGCTCATCACACGTCTGCAGCCTCAATAATTGTGTACATATCAATCAAATATATTGCAAGGAATGACTGAAAGAATTTTTGGATTGAAATAAAAATATGTTTTGCATCAAATCCTTGCCGGGGTGGCTGCCATCCCGACCCCGAGGGGTTTTCTCGTCATCTCTGATTCTGGCTACGTCTTCTCTTCGGTTATCTGAACAATTGCGTAACCGTCATTTTTATGTTTTGTCTGACGGCTGGTTAAAATTGAAAGATTTAAATGAATGGCAATGTTTATAGAGGATTGCATGAATAATAATGATCGCATTAAGAGTCGTTGGTGAGCAGCGTCCTGCAGAAATAAGAGACCAATCGTGTGAGGGCACAAAGTTGCATGAAGTTAAATAAATATTGGCAACTTTTCCCCAATCCTGGCTTTGGCAAAATCGCACCGCGAGAGTCGTTTATCTCCTCGGGAGGATCTATCATCTTTTTGCCAAGCAACGCTAATTACATGTGGAGAGGCGTCTTTGTCTCCGTCCCTGTGTTGACAATCGGGCAGGCCGGCCTTTCATCAGGCCTGGCGATGGCGAGCAGCTGCGAGGGGAAACTAATCTCGCTGTCAGACCAACGAGCGTCACAAAGAGACCACATGAGAGGCGCTGGCAGCACTTTGAGACCTGGTTTGGGCAGACGGGAGTAATTTTACGTGTGTGTGTGTGTGTGCACGCCTCGTCTCAGCTTATTTTATGGTTGTTTGTGAGAAACAGGAAGTTATGACTGGCTTTCACATGGTTTACATGGGAAATGGCTGAACAACACAGAACCTCACTGGAGTTTTAAATGATTTCAGCGCTGTGTGTACTTGTACAGATTATTGCGACGACCACGACCTACACAGTCAGGGAGGTTTTAGGAAAGTGAGGACATTTTGCCCAGTCCTCATTTTTTGACCCACCTCTAATGAGCTGGCTGAGGTTTAAAACTTGTTTTTATTGGATAAGCTTTAGAATTAGATTCGGGGTTAGGGCCTCAGGAATATATTAAGTGGCTAAAGAAAGAAGTACAAAGGTGCGTGTGTGAGAAAACAGCCTCTGGTTTGACTGAAGACATGTGGGGAGTCACCCCCCCCAGTGGACCCTGCCTGCTAGCACAACAGAATAAAAGTCAGGCTCAGATGTGATCATTTAGATTTTCTAAGAACATCAAGTTCTTCTTTCACACCGCGGCCCGGCGAAGGATCAGATAAAATGATATTATTGGCCCATTGCACCTTCCTGTGGAAAGCACCAGGAAATCCACAGTGGTGCTGAAATTACAGTCGCCTCACCTGTGCGTCCAGGTTTCCCGATCTCGACCCGCAGAATCTGCAGATGGGGATTGGAAGACGATGACTGGCTTCTGATCGACTCGCCGAAGAAACGTTATGGCTTAACATAAACACACAGAAAGCTTCACTGTTACTTTGGCTCATTGGAACACAGCAGCGGGCGTCATGTGATCGCCCTCTGTGAAGCGTGTTGAAATGTAACCCGAATCGATTCGAACGATTGAGGCCTTTCAACAGAGGGGGATTTGTTTTTATTACCATGTCCTGATAGGAAAGATTCAAGAGGCATAAAGCTGTGATTCTTCCTCTCTCTCTCTCTCTCTCTCTCTTTCTCTTTCTCTCTTATATCTGTCCTCTGTTTACTGTGATTTAAACTGTCTTCACTCGTGAAATAAGGAGTTGCTTGGATCTTGAGGAAGGAATTTTGAATGAAATTTTTTGGAAATGCAAGCAATCAGGTAATAAACATTCTATGCTGGGTATCATATGGTTTACAGGATGGATTTTATGTTCAGCGTCATCATTTCCACGTTCACGCTTCTTCCCTCAGGTCTCTGTTTGTCTCCAAGTGGTCCTCAGATGTGTCCCTGGAGGGAAAGACGGCTATAGTGACGGGGGCTAATGTCGGCATTGGAAAAGAGACGGTCAAGGACCTGGCCAGCAGAGGCAAGTGATCCGAGCTGCACACTGACAGGGAGAATAATAAGAAATTAAGAATGGCATGTTCTATATTTGCGTGGGAAGATTTAATCATGAAAGATAGTGACGTGTAAAGTAGTTTCTCTGAAGCCAATAATGCTTAGGAAAATGGAGTCCTACTTTTTAACATATCAGACAGCTAAAGTCACTGGATCAGAGAGTGCCACCGTTTTCTTTGAGAAACACTTCACCTCACCGCAATCAGATTTCAGCGTGCACGCTCATCTCGCCAGGTGCCCGGGTGATTTTGGCGTGCAGAGACATGGCAAAGGGAGAGCAGGCCGCCCGTGACATCATGAGGGAGGTGGAGGGGGCCTGGGTCGTCGCCAGGCAACTGGATCTTGCTGACACCAAGTCGATCTGCCTGTTTGCCGAGAATGTGTACAACAGTGGGTTTTTCACACACACACACACACACACACACACACACACACACACACATATACCCCCGAGGAGACCAGATAACGAATATTTTGTTTTCCAGGTGAAAAGTCCCTTCACATTCTGATCAACAATGCAGGCGTGGCTATTTGCCCCCACGCCACGACAGCGGATGGATACGAGATGCAGTTTGGAGTCAATCACTTGGGTAAGAGATTCAATTTGTATTCGTAAAAATGCCAGTTACCGTAGTTTTTTTTTTTTAAGTTCTGTCCTACTTCCACCTCCCACTCAAGGCCACTTCTTCCTGACCTTCCTGTTGCTCGACCTGCTGAAGCACTCCGCCCCATCCCGCGTCATCAACCTGTCGTCTGCAGCTCACGCCATGGGCAGGATCCACTTCGAGGATCTCAGCGGCGAGAAGGACTATCACCCCGTGCGGGCGTACGCGCAGAGCAAGCTGGCCAACATCCTGTTCACCAGAGAGCTGGCCAAGAGGACTGAGTGTAAGGCGATGATGCCTTTCTGTCTCTTTCCATGTGCATTACAAATTATAAATGCGTCTCTTGTAAACGTGAGGGTCTCATGCTTCTACCACCGACGCTTTGGACGAGACGCAGATTACAAAGACACGTTGGAAACAGCTGTTTTCGACGAGCAACGCAGGATTTATCACACCACGTCGAATCCTCTGTCCTCTCCCCTCCAGTCCTTGGTGTGACGGCCTACTCCGTGGACCCCGGGATGGTGAACACCGAAATTACCAGGCACATACGGCGCCCTCTTGTGGACATAATCAAGACTTTCGGTAAGCTGCTGAGGACCCCCGCAGAGGGAGCCTACACCACCATCTACTGCGCCGTCACCCCTGAGAACCAGCTGCACACCGGAGGCCACTACAAGTCAGTGGGAAATGTTTTCAGTTGCAAATGAAAAACACAAATCTCATCATGTGACATTAAATCCGATGAGAGAGCTTTAAAATGTTATGATGTAATGCACAAGGAGTTAATAACTAGTTCCCACATCCATTTCCTTTTATACCCTCCCTCTCCTTTTTTTTTCCTTTTGCACATTTTCCTTTCCTCTCTGTATGTTTTCCTTCCATCATGCATCGCTCTCCTTTCCTGTCCTCACGCTGCAGGGACTGTGCCAGGACAGAGAGCTGCAGGGCAGGTCAGGATGATGGCATCGCCGTGAAGCTCTGGGCCGTGAGCTGCCACCTGCTGGGCATCTGCTGGAGATAGACTTGCAGAGTTCTGTCTGTGCACATCTGGTCTCCTGCCCTCTCTCTCTCTCTCTCTCTCTCTCTCCTCCTAATCAATACCCATGAGCTCATGGAGCGGGGATGTCAACACCACATAAATGATGTTATTGAATTCGCTGGGTGCTGAGAATGTGTCGGTGTGGCTGGAGCGACTGGACTGATGTGGAGTCTGATTGGTGAAGGTCAAGTGTGGTGAGAGCTGCAAATGGATTGTTGGGAAGGAGACGATCAGAGGTGCTGTTAATAAAACAAAAGCATTGCTGACAAATCCAGACTGCTGACTGGTCTGAACTGGTTTCTTGCTCGTCCCAGTGCCAGAGCGAAGACAACACACAAACAATCACAATCTCACAGCTCACACTCTTTAAGTGGTTATTTGACATTTGGAAAGATTTCCTTTTCTTTTTTTTCTTCAAGTGCAGGGCTAATTTTGGAAATCCTCATGACTGGGATTAAGAATTAACAGCCTGCTCTGATCTGACTTTAGAGCAAAAAGAAATCCAAACATGATTGTATAATACTCCAACATTATTGGAGAGTTATTTAATTATGTATGCATAAAGAAACAAATCCCAACATACACTTTCTAAAGAGGGTTGAAATTCTGTGTAGGTCACTTAACACCTGTGTTTCTCTTCAATCTTAAACATAAAGCCTCTTTACTCACTACAATGTAAAGTGCTTTAAGATGCTGTATGTTGTACTTTGGGCCACAATCAAATTGTATTGAAATTATTTGAATTTGGAAGCAACATTAGATTTAAAGCAATAAAGCTATAAGAAAGAACATGGAGGTCCTTCCTGGACAGAGGAGAGACCTCATGAACATGGTGAGGAAATCACAATACACGTATTTACATTTATATTTACACACTCACTCTCTCTCTCTGGCGGGTCAGCCCAGTCCATACAACTCCCCCTCACTCCCTCCCTCCCTCCCTCCCTTTCCCTTGTCTCCCCCTCCTCAGCCTGGAACTTGTGAATCAATTTATGCGTCAGCCTCGCTCCTGATTGGTCCATGCATATGTGCGATGACAGCACTGTGGGGAGAGAGAGAAAGAGAGAGAGAGAGAGAGAGAGAGCCAGAAATCCATTGATGAAGTGTCGGTGAGGAGAGAAGGAGCGTGTCTGGTTCATTTCCTGCTCAGGTCGTGAGGTGGATGGTTTTCATTTATTCACTCTTTCCTGCGGCTCTTCGGGAAGAATGTACCACAGGTAGGACAACAAGCACAACGCACAATCTGTTTCGTGGAGAGCAAGTGAAGTGCAAAGTGCCTCTGCTAATGACAGGAATGTGAGCAATGTAAAGGGGATTACACTTTAACGTGCCACCAGATCTGGCACTAGATTAAAAGGCACGGGTGTGAAAATGTCTGTGATTCAGGATTTCTCTGCTTGTAAAGGATTTATTTAAAAAAGGAAAAAGTTGAAGTGATTACGGTGATTGTTTTTTGTTTTTCCTCATGTGGATCTGGAGGGAATTAAGCCTTACTTTAATTGCTGTGGAGAAATATCTTTAGTTATTCGCATGCGGTGGGCTCAGTCTGAATCATGTGCTATGCAACATGGACGTTGGTTGTCATGTTGACCTGTTGGAGATTTTCTGTCTGCATTTTGTCCACTTTCTCATGTCTGAGGAGAAATTGCCCTCAGCAGATTCCTGGCAGCACCAGCAATGTGGAGAGGACAAATAATAATTCTTATGATGTTTTTCAAAGTTGAGATATTGTCTTTCCGTCTGTTCACCGTAGCGTGTGCTGTCATCGCTGGTCTTCTGACGAGAGGCTGGATGGAAAAACAGTCGTCATCACGGGAGCCAACACCGGCATTGGCAAAGAAACGGCCAGGGACCTGGCGAGAAGAGGTACTGCACCGTCCACCTGAGCCCCACTGTGCATCCGCCCGTTTCTTTCACTGGTCCCACTTCTTTTCTTTTCGCTCAAACTCTCAAACTGTGACACATTCCACACCCTGCAGCTCCTAATGCATGAGTGCTTTAAAGCTACACAGCGTGATCTTTTAACTCTGCCCTCTGTCCCCAGACCTCCACCACAGAATCAGGGTTAATCCGTCTCACTTGTTTGCACATTGTTTGCAGTGGGATTAGACATGTTTTTTATGTATGGGGACCCTGTTAAGTGATTCTGGTAGCAGCAGCATAACTTGGTATATTCTAAGGCCAAACGCAGATAGGAAGGAAGTTTGCTTCATCAACTGAAACAGCATCTTTGCACGACACTTCACTGAATCCACGAGAAAGACAAATGGCAGAGATGGAAGACAAACGAGGAGTCGAGGGGACAGAGGGAGCATTGTGAGGGTCTGCTCCCCTCCCGAGCCAGACAAGCAACAAAGAGAGATGGGAGGGTGCACCCAGCAGTGCTCACACACACACACACACACACACACACTCACACAGCGGGTTAAATGATAACTGGTTCTGCATAAGCGATCCAGTTTGTTAATGGAAGATAATCGTTTGATAGTGTGCAACCCAAAGTTTTACTATCTAATAAAACACAAAGGTTGAATTAAAAGTGAGAGAAAGGAGGTTTGCGTCAGTGCTTCTTGTTTCAGGCATATCATCTGGCCCATCACTTCTCCGCAGTGGGAGTTGTGTTGCAATATGATGACAACATGATTACATTTGTGAGGATTCATAAGAGGAGGAGGCGGCTGCTTGGGGCACAGCATCCTCCCTCCAGCCGTTTTAATAATGCATCTGTTTGTTAATCACTTTTATATTCAGATTTATTTGCTGTCTTGACAAAGTGAAATGTTCATATCAGTCACTGGTCTCACAAGATGGAGGTGAACGTCCCAGACGTTCTTGAATGGAATCTAGAGAATGCGATCAGGCTCTACTTTTTTTGTTTTTGTTTTGTGTGTGTGTGTGTGTTTCCCTTCATTTGCATTATTCATGCGTCATCATCTGCTGGGTGATCTTTAACTTGACTCAGTGCAGCCCTGCACTCGCTGTTTGTGTGTCGTTCAATAGTTGAACCAGCGAAATGTGGGAACAATTGGGTTTTCCCACATGGGAGCAGCGGGGGAGAGACAAAGACACTGTGATGGGACACAGACACTGCGCTCCCACTGATTAATGGCTCTCCTCTTCCTTAATTTCTGAGCACAACGGCTATTCTGTGTGCATGCGTGCATGTGAGTGTGTGTTTGTGTGTGTGCGTGCGTGCATGTGTGTGTCTCTGTCCTCAGAGCCCCTTTCTGGGCTCATTAAGGAGAATGCATCGTAATTTGCGTCAGAGGCGAATGAGAACGCCACAGCTGAGAGGGCCTTGTGTTCATGGGAGCAGAGCGGTCGGCTAAATGAGATGCTGAGTGAGAGTTTGGAAATCAGAGGATGGAGGATGATCAAATGTGCTCAGAGGGATTGAGCTGCGGCCCGCCTTAATTGACAACGGCATCTCAGCGCAACTGCAAGTGATGCAATTTCTGTTTTGTTGAAATTCGAGGGGTTTGAACCTCCTGTGTGTGGGGCACTCTCATTAATGGCAACCCATTCACTTTGTCTGGTAACCAAGGACACAGCCGACTGTTTCTAGAAGGGGTTCTACTTGTTTTTGGATTCCCTGAGATTCAAATACAAATATGAGTGCTGGTGTTTTTCAGGTGCACGCATCGTGATGGCGTGCAGGGACCTGGAGAGAGCAGAGGAGGCACGGACGGACATTTTGGAAGACACTGGAAATGAGAACATCGTCATCAGGAAACTGGATCTGTCCGACACCAAGTCCATCCGAGCGTTCGCTGAAGTCATAATCAAAGGTGCAGGGAACCTCCCGCCCTCCCACTACCCATGAATGAAGCCATAATATCCTGCATAGGACCGCCACCATGTTGAGCATGTGGAGTCGTGTCACGAACATGTTTAATGGCATCGTGACCTCATCATGTCCAAACACAGTGAATCGTTAATGCTCTGCCACCATTGCTGTGTCTGCGCGAGATAATGAGATGCAGGCTGTCCAAATATTAACTGCCATCTGTTCTAACTCATCATACCTCTGACTGACTAACGTGCCTTTCAGAGGAGAAGCAAGTGAACATCCTGATAAACAACGCAGGCATCATGATGTGTCCCTACTCCAAGACTGCGGACGGCTTTGAGCTGCAGCTGGGAGTCAATCACTTGGGTGAGTCGTCGCTGAGTTACGTCCACGACAGTGAGACTCGTGGCTGTTAGTCTGTTTATCTGCAGGATGAATGAAAGAGAGAGGCTTTGTAATTAATGCAGCATAAACTGTAATACATATTTTCCTCCAGTAATAGGACAGTGTAGTGAATGGGATTTACAACCCAGCAAACTAATATTTCAGCCTGGAGTCCCTGTTTTCTCGGAGCTGTCAGTGCTTTCTCCGTTGGACCTCGGCTTCCTTCCAAATGATTGTTTCCTCCGAGGTATTTTTATCGCTGTCAGGCAGGGAGAGGAACACGCCGCGCTCCAGTCACCCCCACATAGCAACACACACGCACACTTACATTACTGCGCACTTGTACATGAACCGACATCCTGTAAATGTACACATGAATGTAAAACAAAAACTCAGTGTACGTCAACAGGAAAGATTTAACAATGGGGCGGGAAGCCTACTTGTCTGCCTATTTCCTTCCAAACGTGACACCTCACGTTGATGCCACTGTTTATATAGAGCCATTGTTTTTACCACTCGGGGACCAGTAATGTGTTTCATCTAAATTCTATTATTCCATCGAATAACAAATGTATGAATGTTACCGGCGGCTAGATCTGTCAGGACCAGAATGTTGTGTTCTAAATGAGTCAGTGCTCAGTGGGGTGTCCTCACGACACCCACCTCTCACCCGCCACAGAGGAGGAAACAGACCGTATCAACCCTTTATCGTCAGCTGCGGCCGGCCATTCTCCTGGAATTATCTCGAGAAGCTTCCCCTGCCAGTCAGCCAGTCATTTGTCCTCAGAATGATGGAGGGAGCGCATGTCAGAACACAGTAGCATGTTCACAAAGCGTGAGTGGGTGTATCGATGAGGTTCCTGTGCATGATGGGAAAATATAAATATGAAATGATGAAGAGATGCAGAGGAAGACCCGATTTGAGAGTGAGCCTGACTCCATGTGTGTCTCCTGACTGTCCTCAGGTCACTTCCTGCTCACTCACCTGCTGCTGGACCTCATCAAACGTTCAGCTCCGGCCCGTATCGTGGTGGTGGCGTCGGTGGCGCACACTTGGACGGGGCTCCGACTGGATGACATCAACAGCGACAGGAGTTATGACACCATGAAGGCGTACGGACAGAGCAAGCTGGCCAACGTCCTGTTTGCGCGCTCACTGGCCAAGCGGTTACACGGTGAGTTGTTTGGCAAACTGCAAATATTCTCAAGGAATCCTTTTACGAATTGAAACTGTAAATGCATCAAATGTAATTTAGTTCAACACGAGAACAGACTGAGCAGAGAAACATTATTTTACCAGTGGATTTGTTGCTCAAGTCTTTCTATTTCTTCTTTCATTCTGAGGAAGTAGACCCCCGTTAAAAATGAATCAGCCTTTCACTGGAAATGAGCCGTTTGGTTGTCTCAGACTGGTGCTTTTTTTCTCTTTCTCTGCTTAATGGGCAAGAACTGAGAGAAATAAAATAAAAAAAAACAACTCCCTGGTCTGATATTCGATTCCACATATCTTGAGTGCAGCTATTAAAACTCATTCTGAGAAAACAAACCAAATGGAGATTAAAGATGAACATGAATAATAGAGCTTTGCCAAGAAATCACACACGCTAATTCAGCGATGCTGTGTGTGCTTGAATGTGCACGATAACACAATGGGTTCAAAGTGATGGCCACATGTTACAGGGACAGGGGTGAGCGTGTTCTCTCTGCACCCCGGGGTGGTGCAGTCCGACCTGTGGAGGCACCAGCACCAGTGCATCCAGGTGGCCGTGAAGGTCTTCCGGATCTTCACCAAGACGACAGTGGAGGGGGCTCAGACCACCATCTACTGCGCCGTGGAGCCCGGCCTGGAGAGCCAGAGCGGGGGGTACTTCAGGTATACACAGCATTTCAGCCAACGCGCGCCTGTTACACAACTGCTACTGCAGTGCCGGCTTCATGCTGCTCACTATTACTACCTGCTGACTAACAGAGGGATTCATTAAACAGTTTTCATTCTTGTCTAGCACTCACATAAAGGCAGTAGGTAACAACCATTCTCTGTCCCTGTGCGTGTTCAGTGACTGTGCCCCAGCACGCTGCTCCAGGGCGGCCTCCGATGACGGCTCAGCCCAGAAACTGTGGGAAATCAGCTGCACCATGCTTGGCATCGCCTGGCAGTGAACAATGGGGAATGAACTGTGTAGTGGAGGACGTTGTATGTTATATGTGAATTACATCTTTAAAAAAAAACAAACAGCACTGTTAAGCACTTCAAGAAGCATTGTTGTTTCTGCTACTGTGGTGAAAATGTATTTTAATAACTGGAAGTACAATATGGTCCAAATATGACTGAAGCCTTATTTTATACAGAATGGAAAGGATCTTGTTTTCATGTGTAACCGATATTGTCAAATTGTTTTTCTACTTGTGAAGAAATCATTTTGAATTATCTTTTCCCAACGTGTTTGCTAGTTTATGGTGATCTGGTGATCTGTCCTGGATCTACTGCTTCTGTCTGATGTCAAGGTGCAAAGAAAACCTCTGACGATGTGGCAGCGTGCACATAATGTAAAAATAATAAACCTGTCAAAATAAGAAAGAAAGTTTGGCCTGTTTGCTGCATGTGTGAGTTACTGTGATTGCTGATGGTTGTGATCCTGTGTGTATCATTGTATACTGCAATTGCAGTGAAATGTCACAGTGGTATGAATTTTGCCTTTGAGATTTATAAGAGATTATGTGTGAGTGTTTGAGTAATGAGAGACTGAATTTCAATGGGTCTGACTCCATGTTCACTTTATTAGAGTGAACGTTAAACAACATCATGCTATTATCTATTCTGATCTAATCAGCAATAGATATCCATGTACAAAATGCTAAATATGTGGCGCTAGTCACAGCAAAGAATAACAAAGAACACACATCAATAGACTTATATTCACACATTTTATGTTAATCGGAGTCACATGGGGGTTGGGGGTGTGTAAGACTGAAGGAATGTGGGTGTGAAATGAGCTAGAGGAATAAAAGAATTGGAATTCTTTACCTCCCTTATATCAGTATATCTATATCCCTTATTTTGTTGTTATTCGTCTGTCAAAAGGAGGGGCTGCAAACTTGTTTGTCTTTGAAGATTTTGAAGATAACTGAAAAGGAGTAATAATAACGACGGAGTATTAGTGCCACATTAATGGCAAAAAAAAAATCACTGAGATTGAAGTCGTACATCTATAAGACTAAATCCGTAAATATACGAGAGCAAAGTCATAATTTTACGAGAAGCCCCACATATGGAGTAAAACTGAAGTGACGAACACGAGTGCTGCTGCAATGAGTGTCTAAATGTAATCCTCCCGGCCGCTAGATGGCACCGTAGATATCATCAGTGCCAGGGAGCAGCGTCCCCTGCGCATGCGGGGCGGAAGTCTACGTCAGCTCTTCTTGTGTTAACTCTCAGCTGAACGCGACGTGTCGCTCAGAGCTGAGTCTGTCCCTCTCCTGCACAACACCGCGGAACAAGGTGAGACTGCTACTGCCCTTCTCGCATTCTGTCATTCTCACTGTATATTTATAACACAGGAGCCGGCGCGAGAGCTTTAGCTCGGGTTAGCTTCGGTCAGGTTTCCAGCTAACGCCACGTCGAGTTTTACAAACGCTCGCTAGCTAGCTAGGGAGAGTTAGCATAGCACCAAATCACGGTTTTCAGGAATTACAACGGGTTCAGGTTAAACTACGAGTAAGAATCCCGCATGTAAACTGGTTTAATGTGTTAACTAATGAAACCTTTGTGTGGTTTGCTGTTGCTTACCGTGGTGTTCACCATATTCTCCCGGTGCTGGAAGTCAACGTCATCACTGAGGCAGCCCAGCTCAACACTCATGTTGTCTGTTTGACTCCCTCCTGCAGCCCAAACACTCACCATGGATCAGGTCATGCAGTTCGTGGAGCCCAGCCGGCAGTTCGTCAAGGACTCCATCAGGCTCGTGAAGAGATGCACGAAGCCCGACAGAAAAGGTAGCCGCTTTAATGGAAGCTACTCCTACATGTGCCCTGTCTTTATTGTGCTGTCTTGTACTTGTTTAACCTGAGAGGCACAGTTTGGAAATGGAAGGAAAAACACATGGTGTACTTTCTTCCTCATGTGTGACGGTTCTCAGTCATCCTGGTCCTTGAATCTTTCAAAGTTGTACTTGTGTGTATGTGCACAGCCGTGCACTTTTCTTCCAAGGGGCTTCTCCTCCTGTGCTCCGCTGAATAATTTCTGTTCTCCTGTCAGAGTTCCAGAAGATTGCCATGGCCACAGCAATCGGATTCGCCATCATGGGTTTCATCGGTTTCTTTGTCAAACTCATTCACATCCCCATCAACAACATCATCGTGTAAGTAGCAGAAAATCCTAGAGTATTCACTTTGGGACAAATTGATTTGTCTTGATTTGATGTGATCACAACTTTGATATCGTCAAGTGAAGACAATTCAACCATGCTGTCCAGGAATGTGCTATCTAAAGCTTTCTATCCCTGATATCTGTGATACCTGTTGAAGGAGGCACTTCAGTGATTGTGTTCATGATCCCATCTCCTTGGTTTTAAATGGCCTTACTTGTCTGTATCTGTTTTAGAAACAGTCAAGTAAATTAATTATCATGGACTCAAAGTAAACTGCAAAAAATGAAAAAAACTTGCGTGCAACATGTTTTGCAAGAGGCTCTAAAATTTAAATTATATGAAATAAGTATAATATAAATGTAAGAAAACTAAGACATTTCTTAGTTTTTATACAAATGTGTAATTTTATACATATCATATATGTTATAAATATAAACCCCAAACTTCACTAAATCAGTTAGATATATGGCATGACCAACATGATCAATTACATCCGGATATGACTTCCATCTATTTCAAGAAAACCAAGTTCTTCTGAAAAAAGGGTGTCAAAATATGCACTATTCTGAATTTGAGAGGTTTGGTTTTTGTCCTCCTGAAAGACTATTGTGTGATGATGGAAGTGTTTTCATCTGTGATGGTTTAACAGTTGACTAGAGTCATTAAACTGTGAATATTACAGTAAATCTGTGGATACATTTAGATTTCTTGTAACTAAAGCTTTTCTTTTTTCCTTTTAGTGGTGGGTAACTCCTGGTCAAAGGAAAAAACAAATTTCAATACCTGGGGACGGTGCTGTAAAGTGATTTTGGGCTGATGTGATCGGGACTGAAGGGGGATGGCAGTTTTTACGTTCTGTGCACAACATTTGTATTTGCTGTGTAAATAAAACAAACAGAAACCCACACTGTCATTTGTCCCATCTGTGGAAACAACATACATAGTTTTTATTCTGTAATCATCAACTACTTGACAGACTGGTAATAACGACGGTGAACATGATACAGAAGGCACATACTGCTGATGTGGTGACTCTTGTGTGTTTTTTTTTTTTTTTTTAATTCACCATATGGTGTCATGTCAGTTGTTGGTTTGTTGTGAGGCCTCAGTTGTGTGGGGGAAGGTGAAACTTCAAAGGCAAGTCAGCCAAGTCAGAATTTAGAAAAGCACTTCAGTGAGATGTTTGTTGCATTTAAAGCTGATTTCACCCTTTTTCTTCTTGTGTGTAACATTTTACAAAATAGAGGAAACCAGTGACTGCTGTGGTGTTTGATGTTCTGATTGGTCCATTATTAACTGAGAGCGCAAACATATTCTATTCTATAGTTCTCTGATGCCCATGCTCCACAGCAGAGGCTGATCTGTTGTCACAGTGACAGGCTTCCTGGGGGTTCCAGGCTCGACAGGCTCATAGGTGTTGGAGGTGCTCACCAGCTTCCCAAACTGGAGGAGGTGGTTATCTGGACAGAGGAGACGGGTTACAGTGAGGTTTAGACACTGCAGTAACATTGGACACTGATAAATGTCTACTTTAAATAGGCAAGGTAATTGAACAATTTGAGGAGCTGTGTAACAGAGGTGGTGCACTTGGCTTTGATTTTTCCTCTTAACACAGTTTTGGACCTAGTGAGGCGTTGTCAAGGCTATTATAGCTGAGGCCACTGAGCACACTCCCACTTAGTGCCTGCTGAAGTGTAAAGAAATCCTCTGAAAGAAGAATCCTTTCAGCTGACACAGGAAAGGTGACATCTTATAAGGCTCATTGTTCGATATCCCCTGTAACGGCAAGTAGCACAGTGAAGCAGAAAGAACTCTTCAAGGAGAGAATATGTTCCTACTAAAAACAGTTGAGATTGTTAGGAGGTCGAAATATTTACTCTAGTTTCACATTTAACTCTTTATGTTCTTTCCAGACACACTGCTGTGTCCTTTATCTTTTTCTAGCTTATTATAACATCTTGAAAGTTCCAGGTTCAAATCTAACTTAAAACAAAATTAACCCCTCAGCCTGAGAGGACACTTGGGCCAACACTGGCCTCATGTGGCCAAATGTGGAAGCTCTGATCTGTTCTGAAGAGTGAGTCACGAATGAATGAATGAATGAATATTTGTGCTTTTCAAATCTCTGCCCTATTTTTCTCAGCATTTTGAGACCAAATTATTGATAGAGACTTTTTGTCTCTATCAATAATTTGGTCTGCTGCTTTTATTTTGAAGACAAACTATTGTGACAAGTTCACCCACCTGGGATTTGTCAAAGTATATTCATGGAGTTCTTGTTTTTGCCACTGACAGCACTATAGATTCCTACAGATCAGTCCTGTATCTTGAGATGTGATGTTGGGGATATAAATGGATAGCCAAACTATGGGGTGCCCTTTGAAAAGGTAGAGCTTAAAAAGATGGGGAAACTGCCCAAATTATTATTTGTAGATTGTGCTTAAATGATAATGACAACACTAAAACATTTTGTCTTTTTCCTCCTACAAACAAGGCAGCATTTGTTATATAAAAGAGGAATTGTGTTTCTAAAACTCTCAACAATGATGGTGTTATTTCCAGGGACAGTTTTTTTGGTGTGCTTTGGGAGAATTTTCATAAGATAAGAACGTAATCTATGAATCTGACACTTTGAGAGAAAGTTTCCATTTGAAGATAAGAGTGTGAGAAATCATAGAATAATGAACTGCTCCTGAGGCAAACAGCTTTTTTCCTCATATAAAGGTAATTTCAAACAACAATTGCTTTTTGAAGAATACAGAGACCAATTAATCCGAAACCTGCTTCTGCGAATGCTACGCCTCAAACATCATACACCACATTACACACTATTAACCTGAGCCAGCACCTGATAACTGCATGGACAAAGAACTTCAGAAACTAAGTATGTAAAAAATATTATTGGTGAAATCACTTCACACAAAGGGGGAGCATGAACACAAAGGAACAAAGCAGGAGAAGGAAGCGAATCATTTGTCCACAGGCGCCTGCACACACATCAAACAGGGACAAAAATCCCTATGCTGCTTCAAAGGCTGCCAAATGAGCACGGTATTAAGTCAGCTTGACTCCAAACACGGAGGAAAACAAGTTGCATGTGAAGTTGGGTACTTAATAATTGAGGGAGCACAGAGCCACAGTCACTGTGCTAGGGGTGTGTGAGAGTAATGCCTGACTGTGTTAAAGTGCTGGCCTGAAGATTTCTCTTCACAAGGTGATGTGTTTCCACCTGGCTCGCTGCAGCCACGCCACGAGACACAAGTCCAGGCTGATACTTTATCACAGTATTTTGTCAGATGAGTATATTCCCTCATACTGATGGCTTTGGGAGGATTTAAACACATTTTCTGGCTGAATTCTTGCGAAGAAACAGTTTTTTGATTGCATGTTTGTCTTTTTATTAATAATTTGACTTTACTCTTGAACTTGCTGTGCCTGTGACTCTATTAGTCTCTCCCTGATATGTTTATGTCTAAATTTGTACCTTTGTATGACTGTAGTTGTGGTAAGACAAACATTAGTGTTCTAATAATTAGATTTTTATTTTTTTAAACCTACCCTTATTAAGCAAATTAATTTACATTGTTTGTTTGTTCTTTCTGTAACATTTGGATTAGTACAACCCTGTACACCAAAAAACCTTTAGACCTGCAACTATTTTCTTTGAAGACACAAATTCACCAGCGCTCCACACACATTAGGTCCTTCAGCAGGCTGCATAAACCTCCCCTTGATGTTTTTATCCCCCATATAAAAATGCCATAGGATTTATCCCTCAGCACAATGTGATTATATTACAGCCAGAGAGGAAAGGAGATAGACTCAGGGCTGAGCGTTGATGGATGGTGTCATAAGAAAGGCCACCGGGGGCAGCAGAGCACCACCATACAAGCATTGGGAGGAGGGAGAGCCAAGAGGGAACTACATTTACTGTCACACACAATCTGTGTCTCTCATTCGCACAACGATTTAGAACACACAGACCCACACACACACGTGCAAACTCTTTACTGAGCACAAAGGGCTTTCAGATGGCTTCATTAGTAATCCCCTCCTCGAAGCTGATACCGATCAATAACGGCCCCGTTGCAGAGGGGACCAAAATGAGCGTCGCACCCTCCAGTGATAACAATGGAGATGTTTGCTGCCTGTAATTGCATTTCCAGTGCCACAGCTGAAAGGGCCCGTCAGCTGTAAGTAGGCCGTATTTACACAACAAATTACCCAGGAGAGTGGGTGGGCGCGGGGAGGAGACGCTCGCACACGCTCGCACTGCAGTGGACAGGTAGGGAGGGGAGTTACTGGTGTTAGGGGCCATTTCTGAACAGGAGAGACGTGTGTAGCTGCTCTATTGTGAGAGGCATGTTACAGGTGCCACATTGAGCTTTTAGAAAAGACACGAGTGTCAAGTTATTTGCGACACAAACTCCAAGTCAAGGTACATGGACTGTAAAGCTTCCACACGTGTTCGTATTGAAAGGATGAGGCCATCATTCCCACAATTGATTTTCAAAGAAGACTCACACCTGCAGATCTTATTTCTCTTTCTGCACATGTAGCACCTGATAGAGACAGAGACTGCATCAACACAAAAGGTCAAGCCCAAACGTCTTGGTGGCCCCCTGGTGGCTGGAGGCAGTATAGGTCATAAACCCCATCTCCACCATGTTATCATATGGAACATTTGGACCATTAATGGACCAGTTCAGACGCTGACACTGGTGTAAGATGGCAGCGTTTGTTTATGGGATATTTTGGCTCAATATCGGATCTATTTAAATTTAACTGAATCCTCTGCACCCATCACACTCGCCTCGGTGGAAAGGACATCTCAGTTAGCGTTCTGTTTCTGTGTCGAGGTGGAAAAAAGCCCCCCTTCTCCTCACGAATGATTCTGATTATTCGCGGTTAAGTCCACTAATCGTCCATAATGAGGGGTGAAAATTTTCATTGACAGCTAAATGTGGCGTGATCGCACCTTTAAAAAAACTCCCAGCTTGTCAACGTGATCTCAGCTCCCCCAGCACCACCAGGAAACAGATCGTTTTCTGGTTTTCACCCATTGTGGCCCAGTGCTCTTAGCGAGGAACACGCACTCCCTTTTAACACCACTTGTCATTGAGAGGCAAATTGAACTCATTGTGTCGGGGGGGGGGTGGATCCTCTGCTCTTTTCGACCAGCGTGGTATCAAATTCCATCACGCTTCACAGTTCGAGTCAGAAAATCATTTGCTGTGAATCATGTTTGTTCAGTACTGAGATGTCCAAATGACCGAAATGAGGTGGAGGTGCCAACGTGTTTCACCGTCAGGCTTTCATTGTGTTATATTAATGAATATACACAGAATAATACTTCAGGTACTTCAATATAAATTATAATTCACTCGAACAGAACACAAGGACTTTTTTTTTTTTTTTAGTTTTTAACCGGTTGAACAATTCAGATGAAAAACTACATGGCAGCAGCCTCAAGGCCTTGTTTATAGCTCAATCGGAGAACAATGAGCGAGATTTCAAACATCGCAGATCTGAATAGGACGTGTGGCTGTATTGTACAGTTCGGCCTTCAATACGGCAATGTTCCCTCCTCTCTGTCTGGCAATCTCCTTATCTGTGGGGCCATTTCTTGACCGTGACATGAGCCGAGGCATGCCCTACCAGCGTTAGCACCATCTGCAGCGCAACGATAGCCACCTCCATTAAATGTTTATGATGGCACGGCTGGGTTTGTCTAAGGCAAGTTGAGGTGGCAGATACTGCTCTGGTTTGAGTCGACTTTCAGATAAGAAAACCTGTCTCTGCTGGGAATGTGGCACCGGTCAGCGCAAAGGATGCGTTTCAATATTGCGGAAAGATTTTTGGCATCTTTCTCACAGTCTGTGTATTTTTCTGCCTGATGCAGAGTCAGAGTAGATGAACTGAGTTGAAAATGTGTAATTAATTGACCAGACTTCAAATTTTTCTATATAACTATAAAATAAGTTTCATACTCATGTAGAAATAAGAAATATTGGTAAATGTCCACTTCTTAGTAACCAGGCCAGATAACGTAGTTAATTTCAACCCAATTAATAATAAGAAATAAATCTCTGAATTTCCTTCACACGTAATTTTAATTCCTTTTATATATACTCCAGTGTATGGGTCATTTCTTGCACCAGTCAGTCAAGCAGAAGTTGTTTAAAAATATCACAGGTACTTGCACTGATCTCAGCGCCCATAACTGTCTGGGTCTTAAATATGAGGCGGGGTCAGGCGCTTCATGGGGACATTGCTATCTTGAGGGCAGTGGAGTGTAATGGCTCTTAAGGCCAACAGAAAACTGCTCTGAAGTTAATGACGTAGTGCATTGGCAAAATATTACCATGCTTTTTGAACAGACGTGTGACTGAAGCCATTCTCCCAGAAGTGTTCTCTGTTTATTATCGAAACCATCATAATTGCTTACACCTCACTGTTAATTCCACTTGCTGTTGCTTTGATTGGCGGCTGGCATCCTGTTTATAGTTGCATTGCCGCCACCTACTTTTCATTTTATTTTGTTGTTGTTGTTTTTCTTCTAAGAAGACTTAATTCCACTTTATTTTTTTTCTAGGTATTTATCATTCCAATCCTCCATGCAACTTCTTTTCATTTCTTTTTAAATGCCTTCTCCCTGTGTTGTTTTATGTTGATTACACAATCCCTGTGTAAAGCATTTTGAACTGCCTTTGGCTGACGAGTGCAGTACAAATGAACGTGCTGTCCCTTACTGCCTCAGGTGGAGGCTCCTGTCTTTTAAAGACATTACAGATTACTTTATTGGCTGTTTTGCCAAATAATTGATATAGAGGCTGGGTTTGAATCAGACAGGTGAATCTGGACTTGCGTAAATGCAGTTACACTGTGCCCTTCGTCTGTCTCTTCTCCGTGTCTTTATTTCCTGTGCATGGACGTGCGTGTGTAGGTCATAGCTGAGGCGTGATTTGGCCATAATCCGTGGCGTGTGCACTCTTCCTCTCCCTCCTAGCTAGTCTGCAGCTCCACTGGGGGTATGAGCGGCAGTTCACATCAGGCCGCTCCTCATTCCCCCTCTGCCCCAGTGTGTGATGCGCACAGCATCAGAAATCTACAGATCCATAAATAAAACCATAAAACAGCAGTTTTCCCTCCTGCTGCCACACTGCAACGCTACAGAATACATGCACTTTTCATTTCCCCTCTCTGAGACCTTGCAGAGCAGGAGCGAGGGAGAGTTAGGGTGGGGAATGGGGGGACGGTGGGGCGGGGGGGGCAGTAGATGGGTATGGGAGAGGTGGTACTATGTAGAAATGGCGTAGCGGAGGAAGATGGGGGGGGGGGGGGGGGGGGGGGGGGGGGGGGGGGCAGTAGATGGGTATGGGAGAGGTGGTACTATGTAGAAATGGCGTAGCGGAGGAAGATAAAGGGAGAGAAATTATTTTTTTCCCGACAAAAACACAGGGTGAGCTGAAAGTAAGGCAGGGAGAGAAGATAGAGGAACAGAAGGGAAAGGAGAGATCTTACAGTAGAGATGTCTGCCTCTGGCAGGGACACTGGGTAAGACCTCGCTGAACCAACTTTGTCAGACACATCTATCTGTTTGATTACTAGATAAACTACATTGCTTTGCCCTCACTTGAAAACAGTCCCTCCCTGTATTTAGAATGCTTTCTGAATACAGAAACCTCGGCCTCGCACACTCGACTAAAGCCTTAAACTGCAGCGCTTCTTCTCCGTGGTAGAAAAAAAAAAAAAAAAACAAGCTTGTCAGGCAGTCCTGTCCATGCATTCGAAGATGTACTGTTTCTGAATGCACATCAAAATGTTTTCGCCCCTGCTGTGTTCTTGGAATCACAGCACTTCACACTTCAAAAGAAGAAAGCATTTGAATGTATGTATTAGCATATGTAAAGTGTACTGTACTGACATGAGCAGCTGTTTCAAGCACTGTACACAAATGCTTGGTCACTGCTTTCATGTGGAGGCCTGAGGTCAAAAACAGTGTCCGTGAAGTTTAAAGCAGCCTGCTCTGTTTCGGTACCAGCTAATGATGCAACATGCTGCTCACTCTCTGCATGTCGAGGTGTCTTGGATGTAACTAAGACTATGGAACATGCAGTTTAGTCCTTGCTCAAACACTGTCGTTTGCATGCCGGTGTGTTTGTCAAGGCTTACATTTCATAAACAGCGTGCTCTCATTAACAGTGTGCCCTCAGCTTTCTAATCTCACCCAAAGTTTACTTTTAATTAAGATTTCTCAACTGCTCCGGCTCTCTCAGAGACTTTGCCACCATAATCCATCTGTGTGCAGGCTTTTTTTTTCTCCTCCCCTTCTTTATTTTCCATCAAACCCAGCACCTGTCCACACTGGATATGTGTGTGTGTGTGCACTGCCTGATATTGCACTAACCGTATGTCCCCGTGTGAGTGTGTCTTTGGAAAACTGGTGGGTCGTTTAATAGTTTTATGGAAAGGTGTGTGTGGGTCTTGACAAAACACTAACTACTCACATAATAACTGAAATAGCTTCTCATCTGAAGTAACTTCCCATGTGCTTGTAGTATTTTGGTGCTTGAGGTGTGTGTGTGTGTGTGTGTGTGCCTGAGGCTGTGACACTTGACACACAGATAGAAGAGCCCGATGATGCTTGGGCTTATAAGAGCAGGAGTGGAACCAGTGTTGTGAAGCAGTCTATTTGCATATCCAGCTGAATGGAACGCTTCCTCAGCCTTCCTGTGACAGCCATTGTTCGTGGTCCACACAAGTTTCCCTCACTCTTTCTCAGAAGCGTAACGCAAACAGTCACACATACATATTTCTACACATACAAAGGGACTGAAGACGCAGCGAGACACAAACGAAAGAGAGTGCACTGAAGCTAGTGCACGCAGACGTGCACGCCCAACAATGCACTCCAGCTGACACGTACACAATATGCAGGGAAGAGATGGTTTGTTGTTGACAGCTATTCAAATTTGTGGTTCATTATGATCCACGCTAAGCCGAAAACATCATGATGAAGCAGAATTTAACACACACACACAGCTATAACTCAGCCTATGATTCTGCAGGATGAAGATGAGAGAGCTGAGTCATAGAGGACTGACTAAGGTTTTCCCCAACACACACACACACACACAAAGACCTATTGTCAAACTGACCTTCATCATTATTATCATCGCCAACAGCTTTGCTTCCTTCTTACAGGGACAAAGTTTTGTGGTGATTTAAAGGTTCCCAGAACGTACACTCGGATGAATATCATCTGCCGACAACAGCTCTTGACCCCAGTTTACTTATTGAGGAACATAATAGAAGGCTGCTGTTGAATGGCAAAATGAAAAAGATGAACCATCCTTAATACAGACTTTTTTCAATGTACTTTGACTTTTTACTTTGGTCCACAGGCCAGTACTGCCTCATGCACTTGTAGCTCTGTGATAAAACATTACTTGATGAAATGACCCACACGTCACATCACAAAATAACTACATCGCTCTCTGGATTCATGCTTTTACAGTGGTTGGGGTTGGAAAAGATCGTAACAGTCTCATGGCTTTAAGACTCCATCTTTGACTCTCAGAATACACAGGCCGTGGAAAGTTATGGCGGACAGCTCCTCCGAGGTCACAAGCTTTAATGTACGGGGCATTCAAATTGACCCCCCAACCCCCTCTCCTTCATACACCCAGACCTACCGCCCCTTTCCCTGGAATCCTGTTAAGGGCTCAGATATTATCTCAGGTGACTGTCATCATTTTTGGAGTGCACATGGCAATTTACATCTTACCTGCGTAGTTTGCTTTGCTATTTTTTAAGTTAATATAAGTCTTGTCCCCACTGGTCCCCTTTTTATGTCTGTGCAGAAAATCTTATAATCATAAATAGAGCGGCAGCTGGCCTCGGTGGGTTGTTCCTAATTTGTTTTTCAATACGCTTTGTGTTTAATACGTTTGTATTTGGTATGAGAAGGTGTTGTTCAGTGTTCACACTTGGTGGGCGTATTTCTTCCACCCAAAGGAAGAGCAGTTAGTTCATAATTAGATGCGATTTGGACACATGAATAAATTAGGATGAACAAGATGTCTGCCTCAGCTCTGCAGCAGGCCGGTGGTGTACTCTGAAAGTACAAACTACAGCACAGAGGCACAGTTCGCCATAGAAACATGCATTCGGCCCTAGACGTTTCAAATAGTTTTTGCCTGGAGCCCTGAAATAAATTCCTGACGCTCCATTGTGTTTATAGCACACCCCAACCTCCAAATGACTGTGGGCATTACTGTGGCTGAACATTCATATATGCACGCACTCACACAAGCACAGTGTGATCTGAAGGTGACTGTGCTCGAGCTGGAGTCGGTGGTTTCCAGTGGGTGAATCCTCTCCTCCTGCTTTCAGGGCTGTGGCGACTCAATGACATCCCCTTTATGTCGGATTAATATTACAGTGGTTATTTGCTGAGGGCGGTCCGGTGCCACTTACTTTCTGCAGGGTAAAGCAAGGGCACAGGAATGCACCACAGCATGGAAAATGAGCAGAGATTAGAGCTGTTTAATGCAAATAAATTGGTCAGGGTCTTAAAGTGTTACTGCAGGCGAAACTAGTCAACAATCGGAGCTCGTCCAAAAAAAAGCGCTTGATCTGGGCTTATGGTCCCCGGCATGAGAGCAATGAACTTACCCTTACTTTGCATAATAGCTGGTATCTGCTACCCAGTCTGACCTCATACTCCTATTCTTAACGATACTACACAGGCTGTGCACTCGTCTGCACTACCTCCAGCTGCACATCTCTGAGCAGCAGTAATCATGGAGCGGAGAGGCTACATCAAGCTCTCATGAGTGCTCATGCTCAGCCAATCATTAGTCAGTCTCAGCTGCCAATCCATTTTTATGGAATCAAATTAATAATAATAAAAAAAGGGAGGCTGAAATTAGGATCTTTACTACAGCTGGACTCCAGGGGGCGATCAAGATATTTTGGCTTCACCTTTGGGGAAGTGGCATGTTTAAAATTGTATTTAGTTCACAATACTTTCCTGTTACTGCTTGTTTTTGTTATTTGTGGGTATTCACCAAAAGTCTACATAATGTAATTTAAAGCAAAATATTGAAATTGAGATTTTTCTTTGACAGTATTTTACTGTAGTACTTTGCCAGCAGCTCCCACATGACGCATTATGTCCCCGACTGATCCGACACTGAAACGGCGAATCTCTGAATGACAGCTCAGACGACGCTGTGACTCTGTGACTCTCTTTCACACTGAATTCATCCACAATCACCCGGCTACTATCGCGCATTAACATTCCCGCTTCTACTTTTGAGCTAGATCAATGAAAATGGTGCACGGTGTGTTTCATCTGCACTTTCTTGCACTTATGGCAGCAAACTTTGTCAGCGTCGATCCCAGTGATGTGCAAAAGAACATTTGAATTTTTAGTTGGCATTCCGACGGAGAGCAGCAAGGCGAGTGTGTGCGTGTCACACAGGGCGCTGCAGCGCGTGTGAGGGAGAGAGGGAGAGAGAGAGAGAGAGAGAGAGAGAGAGAGAGAGAGAGGGTTGCCAGCCGCTTCCTCTCAAACGTCTTTTCCTCCCCATCGAAGCGCGTGTGAGGGAGAGAGGGAGAGAGAGAGAGAGAGAGAGAGAGAGAGAGCTGACCCTGCCCCTCGCACACAGACCCAGAGTGAGGAAGAAGAGTTCGGGATGGAGCAGATGAATACTTTAGTCAGAAACAGAGTTGGCGAGATCAAATATGCAAGATAAAACTTTATGGAGCTATAATAAAGAGGATCTATCTATTTTCTTAAATTTTCCAGTGCCAAGAGCAGAAATGATAACGCGGCAGCTTTTTTATGAGTCAAGTCTTTAATAATTTAGCACTGGGACTGGTTTAATACCAGGTTTCACCGCCTATTCCCGACAGTAAATGATCTGAGAAAAAATGTTTTGAGTATGGTTACATCTTTGCTTACAGTACAAATATTTGATGTGTAACCTCTTGCAAAACTTTGCAATGTATTTTGCAAAGCAGGGCTCAGGGATAAGTCCAATTATCAAGATAAAATGTTCATATCAACAGATACCGATAATCCTCACAATATATGTGACATTTATAAGAAGATTAAAGAATTTTAAATCTCCTGAGTGAAGTTCTTGGTTTTTAGCGCCTTGCTGTTTGTGGAGTATTAGCAATATTTGTGGAATAAATATGGAAGTTATGTTTTGTTATGTTGCTGTCGTTTTAATGGCCCAGTTCTATATTATGGGGACTATTCTGTGAACTGTACGTTCACATTTACATTTATAACTAAAAACATATATGATTAAAGCGCGAGAAAACAAAAGAACAACTTCATTTGGGAGTTTTCCCACAAGGTCTGTTTAATCCCTTCTGAAAATTAAACAGCTTTGCCCCGTCCTGTTGCAGTGAATTCCGTGTTTTGTATGACTGGCTGAATTGCCAGAGGTGGAATAAACATTTGAAGCTGAACACAAACAGGAGAGATCCCCCACAGATGGCCACTTTATAATGAGAAACAGATGCACTGCTTGACATTTCGAATAAGGACAGTTTGAACAAACAAAATGAGAGCCTTCAATAATGGTGAACAAGGTGGCAGCACAGCGGTAGATCAGGAGAGCTCAAATTCAACAAAGACTAAGACTCCGAGGGCCATCGGTTGTTAAGACGACAAGCAGGCTACTGTGCTGCTGATTAAAACGGTATATATATTTTTAAAAATCTGAAAGCAGCAACCACTTCTACCGCAGAAAGACAGATAAGTGCATACAGCTTCACTCCCCAGCTCCTGGCTGACATTATGTGGGAGGAGAGAGCTCCTTGCAACAGAAGACTCACTGGAGCCAGAAGCAGAAGCTCTGAAGCGTGTCCAGGCAGATGTCAGGGGCCACACGAAAACTGCTGCTGCAGTGATACCCGGGCAGGAGGGGTGGCATCAAAGACAAACCATCCTTGACCAAAAGTAATCGTCTCATTTGTCTCAATCATCTCATTCGAAAAGTAGGTGGACGCCTGGACAGGGGCAAGGCTGCCGCTTGTGCAGCAAACTGTCAGCGTGATGGTGCGGGGAAAGGTGGAGTGTCTTTATAGAATTTTCTTTCGAAGACAATGAAGACAAACTTTTTCAAGTAACTCTGCTTTTGAGGAAACAAATGCTACGGTTGAGAGAGCCAGAGGTCTGAGCAAACATCCAGCCAAGGGTCACAGCACTCCAAGAAACAGCACAATATTTCCTCCACAATAAATCCAGGCCAAGGATGGGTGCAGATTTAGGGTAGGACACAAAGGGCCACCGAAATGGCCCTGTCCTGTCAGCAGTGTTTAAGAAACGCTCCCAATTTAAATCACAATTTGTTCATAATGGATATTTTTGTATCTTTTTATGAAGTTCACAATGATCCAATTACAGCAGAGCACTGGTGTTGAACATACAATCAGCCCCTCTGTTTATACTGGGGCCCCTTGATGTTCTCTCATCCTTAAGTGTTCTCGCATTGCACATTGTGGGGGTTATGTCGAGGCTATCAGCTGAGGGAGTAAACAAAGATCGTGCGGCATTATGGGATGCTTTTGAGACTTTAAGCAGCAGTTAGCAGCGTCAGTCCTAGTTATATGGAAGGTGTTTACTTCCAATTTTAGCACAGGCTGGACATATTAAATAACAGGATGTCACTGTAACTTACTTTCCCTGCAAACATTTCCCCGTGATATATTCTGTAATCCTGTATAAATTAATCAAACGATAAAAGTAATGTGCACGGAGGAGGAGGAATAAATGAGGGTAAAAATATAGAACTTCTTGGCAAACAGGAGCAACTAAGAATGTTTTATTACAAATTGACTACATTACATTTGAGATTGTGTGCCCAGGTGTGCGTGTGCGTGCATACAATCTCCTACTAAAAGCTCCCAAACACTTTCCGGCAGTCTCCGTAATCCTCCTCTCCCTGCTGTGTGTCAGCATCTTCAAACATCAAATCAAAGAGATACCTGCCTCCGAGTCTCTCTTCCTCTTATAAGTCGTCACGTGGCAACCACTTTTCACCCTGCTCTCATCCTTCTTCTCTCAAATGTATTTTTTCTCTGAATCAGCCACTCCCATCTGCCGTCAACTCTGTTTGTTCCCATTTCGACAGCATCCTTCTTCCATTTCATCTCGCCAGATATTCAGCTGTGCCCTTAAACAGATCCAAGACGAGAGGTTTTGATCGATCCATTTATAACACACTGAATAGCTCTGAATGTCCTCTCTTGGTTTTGGCCTTGGGTCTCCCCTGTGAAGACTGTGAAGATTTAAAAACTAAATCTAGAAAACAACAGCATGTGCATAGTTAGGGCGAAATGCCTCCAAACTTGCAGCAAGACTGTGGGCCCTATATCTTACCCCGGGTGCTAAGCATGACCAAAGTGTTTTTGCTGCTTTCACACTAACGCATTTGTCATTTTCCCTCTCGGCGCTCACGCTTCACAGAGACACGTTGGTCTTAATATGCAGTGCGGTCATGTGCGTTGTTTGTGCACTGCACTCTGGGGCAGCGGAGGGAAAAGTCATAAATAAACGGTGAAGTCGTTCTCTGTTATTGTTAGGGTGTGTCATCAAAACTGTAATGTGAGCCGACATTGCACACACACGGTCCGCTTCCCCTGCAGAGAAGAAGGCTACTCCCCAGCCTGACTTAAAACACACACATATGCTTCATTGTCAGTCACATAAATAAGTCAGCTACACATTCTGTAGACTGCACACACACACACACACATAGATGTTCTGTATTCTGCATATCATACATTCATTACGACGCGGGTACAGTATGAACTGACGGTGACTCAAGGGTATTTCAGTTGAGATCATTAAAGCAACATGCAGCGGGTGAGAAGTACAGTGGCACAGCTGTCACAGCATCTAACAGCTACGAGAGGGAAGCGAGCAGGGGTGTGAGGGACGCGGGGACAAGTTTTGGTTAATTAATGTCTCCCCGTGTTATGTATTCTACTCAACTGTCAAGAGTCCCGCCTTCCAGTTCCCATGTCCCCCGCCCCCGATTGCTGATTTAAGCATGTGTGATATGTACGTCTCCGCCTCGACTGATCTATATACAAACTGCCTGGAGAAGTTTCTGAGTTGATCTTGTGCCGTGACCTTCAGGATTTGATGCTGCAGTGGGGAAGCCTCAGGGCCTTCTCGTCCTAAAAGAAGGCCAAGCATTTTAAATTTAAATTCTTTCATAAAATAATAAGAATTACTCTCATCTAATTATACATTTGTAATAATTCTACTTTAATTCTGATCTCGATTTCTTCATTTCATCTGCCCTTGAACAAATAATTTCTTACTCACTGGTTAGTGTAGAAAATGGCAGGTGAATATGATATCATAGTATCTTCAACACAGTGTATATTCTGGTATATATTACACTGCAGTACAAGGGAGGGGAATGGGATTTTGCTCATGTTGTTGTTTCTATATTTTCACTGAAAAATTCTGAAATGGAAATATTGTCATTGATTTAAATGCCTATACCAGTGAATATGTATTTGTAATATTTTGTAGATTGAATACGACATATATATTCATAATTAAAATCAACATGATACCCTTTTAATAAAACCCCAAGCTGAGCAATGTCAAAATACATGTGTACAAAGTCTGATCTGACTTCAGCACAGTTTGAATTCTTGATCCACTAGCATAAGAAAGAGAACACTTGATGTAATTAACTTGTGCCAAGTGTATTTCATCTCACCCTCCAAACTCCCCTGGAGTAAAGGAATGAAAGAAAAAAAAAAAAAAAAAACTGCGCAATAACTGTCTACTCATAGCAAATTCATGCTCTGGATCAAAACAACATGAATCATTGCAGAATTTATTCTTTAAAGCAAGAGTTTAAACAAGCTCGGGATGCAAGCAGGAAGCCTCCTCAGGGCCAGCAAGGCTGTAATGGCTGACAGCCCAAAACTCTTTCTTTATAAGATCATACATTTTTCATCACAGAAATGCTTTGAACCCAAGTGTGGGGGGATCATTTCACTGGACTTCTTAAGAGTCTCAGTGTCACTGGAGAATGGCACAGTGCTGACTTTGGCTTCCCTGAGCGAACAAAAAATTCATACAGCAGAAACAAATGCACAAATCACCGAATACGTGTATAATCGCAGGTTGCACTGTCACCACACCAGCATCTATACATGCAGCAGTGACATGCAAAAAACCCCCCTAATATTCCAAATTTTGTTTCATATTCTGGTCTTTCCTTCCGACCCCAGAGGGAAATCATTACTTCCAGCCTTCTAAATATGCATGTGATTAATTATGCATCTTGTTATCACAAGCTAATCTGCATAGGACTCTCATGTATAAAGTCCCTTTCATTACCATGCAGAAGGCCATCTCACAGGTGTGCTGAGTAAATATACCACAAGCAGCAAGATGGAAAGGAACGTACACACACACACACACACACACACAGAAAAAAAAACAAGTTAATAAGCCGACATTGAGACTGTGTTCGAACAAGCGCGGACACACAAGTGTGCTTTGCCCGCTCAAGTGTATAGACTCCTCACGCACTTACAAACAATACAAGTGGACACCCACCAAGAGACAGACACATTATCTAACCCCACTGACACAAGGTCCAGGTTTCCCCTCACAGGGGCGAGTTTGGTCCGTGCCAACTCATTAAGAACACAGCTGGCCATACGGCAGAGTGGGGGAAGACCACAGGGGTCCTCAGATGGGTGTCTGATTGGATTTTCAATGTTCCGCAATATAAAGGCTCATTGTGGCATGTATGTCTCGGATGTATGAAATGAGAAAAGGCAGCCTCACTTGACTGAAGCAAATTGAGCATGTGTTCAGTGCAGTGTAAGTTCAGTGGAGGATGTTTCCTCTGTGGAGGCAAATTTACGTACAGTAATTACTGGCAGCTAACCGCGTGTGTGAGCAGCAACATGATCCAGCATTTCTTCTCCTTCAGTGTTTATCACTCATCTTTATGGAACATACTGCTTTGACTTCACGCTCATCCATGTTATCTTACTTCCTTTAGAACTAGCAACAAGTTACCTAACCTGTTTTCTAGAGACCAAACATGAATCTTCATACTTAAAGTGTATAGGTTACATCGCCATTCTGCAAAAGGCAGGAGAGTCTTTTCCGTATTTAACTGCTTGAGCTGAAAAACAGGGACTCACTCAGATTCCATTTGAGTCCAGTGGTGGTTGTTTGGCATGGTCCTCCCACTGGGATGAGGCTGCACCAGTCCCCCTCCAGACCAGTGTTCGTTCCAAGTCTGTGGCTGCCCTGTTGACAGAACAACAGTGGGAATAAATATTGAGTATTTGTCTGCAGGAGAGTGCGCGACAGTTGACAGGGAGAAACAGTGAGGCGGGTAAATAGTTAAAAGAGAAAATAAAACTTTTTTTTTTTTTTAGTCCCAAATGAGAAACTTAGCTCCTCCACCCAGGGAACAAAGCTCATTAAAATACATTATTGCTCCTGTCAAAGTTGCAACCCACTTCCAACCCACACTTAAAAAGAATACCTTGCCATTTTGAATTATGTCTGTAGGGAGTCAAAATATGTTTTGTACTGACACCCCAAAACCATCCAAGCAAGCTGGCTGCACTGTTATGAAAGGAATATCTTACTTCAAATAACTGAGAAGTGCAACTATATACACATTTATCTGATAGTTACAGAAAGAAAGGTTTGACAAGTGCTCCAAATATTTCAGTGGTGTCTGGGGGACAAGATGAACGAGGGATTTTTTTTGCAAAGTGCTGTACAAAGGAAATAAACATGAACAAAATTTGAACAAAAAACAAGGATCTCGATCTTGTCAGGCATTTCTGGTAAGAGGAGAGCGTCGGTGGGCATGAAACGTGATAATTATGCTTTAGCACTCGTCACAGGAGTCCTAGACTCTCTGTCACAGGCCAAGACAAACGGCAGGCGGCGTCAATTAAGAGTTTGAAATCTTGCAAAGGGGGTAGAAGTTTAAAGCAGAGCTGTCTTTGCTCGGCACCCTGGAGCTGGGGGGCCAGAGGGGGAAGGAATGATGGGAAAACACGATGCTTTGGAGCTTTCAGCATTCGGGAAACATCCCCAAGGTTGTTTTGTTTCTATATATAAACACAGTCTCTTTGTGTGTGTGTGTGTGTGTGTGAGTCAGTGTATGAAGAGGAATTTGCAGATCAGGAGGAGGTGCTGCTGGGAAATTTGAGAACACATGTTTGTCAGTAACTGCACCAGTTACTGTTGAACTCAAAAGAAAGACTAAACTGAAGCTCAGCGGGACAAAGTGTTAATTTCTAAAGTATGCTCGGTTATGGTGTAAATCTAAAGCCGAGTGCTTGAGATGAGATAAAACTTTATTAGTCCCACTACGGGGAAGATGCCCTGCTACAGCAGCAAAGGGGATAGTAAAAAAAAACAAGAAACATCAGTAAAAAAAAAGTTATAAATAAGTAAACATGCACAGATGGAAAAATAAAACATAGAAATAATGTTTGCAATGTAAACAGAATATATTCGGAGTAGAAAGAATAAACATTTGATGTTTTTAAGATAATAAGGTTTGAGATGGAGTAAGCCATGCCCAACATTTGTTCAATTGTTTTGAAATTGGAGGAGACAATTGTACTATTTATTACTGTATTTATGATGTATTCACATATTAAAGACTGGTCATTTAAAATGGAGACATAACTGGGTAAAATGAGGTTTTATGTGGGTTTTATTTTACGTATGTTTTTTTTCCTGACTGAAGGACACAAGAAATTTCTAACACTGAATTATTCACTGCAGTATCGACCAGTTTTATATTTGAATGTCCCCTTGTTGCTAACTAGCTCCAGTGCAGCTGGAGCTGGACTGAGGGGACGTAGCTCAGGTATCACACTTCATCATTTAAATCAGCTCTTAGGTTTCACTGCTCAAAAGGGCATCAGGTAAACAAACCTGTAAACTTGACTGGGAGTCTGTGTTTTTGCTTAGAGAGTGTTTTATAGCGTGCATTGGGCTGACACAGCACTGTGTGTAGTTTGTCCCACACTTCAGCTTTTCTAAGGTGTCCTCAGGGGCTGGGGTGCAAGATCTGCTTGGCCCTCCGACTGAGTCTCTACGGAGCGGAGAGGAAGAGAAAAGAGAAGCTAAACAGACAAATTCAGAGCAAGTTCTGTTGTTTCTCTTTTATTCAGACCCAAATTGAGTAAATTTAGCAGCAATTTGGGACCTAGGCGAGACATGCCGTGACTTGGAATAAACAAGCCTGCAGTCCTCTTCAGTGTCCTGACTGAATGAAAAACTTGATAATTAGTGCATGGCCTGAGACAGCTATAGAAAAAAACAAGCGTTGCTATATTAAGTAATGAGGTTTGTCTTTGTGAAAAGCAGAGGTGTAAAAACACACTGCATTTAATAAGCAGACATTAAAGATTACATAAGGGACATCTTGGGAAATGCACGTGATTTTGCTGTCGTCTTAATTTGTTGCGCTGGAAGGTCTTGTAGAAGGTCTGTGTAGAACATGAAAACCTACGCTCTGAGTGTGTGACCGAATCCCGAAACTGAGCACGTAACAAAGCCGCGATTGCATGGAATGTGGGTGGCGAGGATATTTGGCAAAAGTTGTAAGCACCTCAATTACAGATGTAAAGTTGAACGAGTAGCACGGGGGCCTCGCGAAGGTTGCCTTCACCTTCATGTACAGGCGTCTGCGTTCATCAGTTGCGGGC
Source organism: Pseudorhombus dupliciocellatus (assembly GCA_016785235.1). NCBI lineage: Eukaryota > Metazoa > Chordata > Actinopteri > Pleuronectiformes > Paralichthyidae > Pseudorhombus > Pseudorhombus dupliciocellatus. The sequence continues at coordinate 1,618,752 of JAFBJW010000068.1, forward strand.
GAACTGGAGCCGCGTTGACAAACGAGCTTAATTTACCGTCACTGAAGTAAGATTAATTGGAGGTGTTGAGGTATGAAGCAGCAAATGACAACACGCCTTCGGAATAATGACGAGACGTGGGGCGGGAGCGCACGAGCAGAAGTTTACATACTTAAATGTATTACGAGGTGCCAGCAGGACGTGAGACAGTTGGCTGTTCATCCCGACAAATCTCACAACACGAGGGGGAAAATAGGGGAGGTTAAAAGACAAGCAGTGTATTTCCCAAAAGGAGGCTGCTCGGCCCACTTGTAAATTCAATCAACTGAGGAGCATGAGGAAGTGGCTGGCATCGAGGAAAAACAATTTGGGAGCAAAAGAGACTCTCCCTCTCTCATGCATAACAGCAAATTGGGGCACCATGAGAGCAGAAGTGTGTGTGTGTGTGTGTGTGTGTGTTTGAAGTGATTATTTAACAAAGAAACAGTGTTCAACACTTCAATCAAGGTGGAAGCAGAACAAGGAAAAGAATATTTTTGAGAGAGAACAGAAATGGAAGAGTAGGGCCAGGAGAGGAGTGACAGGAGTGGGAGATGGGAGAACAAGAGAGCAGCTTGTGTGTCGTTTCCATTTGCAACATACATCCACTTTTACATTAAATTCTAAGCAACTGTCCAGATTTGTATTCAGATCTGCACCAAAATTCAGTCCTCCAAAGCATGTCTGATGTTTTTCATCAACATCCAAGAACTATTGCAAAGAACATAAATACAACAGGTTCATTCCTGACCCTGACTGTATCCTTCCACACAGGTCTGTCTGTCAACAAATAAGGTGTTGACAGACAGAGACAGACAAACCTCAGTGGCCTCCTCAGTGAAGGTAAAAAGTACAGAATAAAAACATTGCAGACGGGAACTCAGATCTGAAGGCTATGTGCCCTCACTAGTCCTGTGTGTGTGTGTGATAGACTCACTGGTCGGAGTAGATATGCCAGGCTCGTTCCCTGTACGATCAGCACGGGCAGCTGTGTCATGGACAGAGCGTGGTGGAGTGTCTCAACAGATGCCATGGTCTGGTCAAATCTGCCCGCCAGACCGCCCAGAGTCACTATGGCGTCCACCTGGAAGGACACGCAGAGTTTAATAAGTAACAGAAAGAAATGTCACGGTTTGATGTAGCCCGTTTGTTTTTCTCGCTGCATCCTGCTGAAGTGACAGGGGAAGACACTTTTGTTTTGTGTGGAAAAAGTGATTTACCTGGCTGCAGGAAAACGAGAGGACTGGAGTTTGTTTGTTTGTTTTTTTTTTTATTTCTCCTGCAGTTGTACTCAAATGATCCACATTTTGACAAGATAATTTCACTGATTGCATGACAGAGACCATTATTTCAGGGACATAAATCCTGGAGAGGAAAATAGTTTGGACATATAAATGGATGGATGTGCTAAACATGAACAGAGTCAGACTACCTGGTTATGTGAATTCAATGTTTTTGTAGGAAACGCAACAAAACTTTATGGTATTACTAAGTCAATATGCGCACAATCAACTAAAACTGAAGGAATTTGGCCACAAATTATCAGGAGGAGGAGAATAAAAAAACAAAATATTTAATGTGCCACATTAGTTGAGGTCTTTATGTAACAAAACCTCCACAGGTCCACTGCTGCCCATAAACCACACCAGTGAGCCACACCATTTAAATGGGTGGCTTGTTTTCTTTTCTTACTGAACCATGAACTCAAGCTCTGGAATTTATTTTGAGTCAGTTAACCTCACTGGCGATTTTAATATTCACGAGAAAAAACCCTACGTGTATATTAGGACCATCAGGTTTCCGTCTCCAACTGAAAGTAATTTAGTCCAGTGCCACAAACAGGCTGAGGAAGAGATGGACAAGAGCTTTATTGGCCTTGGTCTTATTGTTGAGAGCACAATATGCAACACCACCAACCATTTATGAGGAAACAATAACAAAACTAGCACTACACCAGATCCCATTGGGACCATTAGGCTTTGAACAAAGAGCTAAAAGAGAGAAACACAATGGAGGACCCGCATACATAATTAGTGACCAAACAAAGAATTCAGGCCGCTACACTGAGGGCGAACAGCAGCCTCTTAAATTAAGAGGTGAACATGTTAACAGCAAGGAAGTGGATTTCCAAAGAGCCGTTTCCTGCCACCTCAGAGCTAAAAAAAGGTTTCTTTTGATAAACTTCGAGCCAGCAGTTTATGCAAGTCTAATATTTACAGCTCTCAGCAGTTATATCCTTATAGAAAGTCCCCGAGCAGTCAGGCACCACTGCTGACAGCTTTAAAACCCAGCAGAGTCTAAAGGGCAGAGGCGCTGTCACAGGCTGACAACTGACAGTCAGGGCGGAGAGGAAAATCAACTAAACACACAGTCGCTTCACTTCAGTGTTTTCACCCCCCTCCATTCACTGTAAACAAATAAACAGGGTGTCGGAGGTGAAATTATTTTCTGTTGCATTGGCTGATGTTCATTATTGTTGAGCCGCAGCGTAGCACCGGGGGGAAAGCATTTTACTTCTCTTATTAAAAATGAAAACTCACAACTCTTTTTTTGGGCTGTAGCTTCTGATCAGTCACATCATTCTGGCGACATGTATTTGCTAAAATAGCAGATGGGTGACTATTTTTATTCTTGCATGAGTGGACATGTATATATTTTAAACTACAGCACGAGGACTTGCATTATCACTTCCACTGGAGTAGTTCTTGCTTCCTAACATAAAACGAGCAGACTATTTACCAAACTTTATAGAAATGTACCTCACATCCAGACTCAGGAGATGAAGTTAAAGCAAAACCAAGAGCTGAGTTTGAGGTTATTTCAACATCTGGCTCACGCCCCCATATGCAGAGGCATCGCTGACACTGTAAACAACACCACTGTGTAAACAAACTCCCCTCTGTGAGAGAGAGAGAGAGAGAGAGAGGAGTGAAAAATAAACTGATGAAAATGTGAAACTGCATTTATCTACATACAGTTGCCCAAAACAGATGGGAACAACAGTCATGTCTGAAGCAGGTCTTACAGGAAAAGGATGGTGGGATAGAATTGGATTTCCTTGGGCTGCATTGTTGTTGTTTGGTTAAGGTTCAGTTTGTACATGTCGGACGTCGACGTGTCAACTCAACGTATTTATAATTTTTCACTTTGAATGGAGAGAATGTTTCTTCTGCAGATTTCGTTGCCACTGTAACTTTATTATGTTTTTTTTCCTCCCACCCATCTTCGCTCGCAGTACTCCACACTATATGCTTAATGACTCTCCTCATTGTTATATATGCATTATATATTTACACTCAACTTCCTGACATCGGTGCAGAAGTCTTCACTATCCAATTTACGCTCTGCAAACGAATTACACCTCGAATCAGTTTGATCCTAGTTCTTTGATAACCCTCAACCCAAGAACGGTAGAAAGCGCCTTAAGTATAAGCAAATCCACTATCTTCCTAACCTTCTTTCTACAGTGCTCTTTCTTCTGTTCATACTTTGTCTCTGAGGTCCAAAGCCTCTTCAAATGGGTTAAAAAAATGCTGTTATTACTTAAAATGTTCCCTTGAACAGAAACATTTGGAGCCCTAATAATCCCACAGTGCAGCTCTATTAGTTTACATCGATCAGCAGGTCAGAGTTGGGGGGGTGGGGTGTATCATTCAGATCAAAAGCTCTAAAAAAAAGGAACAAATGCTGAGAGGGTAAAAGAAGCAATGGCTACAGAACACCGTGTTGTTTCAATTCCCGATGAGACTCTTGCTCGATCAATCTTCCGCTTTCCATCAAAACTTCTATTGAGTCTGCTACACATATTAAAGTCCTCATAACTGCCTGAACTTTTATTTGTTCCTTTTTCACGTCTGTTGACTTAAAAAGGAAAAAGAAAAAGCAAGGCGAGGACAATCTCACGACCGAATGAAGGAAATTTAACAAGCTGGCTTAACCCATCCGGCTGTACCGTCTCCTGATTGGATGCACGGGGGAACCAGAGCGAGCGATATTCACTCGGAGATCAACATGAAAACAGACAAAGCAGAGGAAAAGAGAGGAGAATTAAAACAGTCGCGCTGCAGCAGTGAAGCGAGGGGGGAAGCTAACGAGGACAGAGCAGTGAGACGACAAACAGACCGGAACACAGTCATTGCAGCAGACAAGTCAATACACACTTGACAGTACATGCACATATTTCCACAGGTACATTACCAAATATATATGTGTAAACATGCAGGGACTGTATATATGCATACGTATGTGCAGACACATTTTTAACTCACAGATTGGGATGTACAAATATACAGTGCAGTATGTGTACATACAAACAAACACTCCAGTTGTCTCTTGCATTACTTTGGTCCTAGTCAAATGCTCAGTAATCTGCATGTCACTCTGATTATTTCATTTCATTCATTTAAAGAGGCGAGTGGATGGAAATAATTGAAGGTTGGCAGAGGGGAGCATGGCATCGCCTAATATTATATAATACTGTATATTCATGCTTCCAGCCCAGTGTCCTACCTACTGCTTTGAGAACACTGGTTGACGTCTTTGTACGCACCTAATGGATTTGCCAAAAACAAGAGTCAATAGCTGAACGCCTGAATGGATGAACCCGATTCAGCCTTTAGGAATCTGGCCACGTTCGTGCAACGGTGTGTAGCGCAGGTGTCAAGTTCGCGGTGAACTGTCCGGCTGTCCTTGGTGTGATTTCTCGTGGATGGAACAACAAGATTTGACATTCCGGCAAAAGGCAGAGGATCTTTGCTCAAGTAACACAGAAAATGACCTGTATTGTGCTGACAGGCTGAACGCCAATCAATAAGCTCTGTGGGCAGTCAGATAGAGATGGACTGGGTCAAATACTGTAAAGCATGAGTTAGGTAGCAAACCTGCTGTTTGCTTTATTTGGGGAGGTAGGACACAGACAAGTAATAGCACATACAGTTGCTAAAATTGCAAACCTTATTTTGGAGGACCATTATATTACAGTACTTGGATCCTTGTACTCTGTTCTTCTGAACTAAATAGGCTGTTCAGTTATGCAATGCCAAATGCATTGTTGCAGATCTGCATTATTTAGAAGCTCCTATATGGATATATCACCTGAGGAAACTTTTCTCACCAACTTAGAAATTCATTCTATTAGTACAAATCTGGATTAAGGTGAATCCCTCAAAATGAAAGAACTGCGAGACTCTATTCAAAGGATTTCTACAGGCTTTTTGCTTCCAAGCATCAATCTCACTTTTATTAAAACCCAGCAAGGAGCCTACAAAGTCTGCTTCCTATCAACCTTTTCCCCTTTGAACGCAGTTGGTAAAATACTGGCAAACATGCAAGCGTGCTGTGCGGATACCGTTGTGGTGAAAATTTTTTCATAGGATCAGACAGGCATCATAGTGTCTTATCTTTCGTTCTCTAATATACGTCAGCAAGTTTATATTTATACCATAATGTCCTTCGGTGCTGCGGAGCTCATTATACTCATTGGCCGTTGTCTTTATATGCTGCCTTGAAAAGACTCTCTCCTGTTTTTAGCCAGCGGTGTCCGCTGTGTGAGAATGTTTAGCTCTGACTTATTTATCCGTTTATGTGCTGGCATCTTTCTCCAATATGTTTTTTTATTCATTTGACAGCTAGATTTTGTCCTTAATATGGAGGAGCTGCACTCCGCACATAAACAACACTTATATTCAGAGAAGAATGCCAAAGGGGGACCCGGCATAAGACTTTTATTTCGAGAAGTATGCCAAAGGGAGACCTAGCTCCTCCGAATGTATGTCTAGAACATTAATATTGGCTACACCATCCAGACAAATGCTGGGCTGCTGGTGAATCGAGGCTGACGCTTTTTCATTTGAAGCTTTTCCTCCAAAGGAGATGATAAATGACTACAGTGACCTACAGTACATGTTTTGGTCATGTCCCAAAATGATGTTTCTGAAATAATCTCTTATATGACTGTGGAGGAGGCAGACCTGGTGCAGGGATTGGTATTTTTATTTATGAAGTGCCCAACTCAGCAGAGAGATTCACATCGAGGTAACTAAACATAATTGCTTTCAGTTCTGTCCATCTTCCTCCACCCAGGAGGACATTACTTGTTTGGTAGACCCCTGCACACCCTTTATCATCACCATCATCATCATCATCATCATCCCTGATAGATGATGGGTGACAAAGACAGGGATGTCACTTTTTGAAATTAGTTTTTCAATTGCGACAGAATTATTAATCTTTTTTAAATATATATGCTGTACAGTAGCTACAACTGTCATTATTGTTGATTGTACTTTTATTATTTTATTATGTTACATTAAAATTTGCATTGTTAATGGCTGGGGGTTATGTGGGAGAGAAGCGAGAGGAGAATGCCGTAAAAAACGTTTTTGTTTTTATATGACCTATGAATATTCAGTGTTGAAGGGAGCAAAGGCTGCAGAGAAGAGAGTCACGGAAGCTAAAGAAAAGAGGAAATTAACACTTGAAGGCTATGAGAGCTGATTGCGCGATACCAGAAAACTGCGTGACAGGTATGGAAAAACATGTGCAAACATGATTACGAGCATGTTTGTGTGTCTGTGAGTGTCTTCTCTATTGTCTTCCATCAGCTTAGAGCTCTTAAGTGATTGGGGCACTTGGCAGTGATTGGAGCGACACCCAGCATGCCACTTAAAAGTACGAATAATGCAGAAAATAGAGATGGGGAAAAAAGAGAGGGGAAAGAGATAGGCAGGCAAAACGATTCCCCATGATTTCCCATGATGCCACTAAACTCGACAATGACTATTGTTAAAATGATTGAAATTGAAAAAATACAGTTCATTTTACTGCATGATGTACATCCTGGCAAGAGAAAGCGAGATAAACCCCGGGATCAGATCACTCTGTGTGTCGAGCCCTGCAGCAGCTGACTGGGTTCTGGGCTGTGCTCTGGCTGGCAGCTCATTCTGGCATTTTAGAGATACATAAAAAAAAACACTTTACACGAAAGATAGCAATAAAATTCATAGATTTCATTTCGATACGCAATTACATGTCGAGTTCTTCATGTGGGTGTAAACGTGGCTAATGTTATTCTTGTGATATAACACTCATTTCTTCAGGAAATGTTGATGTGTATTAGTGCTCTTTGCTTGCAACACAGCGTTTGATATGCACACTCCCACACGCGTTCACACTCGAGAGCTACCAGCTGTGAACCGCAGTCTAACACAATTGACCTATGAGCAGCTCATCCTAAGTAGCTCTGGACTAAAAGCCTTTAGAGGCTGAGGGAGAGCAGGGCTTTGCTTATTAATTTTACTCAAAGCTAAATGTATGATGTATTTTAATGACGCTAACTTTTTTGTGACATTCATTTGATCAAGAGCAACTGCATTTAAGGATTAGGTTTCGATCAAGTATATCTGTGATATCTGAGCTGGGGTCAAAACTGTTTGTTGCCTTGTTGCACACTTTAAGATCAAAAGGGTAATAAGAACAGTATTTCATATTTTATTTCCTTTGATTTTCAGCGATCTTTCATCTCACGTGTTAAACAACTCATAACATGAGGACAAATGTGACTGACAGCTGTTTGCCCAGATGTTGCCTCTTAAGACTGTTTATTCATTACTTTTCCCAGAATGGCGAATCTTTGTTGGAGCTTTTGTGAAGGAAGAATCTGCAGTCTTAAGGTTAAAGCCAAATAAAGAGCAGCAAGCTCTCTGTGGGAGAACAGAAGGCCATTTTGAATCGGAGAAAAAGAAGAAATCGATCTGAGCCATTACACAAACATTGGACACAGCCATTTGGAATGTCCAGAAAAAAGAAAGAAACTCCTGTGGTACTTAGGGAACAGACACTGAATGGGTCAGTCAAGGACAACAACTACAGCTGATGACAGAAACACTGGGAGAGGTGTGAAGAAAAAAGAAACCCAATACAAGAGTCAGTGACATCACCATCAATCTCTACAGGGGTGAAGGTGTCCCAACCCCCACAAAGACGACGTTGAGAGCATGGCAGTGAAGATGCAATCCACTGAGAAGAGTCAGTCAGAGTTTGCATTTGAAAGCACCAAAATGAGCTTAGGATCAATAAAGATTAACCACAGAGGAGATGTGCGAGCAAGTCAAATCGTGCAAGTTCACAGTGGCGATGGAGTCATGGTTTGAGCTTGCATCCCTACTGCTGGAACAGACTGCCTAATCTTAATTGATGATGTAACGTAAGATGGCAGCAGCAGAATGAATCCAGAGCTCTACAGAAACACTTCATCTGCCAGTTCCCATCAAATCGTGAGGAATTTCATCGTGTAGCAAGACGATGACCTGAAAACACCCCGCTAACAAGACAGAGGACTTCATCAAGGAGAGGACGCTTTAAGGCCAAAGTCAATTCCAGGTCCCTAATCTAGCCTTTTACCCTTTTCGGAGACTGAAGAAATGAACCCCATGTAACAAACAAGGGCTGAAAGAGGCTGCCGCACTGGGTCACTGGTCACCTTTGGATAGTGCCAGGATGTTTTCTGCTCTTAGAATATTATCTCCTTCCTTGTGTAACTCTTAGCCAGAGATGGATAAATGAGTGGATTTCCCAAAGAAATGTCAAACTATTCCATTAGCTATAAAAATGCCAGACTTAATTTAAAATTGTGCGGACATGAGGCTGTCAGCACGGAGGAGTTTTACCTGCATCCGCCTTGTCTGAATCTCCTCCAGCATGATTGCCAGACACTTGGTGAAGTCTGTTAGGTCCTGGTTGACTGTTTCTATCAGCTTGCACCCCTACGCACATGAAGGAGGGAAAAACACAAGGTTAACAAAAAACAATCAGATGGATGTATGTATTCACGGATATCAACTTAAAAACAGAGAGATAAGGGATAGAGGGATAACAGAGTACAGAAGAGACACAGGGAGAGAGGGGGAGAGGTATAAATCAGTGTATAAGTGTTGTCTGGCTGTCTGCGGGCTGTGTTGCTGAATAATGTAGAGGTTCCAGTCAGTGGCCCTAAACTTCAGCATCCAGGTAAACAACCACGGTCTGGCTTTCTCTCTGCCTGTCTCGTCTTTCTCTGAACACTGTCACTTTCCTTCTAAAAATCACCAACTTCCCTATTTCACAGGGTGCGTGCGCGTGCACACACACACAAACACAGAGTACAATCAGTTCACAGAAACTTGTTCTCCGTGCTCTGTTTAATCCCATCCATCCTCCCGTGCCTCCCCCCTCCTCCCCTCATCCTCACATCTCTGCTGCCACTTGTCTCTCTCCCTCCCTTGCGGAAGCTTTTTCTGATCTCTTCCTTCCACTTATGCAGAATTATGCACCGTTTCTAACAAATCTCCAAAGGAACGCCTCAAACTTTCACATTGTTCTGCTCCTAAAGCATTACCATAACAGCCTGTACTTTCTCACGGTAAAAGGCATGGCTCTTATTTTTTCTTAAAGCAACCTGTGTGATGCTTGTGAAAGGGGGGCTGATATTACAGATAGCTACAGAGAGAAGAGACTGTCACAGCTGAAGGCAACTCACATCTGTGAGTGCACGTGAGTGTGTGTGTGTGCATGGTTAAGCAGCAGATATGCATTTTAAACTGTAAACAGTGTAAACCAATGGGTGTCTGTTCGTGTGTGTGTGAGTGCAAGCGTGCGTATGCGATACCTCATACTGCATTTATTATTTATTGAAACAAGCTTCACCTCTCTTCAAGTGGTCTGGTCTGACATTTTGCTCTTTAGAAACAATGGGAAGTCTACTTGATAGAACAACTTCCATTTTAGTTTCATGACCTCAGAGAGTTTAGTGGTGAACAATTCTACTGCACAGCTGTAGGGACACCAGGGGCCAAGACTATGACGTCAACAGGCCTCAGGCAGCATCACTGGAGTCTGGAGTGTGTTCATATACAGTTCTGTAAAAATATACAGTACAGTCTCAGCATTTTACAAACTGACACTAATCTCCACGATCTTGTTTTTCATTCATCTTGAGTGTTATGATTCTGATTGTACTTTATCTGTGTTTGTGGTATAGAAATACACTGACTTCACGTAGTGCTTTTTACACAGTAGTTAATTTGTGCAATCCATTTCCAAGTTTTATCCTAGTTTCCTGCTTGGGATCAAAATCAAAAGAAGTGTAATACAATATTTTCACTATGCAACCACATAGGTGTCTTATGTCCAAACTTTGCAAACTCTTGTCTTAAGTCCGACAGCTTTTGTGTGTGTGTGATATGAGTGATTACACGTCTGTGAGCATCTGGAGATCAGAGAGTGAAGAGTGTGAAAGTTGTGTCTCCACTCACCTTGTCCACATAGAAAGCTTTGACCTTGGCAGTAATGGAATCAAAATCCCCACTGATATAGTCGGGGAGAAATCTGGATGTAAGGATAGACAGAGAGGGTGAGTGGCCGGGGGAGAGGGTTAAGACAGCAGAAAAAAGACAGAGAGACAGAGTGTGAGGCAGAGATGGAAGAGATGGGGAGAGAGGACATCGGACATATATCAGCTCTTTGATCTGTCCAACAAGGGAGGGGTGTGGCGCCGCTGGGGAAGAACAAGAGACATGGAGACTGACAGGTTCTCTGGGCTCGGAGCTTGGCCCTGGCCCCGAATCCCTCGCTCTCTCGCTGTCCTGTTCACTCGCTCAATCTCTCTCAAATCTAAAAGAAATCTAAAATAGATAAAATAAAATCCAACTGTTTGCTAAATTTGTATTTTACTTATTCATTTACAAATGTGTTTTGAGACATGATGAAGGTCTGTTGCAGAAATATAACAGCCATGCCCGAGTGGAACCTTCCTGTCAGAGGAAGACGGACAGCTCTCTGTTTATTCCATTTGTGTGTGTGTGTATTTTTGTGTAAGGAGCGGGACCACTCAGGAATGTGGTTGCCACTATCCAGAGGCATTAACAGGTCTGACATTACGATTTCATGGTTGGTTGGGTCGCGTGTTTGTGTGTGCGCGCACCACAGAAAGAGGCGAGAGTGACGTTCCGGTCGGTTGAGGAAAGAGATACAGAGGGATTACACCCTCCCTCCTTCCTCAGTGTTGCCATTTAAACCATTGTGATACAGCAAGACAAACAGAGTGGGAATCGTGTGCAGTCTGTTGCCACAGACCCAAAGCAAACATGGTTGCTTAGTTCATTGTGCCTGCCAGAAACACCACCATAAATCTTTGTGGACTTTCATCCTGTTTTAGCCAAAATCTTTGTTAGCTTTGTTAGCTGTTTAGATCTCTTTTACCCATAGGAAGCATTTTGTCGATTTGCATGTATTTTAACTTGACTCAACCCAGTAATTGACAAACAGTTGAAAGTGAATGAATGAATGAAGGAATGAATAAACATTCTCTTTCTTTGTTGATGCAGGTTTTGAATCACCCCTTCCTCTAAACCCCTTTTCTTATATTTATCCAAATGCATAATTTACTTTTGGCACCCTTTTGGCACTTCCCTGAAACATGTGATTGATATTAATGGAAGAATGAAATTATATTTCAGGCCTGCAGACCAAAATCTAGGTGGGTCTATTATTTATGCCTGGTTTCTCTCATAAACAGCTCCCTGCAATCTTGTGTCCCAGCTTATTTTTAACATGCAGTTGTTCAGCCTCCTCCCGTTTTCTACTAACCTTGATGCAGCCCTTCCCAAAAGTCCCATATATCTAAGCTGCCTTTTATCTCACCAGATTTAGAAGAAGTTGTTGACAGTTTACCATCGTTTTGACTCTAAACAACATATAAGAGAATATGAATGTCCTCTACGTGAAACATTCCACTGAAACAGCTCCTCCCGAAGTCTCAAATGACTTAATGATGTTGTCTGATGTGGATAAATGCTCTGCTTTGGGGCTGCTGAGTCTGACAGGATCTTTTGATACTGTAGATCACAGCGTCCTAGTTTAAAGTCTAAGGCAGTGGGTTACTGTCTTTGATCGCACTGGAATGGTCCTTGTTTTATCTCTCTGACTGGAGATGTTCTGTGTCAATAGGTCCCTGTATGTCTTCTGTCCCTGCCTGTGGTGTGCCCCCAGAGTTCTATCTTGGATCCTTAACAATTTGTACTGAATATGCTTCACTTAAGTCATTTTAATCTAAAGCCATTTAAGGCTAAGAACTGAATTGTGCACACATACACAAATAATGGGCACAGCGATCTGCAGATGTGCACACTTCCCCCCCCCTCTTATAATTCAGGACACCACTATTGCTACTATCTCCATTCAGAAATAGCCTTCATGTGACAGATGGGATGAGACGCGACACTGGGGCTCATCCGAGCTACCCACACACGCTCGCACCCTTTCTGACCCGTGTGCATGACTCCACCGGATGATGGTAATTGACCAGGCGAGAGATTCTAAATTCTGTATTTGTGTCTTTGTGCGTGAGCGTAAATGCGTTTTTTGTCTGCGGGTTGTGCGTCTGACAGTCTTCACTTCCACATTAATATTAACTGACACTTTAATTTGGATGGGAAATGGAGCATTTTACCACCAGTTTGTCTGTGTATCATGTGGCAGGGATGGCTGTGTGACCTTTGCCTGTGTTTGTGTGTGTATCAACTTCCCTGTCTCCCTCCCTCTTCATCCTATCCCCCTGCCTGTTTCTCCTCTCCTGCAAACCCACATCTCTCCTTGCTATGTTGTTTTTTCCATTACACCTTATTATTTGAATCTCATCTATCCTCTGCCCGACAATGTTTTCTTTCCTATTTAATTAAGCCACCATCCCTTCATCTTCCCTATATATTGTTATGCCATTTCCATCTAATTTTCCCTTCAAAATAAGAAAGCAAACATCCCCCCCATACGACCACTCATTACGACAAACTGTTGTTTTGTTTATATTCTCACGTTCTCTCATACCTTTCATCATTTTCTGAAATACCCCTGAATCCTACTTTATTACTTTTTAAGCACAGAGGGTATACAAATTATAATTTGGTTGATATGGATTATTTGTCAAGCCACAAATGAAAGCAGGTCCGATTGTCTGCTATTTATGAGTCATTAGTTTGCAGATGACAGTGATGCGTCCGTGTGAAAATTTTGGTTTTGTAATCAAGCGTTTCAAGATATAAAAACAGAGACTTGATAAGCCGATTGAATCAGAAAAACCTCAAGGGACAAAGTGAGCTTGCTAACATCCAGATGTACAGATGTACTGGAGCACACTCACTTTAATTTGTATTGAAACTATTGAAAACAGCACATGGTCGAACATGTATGATTGTGAAAACGCAGATGAGGAGCCTCTCTTCATTTGCATGTTTAACCAGTGTCTAATCCCGAAAGTAATCAGCTAGATGCCTGTAGGCGCTCAGGGTAATAACCAGACATGGAGTCATAAATCCACTGCACATCTATTATCCACAAACCACACACATACACTAAGTTTATTAACTCTCTGCATTGCACTGAGGGCTACTTGGTGCACTTTGCAGAGACAATGAGAGGAATGGAAAGAGATAATTGTAATTTTTAATGAGCCTAAATGGTTACAACTGCAATACAACGTGCTTAGCAAAAGACCATGATGATGCGCGTGTAAAAAAAAAACAACCCAAAAGTGTCACACGTCCTCACATTAAGTCCGGTTCACTGTGCTCATCAACTCAACTCAGCATGTCAATTTCAAGACCAGTGCAATAAACACAGAGGGGATTTTTCAAATGGGTCTATCATAGACAAACTCCACCTGGAGTGCAGGATTGTGAGACATAAAGTATATGACAAACACAAAAGGGGCTATGAGCTACTTGACAAAAGGGTGAGGGGAAATTCAACGAAATCAGTTAGACTGGCTAATTGTCACAGAATCTGCCAATTCAGATGCTACGCATCCAATTACCAATTTAAAAAAAGGACTCTTATAAATCAACCGGGCAGATTGCTTTGATTCATGTTGAGTGTGTTGTGAAAAAACAAAACACATTGCAGCACTGAAAGCAGTTAGAAGGAAGGAGCCGTTAGTTACCAGTCATCAGCTGAGTCTCATAAACCCCCTGCCTGCTTTAATTTGCAGTGTAATCCTCTTAATTGCTCGCCTGTGATCCTCTTTTTAAGTCGTACATTTCTTGATATACTGAGCAGTTAAACAGCTGTGTGAATGTGAAAGTCTGCTTGAAATTTGACAATCACTAATTTTTGGCGGATTATTACGAGCCAACATTTAGTCGCCTCTAGCACATTCCCATTTAGCTGTTCCGCCATACGCTGTATATTGATAAGATTGAGTATGCAGTGGTAAAAATTCAGAGTTAATATAGTAATCATGGAGATTAAGATTTGTGTGTAGTAGCTGATACACAGTGTGTTAAATACATTATTATTTAAGTGAATATTCCTGAGTGATACATGCGATTGTAAGTAAAAATGAATAGACCTAGTTTTCATTTACAAAATTGGTAAATGGCATAAAACAAGCAAAACCATGAATATTTTCAAGAGCAAACATAAAATATATCAGCCTGAGAAGTCTTTGCTGACCTTATCTGCATTACATGTCATCTACAACTCACTGGGGTTCTACATGAGACACTGACCTCTTTAAATAATAAATGCTTCTTTAATAAGTCTATACTATAAATAACTGAACATAAAATATAAAAAGTGTGTGGTGTGAATCGATAAGAGAAATGAAAATTATTATAAAAAAGGAAAAATAAACTTTGCCACCAAGTAAGCAGGGCATTAAAAGTTTTCGCTCTGAAATACTTAATGGTAATGTTGTATCTTTTCCAATTCCAAACCAATTTGTGCAAAAACACATGCTGACACAAGTGTGCTCAGAAAATCTCTTCCACATGCTTTGACGAGTGAGTGCGTTACACTCACCTGTTTGCCTCTGAGTGTGCGCAATCACACACACAGCTGCGGGTTTTATAAATTCTCCTTTGTACAATTACCTCTGCCCACATCTATTCGTGTTTCCCCTTAGTCCTTCATCTTATTCTCATTTTCTCAGAGGACTTGATTTGATGCAAAAATAAGACAGAATACAATTTTCATTTTTAAGAAATAAAAAAGGATGATGCTGGATCTGATTCACATAGAAGCCAGAGAGAATTTAGGATATGTAAGATAGTATAAAAACATTCAAGGCAAACGTGGACAAATACACAGAGTTTGACATCCATCTTTCAAGAAAAACTGCAATATTCACTCATTTCTATATTTGTCAAACACCACGTAAGACTGAGTTTCCCTCCCGGCAACTGAATTCAAATCTTCAGCGGCACAGCTGCAGCAAATGTGGTCAAAGCGATGACAGTACAAAGACTGCAGGGCACGTTTACTGGCTTCCCTGTTTAAAAATGAATCTAAAAAGCTGACAAGCTGCCCTGCAGTGAGGCAGTACAATTTATCAGCATTGCTTGCAGGAGTTTGGGGGGGGGACTCACCCTTCCATGACACTGTTTTGTGTGTAATCTGCAGTGTCAATGCAGAGCAGAGTCTCTGCACTGCGTGAGTTCAACAAAAACAAAATATCCCACTTTGTGATCTGGGGAGGAAAAGTTGCTTCTGATCTTTACATCCCAGTATTTATCAATCTCTTTTAATCATCTATTCTCTTGTTTTTTTCCTCCCTGTACATTTCTCTGGTACTCTATTTGGTCACATGGTGCTGCTGTCTTGGCTCCAGGACTGTTAAAATGTCATAAAACTTGTCCGTGATTGATTGCTTGTATCTCCCTGTTACGTTCACCCGCCCTCTCCCTCTCTGTAGTCCATTAGTTATGGTAATGTTAGGTTAAACACATCTTAACTTGCTGGTGATTAATTTACACATCCCCACATGAAGATTCCTCACATTTTTTTGCCCCACTTCTCTCCCCTGCTCCCCTTTTCATCCGTTACCCATCCTTCCTGTGCAATGTATTATTTTCTGGGACGGATGCAGTCGGGCTGGGCTGTAAGGGAGGTCTGGCTGTCAGCTCCTCTGTGCAAGCTGCTGACGGAGCTCGAACTGAAAGGTCAGAGGATGAATCTGCTGTGTCACGCAGACAGAAATATGAGCGATGCCTCTGCGGGCAGGGGTAACATGCTCAAACTCACGGGAGTGGCGGAGATGCACGGCCTGCTGTAAAATACAACAAAAAAGAACACAGACCAAGAAAACCTGTCTGTCTCGTGAAATTAGTGACAATGAGGGTTGATCCTAATCATAGTTCTAACTTTTATTGTAAAGCCCATTAATCATAACTGATTCACAAGACTGTAAGAAAGAAAGTTTACATTTCAATAAGTTCTACTTTCTCCTGTTAATGATCTTTGTCTACAATTGATTGCCTCACCTCCAAACTCCTTGAAAACGTAATGGTATCATTACTGTGTAATCATCTATTTTATTTTCTCCTGTGGTTAGGAGAAAAAAAAAAAAAAACTTCTCAGCAGTGTTTTCAAAAGGTTTTATAGTGCAACAGCATCTCCTGCCTTTTGTGTTAAGTTGTTTTACAGCAGTCTTACTGGTTTGCAGTCAAACCACTGACTAATCCTTTAAAGTTTATGGCAGTACACAATGTCCTGATTATAATTAAATATTGGCAAACATCCACAGCACAGTGTGCCATAGTCAGTGTGCAGCTATATAATACCTTCTGTGTGTATTACACACATGCATGCACACACATTCATGTCACAGTAATTTAATATTCCATCTTTAACATTACAGCGTGGAATAATGTTTCCCTGTGAGAAGGTTTGAATGGTAAATAAACTGCATCACTTAGCAAACATGTCCTCACATCACATGTTTACAACTTCAAATGTTTGTTACATTTATAGAATTAAAATGATGAATACACACACACACACACTGCTGTTAATGTGAAAGCCTCAACACCTCAGGGAATCAGTGAACCCTGGATCCATCTGTCTCCAGACAGCAGTCCTCCATTAGCCACACACACAGTACTTTGTTTGACACACACACAATGATAATACACAATAACACATTATGGAGGGTGCAAAAAAAAAAAAAAGCCTCTGCACACACTGCCACCACAGAGACAGAGCTTCACAATGATGCAGCCACCAAATCCAAAGGATTTTCTGAATTGTATCATCTCCTTTCACGGAGAACGACAAGTAAGTGACAACACAAATTAGCTAATGCAAATGTGAACACAAGACAGACTCACCTGTCGCGTTCTCCAGCAGTGGTGCTGTAAAGGTGATTGGCAGCTCCATCAGCACATGCCCTCAAGAGAGCTGCAGAGAGACAGAGCGACAGAGTGACACTTTGGTCTGTGTAAATGAAAGCAATTAGTTTTAAATGAGTACAACACCTCTTTTCATCGAGGTGAGACATTTCTACTTTTTACAAGTTCCTGTTGAGTGTGAGCCAGTTCACTCTGGCTGGAACAAAGTGTGATGAGCTGGTTTTCACTGCTGCTGTAAGAAGGATTCACTCAGAGCTTGGAGTGGACAAAATAACAGATACAGATGCACATTACACAGAACAATTCAAGTGTGCGACAAATTCAAACTTCAGAAACGCTCAAACAAATAAATCAGCCACTTAAAGTTTCAAACAAAGCTGAACAATCGGTTGTGTTAGACATTTGCATAAAGTACATTTAGGCCCAGCCCTGGATTGTACATGAATGTCTGTATTATTAGTTTTTTTATTCAATCAGTCCCTGCACAAATTGAAGGAGTTTGAAAAAGGCGAACATTTATTAGAAAGAGAATACCTCTCCAACAAAACAAATCCTGCAGCACAATGAAGGGTGATGCATTATGGTTCAAAAAAGAGGAATTGACCATTTAGGGGCAAAGGAAGGAGCACTTATCTTTCTTGTCTTTAAAGACAAACAAATGAGGCAGTGATTTGCCGTTCTTAAAATGGCATTCACATTCTCCGAAATTAGATGCAAACTATTTGCAAATGTATGCTCTTTCATGGCCTCCATTCTATTCAAATTGAGCAGCCTATTTTTTAAGAGCCCCTTTCTGTTCGGGGCTGTTGTGGTGCACACAGGGGAAACACTTCAAAGAGTCAGCTCTGCTTTTCTGCTTGAACCTCGATTAAAACTAACTGAAGCTTGCACCAAAGAGACGGGTAACACTTGTATGCTTGTTTTGTTCTGCAGACTAGTTCTCGAAGGCTTTCATCCACGCGTCATTTTCTACAGTCGAGCCATCGAGGGTGCACGTGCTTCTAGGTAGAAACAAAAGGTTTATGTTTTTGTCAACTGTATCAGGTCATATCTGACTATTAACCCCCCTCCAACATATCGTGCAACACAACAGCTTTCTGTCCATGCTACAGTACAGTGTACAGTTTGTCTGTTTCTTTACTTAACACTGCAGTTCCCTCTTGCTGTCCATTCATCTAATGTAATCACACAATGCAGAACTCCCCATGCCTGCAATATACATGAGCAGTAATGGTTAGTAACCATTGCATTAAAAATGCATCATGATCTGCAACAGAAGAAATCCTGCATACTAATGCTTTAATTAAAGAACAACTGTAGTTCATTTAAAAAAAAAAAAAGCCAGCTAGGGAAGCGCATCACGCATGACTGCAAACTCTCACTCGTTCTCTGAATTAAACAAATAGAAAGCTTCTATTCGTCTATGGCTCTAAAATAACTGCTGAGTAATTGTCTCTCATAGTGTTATGACTCCATTTAGATTGGATCCATACTAATAGATATTGAAGAAATAAAAGTTAATTAAAAAAAAAAAACAGTTAATAGCTGAAATAACCTGAGCAAATTAAAGGGCTCCGGCCTTTAATAAACCCCTCTAGGTTGAGATGTTTACTAGCCCTCGCACATTTCTCAACTTCTTAGCGTGTGTTAAATGTCATAGTGTGTACAGAGTCACGTCTAAAATCTGTGAATTCTAATTCAGTAGTCCCCAGATACCAAATTAGATCTGATTTTCAGATTTAAATGGAGAGAAATGTGGATTCCTTCAGAAGGAATCCTTCTAACTCTAACTATTCTTGGCTTCAGTTGTTAGAAGGTATGAAAATGCAGAAGCCTTTGTACTGATGTAAATATTACACTTATATTCAAGGTAGTGCTTTTATCCCGCACCTGCTGTTGATGCTTCAGTGTCAAAAAAATGATTGGAATGTAAATGACTCATTATCTCTGACAGAGTGCAAAGGCTGAGGAAGTCTGCATAACAACTTCTGGAAAAACAGAGACACTCTCATTTTAGTAGAGACAACTGTAAAGGCATCAGTCATTATTTGTGCAAGAGAGACAGACACACACACACACACACACACACTTAATCATTTTCATACTTTACACACAGCAGGAACTTAGTTTGTCATCGCCAACACTTGTTAAGCATCAGCACCAGGTTTGCAGTGCTGCATAGATCCCGGTGGTGACTTTTAACAATGCTTTTCTTTTGCAATGTAATTTTTCTGCCTCCTACCGTGGCTGAAATAGAAAGCTCAATGCTAATGTTAGATTTAAAAAAAACATATAGTGGTGCTAAATCTCACGCCGCAGGCCATGCAGTTCGCAAATGAGACAACTTGTTTTCAAGAAGTACTGCGATTACTTTGGCGTTGCATTTGGCTTGCCTTTCACTTGATGATCTTCACTGTCGTCCAGTGGGCGGTCCAGTGGTTAGCACTGCCACCTCACAAGAAGAAGAATACGATGAGAACCCTCTGTGTGAAGTTTGCATGTTGCAGCTCCTTCTGCAAACCTGAAAGAATAACCTTTATAGATAATGGATGGATGGATGGTACAGTCCCTTGCCAGGAGTCTTCTCTTGCCTTTGCTAGAGCCTTGAACCAACTGTCAAAAGGTGGAGTACACAACCATGAGACACACATGCAGGTTTGCAATGGAAAACCAATGTTGTGTATTATATGAATCAATTTGTTGTTGTATATTTTATGGCCCTGTTTCTTAAATGCCTGTCACGCTCCTTCCTTTCCCCTCTTGTGTTAGGTTTATTGATTGGCTTGCTTTAAAATCCTTCCTGTCTGCATGTCAAATACTAAACACTGTGATTATCCTTTTATTTCAGGGCTGCTCTTTTATACTTAACATCCCAAATTCACACAAATGGGGCTTTTTTTAAAAGCTTATCTCCGGTCTCCATTGTTGTGGATTTCCCCACATCCTGTTCATCTTAATCACTGTAAAGAGCAAACGTAAGTAAACGAACTTGAGAAAGATGATCTCTCCATCTGCTCTCCATTCACACACTCACGAAATCACAATTACTGTCATTGTCCTACAGAAAACAACGAGTTGCTGGCTATTGAAGCGCGCCACCACCGTGATACAGCGGCTTAGCCAGCTCCTTCATCTCCTGGTTCTCCTCTGAGTATTTAAGTTTGACAAACTCGACAGAGGCACGACTGTGTGAGCGGTGACGGCGATGCGATGCGAGCTGAGCAGGGCCAGCAGAACGTGTCAGAGGAGATGACCTTGTAAATCAACTAGCTATCATAATCCCTCCCTGCGGGGCCTGAAATGAAACATGTCATTTCACTGCTGTGGCTGCTTTTTTATGTCACTGTTGAATATGATGGAGGAAAGGTGCATTGAGACACTCATGCCCAAACACACACTGTGTGTAACACTGCTGTGTTGGATATTCTCCTGAATGCCAATACTGATGAGGTTAGCGATGAGTATTAATACCTGTCAGGTAAAGGCTTTGCTGCAGTGGAGGAGAGGGCAAACGGTCATGAAGAGTGGGGAAAAGATTATTATCCCCATTAAGATGCCATGACGCCACTCCACCATCTATCAGTCCACCTCTCCCCCTCCGTCAGCCTGTCTCTGGATTCCTTCAGCACTCTGCACTTCCCCTTGAATTTGATGGATTTCCTCACTCTCTACTCTTCTCTGCTCCACTTTCTTGTTCTTCTAATTTTACAAAATTTCAGTCTTTTGTGTCAGTCGAATTTTTCTCTCCACGTGTTCTGCAAAACTTCTGTCTTCAAATACTCAATCTAGCTATTAGCTCTGAAATGTGTGTGTGTGTGTGTGTGTGTGTAGCAGCCTTGATTGCGAAGCTGATACTTGATTGACGAGGGTGATGTTCACAAACTTTAACTCTGGAAAGCTGCTCCAAATCAACAAATGATGAAACGAGGCACTTGTAGTAAACACGGGCCTGTTTTTTTTTTTTTCTTCTTGGTTTTTCGTCTCGTGGAGCGTCGCCTCTGCTGATTGCTTTATTGAGCTGCTTGTTTGTGTCTTCTCCCTGTGAGTAAGTGAAGGATCTGTGAGCTAATAAATGAGTAACCGGTTGAGTGAACAAGTGACTGACTAGGTGTGGATGTGGGGGGACTGATGGACTTGATGACTGAGAGGATGTGCGAATGAGATAAACAGCTTGATCCCACTTCACAACACTGCACTTGGCACCTGTGAATGAGCTTCACTTTGATCAGCGTTGCGCTCTTGCAGCCCGCGTTGCTCCTCTGCCTCCCTGCTGCTCCACTTCTCCCACAGATGATGACGGGGCCCAGGGGCTCCACATCAGAGGACCTGAGAGTACTGCGTGTATGTTTGTGTGTGGATGTCTGTCAGGGTGGAGACCTGGCTACAGGGCCCTCCAGGTGAACAACCATCCGGAGAGTGACACGCGCCGACATCTGTTTATCCAATAAACAACATTAAAATTACATGGCACATCAAGCGGAGGGGGGGACGATTAACTCGCAAGGAGCTGGTTTAACATCAAACTGTGGGAGAGTTGAGATCTGCCATTCACGCCGTCATCAACTTGTCATGAAAAGTTCTTCAAGTTCAATGTGCACGACAGCCAAGAGCTAAACTGATCTGAGCTTTCACGTTTCTGACATCCTCACCAGAGCGCTGCCACTAGCTGGTGGCAGTTCAGAAACTGCCCAAACTTTTTCATAAGTAGCCTTGTCTAAATGTGGGAGGAGGACCGACCTTACTCCCTGGCAGATGGTTCATGTTCCATGTACCAGATGTAATAACAAAAGGACATGTAAAAACACATACTTTATTTATGTAAAATGTAATTCCTTTCCCACTTTGCACAGCTGACCATGAAAATTAAAATGACCCATCTAAAAGTTTGTTGAGGCTACAATCAACCAAGCACGGAGAATGTATTTCGAGCGTAATGTGATGTGGGATAGTTGAACAGACAATTTCAGCACAACGAAATGCTGTCTTCGATTTAGATATTCTTTATTGCTCGCACTAAAAATAGAAGTGAGTGTTCCACTGCATTCCAAATCAAATTACAGCTGCAAATCTCTTCAGGAAAAAAAACAGCCATGTTATTTTTTATAATATTGTTGAGATCTATTGAAAACTGGCCTTTCCCTTTTAGTCTGGGAGAGCAAGTAAGACTGATGAGATTTAGCATCAAGCCAGACATTCTCTTTGCATTTAACTGGCATTACATTCATTTTGATGAATGTTGTGTTTGTTTTGCTTTCTTTAAATTATATTTTACCCCTTAATGGACCCACAGAATCGTTATCGTGGGACAGAAGGCAACCTTGGCTGTAAAATCGCATGAGGAAATTGCTCTGTCAAATGTCATTAAAAAAAATTTCTGAAGGTTCTTTAGCGAAAAAGGCACGACCCCAGAGAGCAGCATGCTTCTAACTGAGTGGCTGCTGTGCAGTGGAAATGGGTTTTGATAAAAATATCAATGCTGTGTTCATTAAAATTCAACCTGATATGATTTTAATCACAAGTTTGTCATCAAAAGTTTTACAGTTAAGTTACTTAAGTTAAGAGTGACTTTTTTTTTGGTCTCAGTATGACAGACATTTGGAACGACTGATTAAAAACAATTCTTTTAATTCAGCCATTGCTAATGTGACTTTATTTCTAACTCTTGGCTTTTTTATTTTTGTCTGGCGAGGAACTCCTGCTGATTATTTTACACAATTAAAAAAAAAAAAAAAAGAAATGTAGGACACAGGTTGTCTGCTTTAAAGTTTAAAAATCAGCTTCGGGTGTTTGATACATCACAGCCAAGTCGCTGCATTGTCACGTCTCCTAAGCAACACTTCAGGGAGCCTGGAGTTCTACTTCCCTCAAAATCAAATTTGTTTCTCAGAAAGCCTTTTGTGAATGTTTTTTTCCTCATTTTTCAGAATTTCTGTTCCTCTTTTACTCTGATTAAGGGCCTTGATGTATTCATGAAGGAGATGAAAACCAAATCCATTTTTATATCCTCTAGTTAACAACTGCAAAAAAGAAATGGAAAAAAAAGTAGCAGCTGTAATCTTTCCCGGGGACTTTCTAGTCTCATAGACTGGCAGCAAGCTTGTGACCGGCATCTTCAACAATAATCAATGCCCTTAGGGATGAAGCTGCTGAAGTGGAGCCATTTACAGAGCTTGTATTGTGCAACAAGTACCATATGTCTGAATATGAATGTAGCGTGTAGCCGCTGAAATGATTTGTGCCTTTTAATCGCAGGCAATCCCAGAGGGCTTGGACAGCAAGGTGTCCATGACTGTACAGTACTTCCTATGTCCATGTCCCAGACTATCACTTACCCTCATTACTAATCCACTACACCGATGACATGCATCCCCAGGGCCACAGAGTCAGTCAATAGGAGAGCTGAGGGGAGTGACTGGGATTTTCTGGAGAATAATGCATGTTCTGAGATGATTAAAATCCCAAAGTCTTAAGAACTATTCCTGCTGCGGTCACCCATGCATGGCGTTGTGCCCTCAAATCATATTTGATAGAACTTTACATCACCTCTCATGTAAACCCACAAAAAGTGAAAATTGCCTCATTTCCCTTCACCAGTAGAGTTTGTCTTTCAGTTTTCCCCCCAGCTGGGTCATGTTCAACATCGCACACCCACAGCAAACTGAGGCGCTCTCTCTCTCTCACCTCGCTGTCTGCCTACAGGCTAAATTGGCGAATTCACCGAGAAGTCTCGTTTCTCGTTTCCATCACTGCCGATGGGAGCCAGGGACAATTAAAACCTGTGTCTACTGCAGAGTCATTTGATCCAGGGGGTGAGTGCGGATCGCATCAATTCCCAATGAAGACAAGAGCCAGATGTTTAGCAGGTGTCAGTTGGGTTATTGTCTCGTGAAAAGGGGCCTGAGCTGGCACAACCACTGTATTTGAATTGTTAACCATTAAGAACCAACGTTATTGTTTAGAGCTGTGGAAGCTGATGACCTGTGAGAATTGCTTTCCAGGTTACCCAGCTGGAGAAGTTATGAAATACAAATCACACTTCAAGCAAGCTAAATTATTTTCTTTATAAAAAAAAAAAAAAAAAAAAAATTGATATGCATACAAACACACGCCATCGGAAATGTGGGCAGCAGGGAGGGAGCGGTCAGTAACAGGGCAGCAATGAAAAGTTTGCACTTTGGCAGCGCAGAGCAGCACAACAACACAGGATCAGTCTCTCAGTGCAAACCGGTGCAGATGGGATCTCAGTGATAAAAGGAGGCTGTGTTTGATCTGTGCTGGTTGAATGTGTCAGATGCCTACCTTTACTCCACAGGACGTGGAGGTAGTTCACATCCAGCGGCTGGTTGAGGATGATCAGACAGATCTTCAGCGTGCCTAAAAAGGGACAGAAGAAATAAGAGCATGATAAACAATTAGACAGTTAACAGAAGGTGACAGTCAAACAGCGGAAACTGTAAAGACCTCATTGTTTTCACGTTCCTACCGAAGCCTTTCAGAAACCGATTGCAGGTCGCTGTTTGTGGCACTGAATGTGCTAATTTTGAAGCACACTTAATGCAAAGCCATGATAATAGGGGCATCATTATGCTCCACGTGGAGAGCGGGAAAAGAGGATTACAGATGCAAAACATTTCAAAGCAGTCACGGTTTCATCAGAGTTCAAATCGTTTTTCACTCGATCCAGTGAAGCTGCAACTGGTTTGAGCCAAATTCTGCACCCTGCTTGACCATGACCTTAATATTTATTTTAAAAAAGGGCAGCACTCGGCTCATCGTGGCTCAATACTTTGCCCTTGGTGACACGGCATCTCTCTTTCCTCTCAGTGTACCTCCACGTCTCTCTGTCAAACCCTCTGTCCCTGTCATTGATTTACCATTTCATAAATCTATTTCCTCCCGTAACCCCCCGCATCCATCTTGCTTTTAGCTTCTCTTTGTGTTCTGCTGCTAATGCGGATCTCCTGACTAATGTTTCGGGGCTGTCAATTTTCTATTTGCAGGGGATGAAAAACAAAATTATCAGAGACTCTGCATTGATTGACGAAAGTAAAACAGAGCTGCTCTAAAAAACAGCCTTAATGACTAAACTAAAGCACGACTGTTCTTCCCCCTCACGTTCACACTTCACACTGCTCATTTATCTTTTCATGTCTGCTGTATGAATAATTTCTGCTCCATTTTTTTTGTTGCAGTCTTTTGTGGCAAACCCAAAATGCCATAAGCAAATCTGAAGATGCAACTCCCCCCTTTCTCTCTTGTAAACTATATTTATGTAAATTCATCCAAACTGGATCCCAGTCTCAGGGCTATTATCTACTGAGGCTTGCACCAGTAGTAGCAACAGGGACAGAGAAATAAGCCGAATATCATTTTGGTTTCTTGGAATTCTCTTCTCAAAAAGCGTATCAGGTATCAGGTTTGGAGGAAAAAAAATAATCCTTTAGGTGTATGACTTTGATGTTATTAAAAAATTCACTAGAAGGTCATCTCCAAGTGAAAGTCAACCCCAGACTGGTGTGGTTAAAGGCAGAGGGTAGGAAGGGAGGAGGATAAAGGGGAGACAGAGGGGGAGGCAAAGAAAGGAGAACACACAGAAGGCGAGAAGAGAGGGAGGGAGGAGTAGATTTGTCAGTCTTGTCTCTTAATTGGCTGGAGGTGTACAGAGAACAAAACACAAACTCAACCAGCCATGACTTTTCAGATAACCCTTTGTGAACACACACACACACAGCCTTTTGTGCAAAGAAATGTCACCTTGGGATGTTTTATAAAGTGCCAGACAGCATAAATAAATACCACAAAAACACACACAAAGGCAAAATCCAAGAAAATACGTCCACTAGCACATAAAATATTCCAAGAATTCGCATTTGTATAAGATGAATGCTAACTGTGCACACTATGTGTTTTGAAACGCATATATCCAGGGGCTGCTTTCCTATTCTCCTTCGAGAGTCGAGATAAGCAGTTCCTCTGAGGGATTCAAATAAAGAAGACATAGAAATACACTCTTGACTTGTCTAACAGGGTACAAGTGCTTCATATTGGAAAGATGTTTTAAAATGTACAGTTCAAGGAATCTCATACAGATCTTCTTTGATAGCAGGTGGTGATTATTTGCGCAACCTGTGAAATCGTCAGATAAGTCCGGGGTTTGAACAGTGACCACTGTAAGCCCATCGTGTTTGGCCCACACGTATAAGCAAACATTTGTCTCAATGGATGCCTCACAACAGCTGATATCAGCAGTGTGAGTGTGAGAGCCTCTTGACTGATGTTGGCCTTTGGCGTTATTGATTTTCCAGCTGTACAAGCAGTTCCGTGTTCCCACTCTGCACAAATCAGGCACATGCGAGAATTTAGACGAGCTTATGTTGATGTACAGAAGTGCAATTACAGTAGCCTTTGTAGTTTCACGTAATTGTTGTAGCGATTTATAACTTACAACAAGAATCGATGCGCTCAGAGATGGAGAGGAAAGGGGGAGAATGTGAGGGATTACAATGCAAAATATACTATCACAAATACATGGTAAATAATGTCGTGCTGAAAACCTATGGAGTCCCTTCAGTCATATGTTCCTGAGAGATTAGATGGGACTCTAGCAAACAGCCCTCTGGAGCCTGAGGTCAGCACCAGCGAGGTGTTAAAGCAGATCAATGGAGAATCATGCGCACATCGTTTGATTGACGCGCGGCCCAGAGCAATTTAGAAAAGAATAAATCATCACACCAGAGCAAACATCTACTGATAAATCGTGAAGGAAGGAGTCCTAAACAAATATTCATCAACGTGGGGTGTCTTTTTTTATCAAATTGTGGCTTTACTGTTGTCAAACATTTTGATTAAATACTAATTATCATTAAAAATGATTGATTTTTTATATATATATATATAAAACTCCTTTTCCTTCTTTTAATTTTCAGTTTCCTTATTCCACTCCAGCTGTCCCATCTCCCACTGCACTGATGCCTCTGCTGGTATCCCAGTGTCTGGCCCTGAATCATACTGGCACCATCCCAGTCCAACCTGAGGGTCTATCAGAGTAGGACATTGCTACTCCTGCGTTTGACCAGGTTTTTGCCCCAACACACCTCGAAGATCCAAATCCATTTCAATTCCAGTTCGCCACATTTGTTCGGTTGTTTCAGATTGCAGATGTACCACCCCCATTTGCATTTACTGGTCATTTATACCGATCCACACCAGTAGAAATATGTTAACTGTAGTAAACATGACTATGCATCACTCAAACCTGAGAGAACTAAACCAGCCTGTTCTCACTCCGGCTCAAGGAAATAGTATGAGAGAGGAGATTTAAAACTATATTGAGATGCTTTCCGGTTCTTAAAGCCATATATATCTTCCTATTGGTATCAAAATGTCAAATAAAACACCAGAAGAAGTGTAAAATATGGAGCCTTTAAATCATTTTGACAGCACTAACATAAATCAGCACTTGGCATAGACCGAAGCTTTCCTCGGCCAATATTTTTCCTCTGGTGGTGTGTTTTTCATGTGAATCATAAATGAATGTCAGGAAACAGACAAGAGAGGACGAGATATTTCATGTTTAACTACATTACAAGTTGACACAGGATTCTGCAGCAGTGTCTGGTTGACGGAAAGCAGCGGAACCAAACAACAATTCTTTGTATATAATAGAAGAGGTAAATGCCATAGATAAGTCTCTAAACAGCTCACCCTATTCTTACTGTATTGTCAAGGAGGTATTGATGTAGGTGTTTCTGTGTTCTGGGACAGGCACTACATGCGCCTGCTGTCTCCTCTACAGGCCAAACTGATGCATGATTCCCCTGACCTTTCCCTCTGTGTTTAAAACCTGCCCTTAGACTCACATCTGCTTTCCACACCCATACACACATCACCATGGAGGTCACATATACTTTGAGAGCAGTGGCTAATGCCAGCTTCCTCCTCAAGGCTGCCGGGCAGACAGTGCTGACCATCTGGAGCTTCTTATTTGTTCTTTTTTTTTTTTTTCTGAGAATCAACAGACTCTGAGTCTAATCATCACTGGGGAAATTAATCATCCAACAAACACTGCATATGTTCAAAAATAAGATATGAACTAGTCCAGTTTGAATAATATTGCATGCAAACAGGCAGCTGGGGTTCATTGATTTCCCCCAAATAACTCTTTATCAAACAATCACACTCCAGGATCTGAACTATGATATTTCTTTGCAATTTTGTTAAAAATATCCTATACCAACTAAAATATTGAATTATGTTGTTTATTTATGTGTCAGAAAGCCAGTACCAGACGGCAGGAGGCAGTCCAAAGGTGTCAACTCTTTATCCATGGCAAGGATCCACAGCAGCCCGTCTTCAATCAGCACTCGCACCCTAGACTGCAAACAATAGGAAAAGCAATGTTACTTATTTTTCCATTTTTCCTCTAGTTATTTTATTCATCTTGCAGGCAACATTTTCTCCTGCAGGCTCAAAATGCATGTGAGTGTAAAGTAAAACCGAGAAAGACTTGTTTTCTCATAGCCCTTCATCAAACCATCTTGTGTTGTCTTCTTTGTTTACAATTTCTGACAAGAAACCAAAACAGGCTCACTCTGGACAAAATAATAAATAGATGATAGATTGCAGCTCTGGCAGGCAAATACATTGCTCATGATGACGATAACGTCAACAAAAGGCCGTGTTGGGACACTCATTGTGCTACAAACCCCTGAAGCAGAGGCGTTTATGACAAAACAATTAGCGCTAAAACTATTTGTTATTTGGCTGATCTGTGAGATAACAGAAAATATTTATCAATAATTCATAGCCTGAGTGATTTATCAAATAAGAAGGGAATTTAGCTTGATTTTGTCATAAATCTCAATCATAAATCATTATAAATCTATTATGCTCTTGGTTTAGATTGTATGGGAAATGTAAATTGACATCATCATGGTGGTTAAAATGAGAAAAAAATGCAATTCCCTTAATCAGGAGGTTAACTGGAATGTTGGGTAACAATCATCATCCCAACAGACTCTCAGTTAAAAATGCCTCGACTGATGAACAATCGGCTTGTTGCTGCCATTTTAAACATTTGAGACTGAAACAAACATACAGCACCTTGCTCGCCTTCCAGATGAACAATCCAGGGAGCAGAGCCGAGCCATCCACAATCAAGAAAGAGAGGTCAGTTTGCAGATACCAGTCAGTTATAAATTAACTCTGGTTCAACTTTTAAAAACAGGTTACACCTCCTGTGATTATTGATTGAGCGTCTTTCTCTCCTCCCACCCACGTTCACAGACTACATGTTTTTATAGCTTACAACAGCTCAGACCAACATCTTCTGCAGACTTGTGGCTTCATAAGAGTTAGGATCATTGTTAGCAGCCACTGCATGAACTGCATGAATTACTTACTGTAGTATACTACACTGTGGCTGCATTTATGAGGCACATTAAGTGAACTTTAGCTGCCATTTAGTAGAATGACATAATCATTAAATTGCCTGCAGCTCTTCTTTGATCGCGGACAAGTATTAAGTTTTAAAAACATTTTTCCACAATCATAAATTATTAATGGAGCCCAGTAATCCCAAAGTACCACAATTCTAGAACAACTTCTCTTTGCACTATGATCTCAGCGTTTGTGTATTTTTATTTCACACAACTGCCACTGGTATTGATCATGTGGTCCTGTATTGTGATTCTGTTATTCTAACTTTTTTTTTTATTATTATTTGCTTATACTCATCTTTTAATTGTGTTAGTTACAGGGCTTTTTGATTTGTTTTTTAATGTTTTTCTTTGTTTTGTTTTTTTAATTTAGTGTATTTCTAACAATATAAATCCATGAACTAAATATAATATTATAAAATATGTGTGGGTTATGGGACATCAACCAGTGCAGTTGATGTGTACATAATTCTACGTTAGTTGTCCTTCCACATTCATATGAGGTCCCTTTGACCTTTATATCTGACCACAGTAATGTAATCAGTCATTCTCTCAGTACCAAAACATCTGTCTTTGACCTTTAACCACAGAATTCTAATCAGTAAAGTGTGAGTCCAAGACAATGGACGTGCCAGATTTGACAGAAATCCAATGAGGTTACTGATTAACGATTTCCCCACCGGCTTTTGTTGATGTTATGTTTGCTTTAAATCATTGCCTCGTGCGTGCGTCCCTATTCGCACTTGACCTATGACGTACATCCGCACGTGCGTACACCTGCACGTTCATTCATTCATTAACAACACGTGCGGGCGGACTTATATCCAGGTTACATCCGGACCACAACACGTGATCACGGTGCTTGTGAACACCGGCTGTCGCGGACGCACACCAAGTACCATGCAACAACCAAACCCCGGCTTGAGTCAACCACGCCACGAGCTGTTTGGCTCCACACTGCTTTTCAGTCACAGTCCACGTCACTGCTATTTGAACCACACGAGCTCATTTAAAACCTATCGTCACACACATGAGACGGAGCCCGGACAGCATCCTCACCGGCTCTTCATGCAGCCTCGCTCCGCAGAGACCACCATTCAACGCCGCTGTGTGCGAATGGACCCCGCCGCTTCACGTCGTTCACCGGTAAAAAAAACCTTATTATTTCGACACGACACAACCCACACACCAAGGCTGGGGTTCACCGCCGACAAGCGACTTCACTTTCAGAAGGTGTTATGGCTGCATTTTGTTGAAATTCAGGAAAAACGTGTAAAGTGTAACTACTTCCGCCATGTGCAAACATAAACAGTCGACGAGAGCTGACAGAGAAGAGGGGCAGGAGAGGGGTGGGGGTTTAGCTATGGGGACATCTAGAGGCTCACAGTGGAACTGGCTCTCACTCACATCCTGTCTCGTTTTTAAAGAGGGTGCCGGCTCTCGAGCAAATTAAGAAATAGTTAAATTTCACTCGAAGTCCCATTCACAGGAAATGATGTTAATAAGTGAGCCAGTATTCCAATCACTGCTTTCTCTCTCCACTGTAAACACCATCAAAACACTGAACAGCTGTCTACTCATTCACATCAAAACCACAACTGACGTCCTGCCAATAAGAGGAAAACACAAAAATCTTGTAAATGATATTCTCTCAGACTGATGTGGCTGTGGTTAATGTTTTAGAGAATTTTTTTAGATACTTTTTTTTTTAGAATGTCAATTCTGGATTAACCAGTGGAACTGAAGTCTTAATGTTTAATTCTAATTTAGTTCAGTGGCACATTAATAATCAGACCATTAAATGCTTCGCTGACCCCACCCACGCACCAGGTTATTAAGT
Organism: Pseudorhombus dupliciocellatus; assembly: GCA_016785235.1. Classification (NCBI taxonomy): domain Eukaryota; kingdom Metazoa; phylum Chordata; class Actinopteri; order Pleuronectiformes; family Paralichthyidae; genus Pseudorhombus; species Pseudorhombus dupliciocellatus. The sequence goes on from JAFBJW010000068.1 coordinate 1,650,203, forward strand.
GTCTCAAGGCAAAGCCAAGACAGTGGGGAGGATGATCCAGGACATACAATCATTATCAATATTAGATTATTAGCAATTTGCCTGAGAAATCCCTGCAGTACAGGGCTGCAGCAACTTTTAAAGACATTGGCTAAATTATCAGGGGGCATTGCATTCATACTTGAATCTTAACAATTACTCTTTTTTGCATAGGATAACTGTTTGTAAAATAATTTTGCCAGATGATAAGTTTTGATCTTTTTTACCTTTTTTGCCAAACTCTGGGTGCCACCTCCTATAGACTCTGGAGATTAGAGCTGAGGGGCTCTTGCTGCTTCTCTGACAAGAGCTTGTTGTGCGTCTGAGCCTCAGTGAGGACCTCCGAGTTGCTGGTGGTTGGAGTCATTCAAAATTTGTTTAAAAGTCAATTCACAGCAGCACAGAGACATAACGAGCACAGCACTATAACCCGTGATGGACAGCAGTGGAGGAACGATGCTTACCCTGTGCACTCGTTGTATAAAGGTTATTATACCTACGCCACGCGCTATTTGACCTACTCCTTCTCTCTCTCTCATGCACATTCTGATGCCCAATGCTTGACATGTCCTCTGACAGCAGTAGAAACAGTGGGATGTGAGAAACAAAATGTCTCTCAAGGTGAATCCCCTCTCGAGGCTCATTAAAACAAATGCTCTCTCATCGGGCAGCACTTACGGCTGCAGAAATCCTGTTCACACCTTTTTACCGACGCGCTCAGGCTACACGCCGCACGCACGGCCATGCCCGGGTGCACAGGGAAGTCATTCGTTCTGCGGACATGCATTATAAATACTTCTATGAATAAATTCCCGGATGAGAGCTTAGTGGATATTTATTTATTTATTTTATTGTTTCATTTATTTATTCCTACCCCTGTCCCTTCCTTGTCCCTTCTCTTTCTTCTGTTCTCTGTCTTATTTTTCTAATGATTCCCGTAGCATGTGCAGTTTGGCTCCACGTCTCTGCTCCACTCTGGCTCTATTCAGAGTTCGCTAATAATATATTTTTCCCTCGCTATTCAAGAGGAGGTCAATAGTGTAAAGAGAAAGTAGGTCAGATGTGGAAATAAAAATAAAAAAATAAATCGAAGTAAAGACTAGAATGCAGCCATTTGTTTGGAGGCAGGGAATAATTACACGGCCAAAAATCAAAAGGGAGATTTATGAACGTTTGTTCTATTAAACAGTTTGAGCGGCCGCTGAATTCAGCACTGCAGCTGCTGCTTGTGCCGACTGCTGTGCAGCCACACGTTGATCAAGACCAGACAAACATTTTCCGGGGATCTGTTGTTATTCCACACTTGGAGTTGCATATCATGTAAACATCATTAAGCTTCATTTGATTATATCAGTCAGGCTGAACTTAGATGATTAACTGTGTGAAACGCTTCTTTAAAGGCCCCGTACATTTTCATAGCCAAGCTCTATATTTAGTTCTCTTATCATTGCGTTATATTCATATTTCTGCAGGGCTGCCTACGTGGGAGAGTTTCTTGGCCATGCGCAGGGACTTCCTGGTGTCTTGTCAGCACTGTGCAGTTGACAGGAAACCGGCAGAGACTCTTGGCAGTCACTGAAGTTTCGCCGCGTGTGTATTTTTGTATAGACTAAATAAATTAGAATATAACATTTCAGTTTGTGAACTTTACAAGCGCTCGCTGGCGGATTTTTAACCTTTAGACGGAGCTGCTCCTCCTGTTTCTGGTTTAAATGCCAAGTTAAGCAAACTGTGGTGCATTTAGTTTCTTCCCCTCTGCACAGAAGGGAAAAATCAAAACCTCTAAATTAAGGCTGAAATCATTTTTGACAACGTGGCATCTTGGATTCTTTTAAAAAATGCAGATTTCTATATTTTCCCCACGAGGCCCGTCTCCTCTCTTCCAGTCAAACTGAAGAGACAATGGGCTCCCATTGAACGCACACTGAGGAAATTCCTACAGCTGGCAGGTGGCTGAGCCCAGAAAAAAAGCAAAGAAAAACACTACTCGTGAGTTGTGAACCTCTGCCAGGCATTCATTTGCTGCCGTTCTTTCCACTCGCACAAGGTTATAATCGAAGTGGTTCATGATCTCCTGCCAATTGCTTTTTAATCATGTCTTTGCAGAACATTGTGATGGGTCTCTAGGTTTTGGCTATCTGTCTCGTGCAGCTAATTACCTTCGCTGTTTGGCACATCAGAACCGGAGGGGCCACTGCCAATCTCGCACCTGAGAGAGAACAGCAGTCGCTGAAGCCAGAGACCACCGATGCGTCTTCCTTAAATTCCCACCTGCTTTCTCACATCTCCTGTTTTTTTAATTTTGTTTGCTCCACAAGGTCGCATCACGGGGAAGTGTGTTTGCTTTTACTTCATTTTAATATCTGCTCTCAGCAGATACACGGGTCACCTCATTACCCCGCTCCCCCCGCCGGCAGATAACACCTGTTACTGAGTCAAAGAATCAAAGACCAGCGCAAATTCATACCGTCCTCTGTAATACTTCCAGTCATTACCTTAAGTCCATTCTGTCATCCCCCCCTCCCCTGTTCTTCTTTGTCTTTCCTTTATTCCTTTTTCTCTGTATTCGCCAGCATTCAGCTTTTACTTGGCCTCATTGTGCCCATCTGACACCGCAGCCGCTTTGTCTTGTGCCGATCAAATTATCCCCTCTGCTTGTGGCCGCTTGGAGGAATTTCAGACACATCAGGAATCTCGGTCGGCCGTCGTCAGGCTCCTGCACGGTTCTCTCACTGCTTTTTCATGAAAAGGAAGAAAAACCTACAAAATTGAGCTTAACTGAATTTAAGGGATTGAAAACTTTAATCAGAGTGTAGGTCAATGCTTGTCCTGTATTTTCTTATGCTTTTACAAAAAATTTTTGTGAGGTACAAACATTTCCCAGTGGGATAACGCATGTTCAGGTGCCTCCATAAGACTCTGGTTTATTGACGCTCTTAGAACAAGGAAAGACACAGTGACGTTGGAGAGGATGTGGCCGAACGTTTAACTCCCATGGTGCAGGCTGCTGATTATTGACAACTTGTCAGGTTCTTCCCCGTAGCGTTACTTTGGTGCATTTAATCCCCCCCCAGAGGCAACCTGTCATATATCTGGGGGAAACTGGTGGATTTCTCTTTGCTCCTGATGTCCTTGCCTAAGGGCTGGTGTGCGTCACCTGCCTGTCCAGGAGCACGGATAAAGAGCGACCTTGAGTGTGGGGCCGTGTGGCACCATTCCAACAGCGAATATCTGTTGAAGAGGCCGATGGATTCGCCTTTAGAGAAGACTGGGGCTGGGAGCTTAGTTCTGAGTAGTCACCCCCCCCCCGCCCCCCACTGCTATGGGTTATTTAACATTCAAGCTACAGATTCTGCACATCCATCCTGTGGGCCGATGCATACATTACCTGATGCTGTGTAAAGACTGACCATCCAGAGACTGCTGGAGGGGTTCATGGGGGAGCGGCTGCGAGGGCCCTGCCAGGCGCCGGGGGCCTGCAAGGGATGATGCAGATGGCGCCCGGTGATGCCACGGGGGAGGAGATTTCTGAGCTGTCTCCGTGGAGCTGATACCAACTGGGGATTGGCAGGAGGGGGAACATGGAGGCACACTTTCTGTGGTGTGTGTGTGAGGGCTATTTTACAGAGACAGAGAGAGACTCATGGACAGCGGCAGAAAGACAGCACAGGGAACACTTTGATTTAAAATAAATATTGGTATGACAACCTGCGCAAACCTGATACCTGTGAAAGGGACGACTGGGAGAAGACACTGCAGTTTTGGGAGTTGTGATCAAAACATCTTGTGCTGTTCAAAAACTTTCTTTTCGTCAGAGCCTGATAAAAGCACGATAGTCTCATAACATGAAAACAGTTAAAAAGAAATTCATCTCATATCTTTCATACATTCTGTCTGGGTCTAGGAGCTGCTCTGTCTTGTTTTCAAACTTCTCTTTAAACTCCCAGCGCTCCCTCCCCTCCTCAGTGTCTGACACGCCCTCCATCTATCTCACTTTCTCCGGTGATCTCTCTTTCCCTCTTCCGACTTCATTCTTTCCTGAAAACACCATTGATCTTTCACTCCCTCGCCTGCCCAGTCTCTGGGGCCTCGCGTTGTCTAAACACAGAAACTCTGACAATGAATCAATTGGTTTAATGAATGAAGTGTCTCCAAGTCCTCGCGCCGTGCCTCTGAAGTATCCTCCGAAACCGTCCCATTCTCACCTTGTGTCACTCTTTCTCCCTGGATTTGCGCTGTCTCTTGTAAATCCTGCCAATCTTCAGTGACCTTAATCAAATTCAACCGTGTGTCGTCGCTCTCTCTCTGTCGCCCCATATAAAAAACGGATTTCTCGTCCCTCCCCTGCTGTTAATTAAAATACAGGATTGATTCTTAATAACTTCTTTTCTTAAAAGAAAACCAGACACTTGGAATCTCCCTAATTAAACTAAAGTAAAATAGCAAGGTTCAGTCAGGATGTGGGACAGAATGATTGGGTTTTTGATTTTTTTATCGTGTCGCCAGTCGTGTTGGAAAATTGAGGAAAAGCATCAAAAGTAAATAAATATTGCAAGTAAATTGTTTAGAACGGCGACTGAGCGTCTGTCTTGCATTTATCAACAATATCTTATTTATGCTATAATATGTCATGTCGTTTGATAGGTCACTGACTCGACAGTCAACCTGACTTACATCAGTTTGCAGTCCTCCTGGAGAGGTCCGTTCTCCAGTTTAATAAGAACCGTCTTTTTTTGGAATGTGGCGATCTCAGCATCATGAAGTGTGCAGTCCACCTGTTCTTGAGGATTATAAAGCGTGACAGAAGTTCAGTGGGGGGCTCTGGAGGTGGAGTTCATCCAGACAGCCCCCCCCCCACACACACACACCATTTTGTGTGCTAACATGTCCTTGGGCAAGACACCGAACCCCAAATTGCCCCTGACGGCTGTGTCGGCAGCGTTGGCTGGAGAAGGCGTGTATGAATGTGTGGGTGAATGGACGGCTGTAGAGGACATGACTGAGTCATCAAGACCAGAGCAGCCCTTTATAAATACAGACCATTTCCCATTTAGTCTCACACAGTGAGAAGTTAACCTCCTATGTTTCAAATACTGATGCCATCGCTGGTCAAAGGAATAAAACGTCTCCCTGCTCATTAATGCGTGCGGCGGCCCACTTCCTTCCATGTTTGCACTCTACAGTGTACTGCAGTATTTGTTCATTTACTTCAGTGATGATGCAGAGTGATGGGTCTGAAGTGTTAGTTAACCAACCAAAGGCTGATTTCGAATTATTGTTCCCTGGTGAGCAGGAAATGAGCCTATTCCCCTGTTAAATTAGGCAATAAAACATGCAACATGATAAAATAAGAACAGGAAGGCACCTGCAAAATCGTGAAGTTGCTGAATAGAGTAAAAAACTTGGCAAAGTAGGACGTGCACACAGCAGCGCAGTTATTCCAAACAGCCGACGGTCAGAGGGGGCAACAATGCGACGTACAGGTGATGGAAGAGTAACTTCTCTTTGTGTCATGCAAGGTTTTGGAGCCTAGAAGATTCGGACCAATGTTCAAGTTTGCGTAAATATTTCCACTAGTTTTGGTTTCACTCGTTGTTCATTCCTGGGCTGTACCCAGACTTGACATCGATTGGTTTTGTATAAGGGGCGTGTCTGACGTCAGCGTGTTTTCAATTAGTGAGCTAATCGAAGGGAAAAAGTAAATGAATTATAATCAGCAGTGAAATTCGTTTGTGCACTAAGTGAACGTGAGTGCATTAGTCGTTCCACACCGTCGATGTGTCATGTGCTAGTTGATCTTCGGGGTCAGAGATTAATCAACCAAGATAACAAAATCAAACAATATGTCCGGTGTTTTTTCATGTAATAAAAAATTCAATTAGCCGACAGCAAAATGAAAGATATTTATCTCATGGAAGAGCACAGTTAACTGTCCCTAATGAAACTGAGATCACAGTCACAAGAATATACTGTCACCCATAAAAGAATAATAAAACCCTCTTAATCATCCCTCTGGTGAGCTGTTAAAACTCTGCTGTCCTACGAGCAGTCGACGACCACCTCTGAGCCTCAGACCCTCGGAACAGTTCCAACTCTCGTGAAAGACAAAATACGAGAAGGCAGGAATGTAAATGAGGCTGGATCACTGCAAGAATGGAAGTCCATTCATTGTTGAAGTCGAATGTAGTTTTAACTGAAAATCATGCACAGAATTTTGTATTCATGATTGACGGTTAATTCAGACGCCCGCTGCTGGGATTTAGTTACATGCAAGCTCGACCTGTTGAAATTGATGAAAAGGATTCTCAAATTGAGAATCTGCAACTGGAATTGTGTTTGTTAATCACTGTACAGTCACACATGCCAACTGCTCCCTTCTTCTGCATCTTCTATGTGTGGATGCTCGCTTTATCCCTGAAATATTCTTGTTATTTGAGCTTTTACACTTGTGCTGTGTTCTCACGTGCTCTCAGAGAATGTGAGCTCGGACTGATTTCCAGAGTTCAGTGCATGAGGGCAGACAGTGGGATTGAGTTGCAGAATGTTGCATGGATCGAGTGGTTTTGTTAGGAGTGGTTTTCATCCATCACACGAAAGTTTTGTTAATCTGCTCAAAAAGAAAAAAAAAAAAAATACATGCGATCTTCAGTATAGCAAAATTGCACTGCAAGAACTTTTTGGTCCGGATGACAATATTAGAACTAATTTATTTCAACATATTGCATTCAGCTTTATGAGATTCACTCATATATTCTATAACAAATGAGTGTAAATGTACACAGTTTCTAGTGACATGTATTTATGTCCACACACTGGCTCCAGAATTATTAAAAATTCAGGAGCTCAACTCAAACGAAAACCAACGGCTCTCCTAACGTGTCTGCTGCCATCCTCCTGGGAGGGCTATTTGCCATTCCTATGTTTTTCTTACCTTCTTACTGTCTCTGCTTTCCTTCACGGCTCAGAGGGATTTTTTTTCATGCTAAATGGAGCAGTGTAATCTCTGGGGGAGGGATACTCTGGGGTTATTTGTGTGTGTGTGTGTGTGTGTGTGTGTGTGTGTGTGTGTGTGTGTGGGATGATCTTTACATAGTAAAAGGCAGTGTGTTGCAATCTTCTTCAGACCTCTTAACACAGCAGCTGCATGGCTAATTTAACCTAAGAGACATGACAAGAGAAGGGAAACAGCTTTGGATTATTCCTTGTGTCCAGGTGCATGTCTGATGAGAAAGAGGGAGACAGAACGCGTGACTTCAAATTAACACGTCAACATAATACACGTGGACGAGTTCTTCATATTTCTGTAGTTTTTGTGTTAGATTGCTCTTATTCAAATAGTCTTTACCAAGGAACTGATTTTCTGCGGCAGTGGACCATTTAAATCCAACCCCTCACTGTATTGCCATGGGTTACAGTAATTGAAAGAACACGGGTTGGACAGATGTCACAGAGTCTGCGAGCCAGATCCCAGAAAGGCCCTCTCATTGAGGGCTTTTATTATGTGGTCTAAGGTTTTGGAGGAGTGGGCACCCCCTGTTAGTCCTACACACAAACACACACACACACACACACACTTCACACCAAGAAAGCTGCTTAGTGCAAATACACACCAGACTTTTACTGCTGGAGCCTGAGTGGAGCAGATGAGGGTCAGGAACATCGCCTCCAGCTTCTCTTTAGAACACTTTTCTGGGCAGGATAAATAAATGTTGCTCCTCTGCCCCTTGTCCCGATTTCCATAGCATGTCCAGGGATTCGAACTGGTAATCTTCTGGCCTCAAATTCGCGTCTCTAATCTTCTGGTTGGCACTGCCCCGAAATGTATGCGTGCAAAAAGTGTGAGAGACCTGTGAAATCCTCTCACCTCAGTGCCAAGCAGGGAGGACCTGTGACAGAACAGCAATGTAATAACTTCCCCTCTTCATGAAATGTGTCCTCGGGCCGTGGTTTGAATCTTCAATCAGGATGTGCTCTCACGGCTCGAGCTTAAAACTCATTAAAGTATGAGGCGCAGGCTTTTTCGTTTCGTTTAGGAGGATCCTCAGATTACGTGGGCTTGAATTTCGCCATCTACGTGCAGCTTTAAATTCTTATCCAAACTGATTAATCAAATTGTGTCATGAAACCTGTTTTCTGGAAATTAAAAGTCACTGAGAGACGGAGGAGAGAAAAGTGGCAGGGCGGCTCTCCAGTTCCATTGTGCTGTAACGTGCGTCCTCCAACTGAATTTGAGGTTTGACAAAACATTTCACTCATCCATGGCCACATTGCTATTGCTCCATGGACTTTGATTCTACAGCTAACTGTGCCCTGCCCACCTGTTTGTACTTTAGCCTTCAGAAAAAAAGAACTGTTTTTTTTTTTTTAAGAGACACTCAAAGCACCGAGCACCGATTGGTGCAGCACTGCAAGAATCTTCTTCACCTCCTGAAGGAAGTGTGTTTGGTTTTCATCTCTGTGACATGATTTCCGTCTGAAGATCACGACTGCACACACTCTTCCTCTGGTGGTATTTGCATCCAGGATATTTTGGCTGGATTTCTTGATAGTAGGGTCAGTCTATGACTCAAAGTCAACAGTTGGGATTGTCTAAATACATAAGACATAGCAGCTCAGTCTCTCATACCCCGTTTTACGACAGGGTCAGAGCAGAGTTCCTAATTCTTTCCCCTCTGTTGTCTTTCCTTTCCTCTGGCCAGCATGAAGTGACAATAAGTGTTTATAGGACAGGACGTGATCAGCTATTTTACAGCTGAGAATTCTGAAATGCTTTATCATAGTCAGACAGCTCTCCTTGTGGCTGTGTGGCTTTTCCCTGCCTTCCTCCAGATGTCTAAAGACATGCTGCTTAGGTTAATTGGAGGCTCTTTCAGAGCCCTAGGGTTAGGGCGAATGGTTGTTTGTCTCTGTATGTCAGTCTTCTGAAAGACCGGGGGTCTGTTCACTGTCTGCGAGGAGTGTCCCCAGCCCCCTGTGACACTCCTAGATAATTAATGAATGCATTTATTGGAGGTGCCCCGCAAGAATTCTCCGTCCCCTCGGAGCCGAGCTCCAGACTGTAGTTCATCATTTAGAGAGGACCAGGCCATTCAAAGTTTGAGGAAGTGAATTTTAACATCATTAATCCAAGTAGCTGCCACTTTTTTCTTTTTTTCCCATTGATTTAATATATTTATTACACTATTTTTTAAAATTGGTTTATTCTGGGGCTGCCCTGGTACGTGGTCTTTGCTTTTTTCTATCTCACAAGTGGAAACACACATACAGTGCAGACTACTTCATCCTGTGGATAATCAGGCAATAGCTGCTGGCTCGGGCCAAGGGTGAAAAAACATATCTAGGACTACAATGCAAAATGCTGAACTCTTCCTTTAATCATATGTTTTTTTTGGATCTTGCATTTCCAGGCACTTGGGATATAATAAACAACTTGAATACATTTTTCTTACACCCCCCCCCCGCTGCTAAAAGCAGCAGCACAACCCTTGCTGTCCACTCCACTGACCTAGTTTACTGCATGTTTATTTTTCTCAGTAGTGTCTTTCTATTTTAGGGAAATGCCAAAAAATTTGCGAAGCATCTGGAGCAAATTTGGTAAAAATGTACAAGGCCTGCAGCCCTTGTTGTCACCAAATATTTTCTTTGAGCAAGGCATTGAAACCCTGCAGGCTGAGGTTGAGTTATTAAGCACATGTCGAGCTTCTCATGCGGTTTGACACCGTCTCTTCTCAGGCTCTTTTACTGCCCTTTGTCGGCTGGCACAATTGATCGACATACTTGCCTTGCATCGCTTTCTGCCGAGCTGATGCTCCAGCAACTACAGAATTACGTGGCTCTGTACCAGGAACGAGGCAAATCAATAGCTAATGAGGATGTGTAAATAAGAAGCAGTGTTGAGGGTATTTTCACGACCATATATTGTTTTTTTTTTCTCTCTCTCCAGCCATGTACCAATAACATTAAATATACAAAATAGACGAGAACAGGGGGAAGAAAAAAATGTCTACTCCAGACAGGCAGCATGGGGAAATTGTGATAAAAGCACTTGGCAGCGATCTTACATAACACACAGGACTGTGCCAACAAGAGGGTTTGTCAGCAGGGAGGCTAACAGGCTCTTTCCAGGCAGTTACCATGATTTCCTTATGCCCCATGATACAAAATGGAAAATATAGAGCACTATGTTGTGGAAACACCAGTGGGGAACTGTCGGGGAGGGCCAAATTTATCAGCGTTTTAAATGTTTTACGTTTGCCTCCTCAGTGAATCATCAGCCTCATCGAATTTAGATTGTTGATGATGAATATTAAAAATGTTTTCTTTATTTTGAAGGGCCCGGTTGTATATTCATGCAAATGATTGTCCTCACTCGACCTCCCGTTGCTCAGGCCGTGGTTATTTCTTCACAGTAAGGCAGGATTGCCATCGGAGGAGGTCGTGCCCTCCTGGAGAAACAAACTTGGACATAATACGTAGAAAAAATTTGGTGGCCTGTGGTGCTTTGTAAAAAAATAACAAAAAGTTGCTCAGTTATGTTTCTTCATTAAAGCTCAAAATAAACACGATTAGTTTACAAGCCTTCTATTCTCGTTGCACTTTCCATACCTCACTCTTGAGGGAGCTAGTTTTGTCCCTGAACAGTGGGGGGAACTTTTGAAGACAATTTATCTAGTTCTGGCTGTCGCAGCTAAATCAAGGTAGGGGTCCTTGAAGGAGTTCACCAGAATGTTATCATCCTGCAGGAGAGAAAGGCTGGAAAGAGTTAGAAGAGAGGGGGGGGGGGGCGTTCACAGTACTTTTAAAACAAACAAGTTCAAATCAAAATTAATATAGTCTCATGCCTCCTGATGTGCCAGCACACAGAGTTTGGGCACGAGGGCAGTGAATGCAGACGTCTGTCCAAAGGACGATGAGGAGGTGCAGTTGTGGTTGGAGGCCCTGTGTGTGTGTGTGTGGGTGGGTCGAATGCTTCCACGAGTAGCCAGAGGAATAAAATGTGTTTGGAGAGCAATTCTTAAGAGTGTGAATCAGTTAGGTCAGAGGCAAATAACAAAAGGTCGGAAAAGATATATTTGTCTATAATCTTGCAAGATAAATTGAGGACAATGAAAAGGAAACTGAATGGCTGAACTGACAACAAGGGAGGGAAAACATGGCTTAAATACTCGATTAAACAAGGCAAAGATAAAACTAACACGAGAAGTGGAGTGAACCCAAATGAGACATGCAAGGGAAAAAGGAAACAGAATTAGAATTAGAAATAAAGGCCTGTATCTAATGCAATCCTGTTACCTCCTGCAGTTGAGGTCACAATTTGAGGGCATGCAGTCATAAAGTAGCAGCCTGGACATTAGTGTCGGCTGTTTCTCCTGCAGCCGGCGCTTATGGGATGCTCTGCTCCAAATGTCAGCAGTCTCAGAAACTTATCTTGTAAAAAACACCTTTTCTAAATCATTTTTTGGGGGGCGGAGAAGAGAAGAAGACCGATGTAGGGGGTTTGACAGGATGACCAAGGCAATTCATCGCTGCCTGGCTCTCCTGTGGTCAATAAAGACTGTTGAAGAGCAGAACATTTTGGCCTTATCATCCAGAATTTCTCAGCTAGTCCGCCCGTGTAAGTATGCCTGCCAGCCACTGCCGTTACTGATTTTTTTTTTTCCACGCTGGAGGAGTGAGGCAGCAGTGCAGTCTAATGCAAAAAAGTAGAAATAGTAGAATTTGCGTTCGTTTGTTTTTGTATGGGCACAAAGACGAGTGCAGGAAGGGAGATACCTGTATAACAGGGAAAAATAGTGCCGGTTAGTTCATGTGACGGGTTCACTTCGAGAGAGAAATAATTTCGAGGCCGCGTCAGTCTGTGATTGTACAGTTTGCTCATCGCCTACCGCTGATATTGACTCCCCACAGACCTGCACACCAGATGATTTCTACCCTGCCTTATAATTTACCTGTTTTTTTTTTTTTTGCATCTCTGCCAGGCTCTAAAGCAGATATACATCATCACCATTACCCAAGAGAGCAAGTGATGGGAGATTATGATGATGTTGGGAAAATACAAGATGAAAAAACAGAATGATTGCTTTCCCCTGACTCTACATATAGAAAAAGAAATAACCGTTAAATCAAGTAAAAGATGAGAAATGGGCATTTCAAGTATCATCTGCGGAGTTCAAAAAGGCATCAACGCTGTAGGGAAATGCTACGTTATGCTCGCAATTGGATGTGAGCTGAGAAAAAAAAAAAAAAAAAAGCTGAATTCCTGAGATCATGCATTGATGCCCTTTTCATACCTTTTATTTCATGCTGAAAGATTTATTGCTTAAATATCTTGAAATTGGTCCCAAGATACATACGTGGCATCGAGAGGGCTGTTATGTTCCCAGAAAAGTCTGAGCGGTTACACAGGCATGATATGTATAAGAGAAAAAAGAATATGTTGATTATAAATTTGAACTGTACAATGAAAAAATATATTAGATGTTTTGATTTTTTAATATATGGTGGCATATGGAACTTTTCTTTAGCTTTATGAGGGAACCAAGCAGGTGAAAGCCTGTAATGATGATCCGTGGTATGGATGTGTGGCAGTTTTTTATTTCCAACACCCCAGTGTGTGACACAAGAGGACTTGTGGTTTATCAGTCCAGGCAATTTTTTTTTTTCTCCACAATCCCTCAGAGCCCAGATATTCAATCTAGACCCCACTGAAAACAATGGTAGTTCTTATTGTTTCTAAAACTCTGTGAAGTTGTCAGCTGCCAAACCCTGTTTGTGTCGAGGCGCAGCTACCCCGACTTTTTTTCCTCGGGTCTTTTTGAGGCAATTATTGAGCTGGACGTCCAAGTAACTAAGTGTGGACTGTCAGCGCAGTGTGTGTCAGCCTCCTTTGACGTCTTTCATTAATGAGCCCGTTCTGACCACGGTCCTGCTGTTACCTTCATGTCCTTTGGGAGGGGGACCAATCGAGACGCAGACGTGCTGGGCTTGAAAAATCCATCAGTGTCGCAGTTCTATTTGCACTCACTCTTGCTTCCATAGCTTCCATCATACCCCGTTCAAAGGCACATTAATCCCATATTGTTCATTCTCTCGCTCACAATCCGGAGCGGAGCAGGTGTCTGAAGCCTCCAAAATCCTCCTTCTCCCTCCATTCATCTGCATTGATTCAGGTGGATTTATAGGTGAAATTAAATAGGGATCAGAGCTTTTACCGTAATTTACCGGATCAGTCTGTTTCAAGGAAAGAAAGAGAGTGTTCGCATGTTGAAATGTTTTGCACATCAAAGCTAGGGAATTAAAAAAGGAATTTGCAGTGCAATAAATGTTGCTGATCCGGCCAGATTTAATCATGGCATATCTTCATAGAAACCAAATTTTCCTTTCTTCACCAAAGCAGCTCATTTGCTAATCAGATGCCAAACCCGCCAAGCACCTGACAGAGAATTTAAAACCTGCGTTCGCTTTCAGGCCCCTGCATTTATATTCCTGAGCGCCTGTTGAAAAATACATCTTCTGCCGTTTCCGCATCTATGGAATATGTACAAGTTCATTTATTTTTTTCTCCAGTGAAAGAAAGAACAACACTTTGAATACTGAATAAACATGAAGAGATTAAAAAGCTGAAATGAGCTGAATGTAGTACTCAGTACTTAAAAAAGAAATGTTGTAATTAACAAGTAATTAAAACCTAATGCTAAGATAGTTGGTCATTTTAAGATACTAACTTATCTTCAGTTACTTAATAATTGTGAAATTATTTGAGTTAAGTATTATCAGATATTAACTCATTTTCACTGGATAGGTCATTATTTTGAAAGGGTTTCTCAATAGTATGATATTGGATTTGTTTGTTTCCATAATGTTAGAAGATGTTTGTTTTAGACACAGGCCGACACAACCAGGGAAAGTGTAGTCGTAAAGCAACACATTTAAAACAACAATAAACCACACAAATACCAGTAAGCAACCCAGACCACGATTTGCAGGTGGAACCTATAATAGCTGCTTTTGAAGGTCTAACGTCTCTGCTCCAAACACTTTAAATCCCTTGTAATAGCGAGGAAAAGAAAAAACAATTCCTCCTTTCAACTGGAGCTTCAAACTCCTTTAAACTGTTCTGCTTAGAGGCCATTCAGTGACAGTACAGCCACACGACATCAATCACCCACTGCTTCTCATCTTTTCCGAGAACAGAGGAACAAATGGCTATTTTGACAATGTGTCTTCACCTACAGCGCCGAGGCATATCATTTTTTTAATGCCCTCTACATCTTTGGAATATGTTCTACATGGTTCACGATTCAAATGCATTGGTTCTGTTTTTTTCTTCTCGTTTTGTCGTACGGATTAAACTCAGAGGCGGAATGTAGGCATCAAAGCACAACGATAGTTTAATTTAAACGCGGAGGAAAGTGAGGGGGACCAGGAGCGCTTCACAAACCGTTAAATCATAAACAGAATGGATGGTTTAAGTTGTAGCCTCCCCCCACACACACAAAGAGCCTGTGGGTGGGCGGGTTAAACAGAAAGAAATTAGACACAGGCTGGATACTTTTAAAGTCCCATCTGGTACTCAGTCAAGCAGTCATGACACCAAATTAGCTTTTATGGCAAGGAGCAATTACTGAGAGAAAAGCTAACCGTGCTCAGCGTTCTGCGACCGTACCTGTCTTTAAAACCCGCGACACCATCTCTTTCACGATGGACCTACACATTCAGTTTTTTATTTCTTGTGTTTGTCTCTGACTCCTTCGTTCTCACTTATTCTTCCTATAGGCACACGTGGACGTACCCATGATCTTGCTATGACATCAATTTCTCGAGCGCCGTGACCAAAAGAAAAGCGAGAGCAGGAGCGAGATCGTAGAAGGAGGCAGGAGCGAAGGAATTAGAGTGTATAAGTGGCAAACGAGTATCTGCCGGTAAGAAATTCATTTTATGCATTGCACACTAAGCCGTGGCTCCTCATCCACCAGCTTTCTCTGTGGTCCCTTATGCATTTGGAACAATATTGGGTCACCCTCCCATAGACGCTAAGCCTCCGAATCTGTCTTCATGTCCCTGACTGCTTTTGTGTGTACTGCTGAGACAGCATGTAGCCCTCCACGATGAAATGGCAGGGTATTAAAAAGTATTAAGAAAGAGTCCGAGTTGGAACTGGATGTGATAAGAAATGAAAGTTTACGTCCAGCGCGGCTATCTTCGAGGATTTTCACTGAGAGAGGGATTAGTGCCAGGGCGGAGGGGGGGGTTCCTGGAGGTCAACGTGTGAAATTCTTCTGAAGATAACAGACAATTACGCTGATTTAAAAAAATCAGGAGAATTGTTCAATTGTACAGTGAGATATCAAAGTCCATTGTACTACCTCAGAAAAAGTGGGGGTCGTATCTTGATGCCACATGCCCAAACTCATATGCACATAAATGAATTTATCATCAAAGGTGATTCCTGTAGCCGTCCCAGTCATAATGAATTCCAAGTGTTTCTAATCAGAGGCAGATAACGCAGGCCCAGCTCTGATTAGCGCTTCCACATCCTCAGGGTTGACCACAGAGCGTCGACATTAGCAATCACCGGTGTTTACAAGGGCAAAATCTGACGCGGTTGGTCATTTACATGCTATTCACCCCCTGTAACTTCTGCATATATATGAGCCAATTACTGAGCCTCGGCCCTCAATGAGCACTCTTAGGCTGAGTTATGACTCGTCTCGATGAATGGCACGGCACAAATCTCAGATCGGCAGTTGAAGGTGGAAGTAGCAGAAGTAAAGCAGCAAAGTTTTGATGGTTCCAATCAATCTTGTTATGATTAGTCATTCGGTAATTACACTTGGTGATTTAAAGATTAGGGAGCTGTTCAGAACTTGGCACCTATGAAGAAAACAATCCTCCTAATGGGAGAAATGCGTACCAGTAGACAGACAGTTCCCAGCACACAGTCTCTGCTCTTCAGTACGAGAAGACTTTGAAAGTTTCAGTGTCCTTTTGTTTATTTTGGAATTCATTCAACACAGGAAATGCTTTAATCCCGTGTACTAAGGGGGGATGATGACAACTCTTGTCAGTTAGAGAAAGTTTCGCCTCCTCAAACTTTTCCTCTCCGACAGAAATCTGGCAGAGGCAGATGCATTATCAGCATTGTACAGCAAGCAGACGCTCTCCGCTGAAAAAAAAAAAAAGACAAAACAATTACAAACAAACATTGCTGAACCCTAAATCCAGACTTAAATTCATTCTTTAAGGACAAGGACTCCATCACCTTCAAGGTATTATACGCTGGTGGAAATACAGTCATTGTGAATCCCCAGTTGCTAAAGGCAGGTTTTTTTTTTTTTTTTTTTTTTTTTCCAACACCCTTTACCTGCTTTCACACCCTGATATCGTAATGACGAGTGTTACTCAGTCATCCAGTCAGCCAGGCTCCAGATTATAATTGCCTTCCTTTCAGCTGTTTCCCTGAAAGTCAGTTTGTTTTTCTATTACCCTTCGGCAGTGATATTCACTGTCAATGAGATAAAGGATGCAGAGGGAAGAGTTTAACAGTCCTAGGTTAAATCAAAATAAAAGTTTGGTCAAGAAAAACAGTCAAAGGTCAAATTTATTTCTATTATTCTCTTCAATAACACATCTGTCATCTCACACACTGTGGATAATTGGTTTCCTCACTTCGTCCCACTTCACCGGAAAAGAAGCGTTATGTCATCGTCTATAAATACAGACACATGTCAGTACACAGGCGGCGTTTCTGTCATTAGCTTTTAAAGGAACTAAACTGTGATTTCAGTGATGGAAGAGCAGCATCCATTTGACCATGAAGGATGGAAATGAAATGATGTGGACTGGACTAAAATATATATATTTTTTTGCATTTATTTAATATATATTTCCTCTGCTGCCACATTCCACACTGCTCAGCATCTTGTAGATTTCGGCTGTATAGCGCCTATATATTAGCACCCTTAGAAAAGCACTGCTCATTTCTATTGCTGGAAACCCGTGCCTCAGTAAGACCTTGACGGCCCCAGTATTAACCCTCCAGGCACCCCCCTGTACTGCACTGACGCGGATCCCAGCGTGACCGCCGGCAACCTTTTAAACCTCACTTTGCCCCTACGCGATTGAGAAGATTTACAACATCTGTCAAATCCAGCCTTTTCTCTCCAGGGACTCTGCTCAAGTCCTTGTACAAGCCCCCCCCCCCCCCCCCCCCCCCCCCACCAGACCCCCTGTCGGCTCAGCCGCACCCCGTCATTTCCTGACCAGACCCCCTGTCGGCTCAGCCGCACAATTTTAGACTGTGCCGTGCAATTCACCTGTTAAACTGCAGTCCATCTTCTTAAATTCCTCCAAGTCACCCAGTGCTGACATCAATATAAAGGATAGGAGAGGAACTGTACCCCCTACCTCAAGGCAGCGGTTCAACCTTATATTCCAGCTTTGCACTCTGTAGTTAATAGGTGCTCAGCATTTTCTTCCCTGTGGCGAGCAGGCTATCAGCGCGCCCTGTCTGGATGATTCTCCCTCCTGGGTGAAATGATCCTCCTGTCAGCTGCAAGACAGCAGAATCACTCCTTATCATAGTGTATAATGAAATCTTCAGGCTTCACCTCGCCAAAGACATTATCATTGTCCTCCCTTTGCTTTCACCTCTTTCTTTCCATTTCACACACTGGAGCTAAAACTGGACCATTAGCAATGTTTAACTATTTTTAAAACCTCCTGCCTGTACTATCTCTTTCTCATCGCTGGGCTATAGTCAGTATTTCTATATTCTACATCAGGACTGTGTGTGTATGTTTGAGTTGCAGACAGTCCAGGGCTGGCAGTAATTCTGAAATGCAATTCTAAATAACGTAGACTGTGTATAAAGATGGATGACAGGTTCCCTTTAACTCCCATTGGACAAAAATGAATGAAATGAGCCATGGTAACGAGGTCCTGCTGATGCACATGCTCTGCCAATAGTTACTGAGTCTCAGCTGTCACTCATGTTTCACCTTGGTTAAAAAAATAAATAAATTGAACCAAGCCTCGCAGAGGAATAAAAACCTTTCATCTACATATTTTGGCAATGTCTCGTCAACCAACATGGAGGAGTTTGTGACCTATACTGCACCCAGCCCCCAGGGGGGAAATCAGTATGATTTGGCCTTATTTTCTGTGCCACTGTCACGTTGTCCATCTTCATATAGCCGAAGTGAATACCACACACACACAAGCACACACAGTCGCACGCCAGTACACATCAGGCTTTGCCACCTCGCTTGCTCTCGGCGGAGGACGCTTGTGAATTTGTAAGTGGCAGACAGACGAGCTGTCTTACTCACATGCACACAGGGGAGTCACATGATGTGTCAACTAGATGAGGCTCTATCAGCCGGAGCATCTTTGTTCTTTGTTGCTTTCATAGTTAGTGACAATGTTGGCTCTAGATAACATGCATGTATTCAGTGTAATGTAACATGCACTTTTGTATATGCATACATGATATGATATGTCTGTCAAATTTCTCAGAGTTTTTGTTGGATCTGGAATTTAAAGTGCTGGATTGTTGCATGAGAAATATTTCTCTCCTGCACTTCATGCAATTTCCTGTGGTCCACAGTAGAGGCTGCAGGGCAGCTTATTTCCCAAATGTTAACCAGGATTAGATTTAGAACCCCACTGTCGGTGTCAAGTCACAAGTATGTATTTTCCTGTGTGTGTGTGTGTGTGTGTAGCTGCTGGAACCACACGAGTATCAGACAGAGTTAAATATGAGGAGACATTCACGTCCATCCCAGTCTCTTCCCATAACTGGAGATGACAGGGGAAATGCTGACACCACCCTGTTCCCAAATTGAATATGAGATATAATATATTCCTCTTTTAATATGAGTGGTAAATCATGTGTGAATAACCCACACTCACGCTCTCTTTTACACTGTCTGGATCAGTGAATGGTGGCGTGGCGTATGGACGGAGGTGTTAAATGGGATCTCTGTCACAAAGGAAACTACACAACAGATTCTGCCTGAAAGCGTTTCACCTGCATCCCTTACAGCTGGGGCGGGGAACTGCCGGCCTCCAGGCCACAGCCAACCTGTGAGGCTGTTCATAAATACAAAAACAGGTTGTTGGATAAAGTTAACGCTCCTCATGTATAAATAATGAGACTTATTGACACACAAGCCTCCACGCGAACACCCCCCACGCTCACTGGTGCTGAATCTCCTCCCCGCGGTGTGGTAATTACGGCAGGCAGGCTGTGCGGTTTTTGCAGAGAAAGGCAGAAATGTGATGTGGCAGAGTTCGATGCCCCGTCAAGCAGCTTTCACCAGACCTCATTCTGACAGAGACAATATTACGAAGGCTGCAAGTTTTTGCCGTGAGTGAGCGGATAGTTAAGAAGCTGAACCCTCATACGGGAGGATTTGTCAAGCATTGCCTTGTCGCAGAGCTGCTACCACCAGACAAAGTCAGATTGTTGCAAAGTGAAGATTCATCGCTGCGCAGATTACTGATACGGGCTGAGAGATATTGAAAAGAAAGACCGAGACTCTAAGAGGGTTTCAGTTTTGCTCCGTTTGCTCATGTTCATGTGCAGGATCACTGCTGACATTAATACAAGGAGAGATTGTTGACGGTGTAAGACCTGCATGGCTGAGGATCGCTGTGGGGGAGTTTCTTAAGGTGTAACCAGATGTGTGTGTGTGTGTGGCGTCAGTGATCTATGCACATGTGATAAGTTTGACACTGATACGTAAACGTGGAGTTGTGCTATTTAAAGGGAAAAGAAGTTAAGACCAATAAAGGAGAATCATGGATTTCCCTTTGTCAAAGACTCAACGAGTTTAATCGACTGATAAAGGGCAGAATAAGATCCAGACACCTCGCGCAACAAACAGTGCGGAAAACCTTGGCAATGGCCCCACATCACTAAACGTCTAACTGTCAGCCCGGAGTTCCAACAGCTTAACAACGACAAAACCACGACAACAGGCCCAGAGCTGATAATGCCTTGTCTGCTGTGCTATCAGTCACATTGACACCACAGAGTTAAAAATGATTTTGCTTGCTTATTTGTTTAGAATTGGCCCATTTATCATGATTCCCAAAGGCCACAAAAAGCCATAAATAATTGAGAGGGGGGGAAAAAATGGGAAATAGCAAAAAACAGTAAAATGCACGACACAAGTGGCACTTTTCCACTCAGCCATTTGTTTTTATGTGTTTTTCATGTTCAACGGGAAAATTGGGTAAACAGCGGGAGCTTAATGGTGGCATAATGTGTTAAAATTCCCAAAACAATTCGTTTGACAGCGCATTTTAAATCCAGGACGTGGGATGAAAACGATGCCTTTCAGTAATGTGTCTGATTTTAATTCTTGCCTTCTGACGATTGTTTTTCTTCCCTTCATATTACCGTATGGCATCTCAAGCAGCTCAGGCTCCGAACCCGCAACGTGCAGAGATAAAGGTGAATAATCACTCTCATTCGTACAAACAGGGCCCCCCAAGCTAATGCGCCACACTCACACTTATGTGCTGACTTTCATCCCTGAGCTGTCATAATTACTGTAAAGCAGAGCTTGTAGTTTTGCACGGATGAGTGTGATGTGGCCCGCAGTCGTACCTGGAATTCATTCCCCTCAATATGGAAACATTAGGCAGAAGTAATTAACCACAGTAGAGACAAGGAGAGATGGGGGGGAGAATCCAGCTCGCTCACTGGGCTCAATGCGTGAAATAAAAAGGTAGTGGTGCGTGCTGCATGAGGGGGTGTGTGCATTTCTGTGTGTGTGTGTGTGTGTGGGGGGGGGCGTGTTTAGAGCAGAGAATGACTTTACGCCTGCCCTAGTAATTTGAATCCATGACTCCTTTAATGCCATAAGGTATATTTTGTTTATGCGGCGCAGAATAGTGATGCTGTCAGTGATAAGATCCACTGTGACTGATGTGAGGTGTGTTTGAGTGTGTGTGTGTCGTACCTGTCGCTGTGCACAGCAACATCTAGTGCAACTCTAGTAAAGTGCATCTGTCCTTGTCCTCACTTTACACTTCAACATTCAGCTTTAAAAATAGTTGGTTACATTCCTGCTAAATGTCAACATATGACAACAGTCATTTACATTTTGCTTTCTTATTCAACACACCCCCCTACCCCATGATATTCTGTAAAGGGAGTAAATCAGCAGCACAAACATCTTGCAGAACATAGAGATCGAATGTCCCTGTGTTTGGTCCAGCCTCTGTTTGGTGCATATATTTCATTACAGTCCCATGTACCCATCAGTGTTTCGCAGTATTATATATGATTTATATTGTATTCAGGTGGAATTAAAAAAACCTGTGGCGTCGTCATTCAGTATTTATTTCTGTGTCGAAACATGTTGAAGTGATGGCTTCGTATGCCTGTGTGGACGTCATGTGTCTGTGTGAAAGGAGCAAAATGAGGTGGACTTAAGAAGCATTTATCATGTTTAGTCTTTCATCAGTGGACCAGAAGAGGCCTTTAATATCATTGACAGTCATTCCCTGCTTTTTCCATCTTCATTTTTTATCCCACCCTCGTTGATTCACTGGGTTCTGCTTTCCAGAGGCTGTTTTCATCAGAGAAGCTCAATAACCAGCACCGGCCCCTCCTTCCATCTCCTTTCCATCACCTCAGACTTACAGCAGCACTCATTAACTTGACCTTGCTTGCAGTTGGGAGCAGACGGGCGAGGGCTTGTTATCCCCATCTGGCATCCTGCACTAAGCTAAGCAAGCTAACCTGATACGCTGAGCGCATCTGTGTTGAACAGAAAAACCAGACTGGAAACAGAAATCATCTTCGCAGTTTGCTGTAGCCTTCCATAGTGTTGTGTGAATGTTTTACATTTTGGTTGATTCATTTAAATTGCTACTGATTGATTGATTGATTGAATTTTTTTATTTTTATTTTGGAAAATGTGGCTTGGGTCAGGCAACTGCTCTTTGTGCAGCAGCTGGTCTTTCCTCACCACAGCCCAGTAACTACTGGTCGCTTTTCCAGTATGAGAGAGGACTTTGCAACCAGGATTTCCACAGGCCTGTTCTGAACTGGGACTGCACAAGTGTGTGAAATACCGAAATGGCAAAGATCCATAATTGTGTCACTTTGTGTCAATACAACTTTCAGATAAAAGCTGTTGACAGATCAGACTTTGCTTTGGCAGAGAGGAGCAGTCAGAAGAGCAGCCCTCTATTTGTCACCAGTTGAGAAGTGTCAGGACAGAGCCACACACACAGCCCCGACTCCCTGCTCCCCATACTTGTGGAGAACAGCAGTAACTACCAGCACTGAGCCCTTTATGTGTCTTTTAGCTACAAAGTATCTGTCTTGTTCGCTGTTGATTTCCAGCGAGACAAAGGGGATGGCAAAGGATCGCTAGACAGTCATTTCTTACCTTTCTTGGCGGGCTGGAAAAAAAAAATCAAGTGCGGTGTTAAATCTGATCCTGTCAGTGCACTTGACGGCTAAAAGGGACTCTGTAAGAGGCTTTATTTCTGCCATGGATCTGTTGTCTGTGGGATTTCTCTTTAAAAGCTGAAGGGAAGATGGAGAAAGTATTTGGGAGCTTTTTTTTTTCACTGCCTGGAAGAAAGAGAACAGAAATCCTTTTACTTCATGGTGTTTGGATTATGACAGGAACACTGTGCACGCTCACTGCATACCTTAGGTGAACAACCACACACGTCTACAAATACGTGTGTGTGTATTTGCATGGTATATTTTTACCTCTCTCCTTAGAAATTTCCAATAATAATAATTACAGTTTTATTTAAATCTGAAAGTACTGTATGTGCTGAACTGTGTCAGAGCTACACTCACACCATCACGTGGTTCTCAAGTGATATTCTCTCCATTCCTGTCATGTAGCTATTCATATATTAATGGGAGCTTCATTGTCCAACAGCCAATTAATGTTGAAATCGCTGCTGTTGAACACAATCATGCAATAACCGCATAGCTCCAGCTTCACGGAGCCGATTCAGACTTATTGTAGTGGGGGGAAGAAAAAAAAATTCTGTTGAGTAGCTTTCATTGGGGTGCCAATAAAAAGTGAAATTCATGGTGGAGCTCATTTGGCGCATTATTAAAAGGCATAAATTGACCCATAATTATCCTCTTTGCAGAGAATTTGACAGTCTGCACAGTACATGTTCACCACAAAGGCAATTATCAAGAAGTTATTCTTAGGTCGAAGAAAGACCAAAAATTCTATCTGCTGTTGCGAAGAGATTCACAGTAACAAAGGTGCCATTGTAATGAAACGTAATGGTGTTGATTCTGGTTTTTCATTTTGTCATTCTGTTGGTAGAGTTGGTCCCCAGACTTAAAATAATACATCTGTTTGTCTCACTAACCTTTGAGGAGGTTGAGCAGCTTGTCGAGTAGTAAGATGGACGTGATTTTGAAAATACAACATGAACCCAGCTGACACTGAGCAAGAGGCAGGAAATATAGGTCTCATTAACAGTTACATGTTGTTGTCACATGTACCGTTTAATAGTGGTGCCATCTCTTGTCCAAGATCTGATCTCCCAATAAAATTGGAATTTTCTCTGTATTACCTTGCCCACCCCCATCGCCACAACGCTCACCTCTCCATAACCAGCTCATCTCCAAAAGTCTCCAGCTTCACTCAAAGCCCTGCCTCATCAGTCTGCTCGCCGGCTTATTCCGCTGCCCGCTGGCCAGTCAACCAGCCTCGCTCACGGCTCAGCCGTCTTTGGCTCCCTCCCGCTCGCCGTCATTCTCTCTTCCCTCTGCCCTCATCTCCCCAATAAATCTTGCTTCATATGTCACTGTGTTCTGAATATAGGTTCATCCATTTAGCCATAACAGCTTCTGGGATATAATCATGAGCCTGTCCTTCTTTGAAAAAATGTGTCTCCTAGCAGAGGTTTTTTCTTGCAAAATATTTTTTTCTTGCAATATTATCCTCTTTTTCCAGGCAGGGCCCCAAACATGACATTTCACATTAACATATTCATGTATTTACGAATATTAATATTTTCTAACCTCCTAAATTTCCCATTTCTTATCTGCTGTATCCGTCTGCCTCTGCCACCTCTCTCTGTCCCCAGTGACATGTTTCAGCTGAGGCGAAGTATCAATCCATGCGTGAATGAGTAATGAGAGACTTTTCTTTTCTACAAAATAATTTTCATTTCTCTGTAGAAGAGCCTTTGATCGCGTCACATACATTGAGTCGCACGCCAAGGCCCGGATACGGACATTGACACTTTTATGTTGCACAGAGGGAGGTGTGCAAGCGCATTGAACTGCAAGACAGGAATGCCACTGCTGGACAGGAATGTGTGCACGTGTGTGTATGTGTGTGTGTGAGAAAGTGAGAGAGAGAGAGAGAGAGAGACAGGATCAAAGGTGCTTGGGTGGAAGGGATGGAGATGATAATCCTTTGGTAACAAAACTCTCTAATCATTTATGCATGGATTTCAACTTTTCCTGTCCTCTAATGTTGCATCCCTGAGCAAGTGAGAGACAAAACTCTGACATTATTAATATATGGATTAATTTGAAGCAGAGTTGCTGCCACAGCTGCGAAAAGGCTGCTGAGAAGATAACCAACTTCAAAGACCAATGAAACTCTCAAACAGGAACACTTCCTGTTCGAAATTCGAAAAAAAAACTTCAAATTGCTTCCACAAGACATTCAAATCAAAAGACATTGTCGCCCTCAGCTTTAAAACTTGTAATAATGCTATTTGATGCAGAGGCTTTAATCCAAAGTACTTTATTCTAGAGCCCCGTCCCCTAGAAATGACATTTTTCACAACTAATTTCTTCTCATGAACAAACGTTGTTTCTGTTTAACTGATAAAGGAAATTAAAGTGGTGTGTCATGCTGCATTATTCCCTTTTAACGATGAAAGCATAACTACACTGTTACATGGCTATATTTAGACACCCATAGTAACTTAGAACCAACCAAACCGTAGTTGTTAATTAAAGTTGCCACATTGAGAACTTAAAGTAAGGAAGAAAAACTGAATACCTCCTTCACTTGCAGTGACATGTTCTTTTAACAGTTCAAATCTGTTAAATGAAATTAATATTGGTTGACAGCTGAGATAGACTAATGACTGGTTAAGTGTGTGTATCAGTGGATCCTTGTCATTTCTAGACTGTGGGAGGAAGTGAAGACAACTTGTCCTTCGCTGAACACAGATTTTCCTACGTTTATTTTTGTAGAATATTTTTGCTCTGATTACATGTTGTCATCTTGAGTTACATGTGTGGGAGCAAGCGGTCAGAACTTCTCATTCTTGAAACAGAGTTGGACAGGTTTTTTATCCATGTTATCGCTAGGAAAGTAAGTAGGAGTAGAGCAGGGTATAATATGGCACGTATAATCAAAGTATTTAGATCCAAATATGGTGTAGTATTTTTTTACACACGTTAACTTGACATGAAAATGAAACACTTTAATTTCTCCCAACAACATTTACATCGATGTTTTTCGGAGTTATTGCAGATATATCTAATTACCACCAGGAATCCGCTGCTCACGCTCTCACCCCAACTGCTTTATTGCAAATCAGCAGACCTATGAGAACATTTAGTGAGTGACAATAATTTGCTCTAACCGGATTTCAGCCGATGTATACGCGGAGGGAAAATATCGCCACACAGCACGACTCGCAGAAGTCGGGGATTATGGGAGGCTGTGCAAGGAGGCAGGTCTGTCTGTGCATGCTCTCTCTGCTGAAACTGAAAGATCTTTGGCTTGGATTTGAACTGCTGCCGTGAAGAAACTCGCTCCCACCTAGAGGCCAGTTTAATTCTGTTGATAATTGACAACGGATCAGAGTTTACTGGTCAATAACCTCTTCTCCAATCTCTTTTACACACCGTCTGGTTCTCCACGGGGTCGTGTTCTCTCAGCTTTTTTTTTTTTTTTTTTTTTTTTTGCTTTTTTTTAATGCCTAACACTGACTGCTCCACATCCACTCAGCCACCTTGTTAGGTTTGCTGTCCTCCTGTCTTTGCTTACGGCATCATACCCCAGCTCCCCATGATCTTGTGGAATAGTGTGATAAATGGTAAATCCATTTTAACAAGACTAAGGAGATGGTAGTGGCCTCCATCCCAAAGCAGGGGTAACTGGTTCCAGCAGCTCTGACCAACATCCATAAAGCCCATAAAGCTCACAGAGAAGTTTGATAACTTCTGGAAATCTCAAGAATCTAGCTGTGGTAATATGATCTGAAAAAGCTTAACTCCTCTGGGGTCAGTAAATTATTGTAATGTTTTACTACTTCCTCATGGAGCACGACATTACAATTTGCTTCTGCTGGTTCGATCCCATCAGCATCGTGGCCTGCTGTTCTCTAAAATGAATTGGAGCTCGGTTTGAGCCCCTCCCCCCTCGTGTGAGCAGCAGATGCTAAGGATGGCGGGCAGAATTTTATGGCTATGTTGTTCCCAAGGACCGAGGCTTTTCAGCTTCTCAATTCCCAACCATCAATTGGCTTATCTTGATTCCCCACCTTCACCCACTAGGCCTGGGTCTTACATTGACCTCAGCTAGATTTACACACACACGCACTCTGCTTTTTTATGAGTAAGCCAAATATTACTTTAATACTTTGACAGAAAATAATCAGATAAATGTAAAATGGATTACCTAAGCAAGTCCGGTATCTGCAGGTTTAATGTCAGACTGCGATGAAATGATGTGAAGCCTGTAGGTGCCTTGAGGTTGATAATTAGTTTCCAACAGATTGTTTGTTTTGGAAACATTTGCTGATGCGACTTGTGTTTGAGCTCCACAATGTGACACTTTTGAGTGTGTTTATTTAACCCGTCTCATTCCCAGGTCAGTCTTGGTCAGGTCGTGTTTTTTTTGTTATTGACACACACATTAACTGTCTGAGAGAGTATCCAAATATATTGTATAATTATTATATTATAATTGAGGATCATTCAAAATGTCATCATTATCACAATTAGGTTATAATCATTCTAATCATTTCAAATAATGATTATTTTTCCACTTCTAGTGTGAGATTTCAACTTTGTCAGTGCTGTATTTTTGCTCCTCTGTGCTTTGCTACCTTAAAACCTCCTTTCAACCAAAATATGTCAGAACACACAGTTTATTTTTAAAGGTGGGTAAACCTCAGAAGCCAATTGACTCCTTTCATATCGCCAGTCAAGGAGTTAGCCTTTCCTTTCCTTATCCCGATATCACAACTGCACCGAACACTGAGTCGCCCTCTCACCTGGCGATCGCTGTGGCACTTTCACCCTTGTGTCTTGTTCCATCACTGCCGATAAAAACCCATATGCTGCCGAGTCATTTGACCCAGGGGTGAATGTGGATTATGCTCCCATCGCGGACCAAAGCCAGATGTTAGTGAGCGTTGGTGGGTTTCTTGACCAGTGGAATAGGGCAGAGGAAACGGGAAAAGCGCATGTATGTATCACATCATCATCACCAGCTTCATGTTGTTCTCTGCGTTGGCAGTTTATCACGCTGTGACCATTGAGTCATTCGCATTTACCAGTATATTGCACTGGTTGAGCCCATGATTAGTTGAGAATGATCCAGAAACAGGCAGGAAATAACGTTCCATTTGGGCAAACACGGCTAAATGAGTCCCAAAGCAGGAGTGAAGTGAAAAGCCATGTTGTAGTTTGTGTTTCTTTGAGCTTCGACATCACTTGATTTAAGCACAAGCTCCATCTCAAATCATTTCTGCCCGCGTGTCGACAAAGTTGTTCTGTGAGTCAGCGTTAATGGAGCAATTTCAGGTTTGAGTCCCCTGACATTTGTCTTTGATTGTAAAGGCTGTCTGCATTTACCCTCCAGATAAATTTGTTCCTTTTTCTTCCTCACTAATCAGTTCTAAACCTACTGGCTTGGAAGAATCTGAGGAATGCTATGGTTTCCTATTTGAATACAGAATCATTTTGAACACTGGGGGATACGCCACGAGAGCAGTGTGATGTAGAGTGTATATGAAATAGTTTCTTATTCCCAACTAACAGACACTGGCTTGTCTGCTTGGGAAAGTCAATCTCATCATGTGGAAAGATGCTCATAATGTTCAAACTGAATTAACAAGGTATTATATTATATTTTCCACTCCAGCTTCTCTTGGCACTGCTTGTTTCTTACAGTTTATCATTGAGCCAGCAGCACTGGGTGGCAGCACTGCTGGCTGTGACACCCGGATCATTAGCTCATTACATCATTAGACTCTGCCACTGGCATCAAGCAAAGGAAAGCCAACAATCTGAGTTACTGTGCTGCAGCGAGTTAGTTCTTGTCAAACCCTGTTGCAGAGGCCAGGAGAGAGAAGCGACCGAGAGGCTGGAGCGTCATTGTTAACATGCATGAATCAATATTTTTAGTTGAAAGAACACTTGTGTGTGAAATGAGATGAAGAGACGACGTAGCCTCAGCTTCATGGAGCATTTCTCTCTCCTCCATCTTCTTGTTTGTGATATTCTGCTCTATTATTCCAGTGTTTTAGGTCAGTCTCACTGCTCTCAAGTGTTGGCAGCTGTTTTCACTGAACAGTTCTTGTAGCCTACTATGCTGTCTTGTACCACTTTCCACTTAATATTAAATTACTGCCACAAGCATTCACACATTGCATCTATATGGATCCATTTCTCAGGGTTCAGTATCTTGCCAAGGATGAACGATTGTGGCTAACGGCACTGAAGATGGATGCCTAATATTACAGACTAAGTAAGCTGTCACATTGTTTATTGTCTGTTTCGTTGTCTATGTAAACAGTGGTTGTAGAAAGCCAAGAAAAAACAAAGCCCCTGCATCTGCCTTTTAATTCTCATCCCCACCAAAATAGATACACTGTTCTAGACCCACACCAGGAGGGATGCAGTGATAACTTGTTAATAAGGCAAGTCCATTGCTTCAGTGGTCAAAAAGCGGCACAGCATGAGCCATTGGTTGGAGATTCTTTTTACAGAAAGTTAGACGATTACCATTTAAAATCCCAAATCAATTATGATGCACAAAATGTTGGCGACAGTTTCTTAAAACCTGCCACGCAGCCCCACAAATCCTCTGCCAGTAACCGAGAAAAATACTTTTCTGCTTAGCCAGATCTGCTTTTACTTACAACACATTTCACCCTCGCTCACACACTGTCGAGAAACAGGAGCCGCCAGCAGCCCATAATCTCCCACCACCTCTGTATCTGTCCCTCGTTCTATCCTTCTCTTGTTTTCTCTCATGTATTCTCAGCCTTTAATTTCCACATCTCTCTACATTCTTGCTCTCTTGCCTCCCTCTCTGATTCCCTTATTTCCATTTTCTCCTCGCGTTTCTGCCACGCGATCACAAAGACAGCACAGGAAGAATATTTCTCTGTGAGATCTTCATATAATGCATCTTTGGCCTCTTCTCTTGTGTTCGGCAGGCTGCTTCTAAGATCTGGCTATTGATCAAGTTGTTCAAAAGGAAAAGAATACTGCTATCTACCACTCTCCGTGTGTTTTATTGTACATGTCTAAAAGCATACACACCTCCTGATAGTGCTGTGGGTATGTGTGCTGCCTTCTGAAAGGGTTTTCAGTCGCCTGTAACGGCTGAAATTGTATTTCCTAATGGAGCCATTTGGGGACACGCAGGTTCAGACAGAAACAGAGCTATCTGACCCAAGATAACACCTTTGTTTGTTGGCATTTCTCGCAATCGCTGCTCCTAATTCATCAGGCATTGGACTGTGCTATTTGTTCTCCATTAAACTCACGCAGCATAGAAATGCAGTTTGGTTTCACTGCGTCTTTTTGTGTTTCCAAGATTGATTCTATCAGTCATAATAAAAAACACTTTCCACTTGTGTGACTGTACGAATGTATAACCCAGTGATGTTGAGTAACTGAAACTTGTGTGAAAAAGATCCACTATAAACGGAATGACTGCATTTTGGTTGATTTGAATCTACAGGTAGATTTGTCTCTGAGTCCCTTCTGCTGATTCCAGGCCACAGATAAGGGTGTTTATTCTCATGGGGGATAATTATGCATCAGCGGTCCATCAGTTCAGCTCAGTTGCCATAAAAACATCACCACCTGCCATTAGATCGCTTGCAAGTGACATCTGCAGGCGCATCTGGAGTTGAGGAGCAGTTAGGTATCAGCACGGCATCATATAGCAGTACGCCACATTGAGTTTCCACCTATACCTCGTTCAGCTGGGCAAATGAGGGGATCTGTTTCCAATGAGGAGTCAACAGCCTGAGAAAAACGGAGTCTTGCACAATAATTGATGCTTAAAAAAAATATTGGAATGGAATGGTGACAAAAGGTCTCAAAAGTCTGTATTTCATTATAGATGTTTTAAAAATGGGCGTTCGAAACATTCAATTTCTCAAATTGAATGCAGGATTAATGCTTTATGTATGCTTTTAAAAAGAATACCTGGAATTCAACATGCAGTAATAAATGCTTTTATACCAAAGGTGATTATGCACAGCTGACATATTAATTCATTCGGCTGAGCAAACAAATTGCAGATATATCATTGCATTTCGCAATACTGCAAGCATATATAGTAGAGATTATTTTACATTAGCAGTTTCAGTCTGCCCAGTTTTATCTCTTAGAGGCAAGAGGCAGCTGACATTTATTTTAATACAAAAAACAGCAGCACAGGAATGTGGATGTAGCCTGCTCTCCCACTCCCGGATTATTACAGTGTTATTTCCAATCATTTATATATAGAGAGAGTGGAATGAGTTGTCCTCTCACCTCTGAAGTAATTGAGGAGGTCTCTATCTGTCTTCAGCCCTGGTCACTTTCCCATTAGCCCCACACTCTGCTCTGAAATGAGTCCTCAAGCTTCCCAACTGGAATTACCCAGGACAAGACATTACCATGGTGGAAATATTATTACATCATCATAGTTTTAATAATAAGACGATGGCCGGCAAGGTGGCGGGTGGGCCGAAGGGGGTTCGGGGGATAATGATATTGAAAGGCATGGTGTGAGGTGAGCTCGAGTTCATGGTTGAAGTAATGAGGGTGTTAGGTGAATTAATATATTATGGTCTCAGATGTGAATACATGAATGTGAATGGTAGCACTTGTGAATCTCCATCTTCCAAATCCATGTATATTTTAAAATGCTGGATGGCATGGCTAACTCTCCATGGACAATATTGATGTAACACTGAAAACACTCGGCTGACCATTACATTTTTATGCAATTGTGTAATTCATTATTAAACACAACTATAAAAGTTACACTCTCTCAAAGGGTCCAAGTTTAGTTCAGAGCCTGAGTATTAAGCTTTTTTAATGGAAAATAATAATATGGCTGAATCATGTCTGGATTATTCGTCAGAATGTGCCACAGGCATCTCGCTATAAAGGACCAATTTAGTTTTACAGTATTGCATAAAGATATTATGTTAGAAGCCATTGCAATGTCTAAAAGCAACTTATCCTCTATATTTTGTTGACTTGTGTACTTCAATCTCTATATGTATTCTCCATGTTTAACAGCAACTGGCTTGATTATGAGATCATTTATTTATTATGAGATTCTGAAAACATGAACTTGTATTCAGGGACCTGCCGAGGGAAAGAATGAAAATTCTAAAGTCTAATTTTATTTATTTATTTATTTTTTGAAATTGTGCAAAAAGGTCAAGGCAATGCTCGATTGAAACGGGACTGTAAGCACAGCATGCATTATGTATTTAGTGGAGAATTTATTGTGCTACACTGGAGAGAATTGGCAGGCAGATGTAAGAAGAGAAAAGAGGTTTGTGTGTGTTTGTGTGTGTGCAGGATGAAGTGGGGGCAGAAAAGGGATTTTAGATTTGTAGACCCCAGCATCACAAGGGCAAAAGGGCAACTGTCCATATAAGGCAGTAGGCAGCAGTGGGCCAATCACGACGGCTTAGAAGGCATCACAACCTTCAGCCTCCAAATGAGGAGTAAATTCCCGGAACAAATAATGCATACACACCCACACTTTTGTTGAGAGTAAGGACAAGCTGGTTGAGAAAGCCTTGGATTTGTTACTATAAATCCAGCTTATGGACAAATGGCCACACCAAATGGAGGAAAATGCCCCTGCGGCAAAATCACGAACTCCGATGTCTGGAAAAAGCAGGAGAGTCAGTTTTGGACTTTGCAGGAGAGAGTGATAACTGCCGTGACAAAAGAAGGGAAGCAGCTACAGGGAGAAAATGAATGGGTGCATTAGAAAGACCACGGTTTTCCACTGCCTGCCTTCTCAGGTGGAGGTGAAGTAGAATCATACCATGGCCTCATCACTTCCTCATGTCGGGGCAGAGAAAACTGCTAATATTTTGACAACAATAGAAATCTACACTCAAGATAGGAGAGTCTTCAGGCAGAGCAGTGCAGCAGTCGATGACTGAAAAGCAACATAAACATGTGAATGTTAAGCAAATGTCAGGCATTTTACATGTAAACATGCCAACATGTGCTAATTGCCTCTTGGCTGCAGCCTGGGGTGAATGAAAAACAGTTTTGCCAGTCCAGTCCAGTTGTCCAGTTTTGCAGGTGATAAAACAAAACAGCAAAATTGAAATTCCGGTTGGAGGCAATTCATTCTGATGGCAAGATGAAGGTGTTAATTTCATCCCATGGCATCTGGCTGAGACCGACTCAAAGCCAGAACAGTGAAATGCATGGTCACACCGGAGGAACGTGAGGACATCAAAGTAATTAACAGACATTGTCTCGGAAACGCTGGTGCCTGTTGTCGACATTCACCACGTGCATGTGGAGATATTGCTCAGGACGGGTCAGACCTGTGAGCTGCTGGTGTTGCTAAAGGACAAAATCAATTCAGAGGATAATCAATTCTATCTGGACCTGTCCTCAGGAAATGGATGGGTTTTGTTCCCAGTTTCAGTTTTGAATGTAGCTTCATCCAATAGTTCATGGAGATTTCTACATACAAAATTGAATGAAAAACCATCAATGAAAGTGAATGGCCTCACTGCCCTTCATCTTCCTGTTGCCCTATTGTTGATTAAACACCATGGATTCCTTCCTGCTTCACTCTTCATCCTTTGAGTGCATGAGAAACATCCTCATTCAGGTATGACGGCGATCAGCACGCTAATTCCATTTTGATTAGCCATCTCTTATTGCCTCAGCCACACCTGCTTGGACATGCGCCACTGCCCGCCCCCTCATTAAGGAGAGAGCGTTCCATCATTAATGCGAAGCCCAATAACCAGAGTGACCTGGCAACACATTCCCTAAACATTCCATCAGTCAGCAGTCCATGTGCATAAGATTGTTAACGGAACGCTCATTAATTACGTAGGCAACGGGATTGGCTGGGTTCGGGGTGAGCGTGGCACTCGCGATGACAAAGCATGGAGCTAATGCGATCCATCATTAGAGTTTACCAGTTAGGCAACTGAGATGAAACCCGCTTTATTATCCTCTCACTGCAAGATAGGATAGGGTGAGGTGAGTCAAACAAGGTGATAAAAGTATGATACAAAAAAGTTTTTTTCGCATGAAAGTGTTTGGAGGAGAGCGATGTGAAGGTAGGAATAAAAAGTATGAAAAGATCAGAGGGAACCAAAAGTGCAGGAGGAAAGGAAAGTCAATGAGCTCAATAGCTTCTTTTTTATTATTGTTCAAGCCCCTCTGCACTTGTTTGCCTTCCACTCCTCTGGCTCCAACAGCTGTATTTCCCTTTGACTGAAAAATCATTTAGTGATGAAATACTGCTCAACACGTAATTTAATAAACATGATTGGATAACTGTGTCCACATTAAAATCTCATCGTTTTTCACTTAACGCAAACTGTAAGAGATCAGAAGATCAAATTCCATTGCTTCCAGCTGAGCTGCATTAAAACAAATTACAAATGATGCTGAGGGCTAGATGAAGTATTTCTAATCCAATATGCATATTGTCAAAACCAGTGACTGTCTTCTCACAGTCCACCACTTATCCCTTGTGAGTGTGTGAGTGAATGAGTGAGTCAGTGAGAGACAGACAGACAATGAGAGAAAGGGTGGAGCAGATCTCCCAGAACAGGCTTAACTGTGCAACTGCAGTTGTGTTTGAGGGACTATGGGGTTAAGGGATAGATGGGGCCAGTAAAAAGGATGTTGAAACGATCCACCAGCAGACTGGTTTGATGGCCCAGCAAGATGTGTCCCACTGGCTGGTCCAGCTCAGCTGTCTCTCTGCTCTCTCTCAGGGCCAAGCTGGCTCCAATCCTGGCTCACTTCCCCTTCAGTGACTGTTATATTACAGCCTGAGCTCATGTATGCATTTTATGGTGCACACCGATCTGTGGCTGCGTCACCCTGCTGGTATTGCCCCCCACACTTCACTAAAGAGCAACATACCGAGTAAACTATAGGCTAGTGAGTCACATAATAAAAGTGCAGTGAAGTCGTTGAAATTGTGGGGTAAAGTACTGGAGGTGGGCAAAATGTTGATGACTGAAAAAATATAGCTTTAACTGTTACAGAAAAATGATTTAACATCACCCTCGCGATAAGTTTGTGCCATGGTTCAAACATTCTATCTTTCAGAGTTGCTCACGCCCCCATGAATTTCCTCAATATTGGTATTCATGGAGGAAAATAATTGTCAGACTTTCTGCAACCTGCAGGTCGGTCAGGAACTCCCCCAGGGCCGCGCTGCTCACACAGCACATAAGCGTCTTCTCATGCACGTCTGTTTTCATCAGTTTCCTTCCAACATCCTCGACGCACGTCTAATTTTCCAAAACACAATTATGTTTTGACTTTGTTTACGTCTGCATATGATTCCGTCACAATTTATGCTCAGTGGGTCATTGTTGGCTCAGTATGTGAAAGATAAACCGTACCACAATTTGACTGGGATGGAGGGACGGTGGAGATGATTCTTGATGTGGAGAAAATTGTATCCTTGTCACATGGAGACTTGTATGGAGCCAGCTGGCCAGACAAGAAGTGGGACAGCTCCGAGGCTGTGACCTTGGTTGAGGCCTGCGTCTTCCGTTGTCCGCCTTATTCCCATTGTGGTTAGGCTCCATCAAGAAGAACATGAAGCTCACACACCAGTAGACTCTCTTGAGGCCTAACTACCTCGTGGCCTTGGTCCTGCCTGGACGGTGTGTCATCCATACCAATTTTGTTTCAGTTGTGTTGTTTTTTGCTACTTTTTCTTGTGGGACGGTCTCACAACTTTGCACGTGCTTGGCCAGTCGAAACAGTAGAGATTAAATAGGAAGATAAAATCACAAACTGCGGTCAGAGTTTGACAGTGCGTACTTCTCTTCATCTCAGCTCCAGCATTGGAGATAATCATGTTGTTTAACCAAGACATAATCGCTGCGTAGCCTCCAGCAACAACCCTTCATGGGCCTCAGCGTTGTTTCAAAAATGTACAGCCTACATTTCATTATCTGTGCTGCAGTGCATACGGCATCCAGGATAATCATATGAAAGGCTGTGGCCCACACATCGACATAATCGTTCCTGTAATGAGATAAAACATCAACTTGATTGGACCAGAATGCCTTTCACTCTGCCAGCAGGAATCAGTCTAATCCTGTTTTATTTCTTTCTTTCATGTACTTGCTCTGCACACATCACACAAATATATACACAGACTCAGTAGTACCAGCTCAAAAAAGATGAGTCCTTAAAATAACGTGTCTATAAAAAATTCTCCAAACTTCCAGTGCAGTTTTCATTTATGGCTTAATTACTTGTCATTATGAGATCAGGACTAATTTCACCTTACATTTATTTATTTGTGATTGAGCTATTTTTAATAGTTGCAGCATATTTGATCGCAGATATAATCACATTTGTATTAATCCTTCGGAGACAGGCTAAATCGACTCCATAGTTCGGGGCATTTGCTGGAAACTTTGATAATCGATTTCCAGACCACGTCCTAATCTCCACATGTGAAGAGAGAGAGAAATATACGAGGAACTGTGAAGGGGTTCAGTGCTACCTCAAAAGCGTCACTCCATAGTTAGCTGTACATTTATACCCAGCGTGTTTGAGGCAACTTGTGAAGATGAATAAGATTAATTTGACATGAAAGGAGGGAGCCCATTGGGAGTGTTGGTGCAGGGTGGAGAAGAGGGCGGGTAATGAATAGGAGACTTGTGAACTGAAGAGATAAGGTATCTGATCTCCACTGGGTTAAATTATTCCTCGCTCTCCTCCTCTGTTCTCACATCTCTCTCCCTTCCCCTTGCCCCTCACTGGTTCCTTTAGGCTCATTTAGTTAATTAAGGCCATGAAATGTTCCAGGAACCAATTATGCAGTGACATTATTAAAAGACCACCCTTCCATGTAAGTGCAGATTGCGTCAGTCTCTTGTCTTCCAAAAGAAAAGCATCTTGTCTGACCTAACCGTCCATTGAAATAGGGTTTTGATTCGACAAGAGAAATGCAATTTCAGCATTTTTTTTTTCTTTCTTTCTTTCTCAATGTG
Source organism: Pseudorhombus dupliciocellatus (assembly GCA_016785235.1). Lineage (NCBI taxonomy): Eukaryota > Metazoa > Chordata > Actinopteri > Pleuronectiformes > Paralichthyidae > Pseudorhombus > Pseudorhombus dupliciocellatus. The sequence continues at coordinate 1,686,692 of JAFBJW010000068.1, forward strand.
GGTGCACAGTTTCTTTTATTGCCATATTCCTTGGGAATCTTTTATGTGGCAGTGACAGGCATCCACCGTCTCTGCAAGTGTATTTTATTAGAGACAGGAAGGACCTGACATCAGATAAGAGTGAATTAATGGGCATTGATACCATCTTCTCTTAATTTTAGGTTAGGATATCGCAGGTTGAGACCGGGGGGGCTGAACTTCCTTTTTTTTTTTCACCCAAACACTTTACATACATACAGTGCATATGTACATGTGTGTATAAATGGTGAAGTTCTCTGTGTTACAACACCGTGGATTTTTTTTTCCCTCTACAATAATTCCAAACATTAATAAGATAGTTCAAAAGTGCACATTCACTCATTATCTGCTCACCACTGGGCCAGGTGAGTGTTTACTTTAAGAAGTGGTCACTTTCGTGGACTCATGCACTTCCACCATCCTTCCATCGGCATAGAGGTGAGTAGATAATGAGTGAACGACGCCTTTTTGCTTTTTACATCCCTTTTTCCTCGCATGCCTGAAGACACGTTCCCAATTGCGATTTACTTTAGCTGCTCCTATTTTGCTCTACCTGGGAATGATTAAGAGAATCTGCTCTCATTAGCATACTGCGTGAGTTACAAGGATTTGTACATGTATAATGATTTGTATTGCAATACTATGATATGTATGAACGCAGCAGACACACGAGCGAGAGCCAAGAGTTTCACAGAAGTGCCGATGTTGATGTTGCTGCTTCTTGTGCTATTTTGAGAATATGCAAATACTCCCTGGAACGATTGACACCGAAGGTCGTTAATTAACATAAGTCAATTCCACTGTGCTTCTATTGGGAGTGAAACGTAGCAGCAGCCTACCTCATTTCTCTCTCGCCGCACGCACCGCGCGGATGAAAGATTGACAGGCCGCACACAGCAAGCGCAATGATTTGGGGGGTGATGGAGATAAAATGTTTTGCTTTAATTTAATCCAAAGAGTGGCAGCAGAATTCAGCGAGGGCCAACACAAGACTACAGTGCAGCCACAAGTTCCAAATCTCCCATGCTCTCGCTCTGGCTGTGGTGTTCCGTCACCGCCGCTCCAGTCTGCGTGCTGTATGTAGGCCATAACACACAGCTGAATACAGTCACGTCATGTTGCCTCTCTGGGGACCCTACTGTCATTCTGGAAATGTAGCACAGATGTGATGAAGAAAGCATCATGCAGGGATTTCGCCAATCGTGCTGGTTGCAAAGGCGTCTCTGGCTACAGTGGAATCAGACAGAGAACTTCAGTTGAATTGTTTTGTCTTGTTTTTTCATGTTATTATATATTTTTTATGACCGTGCTTTCAGCTATGGTGGAGCAGGAGGTGGATGTCGGGCAAGCGAGGGACCACCAAGCTTTTTAAATTCAATTGTTGTTTATTCAGGGGCCCCTTAATATGAATGGGTACAGGGAAGCTCCTGAAATGAGCGGCAGATGTCATAAAGAGTAATGAGAAAAGTTTGTAGCTGTTGTAGGACCGAGGTAGAGGACAGGGATGTAACATTTAGACTGATAGTACTAAATTACATTACATGACAATGAGGCAAAACTGTAATAGGTTCTGCTTCCGTGTCAGCATCGACTTTTTAGAGGTTTTAATTTAGAGGTTTCAATTAATTGGGGATATAACCTTGAGATTTATGTATTTTTAAAGTGCTGAATCAATTTATATGGGATCGCCCACAAGCTTACGTAACATTTCATTCACTTAACACATGATATTGATAATGTTAGCTCTATTTAGCATGGCAGACGTTTTAGCTTGTGGATCATGGGTGTAACTAATCGCATTGACTGCAGCTGCTTTCAGGTGAGCCATGTGGGTCTCTGGTAGAACGCTGGCTCGCTGTCATGGTGCTCTGGCACGTCTGAAATGAAGAAAGCTGCCATTAATGCGATTAGTTACCCCTCTGCTCTTTGCTGCTATGACAAATCAAAATGCTTGCTGTAACTCGAATGTTTTATGCTTATAGTATTCCAACACTCAGCCGGGTGCTGCAACTTACAGACATTAATACCAGCTTATCTCCGAAGTCAGAGGAGCTTGAAGCCACAGGTCTTTTTGATTTTGTGATTATGACAACATCTCTGCAATTACCTTTGTGTGCTGAAGTATCTGGTGCAAAGTGATGTGTGACAGACGCTCTGAAGTGTCTCTGCTATGGCTTCGTGTCAAAGTTATTTTTATTTATTTTTTTTGAGAAATGACAAATGCAACCTCCGTTGGCAGAATCATGCAATTGTTTTACCCAAGGTTGAAAATTCTGTGTGTCTCTGAAAGCGGTAAAGGGCCTTATACTCTGTTTGCTTCTTTTTTAAGTCCTGTGTTTTATTTCATTTTCTCCTCATTAGTGATTTTGTGAGCGCTTTATTTTTCCAGCCTGTGAGTCACACAGTCACTGACGATTCGTTCTTTCTTTTGTTTACATCAACTTAAATGCAAGAACAAAAAAGTACATGTCTGGCCCCACGGGGTAAACAAAGGTAGAGTTTTTGTGTACACCAGCCTTCACTGTCACCGTGAGGGATTTTTCATAATGTCAAGACGCCGAAACACAGCGAAGAAAGCTTTGTTTCGCACTAAAAATCAATAAAAGCTTCACCTTCTCTTCTCATACAACACAATGCCCCAGTCACATTGTAAACATTTGCCCAGATGAGCTATTTATACCAGCCCTCCCTGCTTTTCCTTCATATATCCATCATCCAAGTCTTGCAGCTAATTCAGCAGTCACACAACAACTGATGAATTTGAAGAAGGTTTATGGGAAAAGATCCAGATCTAGGATTTGATGGTTCACCACCACCAATAACGGGTATTGTTTATGCTCAGATAATTTAACCAGTCCTGAAACATTAACAAGGTTTTTGACTTCTACTCCCATCACTTTTCACCTATCCTGACTACTCGCCTTTTAAGAAACCAAACTCCTCTATGTATTTAATCCCTGGGAAACTATGACTTTAAATACGCAGCATTTTGCTTGCTTTAAGAAGTGCAGGTGGTGAGTGACTCAATCGACTTTTCCCCTCAGGGTTCACCACAGCAGCGTGCGCTTGCTGCTGAAACTGTTGAGGACTTCAAAGTAGCATGAGCCTGTATACTCCGCTCATCTCCACTAATACCAGCTCTCGTATAGCCCCGCTGCCCTCAAAACTTCCTGTACGTGCCAAAGAATACTGAGAGTCAGACGGTAAACAGTGAATATCAGCCTGTAAGCCTGTTAGCGTGTGGATATTCCATCTGATTCCTTCAAACTTAGGAGTGCTGCTGCAGTTTAGCAAAGTAACAGAAAGTTTTATGCCTGTTGGTTATATAAGGATATTAACGTGATGCCAACATTATTATCACACAGCAAGTTAAATGGATAGCTCGCTGAAAAAGAGGAGGGGGTGAAGGGTTAGAGTCCACGAAACACATCCAAAACAACTGATGTAACTGTGTATCACGTATTCTACCAACAGATAGAAAGAATAAAATGCCTCCATGCTGTCGCCGCCATGATGCCTGGACAGTTTGGGGTTCCTGTACAGAGCTTCTCTCAGAGGAAGTCATAAAGCGACGCTGATGTGATCCAGGTAACCCTAACACATAACACAGCAACATAACAATTTTTTCACTTCTTTCTTGTGTGTTTAGAAACTTCAGAGTCTATATTTCTATTTTGTATTGCATTTAAACAGGGAACACATTCTTTGTGCATATGACACTTTTGAACCTTGGAATACTGACAAACCAACAACCACAGCTCCCTGTGTTTCTTTGGCCAGACTTATGCACCAAAAACACTGCTGCTGATTTAGCCTCTGCCCCTGTTACCCGCTGCTGTTGATGGAAATGGATGAGAGAGGGATTTATTAGTGGAGAGAGATTTTTAATTGTCCTGCAGGACCTCGTGACATTGTTTTAAATGGTTTCAGTGTAGCCAACATGCCGGTTGATTTGTTGTATAATCCGTGGAATGATTCATTCAGACTGATGATTGGTTTTATCTTGGAGAATAATATTTACCTGCCGTGTATAACTGAGGCATGACAGTGAAGTCGGGCCTGATGCAGACTCCAGATGGAACAGATACCACAGTCCTTCAGCTGGCTGTGAAACGACTCACCTCAGTGAAAGCAAACTTGTCAGTGGGGTTGCTTCGATGTGCGCGTACGCGGGGGACGTGTCCCCTGTACGTTTTCAGAAAGCAGCATTAAACCCCCACCGTTTTTAAAGTCAGAAAACGAATGTTATTCAAAAAGAGGTCCTTGGAGTTCAGCCTCTTTCTCTTCCCCCTCTCATTCTTATTCAAAGCCCAAAATACCCAAACCCACATCCTGATTCTACACCACGAAGGATCTGATCTGTTTTTTTTTTATTTTCTGAAAATAATAATGGATGTCTTCAAGCAGCGTAACACAAATGAATGATTGATCTTCAAGCACAGATATGTCATTAGTGTGCTTCATGTAGTGCGTTAATTCATCATAAATGAATCAAGGAACTTCTACCGTCTTGCTGTCTTCATATAAACAGAAGTAGTTACAATGGAAACTTATTGAAGGTGTTTTGCAGAGGTGGTCACCCGTGCTTATGGGAGTAGTTTGACATTAGCTTGGTCTTCGAGTCGCTCCGTAGGCCTGTGGCGTTTCAAATCAACTTTATTGCTTGTTGCGTTTATGGAGTGATTTCTTTTTATCGAGGAAAAATGTCACATTGTTTTTCAATGAACAACAATTTAATGAGTTACTGAGACAGTTCTATTTAAATCATTGACCATATGTCTCCGTCTGAACCTTAATTTGAGGAGCTTAATGTTACGGGTTTGGTGGAAATACATAGATGTTGATTCTCCTTTTGAGATTCTGGTTCTTGTCATCTTGATTGCGTCATATTATTCAACATTTCGGCTGCAGATTTATACCTCAAACATCCTGAATATCCAAAGATCCTCTATTGGATTCACACCCGTGACTCCAGTGGCCTCCAAAGCACACGATGATCTTCCTGAAACCAATTTGAAGTGGCGTTTGTTCTGAGACGCGGTTCATTATCGTGCTGGAATCTTTCATACAAAGCTGGTGAATTGAAGCCATAAAGGGATTCATATAGTCTGCAACAATACTCAGATCAGCTGTTGCAATAAAATGATGATTTATCGCTACTGGGAGAACAAATGTGTGCCGCTGCACTATATCCATCCTTACCTCACACAGTATGTTATCCAACTCTGGTGGTAGCTTCCCTTCATTCACAGCGAACCGCTCACAGTCCTGAATTCTGCAGCCTATCCGCTCTTCCATCAGCCCCAAAGGTCACGTGTCACTCCGCGGCCGATCGACCTCCACTGCCTCTACCCACGGCTGCCTGAATCCAATGTTTACAGCCCACAGAGCAACATCTGGGGCTGGACCCATTTCCTTGAACTTGTGTCTTGCTGCAAGGCAATCACAGACGTGAGAGGCTTCTCTGCCTAGAACAGTCGTAAAGCGTGGTTATCTGAGGTGCCTCAGCCATTCTGTCAGCTTGACCAGTCTGATGATTCTGCTCTGAGCGCTCTCATCAACAAATGATTTCCTTCTGCAGAGCTGCTGCTCGGTTTGTAGAATTAATTCTGTAGTCGAGCCACTTATTTCTGGTTTTACTGCTGCTGCATGATTAGCCGACTGGATAACTGCATGATGCTCCAGAGCTTGGTACATATACAGTAGATACGCACTTTGTAATTTGCATGAATTCCATGACAGTCATTTGGAAAAATTACAGGGTATAGCTGATGTTTTTGTGGGAGATCTAATTTTCGTATTTTTCAATAAACTGTGAATAGCAATGGTTTCCCTGGACTATACTATGTAAATAAATAACTGCATGCTACATCTCCAAGTCACGGAACAAAGCAGCGTCTCCATCCAGTACCTCTGCTCTGGAAATGTGCAGACGTCTGATCAGCAGCATCGAGCACAGACAAGTTCATCAAGACAGCAGCTCTACATCCTGCTGACTGGCTGAGCTCATCTAATTTGGTAAAGGCACGGTAAGCCAGCAGGGAGCCCCGTCAGGAAAACCAAAAACTAAGGAATTTCACAGGCAGGATGTGAAAACTTTTGTCCTTCTTAAAACCATGGAATTGAGTTGCGCCAGGCTGCATGTTGGGTGTAGTGCGGGTGCACGCAAGATCCGGTTATAGTTTATTACGCAAAAGGGAAATAATTCAAGATTTTTATGTCTCTCCACCTATTTATATTCACTGCAATGGGAATGATGTGAATCCTCTATAGGCGCAGCAGTCATTTATATCAAGAATTATTGGGAGGGAAACTGAGGATGACACCATGTGGGACCTAATTTACATTATGAAACTTTGCAGTCATCATCCCATCAGACAACTGCGCTACATATCCTGTGGTGCTATTATTTGTCAGCATGATGCGAGCTGTTACAAACCTGAACCAGTATTTGAAACGTATTGCGGGAGCTGTTTCAGTCTTTCTGTGGGAGCTTTCTCGGACCTAAAGAGGAGCCTCTTTCATCCTGCAGGAGGCACGCTGGTTATGTTGTCATCATTAAAGCCTGTTTGTCATTTCCCTGTGATTTAAACGCAGCAGGATTTAGCGTATGCAGCTTAGAGACCATGTTTTGAAATGTGCCAGACTGTTCCATACTCTGGTACGCCATAGAAACTCAGTGGTGGGTGTTCTTGATGAATCTGTGGTGAGCATGCTGCACGTGAGAAGCTTTGTTTGTACAGCCCCTATTCACAAATCAGCTCACAAACAAGGTGCATCGTCCTCTGCCCTCAACCCTTTTATTGTAGATAAATAACGTGGTAATCTCAGATACAGCGACCTCTCTGTCAGGAAGAGTAAAAGTATTGTCTAATTTAAGCAGGGTAGTGTCAATGATTTGTGTTGTCGTTGTTGTTGAGGATTTTTCTAGAGTGATGAGGAGGCAGTTATTGTCGTGATAGTGGTACCGCCAATTATAGTAGCATGTGTGTCGGCGCAATGTGTATCTCAGCAATCTAGCTGAAGCCATCTTCTTCGATTAGCTGCCACAATCACGATCCTAAATGTGGCTGCGACGACAAAATGCAGGTGATGATGAGGGAGAGGAGGAATTGTTTTCTGCGGAGCGGGAGGACTTTAAACAAAGGAGGTGAAATCCTAGATTTTTATCTAACATTTGTTCCCACGTCTCTGGGAAACGAAAACCTCCCCCTCTCCGCCTAAGAGAAGCGTTTAGCACAGCAGACGTTCCCCTCATACTGTTTGCCAGAGATAAAAGTGGCACCTTTTCTAATGATCCCACAAACAGAACGTGACATCACCTCCGAGCCTTATTTTCTCTGTCCTTACCAGCCGGCAGATAACAGTGGCAAGGCGGCCCGGGGTAGCAGCTGTCTGTGAAAATTGCTCTTTTCTTACAAGCACTTTACTTAACAAAACAACTCTTCCTCGGGAGATTCATCACGGCTGTCATCAACTTTTTTTTTGTTTTAGAATCTACAGGCCATCAGTCATCACTGTTATTTTTATGAGATGAATGATGGCTGTAAATTACCATGCGTGACATATTGACAAACCCATTTGCAGTCCTCGTGGGGACGGAGAAGTGTCGTACAGCTGGAGGAGTGGTGATGCGGGGGATGGAGTGATCAGCGGGCAGAGGGAGAGGGGGACGAATAGTTGACATGGAAAACAAAAATGTGGAAAAGGGAAGGGAAGCGACTCGTGCTAATGCTCTTTCTTTAACGAAGCACAATCAATCTGCTTTATTGGTGAAGTATAAACTCAGCTTTAGTCATGCTGTTACCTTAAAAACACAGGTTTGTGGGGAATACATAACAGGGCGCTTGTTTTTAAACTACGCACATGAATAGACTGACCAGTTATGAATCTACAATTAAGTGACCTTGCATATTGTTCTCTTCAAATTAATTATGTACCTAGATCGTAATGATAGCTGTAATTACTTTTGATCCCTGAGGACACATGTCACTGTTTTCTTTCTGTTGCAGTGACTTTTGTGAAGTTTCTGACCCACGCCTCAGCATCCATGATGCTGCATGGTCCCTGTCTCAGTCCCTCCCACGTGTGGAGGACTTAATTAGACGGTGCCAGCGATGGAGCTGTCTGTTATGGATCTTCCATTCTCATTTACCTTTTTCTTTATTCATAAAAATGATAATGACACATTACATTCCGCACAGCTGACAATGATTGAGGCGCAAAGACAGACAGATACGGAGGACAATTTGTCAATTTGAAAACACCCTTTCACCAGCTTCTGAAGGATATTCCTACATTTTCTTTATTATTCAAGGAATAGAAAAATCATCGTCACCAGAGATTAATCGCCATCGTTGCACTAGGGACTAATAAATTGAGCCCAATAAAGGAGAGGGAGGCGATAGGGATGATTTATGAAAACATATTAACCCCATCCAATGTGTATCACGTGCATATCAACCTTGTCCAACAGTCTGTGTTTGTATACAGTCAGCCATTCTCCCATTAACCATACCACTTCTCATTTGAGGAGAAACAACCTTTCATACCTCCATGCAAATCAGAGTCGCGGTCAACACCATGACTCAGTATTAACACCTTGGAGCTGCAGTGTACCAATGACAAGATTTTGGCTGCCTTGGTTTCAGACAGTTAGAGTCTCGCCTGCTTCAGCGTCAGAGGAGAAGCAAAGAGTTGCTGCTTCTTGGTATATTGCGAGCTAGGTTGGTTTAGTCAGGGCCGGCTGCTGGGACCCAGGTTTAGCAAACCTCAGCAATAAATGATCAGCAGTTGATCATGCTGTTGAGCGAAGGTTGTGCTATCATTTTGAATACTTAAACATTTGCATGCATCGACTTACTCTATGCTTGATGAGCAAAGCCAAAACTGAGGATGGAGGGAGAGTTTACATTCCAGACTTTTTAAGCTACAGAGGATACAGAATCTTAATGTCAACTTCGAGTAGCTGATTTTTTTTTTTTTTTTTTTTTTTCAGCAGAGGAATTTAATATTCTTGGTTGCTCCTCTGTGTCTCTCAGTTTTGTTTAGTCTAAACATTTGGGCCAACGTTCTGAGGAGCAGTTCATCCACAAACTAAACGAGCAGACTAAAAGACCAGCCCAACAGCTGTATCACACAAGTTTGGCTCCCATAGTTAAAAATTCTGCAAGAAAAGTCTATCTAGTGCTGTTCACCTCACTTGAAAGACAGCAGAGCTGAAAGGAGCCATGAATATTTGCAGGGTCAGACTGAGGATTGCTGTCACATTAAACACAGGCCCCCTCATAAAGAAGTTTGTCCGAGCCAACTCTTTCTCGAACATTTAAAAGTTAAAGAACACAACAGAACACATATATCCAAGACGGATCAGTTTCAGTTATTTTTTTTTCATGAAAAAAGATACAAGATCACAAGGCACTTTAAACGTAAATTACTTTAATTTAATCTTTCACAAATCATAATCGGAAATCTGTAAACCCTTCAGTCTTATCTGAATCTCAATGGAAAGATAATTAATTGAAATGTAAATATATTTGAGAGATCTCAACTCGTCGGCACCTTTGCTTTAGTTTGTCTTCGAAAATCCGAGCATGCACAGGTTTAAGAACAAAAAAAAAACCTGTAGATGTGGAGAATGAGGTTGTGTGTGTGTGCATGCCTCGATCTTATTTCCTCGTGAGAACAGACGGAGAGTGCACCGACTACGAGGCTACCACCGCCGAGAGTAGGAGGGGGGCAGTGTGTGGCTGCGAGAAGCGGAAAGACGTTCTGCGAGGGAGGGAGACCGAGACAAGTTCAGCACCACGGACAGAGCACCGGAGCGCCGGGCAGCGGGAGCCACTTCGCCGGGTTTGAGTCACGGCTCCTTGAGGCGCAGGAGCCGGAGCAGGAGCCGGAGCGGCGGCCACGCTGACGCACACGAACACGCGCAGGCTGGAGACCCGGGGCATGCTGTTGTTCTTTGGGCTCAGTTGGGAATCGCCGAAAAGGAGACAAGAGAGCTGCGGAGGTCTGTGCGTTTGTCTGGGCGATTCTTACATCATCTCTTTATTGGGGAGAGAGAGAGAGAGAGAGAGAGAGAGAGTCAGAGAGACATATATAAAGAGATACAGGAGAGAGAGGGAGGGAGAGAGAGAGCAGGAGGGGAGTGTGTGCAGCCTGTCTCCTCTCTGCCAGTCCTCAACTGCGAAGCGAGTCCGACGGAGCCACTGGCACAACCTCCACCACCACCACCACCACCACCACCACCACCATCCCGCTGTTCTTTTCTCCCCCTCCTCAGCGTCTCCTCGCCCCGCTCTGCTGCTGCCTCTTCACCGGCCCGTGAACATGCCCCGGCGCCGTCCTGCCCAGGGAATGACGTTGTTACTGCCGGTCGCTTTGTGGATTTTCTGCCGCGTCAACGGTGCGCGCGGAGCTTTGCCAACAACCCGTAAGTTGTCCTCTCCTCGTTTTTTAAATTATTATTATTATTATTATTTTTAATTTTTCTCAAAAGCGCTGTTTATGGAGCGAGCATGCCTCCGGAGCGGAGCCGTGAGAACGGAGGCATGAGAGCAGTGCGTGCACCGGCGGGGTTGCAGGTATCCCCGCGGTGCGTGGTGCCAGCTGGTGCTCTCTGGAGCTTGTAGAGCCAGGCTGCGCGGGGAGGAAAGGAGGAGATGGAGGGAGCAAGCTTTCCCCTCTGACATTAGAAGCACATGTGCTGACTCTTCTTGGTCTCTGTTCCGTGCACTCATGCTGGGATGGTTATGTCCGTTGGGTGATGGTGGTCCAGGGGATTTCCATGCTCCGAGAGGGGGCTGAGGGTCTGGAAGTTTCAGTTGTGGGAAGCTACTGCTTTTTTTGTGCGGTTTCATTCCTTGGGCAGAGTCAGTTTTACAGATGGAAAGTTTGCAGATATGCTGTTATTTCTTCAGCTCCTTTAAGGATCTTTGAAACATGGATTATCGTTTTTATTTTCAAATTCACAACAGAAAACAACCCCAGCATACATGGCTGTAGCCTCCAGCTTGTGCAGGAGGGGTTGTGCTGTAGTGATGGAAGCTTCACAGTAAAGTGACCCAGAGGCAAATTAAAGATTTCAGATTTTAGCCTATTGCCTGTGCAGCCTGATGCAGGTTGTTGTATGCAATTTGAATTTTGATGAGTCCCTCCTCAATTACCAGATCTGGGCCTTGAGCCAACTTTATTTTTTTTGCAGCAGCAAACATTGGAAAACTTGGAGGCAACTTCTGGAGCTCAAATGATAATCACAGCACTTATTTATTGCGCGATTATAGCCTCGCACTTAGACCCGAAAACCTGTCGTACTTGTTCAAAACCGACAACCTGGAATTTTAATTTCAGGAGTAGATTTTAGTGAATGTGCGCTTTTTGCAGCCCTCTTTGAGCTCTTGTGGTGTTCCCTGTATTTTTAAACCCCTCTGCTGCCTCACAGTTTCTCGCATTAATGTGGTTTTATTTATTCTAACCATAAGCTTGTATCTATAGCTTATTTTAATATCATCCACTCTTGGCTCGGTGCCATCCCGGTCTTGCTGACACTGTGACTGAGCCCAACTCGGAGGCTCCTGTGTGAATGATTCTTCCGGTGATCGCTGGGGCTCCGTGAACGTGTCCGGGGACGCGCCTCATTAATCATCCCGCAGGACAGACAAACAGGGATGAGGCGCTCCGGGCTCAGTGCGAGTGCGCGTGCAAATCCGTTCGCACCTAGTGCGTGTGAAAAAGAGACGACTGGGGGCAGGCGAGCTGCGCGTTTATCCTGCACTCGTCAAGTCCGTGTCTCACCACAGCGACCTCGCATCCAATAGGTGTCACAGTGGCGACACTATTTATAAAAGCGTATTGATCCCTTTATGGAAATCATCAGTCCTGCAGCAGCTCCTCAATGGGCTGCTGTGACTGGGTCAACCTCAGGTGTCCCTGGAGCAAGGGGACATTCAGTGTCTTGTTAAAGGACTGTTCCGCCGGGGGCTTGACGAGGCTCAGTCACAGACTTGAAGGAAATTTTAAGTGAACAGACCTGTTGAGAGCCGGAGGGGCTAAATAATCAACTTCTCGCATTAATGTTTGTAGCCCGAAGAATATATGGAAGGTCATCGTTAATTACAGCACCGGTGTTATGCTGAATTAATCTTACGTGCTGAAATTATTTTGTTTAAATATAATGCATATACCAAATATGACGTCTTTTATGTTAAATTTAGCAATGCAGTGCAGTTTATGTGTAGTGGGGCAGCTGTGGCTGCTCCTCCCAGTTGGTCTGCACTTCCATCCCAGTCTTCACCCTGTTCCCCCAGTGTCCTTATGCAAAATACTGGACCTGAAAGCTGCTGCTCATAGATACACTGAATGGATGAATGGCAAAAAACCCCGTCTGTCATTAAGACCAGGGGCGTGACATAAATACAGACCGTCGTTTACATTTATACAGTGCATCTGGGTGCATCCCTTTCTCTTTCACACACAATAAACTGTTATGATAATAAACTTTATTTCACCTTTTAGAACAGCAACAAGGTGTTTCACAAGTTCAAAATGAAAAATGGAGGGCAAACAATGGGAAACAATTTGAAGATCTCGCGGCAATGGAGCACATCTGTCACACACCGCAGGCACAGCTGTCAGCAGCAATGTGGGGCTCAGTATCTTGCCCAAGGACACTCTGGAACTGGGGATAGGAGATATTACTCTATACAGAACCTCTTGAGCCTTAGCCGCTCCCAGTGCATGAAGCTTTAATTTTTGTCATGAATTTCTATCTATAGCATTCTGACCTGTGCCGCATTACAAAAAATAATAGAAAAGGACACAACAGGAATATCCCAGTGTGGGGAGGATTTGCAAGCTTGTGTATGTGTGTGTCCTTGTGTGTGTGTGTGTGTGTGTGTGTGTGTGTGTGTGTGAGTGAGTGAGAGAGAGATACAAACAGAATGTTGAATTGGACCAGCCATGCTGACTTTATCCCTCCATGGGGACCAGATGTGAAGCTCTCGGGGAGCAGACAATGTCATTGTGACCAATGGTCTGAGGCATGAACTAAAAAAGATTAACATTTCCATCCTACCGGGGCAGACACACACACTCCCACACTAAAAGTCAATGGGCTGGTTGACCCGCCGACTGTGCCGAGTCTCCCAAGTGCGCCTTGAAAATGCTGAGGTGTGTGCACCAATGTAAAGAAGTGACTGAGGGAGGGAGCAGTGAAGTGAGATTTAATCCCCTCTGTTTGTTTTTCCCTTTTTGTATATGATTTGCGTGTATTTGCATGAGCATGCATGGCTCCACAAGTGATTGTATGTCGAGCTGTAATCCGAGGATTTTCTCCTACGCAAACTCGGTCTGGAAGTGCCAGTTTTATGTTGCATCCCAGCATCGTTTAATTGGTGAGCATAGCGGCGTCAACGGCAGAAGACGCGTTGTCAAGAAAATGAGATGAACGCACTCAAAAGCAGATGAGCGAACGCTCGGAAATACCAACTACTAAGCACTAAGGTGGATTCACAGGCACACAAAGGAAGAAAAGAAGTGTTTGTCCATGTTGCTCTCCAGGCAGATGCTCAAATGGCTTGTCACTGATATCTGGATCTGCTCGTTGTAGTGTTTCTGAGCAGAGGTCTCTAATCAGCTTCTGATATCTTCAATTTTCCATTTACACTTAACATCAGACAGGAATCTCAGCTATAATGCAATTGTAAATGAAGTGCATATTAAATCTTACACCACTGTCGAGCCGTATACACTTTAACCTCAGTATCTGAACGCTTCATCCCTGCTTTGCATAGAGAAGCTTTAATTTTTAACATTTCCCACAACCGGAGTGTGAAAAGTGAAAAATGTGCCTTTAAGTCACAGTGACACCATGGGTGGCTAAATGGGATGCCCCGAGAGGCTGTCTGTCTATAGAATCAGATTAGCCTTTTCTCACCTCATTAAGTATGTCAGGTCATTTGACACAGACATCAGTCTGGGTGCACCTCCAGGGCCAGGCAGGGCAAGACAGGGTTTCCTGCTCGTCAGTGTTATTAATTATAGACGATGCTGTGTGAAGCTCAATGAAGGGAGTGACGTCCTGTTGCCAACGCAGATGTTCTCAGGTAACGGAGAGGCATCCACAGGTCACATTATTGTGTATGGTCAAGTGGGCGTGAGACTACAACAGAGTGAAGACATCTGGGGGATTATGTCCTGGTGAGGCATTTACCTGATGGTGATGGTTGCAGTTTAAGATAAGGTGAATTGGGTATTAGGTCATTTGTGACATAGGCTGTGATTTATAATGTGGTTTCTGTAGATTCCTGACTGTCAAGGAACACATCGTATCTGAGGTCCTGATCAGGGTGCAGGCGTAAGACTGGAACTGAGGTGTCCAACCCTCCCGCCCCTCCCTCGGCACAGGGGTGAGTGAAGTTAAATTTGTGGGTGAACTGTCCCTTTAACATTTGACAAGGTGATGTCCTGAGAAGGATAGCTGCCCAAATTTGTTTGTGCGTGTGTGAAGACTCACATTAGGAGGTGGTTATAATAGGATTGTGGCTGGAGGGAGCAGACTGGTTTTGCTCAGATTAGATCAGCTCAGTGCTCGGTGTTTAGCAGTGTGTGTCTCTGTGTGTGCGCGTCCACATTAGTGGCTTTATCATCCATTGAAACGAGTGAGTCAGAGCAGGAAATAAGGTGTAGATGTTAATTGCACAGCAATTTCTCTCTTCCTTTCAGTCCATTTCTGTCCATATACTGCCCTCCTCCTCCTCCTCCTCTCGCCTTTCTTTCAACAATCGCTCCTTTCTACTTCCTCTCCTTTCAGAAAGCCCCCCTCCGCTCTTCCTGTCTGTCTTTCTGGCTTCTGTTCATTGATTCCCTCTCTTTCATCCACCAACCCTCCCATGTTTCTTTCATCCTTTCGTTAAGTTTTTGTACCTCAAGCCTCCTGCCCTTTCTCTTGTGCCTAAGTATCTCTAATTCTCTCTATCCCTTCTTGGCTTTCCTCTGTGGTTTTATCATCTGGCCATAATCACTTCCCTCCTCCCTGGTACTTTCTTCTATTCTTTTTTTTTATCCTCCCAATCTCTCTCCTCGCAATCTGTCCCCTCTCCTCTCATGCCTGATTGCAAATATGCTTGAGTTAAAAAAAAGTCCCCACGAGCCACTTTTCAAGGGAGTGGTGATGCATCTGTTTCATGCTTGTGAAACTCTCAGTTCAATGCCTGTACTGTGGGTGCAGGTCTGAATGTGTGCAGCAGCCAGTGTTGGATCTCACACAGCCACTCTGCTTTTTCCTCTATTGGTCTTATATAGCTCTGAAATGGTGCTTGCTCCATCAGTGTATAAATATTTAACCTGACCAAAACTTCAGTTCATCACATTGCTTTCAGGAGAAAAATGCTTTAATAATAGTCTAAAAGCACTTTAGTTAATAGCACAAGGAATCAGAATTGCATAATGTCACATATGCACACCGCATGCATATGAATATATATATATATATATATATATATATATATGTTGTAAGTGAACGCTACAGAGGGGCTATCTATGGTTCATCTTGGGAAAGGAGCCACAGTGATACAAATATACACTGACAAGTCATGCGGCGTAATTCCCTTAACGATGTCAGTAACTTAGCATGTACACACACACACACACACACAATGCAGCTCCCGTTTGTCCCATGAAACACACACACTCACACAAGGTCAGTGAATTTTACTGATTTTAAATGCATTAACTGAAAATGTAATCTATGCATCTACTATCAATATATGGATACATATGCTTGAGTGTATGAGATGCTGTAAGGGTGTGTGTGTGTGGGTGTGTGTGCTTGTGTGTGCGTGCGCAAACCTGGAGGATCTGAGAGGCACAGTTATTCTTGTGGAATGTGTCCTCATTAGAACCTGTTGGAATCTGTCCTCCTCGTTAGTCTAGGGTCTGAGAAGGGGGCGGTGAGCTGGTAGGATGGAGGGCAGTAGAAAGAAGGACAGGAGGCTTTATGTTATCAGAGAGGACAATACGATGAGAAGACACAGTGTGAGGTGAGATGATCATATGGCCAGAGTTGTCTCTGAATCCTCTTTACTGAATGTCGCCAGTGTTTATGTACTACTTTTATTTACTGCACCTCCTTTAGCATTCTTCAGGTGGTGGGGATGTTAATTTAAAACATACTGTCATCTCATTTCTCTATGGAATCAGTATGAAGAGAATATAGAGAGTGGCTGCAGACAACATTTAAAATAGTCACAGTAAACAAACATGAATTTGAAAATTTAAAACCACCATGAATAACTTTACTTTGTGATTTTTTAAGTCCATTCATTTGTCATGGAGATCGAGGCTCCTCTCATCTGCCTCACCTCGCTGTGGGTCAACCCTGCAGCCAACTTGAGAGCGAGACCCTGAAACTGCACAAAACAGTGTTGACGTCTTCTTCATTTAACCCTGATTGTTCCTGGTTAATCACTAAGAGGGAGCTAATAGATAGGGGTGTAACAACTGGCCTTAGATTGATCCTGGGAGAGGGCCAGGATTGAGCTGCACCAGGGTTAAGGCAGAGTGAGCGGTGCACTCTCAGTGAATCTGACCCACACCCTCATTCAGTGTCAAAACACCGGCCTCAAAAGCTGCACCTCTGTCAGCGGCAGGGAGAAAGTTTACACTCGCACAGACTCTGGTGGTGTTATACCCCTTGTACATGCTCCAGTGCTAGAGGGCATCGGTGTGAAAGGCTTGTTTGGTGTCGAGCAAACAATGTGGACATGATCCCCCGCTGGCATCCCACCCACGCATACGTGTGTGTGTGTCGTGTTCAGGGACCAAATCCAAGGCTCTGTCACGGTTCGCAAACATTTCAGCTCCAGAGAGAGGTGTTGCAACAGGTGACTGGGAATCTATACCTAACACTGAGGCCCTTCTGTTCCATGGTAGAATACTAATGTATCACTGATTGTTTTAATTACTGGTAATAAACTATAGATTTAATTGAACAATTTACAGCATGTTTTAATTACCGTGGCACGTTGCTGCGGTACACGTCGCATTTTATGCATCTCAGCTGTTTTGAAGCGCGGCCTCTCGTCAGTCGCTGATTGATTTTATTTTTGGATTTATTTTCAAAATGGCAAGTTTTCAGTTTTCCTTCCCCCTGACATATGGAGGCAGTAAACCCATGTATGGTTTCTGTTAGAATTGCTGCTCACAGCTGCTTCTTTATTTCTCTGCTTTGTGTTCGCCTCAGCCCAAACTGTTCCCTGTAGAGAAATAGCTGTGCATCCAGTCAAGCTATTTAAAATATGTGAAATGCATCACGAGCTGTGTGATAATCAGACAGATGTCGTTGTAACGTCCACCGAGGAGACTCGGATTTCGTCTGCGTTTGTTTGTTCGTTAGCGCGACTAAACTACTGCTCGGATTACCATAAAACTTAGTTGAAAGAACGTTCAGGGAAGAACCAATTAAATGTTGGTGCTGCATTTTCGATGTTTTCACTAATTTCCCGAAGAAAAATTCATGGATCTTGAGGAAATAAATCAGTCTGTGAGAGTGTGCAATTTGTTGCAGATCTGTAGAAAAAAAAAATCCTGATCTGGTAAATCTAGCTGTGGTGTCGTGAGGGGGCTGCTGATGGAGGGGTGTGCGCTGAACTCTTGTGTTGCCACCCACTGTCTCCACCACAAGTGTGATAAAGAGCTTCCTCATGCATGTCAAAGATCAGTTGAAGGTGAAACGCTGGGACTCTCCAGGACATTTAAGATGACCTAAATGAATTCCTAATGCATGGACATGGAAACTGCTAATTAATTCATATATGCATTTTTAATGTATCATGAGTACATTACACAGGGAGTACAGGCCTTTAATGAGACTTTGAGCTGTAATTACACCAACTCATTAGTTATTGCTCGTGTAAAAATAAGCAGCACACATTACTAAGTCATTAGTCGAGAGTGATCAAGCAGGAAAAAGCTGTATTTCTTGAATTATATAGCAATGCATTGCGGTTGTTGTCTGTGCAGAATTTGAACTGTTGCTGTCTGTGAGTTTAACCTGCAACGTTAACCATTTGAACTGCACATGTCTGATGCGTAACATGGTGAATGAAGGGCTTACACATTAAAACACAACATCTGTTCGACCCCTGCCCCAACGCACACAGATTCACTGATGCAGTCCCACCACAGATGCATGTTTTTTGTCACTCCATACATAGAGTAAGCATAATTGTAAAAACAACTGTATTTCTGAGAGCGACCGAGTGTGCGTGTGTTTGCCCGATGGTGCAGCGCCTCTGTCTGAATGGATGTTGGAAATCTAGCCACCAGCTCAGGTGGAAGAATGCAGTGGAAAAGGGCATTGTGCCACCAGTAAGACAAATGTTGTTATTACGCTCAGCCTTTGCATTCAATTTGTTTCTTAAGCCGCCTGAATACCCAATTTACAGCCCGAGATTAAGTGAATTAATCTTTGGGTCACTTCCATTGAAAAGACATTCCTCCTTTTTTGTCTTTAGAGGAAAAATACTGTAGCCACACTATTTAGTGTGTGGGTGGTTTGTCCCCACTTCCTCCCACTATCTAGAAAATGATAGAAATTTGATTATTGTGTGAAAAAGACCTGTGCAAGTTGTTCGATGTTATGAGACTGACACCAGTGTGTGTTCCAGCAGACAGTTTGTGTGTTTACGTGATTGGTTGAGAGATATATATTAAAAAAAATAGCTTTGTGTGTGTGCAGGTGGGAAAGGGAAGAAAAGCGAGCAGAGGCTGGATGTGGATGGGCTTCGTTAGCTCTGGTTCAAGGTGCTGCTATGTTGCGAGCGAAGATTAGTCAGACAGGGGTCACTGCTTCTGCTTTATACCTTTCATACACCTGCCTTCTCTCGACCTTGCTCTATTGTAGCTGTAGGTTTTATTCCCTGTTGCTTTCTTTGTCTTCCTCTGCCTCTGTTGGTCGTCATCTCTCATCTCTCTCCTGCCTTTATTCCTCTCTCTTGTTCCTTACACTGTTTAATCCACCCAGGTTGCTCCTTCCACATTTCTGTGTTCTTTCTTTCTCGCTTGCACAACCTTGTTTATGTCTCTTTGCACAGCGCTCGTCTATTCATATCTCTTTCTAATCTTTTATCTCTCTTTACTCAATTCCTCAAAATGTGGCTTTCACTTCCACTCAAGCTGTCTGGTTTATTAAGGCAAGACGACAATGGCACAACAATTACGCGTGTGGAAGGCTATTAACCCAAGTTTTAAAGAGAGATGTCTGAGGTTTGTGATCTGAAAATGCCTCTGTCTCTCACCCTCTCCCTGTCAACAAATGCCACTAATTAGTCTCACGTTCTCTTGGATCCTGGCACCGTGACATTCACACTAAACTTTCCTTGATTCCTCTTGCTGTTGTGTTTTTTTGCAATTAGGGATTTCGTGGACGATCACTTCCCCAAGTAGAATTCTTGTGTTGCTTGCACTTGATTAGTTAGTGGTTGTCTCTGAATTTTAAACTTTGACCATTGACCCAGACATGAAACAGACTCAGCTCGGGGGGAAAGAGTGAGCAGAGTTTCAAAGTTCTTGAAAGGTTCTTGGTTTCCAGGTCATGTTCCGCTCTTGGATTATAGACAGCCCCACATGCAGTCAAGTCTGTTAATATGCTCTCCAGCCATGATTTGCGTTAATCCCGACCTTTGTGGAGGGAGGTCAAATTCTAATTAATATAGGCTGCGTGAGTTTATTCACAATGAGCTCAATTGAGGACTGCTAAAACGGGCACAGAGACAATACTGAAGACAGCAGGCCAGCAGCGGATTGAGTCAGGTCAATCCTTTCGCAGCTCAGTTGATTAATTTGGAATTTCATTAATGCCCCATTTAACTGTTCATTAATGAGTGCTCACCATTGAAATTCACAGCTGGTGTCACATTTCTAAACCTTCGAACTAAATGGAGTTGTTTGAAAATGATGTTTAATAGACCTAACCTTTACAGATGCAACTTGAAAGGGCTGTTTGACCCTGTGCAGTCTACCACTAGAGCGCCATCCTCGCTACAGCAGCGTGCAAACACATCATGTCCAGGAAATCTTATAAATTACAGAATTAACCTGAGTTTCTGGTCTTTAAGGAGATGCTACCCCACTAGAATAACCCCCTGTGGCCCAACACCTGCATTGTTAAGTGTCTCTGGTCTAATCTGCATGTCTCATCTCATACTTAAAAAAATAATCTAGGTGATATTTTCCACCCAGATTTGTCCTCTGACAGCTAGGACACCAACGTTTTGCAATTCAGCTTTATACATCAGAGATATTTAACTGAGATAACATCTGCAGAGCTAAAAAAGAAAAAGGTCGTCCATGCTTTTTATCTTCTCCAGACAGGAGTAATGCAATGTCACTTCTTCTAAAACGAGCACGTGAAACATCAAAAGAGTACATCTGATGTGAAACCTGCCACTGGGATTAACATGCTGAAGCACATTCTCAGAAAGGCTTCCACATCACAGTAATCCTTCCCTTCACTGCTCTACTTGTGAGTTTTACTGCATGTTTTCAAGTATTGTGTATATCTCTGATCGACTCGATCCTTATCAGCCTAATGTTTGTTAAGGTCATCTGCTAGGGTTCTTTAATTGGTTCCAGCAGCTGCAAAGTTTGTATTATTCATTTTTCACATTAATATTTTATTGCTATTTTTATTTTTCAATAAATGCTCATCCTGTCTGCTGGCATCTATCGGACTTGTCGAGAAATGAAATGACACTGGTCAACATTACATCATGGCTGATCACAGATCTGTTTCAGCCCTTTAATCTCTGTCTGGGAGAGGCAGAGATGCTAACTGAGTTCATGGCAAAGAGGAACACACACACACACGGGATACATCAAATCTGATTGATAGATCTATTTACTCAGACAACAGCCTGCCATGCCCCTGTATTTCAGCAGCTTGGGTGACAGCCTGAATATGTAAGCACACTGATTCCTACATGTGTGGATCTCTCATGAGATCGGATGTTTAAGTTAATCTCTGCTTGGGTATAAACTCACCAGTGTATGTCATTCTTCTTTCCCCTCGTATTTGGAGGGAAATACACAATCACCGTCAGACTTTTGTGCTTTTTACTAAAGAGGCTGAAAAGTACACTATCGATTGACTGTGAGAGCCGAGGAGAGGGGGAGTGCTCTTTGGTCTTCGCGGAGCGACAAAGTGCAAAGTGTTGCACTAAAAGCTCAATGATTCTTTAGCAGAATATGAAGCCCCTGTAGTCTGTGCATCACGGTGTGGAGCCAAGTGCTGTCCCTGGCTGTCAGACGCAGGTCAAGTTTGATGGAATAGTTGCAAAAAGTAATTTATTGAATTTTTTTTATTTTTTATTCATGCCTTCTGTCTAATGAATGCAGTGTCTCCCCTTTGCTGTGGGTCAAGAGTTTGATTCTATTAACTGAATCCAATTGTAGTTTTGTGTATTGGTGTTGAGTCAGGTTACCTCAAAGAAGACAGTTCCCATTTCGTGTTTCACAGAAAAACATGTCTGATGTACTTTCAGTATTTTCAATAAGTTCATATGAATGACAGTCATTATTGCTTATCAGATATAACTTGAATGGTAGTCATATTGTGTTCTTTAAATGTGAGGTCTCACCTTAGTGAGAAAAATGCAGATGAAGTCAATGATGCAAGGTGAAGTGGTTGAAAGTGTCTATTATAGACCAAATGCAGAAGTTGAAGTATGTTTTCATTCATTTAAACCAGACTAAGAGTAAATATAAAAAGGATTTCATCGCCTCGCATGTCCCACCAGACAAAACGTGTGCACCTTTACCTGTGCACTCAGACACAGGGCCACATACACACAGACTCAGTGGGCCGGGCACTCTTGGTCTTCCACTCAAAGGTGGGAGTGTTGTGTTTAGTCAGCAGAGTGTGTCAGCCGGCTAATGGACAGACAGTACACAGATTCTGCCTGAATGGGATCCCAAACCATTAGCAACTCACACACTCATAGAGGTGGTAATGGGTGATCCTGTGAAAACACCCTAACATCGAGTGTGTCTGTGTGTGTCTGTGTGTGTGTGTGTGCGCCGCGACAGTATTTGTGCTGAAAACAGAAAAGCAGCTGTTTTTGTTGCTTTTACCTGAAACCTCAATGCACTAAACTGACAGATGGTTTATTTTAAAAGCTCCAAGACGTGCATGTAAATGGGGAATGATCTTAGCTGCATGGTCTGCAGTTGCTGGGACTATTTGCTTTGTAGATGCATATGGAGGTGAACTTGATGGATGGATTGTTTTTTAAGGATACATTTGGGTATGGTTGTCTGTTTGTAGAAGTGGAATAAAGATGGTCATGCAGACCAATATAACTTGATTATTTTTTTATCAAAATGGTGTCCATTAGCATTTCTACAAACATTAATGGTTGCCTGAGGCTGAATCCCTCTCATTTTGATGAGTGGTGTATTACCGTGAAGAAATCTATGGATGCAAAAGGAGGACTTGTCAAACTTTCCATTACATGACGTTGGATGAAACATCATCATTCAGTCCAAGTTTCTGTTGATCCAGTCAAATCCCAGCTTTGTGCCATAAGCAAAAAAAAGTTGGACAGCACAGGGTGTAGCTGCTAGCATGGCTGTTGGCTCTTTTGTCTTCAAGAGAACGTCGACGTTTTGGCGATCTTTCACTCGAGCGCTTCTGCATCGTGTCAGCATTTTGTGCAAACTGCAGGAGTCTTTTATTCTAAGCTCGTCCTATGTGATGTACACGTTATATAAACCCACACTCAGCAGGGTGCTGGCTCCTTTTTTTAATCTCTATTTTTACACAAATATTCGTGTCCATGCACCTGCAGGAGCGGTTTAATATAACACACAGACGGAGTGTTTAGCAAAGCCGGGTGAACCTCGTCACTGTTGGCTTACTGTGGTAATGTGATTTATCGAATCTCGTGTAACTCCTGAAGCCCAGCATGTCGCTGTCCACTGTGCCTCATGCAGTAAATGCTGGTTTTACACCCTGATATGACACATGCTAGTTCACGTGCGAAATCTAGATACGAGTCAGAAATTCAATTCGCCACCAATGTCTTTCCCGTGTCCTCTGACTTCAATAATCATTCCTTTACTTTCCTCACTGCCTCTCAATTTCCGTCTCCTGTCCTTTCCCCGCCTCTTTGTCCTTGTCTTTCTGTCCCACCATTTACCATTTGACAGCCTAATAGCAGTTTTGATGATGATATCAATTTCTCATATATATATATATACATTTGAATGGTCTGTGATTGACAGCAGCTTATCCACAAGAACACCTCATACAACAGCAGCACGTCAGTTTGCACCTAAATGGTGCTTTTATCCAGAATGGCTGAAAAGGACAACAGCACTGGTGAAATTATCTGACATGACAAGACCCTGCAACAGTTTGAAGTGCATTCCCTCACAGTGCTCTTGAGCAAGGTCCTTTTCCCCCCAAGATCCTACAGGGGATCTGTGCAGGATTGACGGTGGTGAGCAGCTGTCAAATGGCTGAGTTGGGTCCTTTCAGCAAAACTCAACACAGTTTTGAGAATGGGGGAAATGTTCCTTGCACTTTTCCAGTGAGGATTGGACTTCCTTCACTTGCAGTCAAAAGCAAATGTTTTATTTATGTTAAAAAATCCTAAATGTCTACACCGTTTACTGTTTAAAAAAAAAAAAAAAAAAGGACGGCATGACAGCTTCATACAAGCAAAGCTAAATGATCTTGATTGCCCTCCAGTGGCTGGGAGGAGAATAGGGCCAAAAAAAAAACTGCCTCCTCCATGTTAGTAGATGGGCCACACTAATAATAGCCTTTCAAAATCTTGAAACAATTTTGTATGTTTTTTTTCTTAATATATAAAATAATATCTATCTCCAGCATCTACAGACTTTAGATGACTGACACGTTTACTGTTTGCCCATTACACTTTTGATGGAATTAATTTCTTTTTAACAAATGGAGCCAGATTTAACTTGTGAAACGTCTTCTGAGAGCTGTGGCTCAGTTTGGGCCCACACTGGGAATGAGGCTCTTAATTCAGCAGCAAAACAGTTTTCCGACACATGGTGTTAAAGAACAGATCACAGGAGCTAGAGAATGCAATGCACATACTTTTGATTGTGCAGCGCTTGTCAGAGATGCATTGAGAGAATACCCAAGAGGTGCTGTCTCAGCCTGCACAGCTTAAACCCACATTTTATACAATATACAGTGTATGGGTGAGATGCAGCTGAAGTAGGTTTTGTGTGGATACACAGTACAGTTCTTCTTTGCTTCAAGAACTAATAGAAAAAAAAATGAATTCAAGCATAACTTCACATTTAATAAGTTCCACCCCTCAACTGTTTCTTTCATTTATTGGCTTATAGATGTGAATGTAATAGTTGGGTTAAAATCGTCAGTACTGTAGGTGGGGTTTTGAGGACTCATATGTAATTACAACACCGTACACCAAACATCATGCCAACCCACTGCCTGGCTGTTGAGTGCAGAGAACGATAAATTAACATAAAGAAATAAAATGATCCTCATAATAGATCTCTTTTTTCTGATAATTCATATTTGTGCCGAAACCTATCCTCAGCCATTTTGAGGCATTCCAGTAGGAACCTGACAGCATGTGAACATTCCTTCTTTTGATTTTGTGTTGTTACAGTGGCAGTAAAGCTTGTTCATAACAACATTAGCATGAAAAAGAACCAACCTGTGCTGTGGTTCCTCGGGTCACAGGCATCCCCGAGAGTATCAGACTCTCTGCAGTGGAACATGAATATGTTTTCTACCTCAGCTCCATGTTTAGAGGAATCACTCTTTTCTCTGTGTCACTACCAAATGCTGCTATTCAAATTAGGTGTAGTATGTCATGCACTGTACATATTGAGTGATCATGCTGCTGTACAACTGCTGAAACTCAAAAAAAGTACCTTTAAATTCACACGGAGCCAGTAGAACTTGCCAAATTTATCTCAAGACACACTCTCGCAGTTTTCGGGCTCATTTTTCTATCCACCACCAACACATGACTCCTAAAAATTTTTAACGAGAGCTCCATTTGTGCATCGCCTCTGGTGGCGTGGCTGTCAGTTCTGCTCCGATGAGGGTCTCAGCTGGCTACAGTTTGCCTTGCGACAGGGAATGGAGAAGGAGAAGTAATTTTGAGTCGCTTACGTCTGAATCAGTGACAGACATGTCAAGCTTGGTCAAGGCTTCAGATCGTCTATCAATCTCAGCTAGCAAAATGAAAACAGTCCAAAAGACATACAATATTACTAATTAATATTAATAATTATTTTTAAGAAATACATTGGACACCAAGCCAAAAAAGTTGGACTCACCTTTGATTTGAGGATGTCCACTTTTTTAAATATATATTTGATCCATGTTCGCCCCATACCAGTAGATGTTTATATTTCACATTGGATGTGATTAAACTGCATTCCATTCATTCACTTTACAGTGAAAAAAATAATATATACCTTATAGATATGACCTGGAAACACACGACAGCAACAGTTTTACCTTTTTTCTTTTATATCAAAGTAAAAATAAGGTAGAGTTCATAATAAAACGGTCCACACTCTGTGGTGCGATGACTTGAGTGGAAAAGTTTTGCCGATGATTAGAAGAGTCACTGCAGAGGAGAATCAATCCTCTGCCACGGCTGCAGAACCGCACTGTCAAAGTCCCTTCTCCTGTTCAAAGTTGTGTTTTGTCCTGAGCTGAGCGGGTGCTGAGTCTTCTCTTTGCACCCTTGCGAGGACTGTGAACAAAATTTTATACGGCCGTAAATATTGATGCCCCGAGACGGGTTCAGGGGAACAAAACAGCTGCATGCCGCTGTACTGAAGGAGGAGAATAATGTGCGGGAATGATCAAGGCTGTTTGAAGTCCTGCAGAGCTCTCACCGTGCAATGAGGCTGTCTTTGTTGTATGAGAATGTAACGTCTGGGGGTTCCTGCGAGAGTGCATCTTTGTGTGATGTGTGTTTTTTTTGTGCTGTGGTAACTATTAGAGAGACAGTTTTCCCAGACTCCCATTAATAACAAACGGGTGGCTGCAGGTAGCGCACCTTTCCACCGAGGTTGTGTTTGTTAAATAATGTACCAAGTCTAATTATGAATAATATATCTCCCCTCCTCGTCGTTCTCCTCACTTCCCTTCACCTTACAACGATTAAAATGCCCTCTGCCTGTCACCACTCCTTTTCCCTCTCATTTTACATCTTTCATTATATCTTTTTTTTGTCCACCTCTTCCGCTCTCCCTCTCTCTCCCCGTTTCACTCACTGTAGTGCTGACTCATAACACTTCTTCTACTGGCTGTAAACGGCTTGTCCGTAATACCCACATGAGAGTGAATCAGACAGTTTATAGTTACACTTTATGATGCAATGACAACGTCGTTGTCGTCGCCCATTATCCGTGCAAACATCTCAGCTCCGCTTTAGTGTTGAAAATCCATATTCGTCTGAGCTTTGGTTTATTTTTTTTACTCCTCAAGCTTTTCTCCTGTCGAGGCATCCTCTCACCAAACTCATCTCTTCTCACTAATTTCTCCCTGGATTCTCTGTTCCGCTTATTTTCTTTCAACTGACTTTTTTCTAAAAAATTCAGAAAATAAACAAACCGAAACAAATTGACCAAAATCCCTGCAACTTACCTTGCATGTCAAAAAAGAGTTACAAGGAAAAGTGGTTGAGATCTTACAACAGGACTTAAAGAAGTTACATCATCAGTCGATATTATGAATATTAACTCTCCTTATTCCTGCAGAAGAGACTACATTTGTGGGTCTCTCTGAGGGGGCTGAGGAGGCAGGGGAGGGGTTGTAGTGGAATTGGGACTTGGACACACCAGCTACATGTGGTAACCAAGAACTACAGACGAGGAGAGAATGATGAAAAATAAAGTCAAGCTTCAGCCAGAGTGGAGGCAGTTAAGACATGACTTGCGAGTGACAGTCATACTCACACACACGCACATGCAGTACAGAGACCTGGCATATTCTATTTTTGCACCTCCAAGCTCCAGTGCACTGCATAGATAAAGAGTAATGGGGAAAGGTAATAACAGTGTGGGTTAGAGTTGAGAAACAACAGTAACAGAGAGGTTCTGGCGCTGAGGCACATCCAGGCCTGCACGTACAATGGGAGAGTATTTGAGTGGATAATGCAACTTCCTGGATTTTAAAATGATTAAATATAGTCACCTTCTTTGCTCTATTACTCGGTGCTCTTAAACTTCTCTTATCTTCACTTTATTATTTTCGATATTTCATATTTCATGAAGGGCATTGCCATCAAGTGTCGACTCTCGATGAAAGATGTAATAGCAGCTGTAATATATACATATAACATGTTGAAATACCAAGACACCAAGAGTGAAATAACATTTGGTCTGACTAAACAGAATTATTTCTGTCAGACTTCACCCTAGATCATGTTATAGCAACTTCCCAAGTTCAAAACACTCAGTGAGCTTCACTTCATGAGCACTTCCTGGCTTTAACCACCACGTGTGCTTCTCAAGCCGCCAATCAAAAAAAAATCATCAGGTTTTAACTTACCCGGAAACAAACAATGCAGTGGAATTAACGATCCTGCCTTTTCAATCTGGCGCAGGAGAGGCATTTTCGTGGTGACCTCTTCTCAGTCTAATCTGAATTTCAGACGTTATTAACCTTTATGCCTTTTATTTGGACGGCAATTAAAACAGTTTACAGGAAAAACTGTGCTTTCACTTTGTGCAAATCTTAAACAATCCATTAGTCCGAACTGAAGATAAAATAAGGGAGAAAATGCATCAGGCGTCTTTGTTCAGGAACAGCACGAGTGGCAGAGCAACCACTGAATATATTTATAAGCGTTTTAATGGGACACGAGCAGAGTGTTTATGTGAGAGAGTGCACTCTGAATCCTTTGAAAGTGAAGTAATTATTTTTCCAATAAATGCTTTAAAGGAAGTAGTACTTTTATTTCGATTCACAGACTTGACACAGGTGATGAGGAACTGACACAAATCGAACCATAAAGTCTGAAAAACAATGTCGGTGTCCTGAGCACAGATGTGAGAGAAAACCTGCGCCCAGATGTCGGGAATGCAGCTTCCATATTTGCCACAGTGCAACATGTGCTGTATGATGAAGCCCAGAGCTATTAACTTCCCCGCGCCTTCTCTCTCTGCAGGCTGTCTAATGAGCCTGTGTTTGAAGTGTCTCTCTGTGTGTTTCCAAGCTTTCAGGGATTTATGTGTTTATCTGCCCGCATTTCTGCATCGGCGTATGTCTTCGTTTTTTTTTTTCTCTGTGTACGTTTCTGTGCGTGCGTACAGCTTGCATCATGCTATTATTTGCACACTCGCAACCGGCACTGGGGGCTCGGGTTGTATTCTCATCTAAACGCTTGTCAGAGTAAATTGAGGGTGTAATGCTGTCATGCGTTGAGACTTTTTTTTTTTTTTTTTTTTTTGCGGCGTAATCAAGAGTAGATCGATTTATCCAAATAAAGCCTAAGGTTGCTGTTAGCGAAACTCACGCTTGAAGGCCTTGAGAATAATGAAGGAGCTCGCGTCAGTGGAAAGGGAGATTGTATTACGGAGACTGCGCTCTGACTCCCGCCTCCACAAACACGTTAGGGCATGGAACTGTTACTTGCTTGGCACCACATGATGGAAGGTTTTAAGGACATTTGGCAACACAGTGAAAGTCAACACTACAGCTTATGCACACGGACCTGTGTCTCAACTCAGAAGCTGAGTCCTTTGAAGGCCGCATTTGGAGGCTGATTACATCATAGCAGCATGACTGGTATGTGTCATTTCCAAGGCTCCTTCAAACGTGACGGACTGATGTGTCCCTCAAAACAGAGGCTCCAGCGGATGAGTCCTTGTGACAAAACTCATAACGGGATTCATTTTAATCGCTCTTTGGAGACAAGAAACAGCCGACAACGCTCGTGTTAGAACCGAGGGGCGTTCAAACTTTCACCGTGGGTCAAGTTCATAACGGCAATGAGGGCAGGACAAACTGGTGAGGCGAAAAAAAAAATCAATGTGGTTTGTTGTTAGTGTAAAAATTAGGGAGGTTCTTTGCTTGTTGTGGTTCAGACAAGATAAATATGCAGCCAGGGTTGTGAAAGAGTAAATAAACTGTGGTTAAAAATGCACAACAACAGTCCATCATGCCTACTCCTATCGATCAATCACGCTTCCATACGTCCATGCTCCTAATCAGCTCCAAATGCAGAGGAATCTTCACAGGATCTCTCAGATTTTTCTGAACAACCTGCAACTATCGCTATATATACTATTAGTGAGAAATAATTAATTGAACTGTCAAAGGATCATCGAAGGCTCCACAGTCCTGGAGGCAAATGTTGTTGTTTTTTGTTTCCCTGGTTATAACCCAGCAGATTTGACTCTTTTTTTTTTCATTAGAATCCCTTTCATTATTTCCTGAGGGATTTCGGACTTCACTTCTGTTTTGATAACAAGCTGCCTCTGCTAATTCTGTTTAGTGTGATCGCTTTGTCTCTGTGCTACAACCTGTGGCATTTACACCACACCTCAAAACGGATCTGTAAAGAAAGATCATTGGGGTTGATCTTAATCTAGTTCATGTCATTCCATTTGGAGGACATGCTTCTCCAGCTCCAGAGACAGGTCCTCACAGCGTCGGCTCACAGAGCAAAAACAGTGGCTTCAGTTTTTAATTGGACGGGTGGACAGTGGCACTCCGGATGCATGACGCCTCCAGTTGGCACATCAGTGCTTTGTAGTGTCCCAGTCAAACTCTCAAAGCCTAACCAGCTGGACCGTCCTGAACCTGTCTAATCTGCAACATCGCCCAGCAGTTACCAGAGTCGCTTCACGGTCTTGATGACCGCGATGCCTTTCTGGCGTCCCTCCCTACAGATGGTCCGGAAAGCGGCGGCACATCTGGTCATTTGATCAGAGTTACAGGGCACGTGTCACTCCGCCGCTGCCCGACCTCCACTGGCCTACCCAAGGGTGCCCAGTACCACAGTGGGAGCATCCCTCTCCAAGTTAAAAACCTCCGAAAACAGTCATCTGGGGTGGGAGCAGCCCCTCACCTATACAACCTCGAATATCTTAACATGCCTCAGAGAATTTCAAATGGCATAATAATGGCAGCATGCACAGGGGGAGAATGTCAGATTGCAAAAATCAACAGCAATCAGGGCGCACAGTGCAGTTTATTAATTTGTGCAGAATTTGTTTTGGGACTGATTTTGTTCTTCGAGTCTCGTGTTGCGTCCGGGGCTTTGTGGTGTCGAGCTTGATTTCAGATCAGGAGGGAAAGCAGCTCACGACAGCTGTGTGTGAAGCTCTCACTGATGACTTTCGAAAAACATTATTCAAATGACGGGAGAATGTTGCGGCTCTTTGTAGTTCCTCTTGTTTTTGTCTCTTTTCCTTTTTATTTCCAAAGTTCCATCTTTGATGCGATCGTGTTTCCTTGATTCCTGGTATCTCATCACGTCTGTGTGCATAACTTAAATCAAATTTCCATCTTCTTCCAGTCACTGTTGTCAGAGTTGTAAGCCCCAAATCTCTCCCCCAGCTTCAAAGGGTGTCTGCGTCTGTGAACTCATAAAGGCCTGTCTAAACCCAGGCTTTATCATTTTCTCTTCATGTCTGTCTGCAGTTTTTTTTCCTCCTTCGATGCTGGGCTTCCTGCATCAGCTCTCGTTTTCGTTAAGCACACTCCCCCCCCCCCCCCCCGTCAGTTTGGGTTTTCAGAACGACCAGCTTACCTTTCTGTCAGCGGATTTAAAAAAAAAAAAAGGTATGGCATTTTTGCTTGAGTGTGTCTTAGTTGCTATTAATTCATCTCGTTCCCTTATTCCTTATTCTCTTAGGTTTTGGCTCACAGTTTAAATGTATGTAAATGGTTGCTATGACACTAAGACTTTTAAAGCCGGGGCGATGGGCAAAGCGGTCGTCAACGCGTGTTTGTGTGAGCTTGGAAAAACATTCGCGAGAACCTCTGTTCTTTCTGTCACTCTCCTTTGCATTCTGTCATTCACCAGCGGCCTCGTCAGTGTCGGCGTTTCGAACCTGTCGCCTCTTTCTCCCGTCTTGTTTTTCAAAGCTCTCATCAGTTGTTTTCCTCTTTTTCCTTTGTAACCTTTCCTCATATGATGAGTGTTTTTATCTTCTTGTAGATGGTTTTAAGGAACGCACAACAGTCAATATGTATTTTGTATAACACTCGCACACTCACACTCAACATGTGTATTCCAATTAGCCTCTGATTACAGTGCAGCTTCATACGCGCAGGTATATTTACTTGGATAACCGCTGTGCTGCTGTATTTGTATGTAAGATGCATCGGGCCTCTGAGTGTGTCAATTATTTTCCTTTTGCTTGTGACAAATTGAAAGCAAATGCCGAGCTATCGCCGGCAGCTTCGGTGGTGCACGCCGCCTCTGAACGCTCACCCAGTTATTAGCAGAGTCGTCTCTCGTTAGTCACCCGCTTCCTTTTTGGAAAACTCTATAATGGAGGCTAATATTATTTCTCTGTTCTCGTTCTAGTGGTTTCTCTTTAGCTTTCTCTGTTGGAGATATGACCCCCCCGGCTGATGTTCACAGTTGAATGT
This sequence comes from Pseudorhombus dupliciocellatus, assembly GCA_016785235.1. Taxonomy (NCBI): domain Eukaryota; kingdom Metazoa; phylum Chordata; class Actinopteri; order Pleuronectiformes; family Paralichthyidae; genus Pseudorhombus; species Pseudorhombus dupliciocellatus. The sequence continues at coordinate 1,718,346 of JAFBJW010000068.1, forward strand.
TGAGTCCTATCTGAGCTCCTGTGTGGAGAAGCAGGGTTGCTGTCTTTCTCCTTGATGCTAGAGACAAATTCGAAGCGAAGCTTTTCTCTCCTATGCCATTTATTTTTAATTATACACCATTGCTTCTTTTAGCAAAAGCTGTCATTTCATGATGAGGCACATTATGCAAATTCCTTGTGCTGTTATCTAATAGCACCATGCAGGTATAGAGGCTAATTAAACTACTTTCTCCCACCCTCAGCAGCAGACGCACCTCACATCTGTCATCGTGGTCGTGGAACAGTCTCAATCGGTGTCTCAACTGATGTGTCCCATCCTTTGGAGGACGCCATCTATGGGGCGGACAAGAGTTTTATTTATTTATTTATTTTACAAATAAAGATACGGCTATATTGCTGCCACTACTGTATGCACCTGTGTGCAACTTTATTTTTCTTTATTCTTCGTCTCTAAACCGTCTCTTCGGTTGCTCTCCTCCCATCGCCGGTGTTGTTCCCCGGGCTTACAGTGGATTTCCTCCGAGGATACAAAGTCTTCCACTCCTGTGTGTATCTCTCCATTTTGTACTCTCTTCCCGTGAACTTTGCGACAGGGACTCGGCGGCAAAAGAAGGCTCAGTGGATGAGAGGGTTAATGCTTGTGACCTCTGAGAAAAGGGCGAACGCTCCATCTTCTGAAGCTTTATCTTTGGTGCCTGTGTGTGTGTGCTCCTCTGCTTACTGTGCGAACATCCCTTTGTGACTAATGGAGAGGGCGGTGTGGAGTCTAGTTCTGCACCCAGACTGTAGTCACTCCAGGCTAAATGGACTCCTGTTGTTAACAGGTTTCTAGTGTTGTCAGGAGGCTCATGTAACAGGGGTCAGACACAGAACACTCCACTCTTTCTTTTACCTCCTCTCCCTCGCTTTTTTGCACCTTCTCTGTTTCTGTCCTTTTTCCCGACTCTACTGTCACTTTCATTTCATGCTGCCTTTTGTCTCCTCTTCTCCTGCGTTCACCTTAAATTATCGCAAACAAACGTGCGTGCCATAAATATTTATCATAGAATATCTTGTGCTTGTAGATAGATTTCGATTTGCCAAAGGTTTCATAACTGGGCTGAAGGTGTATTCACGCTACAGAGTCCCATTGTCGTTACTCTTGATTGGATGCTTTCCACATTCCCTCTGGCAACACATGAACGTCTTTGCAATTTGTACAATCGAAAAATAAAGTTGCAGCCATCAGCAATTTCCAAATCTGAAGAAACACTTAGAGATGAGTTTCCATTTCAGTCAGCTATCTAATGAGACATAAACATCTACCAGTGCACCAGCAGAATGGTTTAAAGTGGCTGTGATGCTTTTCCTCATTAGACAACATACAAAATATGACTCTGCAAAATCTGTTTCATTTGGATTTCAACTTTCCAAAGGAAAGGATTTGGATTTGGATTTCAAAAATGTCCATTTTCTGTATGTTGCACAATTTCTGTTCACTATCCAAAACTTCTGAACAGTGATCTGACCCGACCCTGCCGTAGACACATGCCTGGATGGATTTGTGCATATGTGCTGCCATGATATGGGATAGTATGTCATTTTAAAACACAGTAAGTATCCTCAGCGTGACCCACTGAACGGCCGGATTAAGCCCCTCATCTGCATTTAGTTAGGATTTAAGTCTACTCAAACACACAGCCAGCTGTTGTCCCCTCCCCCATGTATCATTTGGGGCCACAAAATGAAAATGGACAGATAGTGGAGCTGTGTTAGAATCACCATTCACAAGTGGTCACTTGGTCGTTTGGCTTTTATTCCAGCATTCTGCTCATGTTGCTAAGGATTGTCGGCAATCCCACAATTAAAATGTAAATCAATTTTTTAATCATATTATATATGACATATTATATCAAACTCTATAATAACAATGGAAGGAAAATCAAGGCAATCATTATTGCCTCTAAAGAGCAATTTTGTTTTCCTGTCACAGTTAAATTGGCGCATGTTCAAATATGAAAACATATTCATCGAATTAATCTTGGTCTGTTTTGTTTATTTGTTAAGAATCATTGCCGTATTAAATGTAATATTGGAGAGTCAAACTGGATCCAGAAAATACTTAGTGAGTAAAAATAACAGCATTTTACAGAATACAAAGTCCAAAAGAGCAAGATTGTTCTATTTCCTGTCATTATTCTTGATTTCAGAGCACGGAAAGAGAACAAGTGAAATGATTACTACAGCAGCAGCCCAGTGTATATTTCATTTTTTTCACTAATAATGAGAAACATAACTCCAGAACTTATTTTTTGGCATCGTAATTTTTTTATGAGCCACAACTTTGGCTTGGAATTTGCCCCGAGCATAAAATCTCTGCAGAAGAACCTTTTTTAAATGAGGCCGACTGCTGTCATCAGGAGCCGTAATTGGGGGTTCGACACATGCAGAGTGCAGCTTTGCATGAGACATCTCAATCATGCGGAATAGCTCCGGGGAGCTCATTCTCATGACGCTGAATATATCAGCATGTGTGTGCCCCAGTCCACTGCCACTTTATTTTTCTCTTTCACTCTGTAACCACTGTGCCTGTGTGTGTACGTGCATGCCTGCGTGCGTGTGAATTGTGTATTAAGTCTAAAAGTACATAGCATCCAGTGGTGGAAGAAATACTATTTTAGTATCATATTGTAATTCATTATGGGGTAGGAAGATGGCTATGAAACAAATATGGGTGTGTTGACCTCTTTTATTATTTCACACCACGATCAACATGAGTTTAAATGACTTCTTTTACAGTGATAGTGTGTCTGTGTGTGTGTGTGTGGGGGGGGGGGGTGCAGAGACTTGCTGTCGTCTGACTGTGCAACCGCCCTGGAAGCAGCAGATGTGTGACAGTGGCCCTCCTCTGAATGCTGTGCAGTTGCCAGTGTGTTTGGTGGTGCAGCGAAACCCGCTCCTGATGTTTCATATGAAAGGGGGAGGCTGGCACACACACACGCTGCTCGCTGTGACAAAGTAGAGCTGGTGTGGGGAGACGTGCCAACAGGAGGGAGGAGGGAGGAGGGGAGGGGAGTAAAAGAGTACACAACTGTTTTATTCTGTTTACTTGGAAAGAAACCACATTTCATGGCAGCAAAAGTGAATCCACCGATAAGTGGAATGATTCATTTGGGGGCTGTGTGTCACCTACAAAAGTAAGGAGATGCAGGCGGGAAGGACATCTACACCCGCTGGCTTGTCCTCCCATGCTACGGTCCTGCTGGAGAGTGGAGAGAGGGATTAGTGAGGTGTGATTGCTTTTTTTTTTCTGAACACGAACACACACTCATACGCACAATTTTAACTTTCTTGCTCCGAATCCTAAGGAGTCTAGTTCTATCTTAAGTTCTAGCGTTGGTCAGCACTCAACTCTCCTGTTGTGTCTGTTCCTGTTCCACACACATTATTGTGAAGCAGTGAATTAAACGAAGTGAGCAGGAAAAGTTTCCGTTCTCTCTCTACGTGCCTGTTTGTTGGTCTCTTTCTCTCTTTAGCTGAATCTGGAGTTCAGGAAATTAAAAATTTAGCAGTGAAAGTCATTTACATTCCTCGCGGCTGTCCGCCAAGGCAGGAATCTGCGACCTTTGTCCCTTCCGGGTCGAAAGAAGGTTGAGGAGTCAGTTTGGATGACTGGCATCGACTCGGTCAGATCGACCGCCACCGCAGGCTTTACTCGCATCGGCGTTTCCGTCAGAACGTGGTGACACTCCTTCTCACACCCTCTCTCTGGCTGTCCACCCTTCTTTGACCTCCATCTTTTGAGCCACCCACAGCCCTACTCTCATCCCCCCAGCAGGCCCACTCTCTCTGGGACAGGATTAGAGCCCCCCCCACCCCGCCGCACTCAGTGACGCTCGGGGCGATTTCCGTAGGCGTGTGTGCACGCGCGTGTCCTTGTCCCGGTGTGCCTGCAGGTGCGTGAGTCGAGGCACCCGAGAAAGAAATGGACAATGAGCAAGAGCTAAAAGGAGGTAGGAGTGAATAGGACAGAAAGACACAAGAGGGGGAGATAGGAAGAGAGAGAGGTAGAGGTGCAGAGGTATAAATCACTGGAGCACAATGTGTCAGGCGAAGGACAAAAACATCTCCTGCAGCCCTCTGGGGCACAGACTGAAGGAGTCCGATGAGAGCGATGCGAGGGTGGAGACACGGCGGGGCGGAGGAGCAGAGGAGACTTTTACTACTCGGATGTGAAAAGTTGAAAACTGAGATCTCGAGAGATAAAATACAAGACTCAAAAGTCTCATATTACCCAGAGTCTGTTTGCAGAAAAATCAAGGCCCATGCTGTCAAGAAACTCGCTTTTTCTTTTTTAGTTTTTACTTATGCAGTAAAGATTTTTCCAAACACAAAGTCGAACTGTGACTGATTTTGCCCCTTGAGCTGTGGGTTACAAGCTAAAATGGTTACAGAACTGCAGAGGACTCAGCTACAGTCAAATATTTAAAAGGAAAAAAAAAGTCGCTTAACAAACTACACCGGAGCGCTGTCATGTTCTAAATTGAGAACATTTCTGACATTTTAGTTTTCTCACCTCAGAACTTCCTGATGCAACAAAGAGGTTGTTTGAGCAATAGAGCACCGCTGCCCAGAACGTCTGGGCACCGAGGTTCAAGCAGCCGTTTGTTCTCGTGCTGTTGGCGGTTCGACTTGTATTTATAGCACATCCTGTCTCCTGGCTGATATGTAACCTGTGTTTTTCCAAAAATCATCTTTACAGCTTCCTTTGATCGACATAGTGTGTGCATGACACCTTTTCACCTGTGAAATATGCTCCCTGTACTTCTCTGGGCTTTTTACGGCGAGACAGGGGTGGTGAAGCATCTGTTATGGTTGAGAATACTGGCTCTATCCATTTATTCTCAAACCTTCTTAGCCTTTGAGGACCAGACAACCATTCACAGTTGATGTACAGTCTCTAGTCAACGATGTCTGGGATCATACAGTACTGTGCGAATATTGACCAGAACCTGAGTCTCGACCCAAGGATGTTTCCTCACCCCCTTTCAACCTCGATGACATCACATGGGCCAATTAGACTCATTTATATCCCATCCCATTCCTCTCGTGTCATCACAGGTGGAGCTCTCCCCCAGAGACTTTAAATACGACATGAAAATACGTTTTTCCATAGCGTACCTCATGGTCTCCCCAGGCTGCATTAAGATGTTGGGCCCAGTCTGTCACGACTCTCAGTATTGATCTCAGAACAGCAGATGAGAGAGTGCCAGTATATTCCTTCCATTAAAGAAGCACCCTCCCCAATGGATGCTTAAAGTAATGACCTTATTTATTTATTTCTGTTAACCATCCCCTGTTGTTGTTTACAAGCAATCCATTTAGTTGCCTGAGCTGCCGACGAATGGATGCACGCTGTGTTGTACAGCGCAGATGTTTCGTGGAGATCAAACAGCATGTCGAGTACCTGCACAAAACCCAAATTGGAAATAGCGAGGCTTTTGTGTGCGGCTCTTCAGCATCCCTGGGAGGCGAAGGAGTCACTAAGAGGAATCTGTATTTGATAATGAGTGTCAACAATAGAGCATGTCTTTGGGAAATTGTGTCTGCGTTCCGAGAGTCACGGGACCCTCCCAAAGTAAATGAAATGACGAGTAAGTATCAGCACGCTTTACAGACCCACAATTCACTGCGGCTGCAGCACTCTTGCAGCTGCACCTGGGCAGACCCAAGTCAACACAATCCAGACTTTGTTTGTCCTCACAAGATGTCTTTCAGCCTGTGGCGTCTCAGTTTGCATCTATGCAATCTCTCCCTCAAGTGTCACTGAGGCCAATCTTCTTTATCTGCTCACTCTCTCGCTTTGCCTTTACCTTACCTTGTCCTTCTCCTTCTCTCTGTCTCTATCCCTCTTTCCTCCATGAAGCCACCTGAGCTGAGTCAGCAGTCTTTGCTCTCTTTCCGATTGGAGCTCGCTCACTCCCACGCTGATGCGTTGGAGGCCGTTGGATCCGTTACAGGAAGTGAATCGCGCCGGTCGATGAACAGTTCTCATGTTTCAGACGATGTTGTACAGACAAACCCTGACTCGGCCTTGTTTAGTACAGTGTTTGTGTCTGTGTTTTTACTGCTTCTTTTTTTTTTCTTTAATCGCAGCGACTCGCTGGCTGCTGTGATGCACACAAATGCACACTCACGCATGTTGGTAGTTTTCTGCATGTCCCGTCGAGAGCACAGGTGTCACTGCTGCTGTCCAACTGTGTCCTGTAATTGGTAGCCTCCTGTTCCAGTCCGCTAGCCAGAATCCTGATCAAGTCGTTTTCGACAGGGACACAAAATGTAGGCAGCAGATTTATTATTAACTCTTGCTGTCGGTGCTTTTGGTGCCTCAGTCGTCCTGGATGCTTCTTAAACAGTGAAACTTTGCCCGTGCCTGTCGGGACCGATGTCACCATATAGTTTTGTTTTGTACACGCCTACTTTACTGCTATATCCCCAAGAGATTCATGACCTCTGTCTGTGCTGCCTGCTCTGATACCTGTGGTTATTTTTGCACGGCATGGGAGATGCATAGTACATCTTAAGAAGTAGAGACGCAAACTTGAGGAATATTGGTCTCTCCTTTTGTCTCTTAAAAAAAAAAATCCTGGAAAAATATTATCATAATTATCATGTGACAGATTTGTGTATCATTTCATAGTTGGACTCCCCTTCTATCTCTCTCAGAAGCTCAAGAGGCTGCAAAGTAGCTTGTGATGGAGTGAACTATTCTTTATCTTGAGGTTCTGAGTGCACAGTCAGGACAATGCATGATCCGATAGCACATCTATGCACACACACACACACACACACACACACCTTTTAATGGTTGCAGCAGAATCTAATAAACAACACAAAGAGTGGAGAGTGCACATACTGTCCCTGGCTGTGGAAGGCCATTAGTGTGCATGCGCTATGAATTTTAACTGCCTGTCAGCAAATGGTTTGTGTGTGTGTGCACAAAGCCCTGTTATCTACAGCACTCACCCACTGCTTATTTAATTGGGAAAGCAAGAGTCACGTCCATTTGACCCGTGTTCAGGACGAGCTGTGCCGTGTCACAGGTCACAGTTCAATTTTCAGCTGTCTCGACTCACGGCTCTGAACCTCGGAGGCTCGCGAGCTGAAAGGCCAAAAGGTTTTAACCTCGGAAACGCAAATGTGCTGTTTGGAAATGGGTTGATTTCGAATGAGGAGAGGGTTGGCTCGGAGAAATTCGACAGATAGGCAGAGTGCAAAGGGAATCTTCAGTATCACATGTTTTTCTGGAGGCGGTGACATGTGACGTCTGTAGGTCACACGTGGTGCCTCTGAAGCCTATTTGTGTTTTATTCTTTTACAGTTGAGCATCATACATGGAGGAGATTTACCGAAACAAGCACAACAGTTAGTCAGGACTTTTTTAGCCACCAACACAAATTAGACCGGTAGTTCATGGCAATCTATAGGATGGATGGATATTAAAGGTCAAATATTGTGGAGAAAATAATGAACTCCACTGATCGACTTGTTCACTGAGCTGATAGAGAGAAGAACGTCTAGAGGCGCCGACTGGCCTCTTGATAAAGTGCATTTGCTTGAGCCGTGATGACCTCAATGTATGACCGATCATCAGTGTGAGAGGCTGTCTTTGAGAAGCGGGATCCCACTCTGCTCTCACCTGCACAAGTTGGCTATTTCTAATGGATTCACCCCACAGGCAGAACCAAAGGAAATTAATAACCCGCTCAGAAAGATCAAGTGAGAGTATTAAAACTGGTCCTACAGCCACTTTACTCGGCAAGTAAACGCAGCTTTCTGTCTGTGTTACCATAATACACCCCTATGAAACGACTAGATGCATGCAGCATTGCATTTACCAATACTGCTCAAGTTACTGCTCTACTGCTCGCGCAATAAAAAAAAGAAAGCTAATTTAGCTCGGCTTTCACTCTGTCTTCACCAGCCATTTAAATATTGACAAGGCGCATTGTGACACGTTCTCCAGCACCGCGAGAGACATATGCCACCTGCATTTTCATAGCCATAAAAACCACTTCCCCTTAACAGACGCTCTGGATTCTGCCATATTTCTCTCATGTCAGCCAGTTTTTACTATCATTGCCTTGGCGCCGTTCGCATCCATGAATTTGGAGGGCAGAGCTTCTGGAGGAGTGCTGGAGTGGAGCGGGGTGGGGGGGTGTATTTGTCTGGCTGTTGAGTTCAAATATCTCAGAAATCTATTTAATTCCACTCGGCAGCAACAATGACACAGAACGAGCGACGGGGACACGTACGTACAGAGACAGAGACGGCGTGTGTGGGTGTTGAGAGGGAGAGACAACAGGCAGACAGAAAAACACAGCGACAAAGATAACAAAGCAGAAGAGTGAGCGGGCAAAATATATTTGAAAGAAATACATCTTGAATAAATCCCTCTAACATGAGGGTGTTTACGTGCGGATGATTTGGATCTCGGCTTAGGAGAACAGAGCTTTGTCAACAATAACTCCTGCAGCCACCTCATATCTCCTCCCGCTCTCCATTATGTATTTCTTCATCTCGGCATTATTCCTCTTCCTCAACTCTTTTCACTGTTCTCCCACAATGCTGCTGTGGCTGAATGTCCAACCATGCATGTAAATTGAATGCACGCAGTCCCTTATCTCCAACCTTTTCTCTCTTACTTCCATCTCTCTCTCTTCGAAACAGGTTTACGCGGCGGGGAAAGTTTCTCACAGTAAATGGAGATTAAACTTTTTGGATGTTCTTTCTCCTGAGATTTTACAGAAAGTTCAGATTTTTTTATACATATATTTGTCAGTGTGCACTCCGGTGGGTACGGGGTAAATGTTGTTGCTTTCTGCAGGCGTGCACACTCAGATGCACTGATATGAACAGGAAATATGATGCAACATCCATTTGTTTCTGTGGATCAGTTGACAGTAAACCTATCACATCTTCAGAATTTACTCTTTTTAAAATCTAAATATACAGAACATAAAAACTAGATTCCAATCTCCAGTGGAATTTACAGCATTTCTGCTCTACGGGCCTTTGCCTACTTTCTAAATAGCAATGTCAGGGGTTCAGGTCTGGGTGTGGTTAATTTAAAGTTCGGTGGAGGTTTCTGAAAGTCTGAAGTGTGAGCGGCAAAAGACTCAAACCTGAGAGACAATCGGAGAAGATGGGGAGAAATTGCAAAGCCGGGTGAAGATGGAGATAAAGATTTCTTTATTTTCTCAGAGGTTGATGCACATCGCTGCTGTCACCTCAGCTGTCTGGCGTTGTCAGTATCTGCGAGCTTTATATTCCTGTTGCACTCGGCTGCTCAGTGTGTCAAGCCAGAAACGCAGATGCATCAGCTTGTCCAAAAATAATCTGCTTTTTGTCGACCTGAGTAGCATCTGAACAAGCAGCTGGATTGCCTCTTTGTTGCCCTGTCCTCCTCTGACCTTTTACAAGTCTCCCCCTGTGATATTTCTCTTTGCTGGCCACAGTTTAAATCTCACACTCTCCAGCGTTCAACGTCTTTCCTCTGCTCTCTCTTTTTCATTTGATAACTTTCTTCTGATGTTTCCGGTTTGTTTTTTGCTTCAGTGGCCATGTGCTATGTGCCTCCGCTCTTTTTGTGCCTGCCTGCTTGCGTGTGTGTGTGTTTGTTTATGTGCTAAATGTCAGCCCCTCAAAGAGCAGCTGCCAAATGAAATTGTAATTTGGGAAAATGTTTGACACTGGCTTGATAACGCAGGTGTTCATGGTTAGATGATAGATGGATGGCGTGTTTACGTACGCGCTTTCGAGTCTTAATGACACTCAAAGTGCTTTACAGTAGAGATGATGGTCATTCACACATGCTTTCATACAGTGCAACTATTAGCAGCACTTCTTTCTGTGAAGGGTTCAATATCCTTCATGGCCCAAGCACACTTCAGCATGCAGACTGGGAGGACTGGTTAGGAGATGACTACTTTACGCCCTCAGCCGCGGTCGACCCGAGATCAGTTTAAACTTGTGTTGTCAGAGCTGAGTTTTGCCCGCTCAGCGGGGCCCAGAGGCCCGACGGGTGGAGGAGGAGGAAGAATCGGAGGAAACAGGAGAGCGCCACTCAGAACTTGAACTGACTCACCAGCTGCTTGGGAGCTGAAGCGCCGCGTTTCACACTGTAAATCTTTCAGATCGTCACACAGCTATCATTGGATAATCATGATTTTTGCCTCCCAAGTGCTACACACCGCGTAAGCATTGATCTTTTGTCCGTGTGTGCGTTTTGATGCCTCGGGTTCCTTGTGCACTGCAATGAAGAGCGATGGGAAGCCTCTGGGAGGTACGGCCGCTCTCGCGTTACAGAAAATATCTTGCTGCTGCCAGGCAGCTGTCAGTGTTGTGCTGTTAGCTACAGTCAGACCTATAGCATCCCAGGCTGCTGTCGTGTTCACTTTAAAGCAGAGATGCATTTGAAATGGAAGAAGTAGTTGTCGTCGCAATAACACAGTCGGTTCAGAGCCAGAAATATCATGGTTTTCCTTGAGACAAATACTTCACAGTATTAAATGTTTAAAGAATAGAATATCACGTTTAATATCTTCCCTGATGAATTGTGTGTCACAGGTTTTTAATTAGCTTTATGCTTCGCTGTAAGAACATGGCTTCACATTTAACACTGCAGTCAGATCAGGCGTATTAGCGGCAGCAGCAGTGACCGAGGATTCCGAAAACGAGTCCTTTAGAACTTTAAAGGAGTGGAATGTGCAATAGGTCGGCTGCACACTGTCTTCCGTTTCCACTGTGGCCCCAGCATGAGCACAGAGGAGTGCAGCGGAATTTAGTGAATAGCTATTATCAGCAGACCAATTTAGGCCCTCACGGTGGAGTCAGCAGGGAGGTATTGCCACAGTGTGAGCGGTTCTTGGGGAGAGAGACAGAGACAGAGAGAGAGAGAGAGAGAGGGAGGGGAAGAGACCAGGAAGGGGCCGGCACTTAGTTTAGAGAGCACAATGGCAGATCACTTTAAAGTGGGGGAACTGAGAGAGGTGAGGCGAAAAAAGTCGAGGAGGAAAGAGAGGGAAAAAGGGGCGGCAGTGCGAGGCCGTGCAAAAGTGCAGTAGGGGCTGGATAGAAATACTGGAAATGAAAACAGAAGGAGATCTATACTTGGAGAAGCTACTTTGGAAAAAAAGAGAGATAAAGATGCTGAGGGCCACTGAAGTCGGTTCTTTGAATGCAGAGTTATTCTGCCTTCAGTCCTTCATGGTTCTCCTCTGCGTGTGTGTATTTCTGTGTGTGTGGGGTGGAGGAGGGGGGTTACTTATTGAGCTGTTTCTTTGCCTCCTTCTCAGTCTTTGTCTCCTTATGCTTCACTGAAATCCAGGACAATGTAAATAATACAATGTTTGTCGGACGTTACACTTTCAATTTTTTACTTCGCTTTTCCTTCCCCTTTTCAATTTTCTCTGTTTTTCTGATTATTTCATGCCCCTTTCAAACGTGAACCCTGGAGGATGGATGCAGAAAAGTTCACATGAACAATGCAAAGGTGTTCGCAGCAACACAGAGATCTACAGAACTTTCTTGTGTGGGTCGGTGCAGTAGGTGCAGCGTGTTCCTTCCGCTGCGGGGGTCACGTGCGTGTTCAACGCCTCTTTCTCATGTGGCAAAGGAAACATCAACACGCCACTCAGTCCTGCAGAGGACCCTCTGACATGTTCTCACATTGTTTCCTCTTGACTCTCCGCAGACTTGTCACTTGAGGGCTGGACAGAGAAACCGTGTGGTTGCTCTCACTTGAACATTGGCGTTCGCACATACAGCCGCTCCAGTGGGTCTCTAGAGTTCAGTGCATGTCTGAAGACAGTTGTGTTTAGTACAGTTAAAGATACAACGGGCAACGCTGGATAAATCCACGCTAGTTGGTCCTCTCGTCAAAGCTATGCCCCCAAAACGCATGAATGTGCACTGAAGATTGCTAGAAGACGACTTTTCCATGATTTGCTCCATAACTTCAGGCTCTCCTGCTTCAACTGTCTATTTCTCTGGCTGGAGTGCAGCACAGTGAGAGCACAGGCAGGCAGGTCAGTAACTCACCGACAGAATCGACAACCAATAATTTCACTCAGCCAGAGTGAAGTGTTTATTACAGTGCTGCAAGTATTTTTTTTTTTTTTTTTTTTATCAATAGACTTTATTTATAGACGCTATCCGGACATTTCAACAAATGAAATGACTCATAGTGTTGGAAGCTATAGAAATGGCTGTGGCTGTAGTGATTAATCCAATTGAAACTAGAGTGCAATGCATGTCTAATGCCAAAAATGTTACACAGACAGCAAACTTTCCATGAAATGACCCAGCAGATAACAGAAAAAACATTGCGCCCAAAAACCAGACAAATAAAATTGAGGCAATAAGTGTAGCCTTGTTATTCAAGGGTGCTGATAACTGGCTTCACACTCTGCTTGGCTCCAGAAAGACGTAAGAGAACACTCACTAGAGAGAGCTATTTAGCTTTGGCTTTGATTCGGCGGACAGAGGCAGACCGACACTCTCACACCTCTGTGCCACCTCATTTCCCAATTTTCCCTAATTCAACACTAAATAGCGTTTTTGGCAAAACTCAGAGTTTGGCAAAAGCAAGACTGTGCAGAGACACAAACAGACAAAGGCTTAAATAACCAGTGAACTACAGCTACATACAGTGTGTGATTCCCTACATAACCACGGTGTTATTTTAAGAGCCTCTATGCTAATAAGCTCCAAATCAAAGACTGACATGCATTTACTTGCAACTTTTTTTTCTTTATTATTATTAATATTGTACAGTCCTCTCTTTGTTTCCTCTTCTTCACTTAACGTCTTCTTCCCCCGTTATTTAACTTTGAATCATTTAACTCAAACCATGGACTCTAATGGGATTGGCCGCTTTTATCAGCCAGGGCAAAAGGTGACGGGCAGCTTTTATCACCATAGACCAAAGGCTATTAGCTCTCTGTGGCTTTAGCTAATGTGGCCGCCGTATTATTTAAAATAATAAACTCTGCTGAGCTGAAACACACCACTATCCCAAGTTGGGATAATTATAAGAACAGCCTGCGCTCCGCACTGAATCCCCACAGGTCAAAAAGTTCATGGCTTCTTTCTAAAAAATGAAAAATGAAATGTAATATTTAGCATTTATCTGCTGGGATGCAATCTTTGTTGCTTTACTTTAATTGAGACAATAACTTTAAGAGGGTGTAACCTCGACCTGTTATCTCATCATATTTCTGTGTGTCCATGAAGAGCAAAACAGTTTCTATTAGGCTGGAATTATTAACCAGTGCTTTTGCTTGAGTGGCCTTGCAGGGGATTATTCAAAGCATGAAGCATGCAAGCTGTAAATAAACGCTGCTGCACTGACCCTGCATTGAGGGGGAATAGTTATACTTGATGCTTTTGTTAAGAGCAGCTTTTATTTTGAAAGGTAGTGTAAATCCTTTGATAAATGCTTGGCGATGCATTTTCCTTGGCTTCCCAGATAATTCATGAGGGGTGACATCATGCATGTTCAGGGGACTGATATTTCGCGACAAACAAGGTGAGACTGTTGTTTTGGTGAAGGCATCTGCTCCCAGCAACATCTGTTTCATTTCAGAATCACAAGGAATGGTCTTGGTTTCAGTTTTTAGTTTTTAGTTTTAGTTAGTTTGGCACAGCCGCCGTTGTTCTGCCCAGCACCTGCTCAAAGATGAGCTGTAATCTGGCATCGTTGCCGACTTAAAAAAAACATGTAACCAACATAAAGCAAGTCAGAAAGCAACGGCGCTGTACTGTTACTTTCAGGGTACAGTATCAGGATATAGCAGTCACACAGTGTTAATATCCTCAGCTTGTTACAAAGTCACAGTAAAGCTGAATGAAACTGGCCAATGATTTGACCACAGGTCTGTGGCGATAAGAGCCGCCTGCGTGCAGTCACTAACCTGAAGAGAATATCTTACCCAATGCCTGCAGTGTGTCGACCACACACCGCCGCTGCAGCCTCTTTTTAATGAACACAATAAATCCTGATTGGGTTTGGGGCACTGGGAGTTCAGCAGTGTTCAGAAATAATACCTCAGTGAATCACAGATGGATCACTTTTCAGGACAATTAAAATTTAATGTCTTGAAAGTTAACAAATTAAATAACATTACATTTGGACAGTGTACTGTCACAGAGCGCTCATACCAGACGGTCTCGAGAATCGCACGCCTCGGAGCACGTCCGCCATCCATACGGAATCTCCCACGCTATAGAGTACAGTGGAAACCGAAGCCAAGAACAAGCTGCTCCATTTTCAAATAAGACCCAAATTGCTGGGGTTTCTTTATGAGAATTTAAAAAAAAAACAACCTAGCATCGTAAAATTGAAGCATCCTTTGCCAAATTGGCTGGGTGCAGCACCTTTCATGTGCGCCAACAACCTACAGGAGAGATGGAACATAGACTCGGTTAGAGCTGCTGAGGAATGATGGAAAACAGCCACAGCGATTACAACTTCTCTGGGAAGCTGGGATTGTGTCTGTGTGTGTTGTTCTCTGCCTCTGTTTATTCTCTTTTAAGTATTCACACTCACATCCACTCTCTCTCTCCATTCACAGTTATCTGCTCAGGCGTGGACATGACTTTTAAGATGTTTTTTTTTTTTTTTTATTTCTTTAGCTTCTCTTTCCATCCTTTTTTACCTCCACCAGGGAGGTTGTGTTTTCACCCTGTCCATTTACCTGCTGGTTTGTCAGCGGTGTGATACACTCAACCGCTGATTACCATGAAACTAGATGGGAGGATGGAACGTGAGCCAGGAAAGAACCCATTACACTTTGGCACATATCTGTACACTGGGGTGGATCCAGGAGTGTTCTACCATTTGCCTTAAAATTGTCTTTTTTTTTTGTTGGTTTGTTTTGATGTTTACACTCATTTCCCAGGAAATATTTCATGCATCTTAATGAAGAACTCTTGCTTCAGCGCCGCTTGACTGAATTGGGCCTTGGTGGAGGTAGCATTGTTTTATTTTTCACCCTTAAACACACAGATCTTTTTCTGTCTGATCCTCATCCAGTATGGAGGCAAAATCCTTCAACTAGGAGCGAATAGTATAGAGGGGTAGTATAGACGTACAGACATGCAAGTCAAAAAGTTAATAAGGTAAAAATCACACAGGAATCCAATGTATATGAATCACTTTGAGTGATGTTCTGAAAAACCTCACATAATACATTCCGTGTATTCTGCAGTGACAGACAGAGTCCTCCCCCGGCGCCGTTAATTGATAAGAACGAGGCTTCTCCCCTTCACGCCTCCTCTCTCAAATCGGCTCCTGTATCTCCGACCATCGGACAAGCAGGCTTCATCAATCAATACGTTTCCATCTCGCTCAGACTGATTCGTAGTTATGGGACTTTTGCATGGTGGGTCTCATCTTGTGATCTGGGGAAGGTAATGATGTCTAGCAGGCTCTCAAGCAATCCGTTATTTTCAAGGCGAGGGAGAGTGTGTGATCAACGTTTTCTTTTCTTAAGAGTCCTATCGATGCTTTGTTAACTTGAGGTTTAATGTAAGAACAGCTCAGTTCAATAGCAACGCCAATCACATCTGGACTCAGGCTCCATTTACACTATGATGGGGTTTTTCTGTCTATTAGTTTGAATCCATACAAACATGCCTGAAAACCCACTGTCACATGCACTGAACCCTCTCATGCTCTCACCTTCATTCTTCTGAACATTGTTTACAAGGATGGAAACAACTGAACTTGTCCTTGAGGTTTCCGGTTGACTCTGAATTAGCATTTAAAATATCTCCTTATAGAACGCATTTGATGTCATACGTTGCAGTTATAGGCACACAAGGAGCCATAGAAATGTAGAATGAGATAACAAGCGGTCAAAGGGACGATTAGATGGCTGGCTGATAACGTCTGCTGGACATTAGCACAGTCACCCCTGCACGTCTATTCGTTTACAGCATATATGATTCATGAAAGACCTTTTCTTAAATGTCAGAAAGTAGATTACGATTCAACATGGGGCAAATGTTGAGGTCCAGAAACAATCAGGCTGGATTCTAAAAGCACCAAAGCGTTCCCAGTATTGACATCTTACTTATAATGACGCAAAGAGATGAATGGATTCAAAAAGGCAAAACATAGAGTGAAGAGGAAAGCGCACATGTATGTAATGACAAAAGATGTAAGAGTCCATTTTATTTCTGTGGTATTTTCAGGAGACAACAAGCGTTTTGTCTAAATTGTTTTCGCACCACAGATGCAAACCTGTCTGTGGTTCGGCAGTTGTCTGTCTCATCTGCTGTTGTACTGTTCACATGGCCCAATGTCAACCAGTATGTTTCCTCCAAAGCGGAGAAAGAGAAACAGTCAATGTAAACACAAGTTTAACGATAATTATCCCAAGTGTTGTCAGTGAACCTTGCTTTTTCTCTAAGATTCTTTCATCAGCTCTGTTTTTCCCTCCCACCAACTCCCCTTGAAATCCAAGTTAATTCCTCCCCTCATCTGTGTGCACACTTTACATTAGCAGAAACTCAATATGTGTGTTGGCTGTCTGACCATCCAAATATCACATGGCTGAAATATTTCGGAGACAAGGCACTGAGTCTATAGACCCATGGTAGTAATGCACGTACTTATGCAGCTCTTCTGTAAATCGAACAACATTTCCCAATAATGCACCGACCCTGCATCCACCACAACCCCCACCGCCTCATGTCAGCTAAAGACCAGCACATTTACAGTATTTATGACCTTGTTTCGCTCCGTGTCTCTTTTGATCGTGTGTGATGTGCACCTACTTGACTGTACGTAACCTTGCTGTGCAAATGTCAAGCGGAGCCCTGCCTCTGCCATGTGCATGTGCATGGAAGACGAGGAGGAGGAGGCCCCACAGGAACCGAGCGGTTCTGTCTTCCCTCGCTGCCTCGGGCAACACAGAGTGAAGAGGAAAGCGCACATGTATGTAATGACAAAAGACACACTGGAAGTAAATGCTGCTTAAAGCCCATGAAAGATTCATGTGGTCAGACGTTACCTTTGTGCTCCAGACTCAGAATAAGCTGTGTGAACACTGCAATGTTAATAAATGATCTTATAATTCCCAGCTTTACGTACCTGATAGTTTAAATGGAAAATATAGGATGGATAAAGATACACTCTCTGGATGAGGAATTATGGACGCGTATGGCTTGGCGGAAAATTTTCTAAAAACCAAATTGAATCATCCCAGGGAACAAACTTACTTACTTTATTGACACCTGCCTGTTTTTGTGCATGACTAAGCCGTGGCGCAGTATCTCAGCCCGGTCTGTGTTCTTCATCTTCCCCTCATCCGCCTCACAGCAGTTTTATATGCATAGTGTTAAGTGTCAAACTCCATCCTGTGTGTGGAATTTCAATGGAATTTGACATGACAGCCTTTGGCATCGTATTAATTTCTTCACAGTCTCACCCAGGAAGTCCTCTTGGGAGCACAAGAATTAGAGCTTGTGTGCATCCAAGCTGTGCATCTCTGTATGTGTGCGTGCAAAGTGCATTTTTCACTTGTGTGGGTATTGAGACGCCTCTTAAATAAGACTTGTTTCTGCCCAGAGAAGAATCTACCCACTTTATTGTGATGAAGTTGACATCAGAGTTAGCCATTTGAGGAGAATGCATTTTTTCCGGCTCGGGGTAATTGCGTGTGCATTCCTGTCTCTTGTATTGATGCTCGGAGACTATTCAGCAGCATATGACAGCATTGCCCTGAGGGTATGTCCCAACTATACTCCATTAGTTTGCCCACTTTGCCCAGCGTCACACTGGCATCGTGTTATGCCAAGAACACAATGATGGATTAGTTAATGGGCAAAGTGGGCACAAGCTCAGGGCCCTGGAGGCAAGTGCAGCAGCTGTGGCTCACGAGGTAGAGCGGGTCATCGTCTCTGAAAAAGGGTCAAAGGTTTGAAGCCTGTCTCTCACAGTCCCCCTGCTGACAAGATGCTGAACCCCAGATTGCCTGTGACAGCTGTGTTAGTGATGTGTGATAGATACTGTGGTATAAATACAGAGCACTGACATGCTCAGGATTGGTTATTGTATGATATTAGTTTATTATAGGGACTATATATACTATATATATAGTATATAGTATATATATATATATATATATATAGACTATATCCTCTACTGGATATATGCTGGGTAGTTATAACTACAACTATCCCCTCCAATCTCTGGAGATTCTCTTTAATGTGCATGTAGGACCTACGATCAGATTTTAACAGCACCGATACATAACACATTCCAAGTGTTTTAACAGGCTGATGTCATTTATGCACATTAAATAATAACCAGACAACCTGCAGTAACCTTGTTAGGCCGTGTGACGCAGGCCCTGATTGGTCTCAAGGGACCCAACTAATGCCAGGTTAACTTTTTTTTTTCTCCTCACACTGCTTGTCGCACTTGGTTTCACCTAATTTCCTAGCAGTATATGCCCGTGCAGGAGAGAAGCTCGGCCAAAGCTCTACTCACGAACGCAATTTTAGCGGATGGGGGGTTGAAAGCATGTTGTATAGCAGGTTAGAATCTGCACAATCATGGAGGAGAATGGGAAGGAGATGCAATTTCTCTGGATTTAGTGCCTAATGGCAGCAGAGCCTCAGAATGGAAGCTATTCAGCAATGAATTTTAGAGATATATGACATGCTGCAGGTAATGAGTCACCTTTTACAGGGATGAGATTAATAGAAAGAAGACAGGATGTGAGCTGAAAGCTATTACCTGTTTAAAAAAAAAAAAAAAAAAAAAAACTTACACAATATTTTTGAAGAAATGAGGACCAGCTAAAAAAAAGCATTCAGTTCCCTACGTTCCCTAAAAGACAGAAGTGCAGTTGACATATAGAGTTAAACTAAAGCTCAGTGATTGACGAATACAGTAGAAGTGATTCATCTACCTGAATTATTTTCCCCCCTGAATTACATTCCAGTTCTGGCAATTTAAGACCTCAGTCCTGCCGCCACCACAACGACCGAGAACATGCTGATTTATGATTGCTCCTGATTATGTCATTATGAATCCCACTTTCATGCCGTTTCATTCAGAATTTTATAGGCTGTCGTGACTGTGCCTCATTCGGTCATAAATCCAGCTCTCAAATCTTTCAGTTCGCCACAGCAGCTTCTCTGCAGAGTATTTTTTTGTTGTTGTTGTTTATTCCTTCCTTCGCTCCCTCTCTTTGTGTCACGCAATCTCACTTCTTTCGGTCTCATCTACTGTGATGTAAGAGTGTGGCGGGTTTGTTTGTTTGCCCGTGTTCGTGGAAATTGAAGTGTGAATGTGTTGCCGGTGTCTGCGCGTCCGTGTCGCCGCTGTGTGTGTGTGTGAGAAAAATGAGCAAGAGTGCCAGAGAGCTCTGAACACTTGCACAGATGTAATGTTTTTTCAACAACTTAGTCTTAAAAGTGATACATGTAATTAGCCTCCTCGGAGAGGGCTGAGAGAGTGGGAGCAAATGATGGCAGGGAAAGAAATGAAAGCAGTTTAAAAGGGAGGAAGAGCAGCAGCAGCTTCCCCCCCGTCCTCTACTAATCCCTCTGGGCATTTTCTTTACCTCCTTTCGCTCCTTTTTTGACGCCACATCCCCCTGTCATGCCCCCTGTCTTTACTACATTAATACATTATTAATCCACCTCTTATTAGCCTCTTTTGCCTTGACCTCCCTTCCCTCCCTTTCCTCCCCTCTTTCCCCTCCCTTCTCAACGACTCTGTTAAGTGATGCTTAACCTACATCCCTGTCGTCCACATCCCCCCCTCCCTATACACAGAAGCATCTGGCCAGATGCTTTCATCCATGGAGGCAAAAGGAGTTTGCAGAAATGGTTTAAATCCTTCCAGGACCAGACACCTTTGACAGGATGTGACATCACTTGAACGGGTTTGGTGTAGCCATCTCTGCTCATTCTGCTTTAACAAGGGCTCATTACAGGCTAAATAAAATAAAAACAGTAACAACAACATGAGAGGACTTTTACTTCTGTCAGTTTATGCAAAACACCCCCTTTGCGTGGCAGATTAGAGCAAAGAATCCTCTCACACACACACACACACACACACACACAAACGGCATTGATTCCAATTTATAATGGAACGTCATCACAAATGTATTTTAAGCTGAGTTTAAAAAAAACCAGAAATGCATTGAAAATAAAGCTTTTTATTTCAGCCTGTGAGTGCCCCCTTTAATGAGCACTTTCACTTTGCCCCCTGCAGAGCAGCACTTATTTGTTGCCTGGATGCTGAGTAAATATGACTTTACTCTCACAGCGGCAGCCGCGGTAGCAGTGTGCAGCTCTCTCTCTTTCTCTCACGCTCTGGCTCAGAATATGTTCAAAAGCAAATATTTCACATTCCATATTAAAGGAGCAGCCTTTAAACTCGAGCCCCTCTCAGTCTCCTCCTTCACTCACATCGACTTTGTCACAATGCATTAAGAAACACCTCTGATGTTATTTACTCCATTCAAACTTAAATTACCTGGAATCCAATTAAAGTGACGGCTTCTCAAAGCCCAAATTATACCCATCATGCTTTGTGCTCAGGAAACTGTCTGAAAACTGTGCAGCCATTGTTGATGCAAATGAGATAATATCATTGGACTAATGACGCTTCATTAGATTACCTTGTTATACGTGTTTAATTGGCTCTCAGATAAACCCCGGACCTGTCCTCTTTGAAACCAGAGTCTTATTGGAGGATATTCAAAATTGGTTAATTTAATTTAGAGTGGGTGGCGGGATGAAGTTCATGTGGCGGTCAAGATGTGCACATGCTTTTTGAAAGCATGAAAACACAGACAGCACGAGGAGAGTAAAACCAGTAGTGCGTATGTAATCTCTCCCATTTTATTTGATTTTAATGAAATTGATATTAAAAGTAATGAATTACAAGAAGTTGTAGATCCAATCAAAGTGGGCAGGTGACTTTCAACCCCGCCTCCTTCAATGAAGGTGAGACTTAGTCTTAATATTTCAGTAAATTAAGGGCCTTAGTGTGTGTGTGAGTGAGTGTAGATATCAGTTGCCACCTTTTATCATTAAAGGTGAATGGAGGCGAGACTTGGCTGTTTGCTGGCTTTGCAATTGATGTGCGCAACTCAGTGGGATACAAGGTTTAATTCCTCAGCGTTAACGAACAATAAATCACACGCTCACACAGACACACACACACGCACACACAAACACACTGAAAGGAGACATAAATCAAAGACTAAGGGCCTGCCACTGCTTGCCTTACCGCAATGACAATATCATACCACCTCTCCCACCCTCTGTTATTTTTCTTCTCAGCCTTTCTTTCAACGCCTGTTAATCCCTCTTCACCTCTGGCTGCAGTGACACTATCAGCACACACATCTTCCCTCTTTCCCCTCAGTTCAATTCTACTTTGACTGCAATTACAATATCACAGTGCCGCCTGCCTTCCCTAACCCCCGTCCCCACCGCCCCACCCTCGTCTGACTCGCTCTCCCCACTCAATCCCTTTCAAGCTCTTTCTGAACAACAGATGGTCACCTCATCCCTCCCACAGATAGAGGGATAGACGGATAGAGAGAATGCTGATGGGGGAGGAAGGATGGAAAGTGGAGCAACTGGCTGAGTGTCTGCCTGTGAGAGAGAGGGGGGGTGGACAAAATACCAAATACAAACTGAAACCTCACAGGGAATTCAGATTAGATCACACATGTAAAACACACACACACACACACGGGCCTGTCCAAATTCTGCCTGCACAGATTGCATCCTCCACCTGATTGCACCGGGTCGGATCATTATTTTCAAAATCATTTACATGTGAATCACTAATGCGAGATCTGGGGTTCAGGAAGGAGGAGAAAGAGTGAAAGGGAAGAGAGGAAGACGAGGGAGAGGCGTGCTGGCAGATTGAAGTGCAGCGTAGTGTAGGATGAGATGGAGGTGGCACAAGGTGAATTACAGCAGCACCAGAGAGGGCGGGGAGAGCGGGCCAAGCTTCTGTCGTTCTCAATTTTGCTGGCACGCATGAATTCTGAGCGCCCCAACACGCACGCACGCAACACTCACACGCACCTCCGTCTCCCTTGAAATTGCTATTCATGGCCTGTTGTGGTCACTACATAATTGAGCCACTAGCGGAGGAAAAGTGATGACGGACAAGAAAAGAGGGGAAAGTGTTAGGAGGGGGGGGGATAAAGGTTGTTACGGTGAAGTTTGTAAGTGAATGGGTGCTGATAATAATATGATCATCTCTCTGTGAATCTATAAGGTTTGGAAATGTGCTGGAGAAAGAGATTGAGTCAGTGCCGCCTCCTGTAAAGCTAAACTTGGAAGCCTGTTTGGGAGTGAGTGTGGTTATGCTCCCACTCATGTAGCCAGGCAGGTTGGGCCCTTGTGCATGCTGGGTAATATGACAGGAGTGTTCATAACTGATCCTGTGTCAGATGCACAGTTTAGCATGGTCTACTCTCGAACAGTGTGATGTTCAGGTCAGAGCAATGTTCTGGACTGAGGCAAAGGGCTGCAGGGAGATATTTGATATTTAATACTATATCCATCATTGCTTCCTTTTTTTTTTCCTCTCGGTGGCGTTTTGGTGGAAAGGTAATTCATTTTTACTGTTATTATGATGAACACTGCAGGATTAATTTGTATTGCCCCAAGCTAAGGCACGATGATTGGTGGAGGGGACTCGGTATTCACAAGAGAGCTTCCGCTGTCATCTTCTCATATCTACAGCAAGTTTTACTGACACAGAGTGATGACACATACAAGATCCTGCAAAGAAAGTACCTAATGTGTTTTCTGGTTCCTGAGACACAGCCGCTGAATACAGATGGGATGTACAATGCAACGCTGCTTGACAAGGCACAGCGTAATGAAAAAGTAAATGGCACAGAAGGACACTGCAGTTATACTTCTGACAGAACTCTGATTTAAAACAGAAGCATATTAGCATATGTCACTCTTAGGCGTGAATGTGAAAATGGTTGTGAAACACTTAAAGGGTCCAGATCCTGCCTCTGGCCGAATGTCAGCTTAAAGTTTTAGGGCCCTTTTGTTCCACGTGCATTTTTTCACTGAGTCCAACTCACTTCCAAACAGCACAAGTGAGGAGGCAAACAAAACATGTCTTCCTACACTGAGCCAAGTTGCAGCGTGCAACTTTGCTGAACTTTGACCTGCGGCGTGTTCTTCACTTTTGTGTGACCCTGCCCTCAGGAGTTCACATGATGGATGAAGAAGTCATGGCCGGTTATGAAGCAGGAAACACCACATATACAGTCTTTAGGAAACATATATAAAACGTACCATGCTGGCTGTTTCTCTGAGGATGTGTCTGCACTGAAACAATCCCGCCTGAGAAGAGTGGAACATTTATAACTTGCCAAATCTATTTTTCTGCAGAAACACTTTCTGGCAGGCACTGTGCAGAGTCTGTCTCTAAAGAGGGCGACAGAAGCACTTCAAGAAACTTGCAGATTTCCCTTTCGACGAATGCAACATTATACTGCCTTTATTTGGGAGCTCTGCCAGAAAGCACTTACCTGCCATTACATCCGCACTGGCTCACATCAGCAGACGTTTGATCAGCAGAAATGACTTTATTGCTGATGTCGGTTTTTGAGTTATTGCTGCCTGATTGCGTTCAATAAATAATCTATAGGGACTAATTACATGGGGCCCAAATTGGATATTGATAATTCTCTGCGCTTAATGATGTGTGCAAAGTTGAGGCTGTGTTTGTGTGTGTGTGTCTTTGGAAGGTGGGTGGTGGGGATGTGTGGTTTGTCAAGAGTGTGACATCGTGTGTGGGTGTGTCTGTTTCCTCTCCATTTCTTTGAATGGTTGAAGTTTTCTAAATCCATCCTTCGTGATGGACAGTTAAAAGTGAAAAAGGCCAGTTTTAATTTGCTGCTTCGATACCCTCCTCAGGCTCTCACTCGCTCTCTCGCTCTCTCGCTCACTCTCTCTCACACACACACAGATCTAGATGCACACAGTCCAAATGCATCATGCAGATGTGTGTTTGTCCACACATCTGCATGATGCTGTGAGGGGTGAGGGGATCTCAGGACATGTCCTATTTAGATGAAATGAGTCTCAGGGATCTCATTACTGCTGTCTAGAATGTATCACTGCTTAGTGAATACTCCCTACTCGAGAGTGAGAAGCTACAAAAAATGAGCAAAGAGTGAAGACAAAGACAGTGATGGCAATAATATACAAAATGCAAGAGGGGAGTGAGTGGTGAGGAAAAAAGATGAGGAGAGATCAAAACAAAGTAAGGTGTGTGGATAAGACTGGAATAACTGAATGGACAAGGAAAGAGAATCTGTGCCAAGTAAGTGCAGAGTCCTGTGTCAACGTGTCCCCTTTAAACACACTCTCAGTAGTTGGTTCTCCGCATTTCCCTTATCATCACAAAGCAATGGCAGTGTTAAATGTTTTACTCATCAATATTCCTGTGGCATGAACCCAAATTTACCCCCATTTCACCGATGGAATATATTCATTCTGTTTTCATGAGCTTTTGTTTGTCTGTTTGCAGCATTCCAGTGGGCATCTGAAGCCCACTGGAGAAGTGGCATGTGTCAGAAAAGAATATATACGATTTTGCACCGGGTCAGGATCAGGAAGTGTAGCTGGAATTTTTTATTTTCCACATTTTTGTTGATTCATTGATCCAGGCTCGACACTCTGCTCTGTGCCTTTCTAGTTGTAATGTTGCCAAAAATACCAACATGACCGAGTCCGTCTTATTTTGTAGATATTTATGACTGATTCACTTTTAAGTAGTGAAACATTTGGTGCTAATTCTAAAAAGCACTGGCCATCACTAAAGCTATATGAACAAACAATTATTTACTTAACAGAGAAACATATTACCCGTCTGCCTTGCTTTGGCAATAACAAAAAATATTATTGAATCATCAAAATTGTTCCTAATGATCTTTTCATTGATCAACTTTATTTCAGTGCGGTCTCCCTGCAGCCAAAACTGCTGCTTTTACAGAACAACAGCTGCTCCAACTGAGACCAATTACACTATAAACACTGTTTGTATCGATATTACAAGACTTGTACTACCTGTACTTCAACTGTTGTATTGCATGCTCCCTGAGCAGCTTCCCCTTTTCCTTTTAAGAGCGCATGTTGAGTTCAGCACCATGGAGAGCGCTGTGGCTGTTCACTGAAGTCTCCTGCAGTCTCTCTCTCTCTTTCTCTCTCATCCCTCTGCTGCCCCCCCCCCCCCCCCCCCCCCCCCCCCCCCCCCCCCCATAATTACATCCTCACACCTCCACAGCATCTTCATTCATTTCTCTTCCTCTCTTCATTTGCGCCACTTTCTCATTCGTCCCAAAGATGCATCTCAAAGGAGCTCAGTGTTGACACAGAGGCGGATTCAATGCCAGAGCCCGTTTGAAATGCACAGGCAAGCAGCAGCCTTGGATACGGGGCAATGGTCAACATTGCAGCATGGCACCCGGGCGTGCACTGTGGAGCTCCTTGAGAAAAGATGTTCTGCAGCAGGATGCGGAGACAGTTGATGTGATTTAAATGTGGCATACCACACAGAAGGTTAATATACCCTGCATCTTCATCTCTATAGGATCACTGAGGAGGGAGGTATTCTGGGCATTTCTACAGCAAGGAGTCGTGTACATTATTTATATCCACACAGGGCTGCCACTTCCACTTGTGCATTCAAGAACAATAAAAATGTTCACGGGTGGAAGAAAGCCCTGGAAATTGACAGAGGTGTTCCTTTGAACATCACAAACTTGGTGATGTGCATGGCCTTAATAATGTGTGCTCGCACCTCCGCAAGTGTGCACGTGTGCAGAGAGTGCGGTGCAAAAGAAAACATCTAAATTCAGCAACAAGGCCGACACAAAAACACTCACGCAGGCACGAGGCTCTCTGAGACAGTAAGATACAAAGGGAGGAGCGTAATTGCAAAAAAAACATTTAATTGCTTCAGGGAAGAGAACAAATGTGGGGACTGAATCACAGTGACGGAGAAACACACACCACGAGATGAAAGGGGGGAGACAGTGATATGTAGATGTCGAGAGAGATAAAAAGATGGAGCAGGACAGATGGAGAGATCGAGTAAGAGGCAGAGAGACAGGCTGAGAGAGATGACGGAGATAAAGGTGGGGGACTGTTTGACGCGGGTTCCTCACTGAGTTGCACTTGTTCCTCTTTAGTCTCTCCTTCCTGGTGATTTTCTTTCACATTTTCTCAATCTCACGCTGTACTCAGCCTCCCCTTCCCTGCTGATCCACACACACACACTTACAGTCAGGCCTACATGCACATTGTTTCTAACAGAACTCCCCCCTCTTCTTTGCCGGGAGCCGCTTGGGATTCTTAGCATCCATTTGCAGGGGGCTTGCATCATGCCTTGGTTCTTGTAACCCGTGGTCTTTGCAACACCGCACTCACAGCAGGGGCCGGAGGCTTGATGAGCACAAGGGTGCTGGAGCCTGGGAAGGAAGACCATGACTAATTTGCACGGTTTAGATGTCGAAACTTTGTCGGTGGATTAACCTGAGAGAAAGAGATAGCTTAGCTATTCAGGCTTAATCAGTTGCTGGGTGTAATTTTGTAAGATTAGTGTCCTGCAGTTGGATTTATGTCAGTCATGGGTTAGCATTCAGGCGATATATGTGAAAAATTGCTCCCTCAGAAACAAATCGTGCTGTTAATGTGTGTGTCTCTGTGCCATAAAATGAGGAGTGACACTGTAGCTTCACTTAGCAGCTGGAAGTCTTTGGAACAACCCGCAGTAATTGGCGGTTTTGTTGAACTCCTCTTCAGAGGGTTCTTTTCTTTGACTCCAGAGCATAAGGTCAGCCTTCCTATACACTAAAACCCTCAGTTGTTTGCTCAAGGACACCTAGATAGTTTTCTGTTGTTGTCTCCATGAACACATCCTTTAATTAGAATCTGAAGCCCGTCACTGGTGCACTGATGATCAAGTGAAGTTGAAGAGGGAACGCCATCTGATAAAAATTTGGCCATGTACACACACGCAGTCGCAAAAGCCTCACAAACCATGCCCTTTGCCGGGTATAGCAAGGTCAGTTACACGGCCGGTGTGTCAAACACATGTTTTCAGCGTGTTTAGATTCTTCCAAGAGTGCAGAGGTCATGAGAGTTTTAGCAAACGGGCTGGAATAAGGGTTGGAAAGTGCATCTGGAATGTGCAGCATGGAACTAACGAGAGTTCAACACATCTAAGCAGAAAGGCCAGGGGAAAATCAAAGTCGTTTGAAGTAGGAATCGCAGCTATAATTTTCCGGCAATTCGAACCATTAGGCCCCTTTTCCCTCTCATATAGGGCTTGATAAAGAACTCAGCCCCTGTGAATCACAGCCTAATACTTTCATCCAAACTATCCATTCTTTAACGTTGTTATCCTGCTAATGAAGGGTAACTTCAATAGAGACCTGGGCCATTACTCTGCCAAAGTGGGATTGACTGTAAGCCTGTGGGTGGAGGGCGGTACAAAGAGATACACGCGCGCACATTCGCATGGACTTATGCATGTCCGCACGCACGGCCAATACGAGAGAATGCACATAAATATTCTCCTATATCACACACGCACACAATGCTTCAAAGGTAGCTACTGCTGTGAAGACACACACAGCCAACGTACCACTGTGAAGCCTGCAGTGTAAGCACCAGCTGATGTTTGCATTTAGCACATTTTGTGAGAATAAATAAATGTTTAAAGTCATATTTTGAAGTCGGCCACAGCTGTCAAACTCTGAAGAATAGTCTTCATAAAGCAGGTGTGCCCTGTTTAACCTGACTCTGAGTCGTCCTCACGTCCCAAAACAACTTGTAGTGTTTTTATCGTTTCTGCCAGACAGTTGGACAGAGGGCGCTCCCCCGGGTTTCTGCTCTGATTAGCTCCACAATGATTCTCTGCGACCACTTCTTCTCAAGATTCAGGGATTGTGTCAAGTGAACGTGCTTTATCTCGCCAGGCCGTCGTAGAAAGAGTCCCTGAATACAATGAATAGCTGTAACCTTGTGTATATTGCTTTTATGGCAGCGGGGCCTCGATAAAGGGTTTACATATATTTTTAAATTATATTTTTTAAAAGAGATATGATGTTGTGTTGTTTTTTTATTTGCCACAACACAACCCATTTATTATTATAAATATTAAAAAAAGTCTTTACTTTTACTCTTAATTTAATTTCTTTTTGGTATTTAGTTGTATTGTGTGTTTTTTAAAGTTTATGGTTAAACTGTAAACGATAGATTCTCATTAAATGTCATTGTGTTGATCAATATCGGGTTAATTCCTCTTTGATATCTGTCAATCTCGTGTCAGGTCACAAATCAAACACACATCACCTGGCGCATGCTACATGCTACATGCTAACGTGTTGACGGGCGCTCCAGCCGGGACTCGCCTGTGCAGTAAGTGTGTGTACACTTACTTCTTGTTTCTGGGTTTAACAGGCAGATGCATCAGCTCAGTGTTCGAACGCTGGGACAGACTCAGAGTGGTGTTGATTGTTGTTACTTTGTTGTTGTTGTGTTCATTCGTTTGTGGTTTCGGGTGTTGTTGTTGGTTGTATATACACACTGACTCTCTTGTATTTGTGTTTGTTTTCTTGACCGTTTGTGTTGTGTCTGAGGACCATTACATTTATAAACATTTAGTTGTTTTGTTATTATTACGTAATTGAAATTTGCCAGATGGAGATGAACTTTTCTCTGTGTTGTTTTTACTGCCACAGTCATCGCTAGTCAACTCCATGGAAACCTCTGTGTCTGATATCACTTGATATGTGTGCTCAGTTTATATAACAAGTTAAGTTTGTTCTTTGCATGAACATCTGGCAGTATAAAGAAGCTCTTACTGTGACAGAACAGGGCATACTTTTACAGCTCCCCCGTGTTTAACTTTCACTGGACATTTAGATTTTGTCTTTATAGAAGTTATTCTCCTTGAGGAAAAACTTTTGCTTTTACTTTTCCACCGCATGTTCCAACCTGGCCACCAGGAGGCGCAGTAGCAGATAAGCAATTTACTTACAGCTGCAGGTGGCCAGAGTAGAACATACTTTGAGACCAGGCTGAATACTTCATAAACAAAGTCCTGGACCAGTTATGTAGTCCTTAGTATCTTTTAAAGTTCTTTCCATCATGTTTATTTTGATATCACAGTATGTCATGCTGATCCTGGAACAGTTTCCCATAGATTTCCACAGATAGAGATTTCGCTTTTATCAGAATCTTTAGGTCCCCTGAATCCGGATGTCAGGGACACATATTCTATTGTTCAGCTCAGTTGATTTGTTTATTTCCTCCTTTTAATCACACGACACCATCTGTTAATGCAAGCCCGCAACAGGCTGCTAAACCCTGGATTTGTGCTCTTAACTTTTTGGAGCCCAGTCGGTGTCATGTGTACTGATCCGTAGCCATTGGCTGCAGCTTTCTGCAGTGCATGATGATTCTTTCATGCTCTGCTGCAGTGCGTGTCCACGGACGCCCAGATTCTTCAGCAACCTGATGGATGTGAAATAATATTAATATAATAATAACCTTTAGCCACTGTGGTGCTTGCGTCTCAGAGCCAGAGTTGGGGTCAGTTTCTTGTTGATCGTCCGCTGCTCTCTTGCAACAAAGCAAGTGAGAGCAGCGTTTTGCTGCGATTGATCAGCGCTGTCAGCTAATTACCCTCTCAGTCATCAACACTGATATCAATATTAACACTTAATTAAACTTACACAGCCACAGACTGCAAATGCCACTGAGGCAACTTGGAAAATATGACTGTAATCCTTCTTCAGAGGGAACATAATCCCCTGGGGAATAATTACTGATACAATATTTGTTTGATTATGCAATATCAAGGATTTCGTTGAAATTGATAGATGACTGAAGCTGGGCCGCAATTAACTGCAATTAATCCATTTACTATCACGAATCCGTTCAGTCTGTGCCGCTTGTGATAGATCTCGCTCTTGTGGCCAGAGGAAAGCCGTGTGACACAGGTCGAAGCTACGACTCAACCTCAAACGCTCCCTCTCCGTCTCATAGATTCCTCCTGAAACAAACACAATTAAGCTCTTTGATCACCTCACTGTTGTGCAATATTAAGATTGATAGCACCTTCAGCTCCAGGGAGAGCTGTGGCAGCATCTCTCTTCTTTTTTTTTCATTTTTTCAAGCAGATCAAAGTGTGGATTTGTCAGTGAGACAGTATATTAATAAAACTGTTGGAACCACTAAGATGTGTCATATCCACTCCTCAATCAGTATGCAGTTTGATTTTCTTTTGTGAGGTGAAAAAAAAAAAAGCCCTGAAGTGGGTCCCCCCTGCTGTTCTACTCGTGGGTCATCTCAGTCAAACTGGTTTTGCTTGAGATCTCAATCTCAGCACCACTTATGATCGTTTGTGCATGGCAGGTAAATGTAGGCTGGTATATTCCCATCATAATTGTTTTTGCACTTTAATGTCGATAACAGCAGTTTACCTGTGTGATTGAGTGGATAATACGATTCAAAAGGCGGACAGAAGTGACGCATTTTCCTCTCGATAATCCCACTTTGCAAAGAACTATATGACTGAACTGAAGGCTGACATCCGTTTTCCCCCTCCATCCGCGAATATCTCTTTTCGTGCGTCTATTCCTGTGACTACCACTTTGGCCTTTTGTCTCAGAGCAACTTTGTGGGCGTGCATACATTACAGCCTGCGTAGTCCTGCTGGGCAGCACAAGGAGAGAGATGGAAGGAAGCTACCTCCTCTGCCTCGTCCTCCACTGCTAAAATACTATTCATTGTGTTCCCTTTCTCTCTCTCTTGCTCTCTCGTCACACTGTATTGCTGCCTGGCCGCGGCCATGGTAACCTGCATGAGAGGACATGGGGGGAGGCAGAGGCAAAGAAAGGAGACAAATGATTATGGACGAGGGTGTGAACAACCGATGCTGAGAAAATCACGTAACGGAGGTAAATGTGAGGCGCAGGAATACAAAGACGGATAATAGAGTGATGATGGAGTGATATCCCGGAAAGGATGGGGACAAAGGAGAGAGGGAGAAAGGGAGGGGGTGAATGATAGCAGCATAGAATAAGATTGTCATATCTGCTTTGGCTGGAAAGCCTTGCAGAACCTCATGATGGACACTGACAGCTGCTCGCCCGACAAGTGCAGAATCTGTTGAACGGGCGCCCGATGTTTTGTTTCGTACTTTCATTCGCTCGCGCTGTTTTTCCTCTCTGAGGAAACACTCGATTAGCACTCAATTACCTACGTGGATTGCAGAGGGAGGGGAGAGTCTTGCAGCAGGGCAGTGGGCCCGTTCATCCACGTTATGCAGGCACAGAGCCATGTCCATACTCGGTGGTTTCCTCAACAGCTGAGCCCTTCTTTGCAGTAGTGCAGTATTTAAATCTTTGAATTAGTGTGCTTTATGTTTCCTTCAATCAGCCAGTACTTTACCACATGCACGGAGAATAAAAGTGAACATACAAAAAGTCCCAGCACTTGAAATGCAGCCTGTTAATATAAAATACAAGTAGATGAGTTAATATGAATACTTACTACCTCCACCCGCCTGTTCATTAATTGGTCGGTGGTTGGTTTGTTTTCAAAAATTACTGAATGGATTTTAACTTCCAAAGATGAGACATGGGCCCACAAAGAAGCCATTATGCAATCCAGGTACTTCAGGTCATTTTAATATTCTTTGACATTGCTGCCATTTTTGCAAACCTGTTTCTTGATAGACATCAGTCCTCTGAGTATGTCTGATTTCTTTCCTCTGTGTGTGTTTCTGTGTGTGTCTTGAGTGAATTTGAGGGGACTTTTGGGCCTTGGCCTAACGTGCTCCTCGGAGAGCAATTCTTGTTTTATATGAGCTTCTTATTCCAAAATACCGAAGGACATCGTTCAAAAACTAAACTCTGTAAGCTTAATTTGTAGACACCCTGTTAATGACAGCTAATGTGGAGAAATGAGTCCCTGTCAGAGAGTGTCGGTTCTCCTTTCACAAACTATTATTTGACGAGTCCACACAGGGCTGTGCAGGGAGCAGCACCGGTTTAATGAATGAATGAAACAATTAGATTAATAATGAAGTCAGTCAGTTACCGCTAATGTGAAATACCACCAGCATGTTTAGTATTTTGCCCGTTTGCAGTTTTTTGTGTTTGAGTAATTTGGCGCTATTGTTTGATAATTAACATCAGTATCAGAGTGTAACAAATGAGTGTTTTGTTGTAAAAGGTTGACCTCTTTCTTAGATAAAGGTAATTTTGTCAGTAGTTAACACGTATAAGCAACACTCACAACACTGACACTGACATTTTTTTCTATGTCCTATTCAGTTTTTCATTTTGAAACTGTTTCCATGGGAGGAAAGCTTTTATTGACCTCCACCTCAACTTTTGAGCGCCAACTGTTAAGTTTCTTTTCGTTTGAACATATCGTCAGTGACAGGCTGAGTAGGAGGGAGCGAGTAAATCAAGTGGCTCTTGTTCCATTGACAGAAACATAATATGAATGACAGAGCGGCTCCTCGACCTGTACTGATAAAAGGTGGATACGCACAGCTCAGGCCGAACAAGTCTCAGTTTATAATCAATACCTCTGTTGAGCACGATGGAGGATCCATGACAGGAAGTAGCCACGCACTCTTATGCATGCAATGGGCCCCCGGCACTCAGCGCTGTTTTATTGTGCCGTGCCTCGCTGACACCCTCAATTAGTTTTCACAGAAAGGTTTTGTTAACGCTGTAGATTGGAAACAAATGGATGACCTCCTTGCCTGTGTTTGTGTTGGTTGGTTTCCTGTCTCTCAGCCAAAGATCATACAGGAGAAATCTTTTGGTCTCTTCTTTTCCTTTCACAGTTTTGGACACACACACCCACAGCCATGGAAGCCAATTTTCGTCTGGGGTGGATGTGGGAAGCAACAGAGGGGGGCGGGTTAAGCAGCCACACTAATTAGCAACCCCTCCAGAATTCATTTTCGCCACTTTGAATGTATGAATATGAAAAGCGCACTAACTAAAAAGGCTTTTTTGTGTGTGTGTGTGCGAGCCTGCGAGTGTGCATGTGTGTCGTGAGAGGTGTTTGTGTTAGAGATTAAGTGTGTTGGAAGGGTGAGGGCGGTTTTCTCTGAAGCGTGTGGGTGAGGAAAACCAAAAGAAATCCAGCTTGGCACAAACCAATGCTCCCAGCAACTTCAGATGTGCCAGTGTCCCACTGAGATGGATGAGGAGTCAAGGTGGACTCAGACATAACTGGCAAATCCACAAGACAAGAAGTAAACAGAATGAAACAAAATGAATTCATGCTCGCAGTGCGGCATCTTAGATGCAGTGGCAAGACCCTGTTGGGGCCCTGTGAAGGAGTAGAGTTTGTATGTGTTAGTAATCTCAGCCAAATTGTTTTAGTATCATACTCAAAGCAGCAACATTACCTTTTGTGTTGCCAGGTTAAATTTTGAAGGTTAGAAGGAAGGAGGGGAGTAGGAGGAGGAAAGAAAGTCCTGTGTGTTGTCTGGAATATTCTTTACACTGCGGCAACTAACTGATGTGTTGATTCTGCCTTTTTGTTTTCTAAACTCACATGTATAAATAAATACTGTTTTGTTATTTCCTCAAATTCAAGCACGAAGGTCACAAACCCTCACACCCCCTTGAGCAGCTGCACGGCACCAGTATTTCTGCTTTGTAACCCGCAAATGTATATTCTTCAATTGCGTGTGCCGTATTTTGGAATTGATAAAAATCACTAGAATTGCAAATATGTGAATCATCATGCCAACGGAGCACACGCACGTACCCCACACGCAGAAAGACTTTTTTGAACGTTTTTATTCCTCCCCCATGGGGGAAACACACATTTACAGAAGCTCCGTAAAACAAGTAAGGATAAAGAAATAAAATAAAATAAGATAAAAAATAAAATAAAAAATTCTCTTAAACACCTACTATTTACAGTTAAATATGGGAACTGGGTGTGCAAATCAAAACCAGAATGTGCAGCAAAAAAGCAGAATGTGCAAATGATTTCGCAAAAACAGTTTTTTAAGAAAAACCCTGAGCAGAGAAAGATTATACTGTTGTAATGAGACTAACATTAATTGCATTAATGCCCTTAATATAGACTAATGAAGTCCATTTAAACGGAGGAGTTGTATATTCTGACAGCAGAGGGGATGAAGGACCTGCGGTAACGCTCCTTCCTGCACTGTGGGTGCCGGAGTCTGCTGCTGAAGGAAATGATCCACATTCCTTGGATTGGGACGCCGATGGAGGCCGCCGCCGCCGCCAAAGCTCACGTCCACCTGGGAGCCGTCAAGTGCCTCCTTCTGTTCGGCCACTTGCTGCTTCCCCCCATCGCAGGAGGTCGGTATCTGGGCCAGGCTTTGGCACCTGTGGGAGACGTGTTTCTCCCTCAGCACCCGAGCCATGTGTGGGG
Source organism: Pseudorhombus dupliciocellatus (assembly GCA_016785235.1). Lineage (NCBI taxonomy): Eukaryota > Metazoa > Chordata > Actinopteri > Pleuronectiformes > Paralichthyidae > Pseudorhombus > Pseudorhombus dupliciocellatus. The sequence continues at coordinate 1,752,863 of JAFBJW010000068.1, forward strand.
GCATTACTCTGCAGCCGCCTCCCTTCTTGTACAGGGCGTCGGTGTGGTTTGACCAGTCCAGCTTATTGTTGAGGTGGACACCCAGATACTTGAAGTTGTCCACCAGCTCAATGTCTGAGCCCTGACACACACAGACATAGAAGTGTATGAAAACACCAACCCTGACACACAGGGCATGGTTACTGAAAGGAAGGATCAAAGTGCTTTGATGCCGGCTGTGAAAAATCTCAATGCTCGAATCTCCAGCGCCTCAACACATTCCTCAAATGCTTGGTCAGCTTTGTACCACATTTCTATAGACAAACCGTTTCGTCTCCTTTAAGTGTCTTTTTCCAGGGCCCACTCGCAGCGGATAAGTTGATTTTGCAGATAAAAGCAAATATACAGCGGGGAATGAAAATGTCCTTGTAGGCTCTCCGGGATGCACTTAATCTGAGGTCTTACATGCAAATACAGGTCCAAGTGAGGAGGAGGAGAAAGGCAGCTACATGCGCCGACCCTGAACATGCGGGCATGTTGATTGTGCTTGTGTCAGTGTGTGGTGTGCATAGGTCCAGTGAGGTGTCAGTGAATTACATCATGGAGGTGGAGAAGCTGGGCAAACCCTCTTCCTCATCGAATATTCATCATTTCCCGACGAATGAAGAACGCATGGCTTTATAAATAATCTAACACTTTAGAACAAGTGAATGCACATACATTTATTGTTTGTGTATCTCGGAACATACTGTGCTGAGAAAGGTGTCGGTTTTATTTTGTCTGCGGGCACGTTTTCTGCATGGACCCCGGGCTGCGGCACTTTTCCAGCTGAGAGCCTCCGTGCTCGTCCTCTGGTGCTGACTGTACAACACACCATAAAAGCATGTTGAAGCACCTGCGCCACACATTCACACTCTGCTGTCACCGCACTCCACCGTGTGCTGTCAGCTGAACGTATACACCAACGGACACCACCGGAGCCACCGACACCACAATTGGTTGCGAAAAAAGAAAGGTCAGATCTTCAATTTCACACACGAGCGAGGAACGTGTTTCCAGCACGCGTGTACGTGTTTGCTACAGGTCATGTTTACAGCTCGCCATGCTGCTTCTGAGCTGTTCATGCAATTAACTTCACAGGCGACACGGCTCTTCCTTCTGTTTTATGAAATAAACCTGCCATGAACATTCTGCCGAAAAGGAAAATTGAGATCCAGCTTGTTGCGACTAACAGTCAGAATGTGACAGTGGTTAAAGAAACTCTGATATCCTGGAAAAAGGTTCACTTTGCCATCAGACACATTAGTCATTGTTATTGATCATTTGCTTTGGTGTAACAAATGCAGATGTGGAGTCCAGCATGTGAGTAGTTATCATTATAAGTTGCCATGGCGATTTTTGTACCTGCAGGCTGTCTGTTATTGAACAAACTGCCATGTCTAAATCTCACCAAATTGGACACACTGCCTTTCCTTCAGCCCTGAACAATGAACCTATCAATACCTTGTTGCCTTGTCTTCATAGTACAGCACACCACTGACTAGTTAAATAATGTTATAGGTACACTTCCAAGTGCTGCGATGTCCTAAATATCCGGATTATTATCCACCAAGTCAAACATCCTATAACTAAAATAATGACTGTGTAAGATCCCACGTTTTTTCTATCCCACAATGACAGAAATTGTCAGAAAGAAAATGACAGAAAGTGAAAGATTTTATGTTCAAGAGAACAAAAAAAACCAAATACAAGCAGTGTTATTTGTGTAAAAGTGCCGCTCGCAGTGATTGAGAAGATAATTTACTTTGTGTTTCTACAGGTCAGCAAGAAGAAAGAACCTAGAAGAGCGAGATAGATTAAGTCTGAAATGTGTGTGGTGGCAACACAAATGCAAGTGAGAGACAAGCAGATATGAATAAAAGCGCTGTTGAGCAAAGAGGTGCCGAGGTGAACATTTCACCTGCATGAAGTATAAGAAGAAACATTTACTCACACTGCAACGAGAGACAAAGGCGACATGTTAAAATATCTGGAGGGGGAAAAACACTCAATTGTCGGCTTGTATAAAAAAAAATCCAGATCTGATACAAACTTGAAAGCGAATGTTTATAAAAGTCAGGAGCTCAGCTTTGCAGAGCAAGTGAAGGATCCCCGCAGCAAACAAACTCACTGGCTCCAGATAGATGCAGCGTTTTGGAAGTGAATACCTGGCAGGGATATTTACTGGAATGCAACGGGCTGGAAGACAGAATGAGGGGGACAGTCCTTCCCTGGCCTCCTGCAGAGCACCACAGTCATTTACCATTTGACTGTGGCAATATGAGCCTCCATTTGCATTGATTGATTTCCTCCACTCAAGTTGGGAGCTGTCATGGGATTAAATTAAGCTGCCATCACATGGGGCCCCAGTGTTATTGCTCTCCCCCATTATCCCATTGCTATAGTGCGCGTGTTCTTGTGTGGGAGCATCTGTGTGTGTGTGTGTGTGTGTGTGTGCGTGCGCCCATGAAGCAAGCTCATATACAGTATTTTGTACTGGACAGGGCCTTCGGACGATGAAAGAGCCTTTGATCAAACCATGCCTTCACCCACTTACACTTGAGTGTGAGTTAAAATCACACGAGCACAGTGTGTGTGTGTGTGTAGGTGCGTATGCAATACGGGGAGTTTAACTATCTCTCTCTCAGACATGCACACCCTCTCATTTGTACTCAGGGCTGTGCATACATCCCCAGCTTCAAACAAGAGTGATTTGACATTTCCTTGAGAGCTTCACTGTTAGTGACACGGCCTTTTTCCCCATGTGGGCTCCACAGCCTCAGAAGCGAGAACCAACTTTCCTTGCTTCACACACCCCAAACTTCTGTCCCCCTGCTCCTTCTCTCATTATCAGCTCCCCCTCTGGACCGCCCGAGGTCTTTTTCTACTCTCTAGCAGTGTGTATTTTACGTACACCAATGTGCAAAGCCGTGAGCTCCCTGCAAGTGTGTGTGCACAGTGGCGAAGGTAGACACGATGTGCACATCAGCGCATGCTTGATTATGTGCTGTGTGAGCTGTGTAATCACACTAACAGGAGCAAAACACAAATTTCTCTGATTGATGATTTGACGCTGTCAATACTGGAGCCCTTTTCCTTCACCAGATTGTGACCGAACATATGGTAATGCAGCTGTGTGTGTATGGATGCGTTTTAATCTCTGATTTTGGTTTAATGTTTCATCTCCATTGATCATAGCTTTAGAGGGGGACACGGGAGGCTTAAGTTTCCTCTTTGATTTGTAGAAACGGTCGGGAGTTTTAAAGTTCATAGCAAACCACCAGCATGTTTGTTAACTAAACTCCACGCTCCAGATGCAATCTGGACAGTGTGTTAAAGGATTCAATTGCTGTCACACTGGTTGTCAGAAGGGAAATAATAGAAGTCACACCTGCAGAATGAGGACAGAGAGTCTGGGAATATAGCATCCCAACTAAGGGATGGTTCAGCGCTCACCTATGCCAGCGTCCACGATTAGCTTTACTAAAAAGAGAGTTAGAGACTTAAATGTAGAGGTGGTGTAAATATGCAAGTGATGGTTTCTGAAGTGTATTGCTTTCAGCACAGGACCTTGTGAAGTAATTTTTATTTCTTAGCTTTGTTTCTTCCCTGCAACAATCCCTGTTATAAAACCTTGACATATGAAATGATATAAGATATTAGTGAGCGTGAGGTTGACTATAATCCACAGTTGATAAAACGTCTCCATCAAGAGCAGGCTATTCTAGGCAGAGGCTTAATAGCAGCAACTTGAGGTAAATAGCAATTTAATGAAGATAACATGATTAGCTTTAATATTTGAAGTGTTAATTGAATATCTGGAGACTTCAGTATCCCAAACAGTCAAGTCAACTCAGAGAGCCGTCTTAATATAAATCCATCATAAAAAAAAAAAAAAATCTTATGAGATGATTAATACTGACATTTAAAGCAAGAGCAGGCTCAACAGAATGATGAGTCTCTGAGCTTAACTGTGGTGCTGAGAGGAAATCCAGGGTTAGTTTTATCTTCTTCTATTTGTAAATACTAATCGGACATTATGACTTAACAGGCTAGGTCATATTTTTGCATTTTGGTGTAATGCCACGTCCTTCCCAACTTCACTGCTGTCTGCTTTGTCCTGCTGATTCAATAACTTCTGTTTTAGTGGGGAACGGTGTTCAATGTCGTACACAGGAACGCTGCTGCATCAGATTCCTCTTAATCAATGCAGGATTTAGGCTCCTGCCAAAAGGTGACAATAGTCAGATTACTCAAATGCATGTGAACTCAGTAACTGTGACAAGGTAAGACGTTGGGTCGTGCCTGAGGAGGTCATTTGCTGAAGGTGTCCTTCAGAAAGTCCTTGGGGGACTTTAACAAGCAGACCCAAGTGACAGGAGACTTTGGGGAGGAGAAGTACTGTACGCTGGAGCAACTGCGTCTCATAGCATGCCTGAATGCAGAGCGAGTCGAAGTAGGTCTCAGTGTAGCTGGGTCAAAGTTGTGGATTTGCAGAATTTGATTTTTTTTTTTTTTTATTTTAACATATTTGCATGTACAAGTAAAGAAAAGTTGACTAGTGCACACTCAAAGGTGTGCATATCAGGAGAATCTAAAGATTAATGCTGGTGTTGACGGAAAGAAGACACGAGTCTCCCTGCTGATGTGTTAATTGTCTTTTTGAACATTTCATCCAAATGTCCTGCCCGTGGGGAGCGACAAAACAGGCGCTGACAGAGGAGCGAACCCTCTGCTGACCTTTAGATTTCCCAATTGTCCTCTCAAACCCCTTTTGCACCAGCATCTAATGAGCTGGCAGAGCACGTGCCCTTGAAGCCTGGACCGTACCGAGAGAACAGGTGACTCCATCACTGTCTCAACCTTTAAAGTGATGCTGGTTGATATCACCTGCTAAGACACCTTCTCCACTTTAGTGGCATGTTTGGCCCTCTTCATCGCTCTCTAGATCTTCCTGCATGTGCCACGCCTCCGCGGGGAGTCCACGGCTGCAACAGAGCAGTAAATCCATTGATCTCAGGCCTTAAGGTTAAACAACAGTCGCCTCGGTATCAGCGCGTGATCTCACAGACTTGAGAGAATTCAGTACAAAAGAGCGGATGTGTCTTTCATGTCGGTGAGCACCACTCGTGATGCTTTGTCCTATTAATGCAACAGAAGGATCTGCATTAATGCAAGACCCCATTGATTCAACTCAACCCTCTGGCTGAAGATGAATAGCACTCACATATTATCACAGCTGGGGAATAGGCCCTCACATATCTCTGACATTTCAGCTATAGATGTCTGTAATTTCCAGAACGGCGCACCCCAACCTTCGCTCTTTTATCCCCCCCACACACACACACACATACTCACTCTGCTTCTTTTGCTTCCCACCCATGGCCTTTTCTGAGATTCTGCTGTTGGCTACTTGGCGTTATCAGTTCCTCCGGCCTCTTTCTGTCGGTCTTTCTTCGTTTTTTTTCCTACCTTTTGCCATTTTGTTGCAATTCATTGTTGTATTTTTAGACCGTCCTTTCTTCCACATATACCCCACTTAATAGCCACCTTTCTCTGTCTTGGTCTTCCTGCAGTCACTACCTCTGTTTCTGCCTCCTAATACACTCCCTCACTTAATGCTTTATCATCTGCTCATCCCCCCCTCCCTTCTTTATCTGCAGTTACTCTCAGCCATGACCCCTTCTTCTCATTTGGGCCTATTTTATTTATCTCTTTCAGTTTTTCCGTCATCTGTCTTCCTCACGCTCTCTGTCTTTGTATTCCCCTCAGCCACTCTGCTTTGTTTAAGCACCCAGCAGACAAGGCTGTTGACAAAGGTGAGAGAGAGCATATTTAAAATGTCACCAGCAAAGTGACAAAAGGTCATATAGTAAGTAAGAGACTCCCAACACAGTTTGGACTGACTGCTAAGCAGGCACCCGTGTCTGATCTGTGTGTGTGTTTGTGTGTGTGTGTGTGTGTGTTGATGGTTTACAGGCATACATGCATATGCATGGCTACTTATGCATGTGGCCAGAGGAGGGGTGTGTGTTTTTGCTGTGTGTGTCTGAAACTGATGCAATGATCTGTTTAGAAGGTTATTATGTCAGTGCATTCATGTGTGCCGTTCACATGTTGTGTGTGCAGCACATTACGTGCATGTGTTGCCATGTTACATCCTTATATGCCGGAATGCTGCTTCCTGCCTGAGGGACAGTCCCGAATGGCTTAAATTCTGATGAGCTTGTTTCTATGAAAAGCAAGTTGCCATCAACCAGACACATGGCTGGGCTTAGAGTGTGCTTGAGCATTGACCTGAAGGTTGCTGGTGTAAATCCTAAGAGCACAGGCATGGCTCTCGATGTGATGAGACTGCTAATAGACAACCAGGAAAACCTTCCCTGCAGACTCTGAGGTACACAACATGGATGGGATGCAGTCTTTTGATGTTGATGACTTGAGAGCCTTAGCAGAAGACATGTATGTTGCAAAGAGAAGAAATGGTTCCCCGCTGAATTCCTGCTCTGTTGTTTTTTTAGAGTCATGGTAAACATGGCTAGACAAGGTATTTTGTATGTTAAGGACTTGATTTCACATAAATGGTTGAGAATGAATGACATTCACTTTTTAAATTTACCCAGGCTCTGAATACCAGCTGAAATCTCAAATGTCAAAGTGTCTGCAAAACATGACATTTTATGACATTAAATATTGTGTGGGAGCAATGGATAGGAATGGAAACTATATTTTTACAAACATGTCATGCAAGTCGTTTCATTATTAGCGTTCACTAATGAGTGACGTAATTGCTGGTTTTACATGCCCGTCTTGTGCTGAGTGCTGTTGAGGACAAACTACACCTGAAAGTTTCCCTGTGCATTCAGGCAGCATGAGGAGATGAGGTCATGGCTCTTCATGTGTCATAAGTTCAAAGCTTTTACCTCTGGCCACGCTTAGGGGTTTGGGGTTTGGAGTTTGGAGACCTGCAGCTGTAAGACAAAGAGAACTGATGCAGATAAAGTGCCAGCAACACCAGCAGGTAGGCAGAGTCAGATCAGATAGTTTCTGCTTAAAACAAAACGCTGCGTGTTTTTCTACTCCTCTTATTTTTCGTGGTAGTTGTTATACCTTGCAAACTTTAAAGCTCCCTAGCAGAGAGCAACTGTCAGGAGTGACTCATTTCACAATACCTTTTTTTTTTTTTAAAAAGCACTTCACATAGCACTTAAAGTTGTCATTTGGAGCGTGTTCCCCCTCCTCTAACCACACAGCACTCAACATACATTTTGTAAAGTCTCACTGATGTGCAGATTCTCCACCTATATACACACAGAGCCATCTGTCTACCTGCTCCTCTGTCTGTCTACACCTGCAGGCTTACCCCCCCTCTCTGTCTGTCGGACTGAAGTGGAACAATAATCCATCTCCAGGGGAAAGGGACAGATCCATAGTGTGTGTGTGTGCGTGTGTCTCTGATGCTGAGTGCTTTCCTTTGACTCCTAGATATGCAGTAAATGTCACTGTCGGCTTGTACAGCTTAAGATGATTCACTCAACCTTCCTCGTCCTCTCCTACATTTTAACTCATCGTCCACGTTTTGAACAAACTCTCTCTTCTTTCTCGTGTTTGTCCGAACCTGGATTTGGTCTCACTCTTTTACAGTAGAGAGCAATTGCTGAAAAGGAAAGGCAGCAAACAGGTGACACGGATGGATGGATAGATGGGCATAAGGGGCTGTGTGTGGACAGAGGTAGAAAAGGGAGAAATGTCAGCAATATGTCAACTGTTTTGATGACTTGATGACAGCGCTGACACTGCATTGGGAATAAGAGGCCAGCCCTCTGCTTATGCTTCTATTCCTCTATCTTACCCTCTATCCATCCATCCATCTACACCATCCATCTATCCTCCGTCAGTGTGTCTTGATCGTTCCAAGGGCAGAACAGGAGAGGTGGAACAGGAAAAGAGATGAGGCGTTCCTGGGTTTTCAAGCTCTGTCATCCGTCGAACACAAACGCTTCCGCCATCACCTTCGGCCCTAACGTGTTCTTTCCCCATCTGTCCCCTTTTATTCGTTCTCTCACGCGTGCACACACACATCCACTTGAATGCCTGTCTGTGCGTGATTAGTCCAATCTAACGATTAAATGTAGCTTCTTTCGATAGACTGGACCAAAATACTTCTCTGCTGAATAATGTATAACTCCAGTTAACTGTTGCATCTGAGATGTTTTGCAGCTGCCTGCCACTGGCCAAGGCTGCACTTCCAACAAGCCTGCAGCCCCTTTCTCCCTTCTCTTGCTAATTCCCAGATGTTGTAAACTAGAAAGGTGAAAAGTGGGACATGGCATTGGAACCAGCTTTGTTTGGCAATATATGCAGGCTGTGCAGGAAGAAAGTAGCAGAAGACCATTTGACTGGACCATGGCCAGATAGTGATTCTAACAGGGCTTCAGTTGGTATATATGTAGGCTAGGTTAGGTTGGTTGGTGAGTGACGGTGTGAGCATGAATGGTTCTTTGTCTATACGTCAGCTGGTGATGGACAGGAGGCTTGTCCAGGGTCCCACACAGTGTCAGCTGGGATGGGCTCCTGCACTCTATGACCTTGGGAGAATAAATGGTACACCTAATGGAAGGACGGATGGATGTTATGTCCCTAACCGGGCACTATAAAGGAGGAAAAGTGCCTTCTCCAATATGATGTTGACCTTCTGTTTATGAGCTCCACGATCCGGTGGGCCATTGGGCTTTGCTCTTTGAGAATAAAGGTGAGGTCAGTCTATATACAGGTGTAGTCTGACTGGAGCGCTGACCTGTCTGTGCTGAGTTTTTGGAGACCAGTTCAGAGACAGGCTGCTGCTGTGGTTACTCCCAATCATTCTCCCACATGACAGTCTTCTGTCAAACTGCTCTGGACCTCCAGGATGCATATTGTAAGCAGAAATAATAGGACACGTCCTGAGAGAAATCCCCATCCTCCACCACACTAGTCGTGATTCTTCTTTTAGTGGTGAGAAATTCAGCAGTCACGTTTTTGTAAACACATTTTCTATGCCATTGCAAGTTGTACATAGCTGCAAAAGTATTTGCTTGTGATCGCAAGTTTCAGCCTTTAGGGAGCAACTGGACATTTCCTGGGGGTCTGTGAGTCGTTTTGACCTTGCATGAATAGTTAACTTGACCAGCTACGGTATATATATAAATATATAGAAGCGTTAAACTGACCCATTGCATTCATTACAGTTGTTGTCAGAACAATGGGGAGAACACAAATTATAACACAGTTAATAATAGAGACCAGCGTTTGTCCCAGGGAGGACATCGCTGCAGTCAGTTTGTCTTGTCTTGTCTCCAAAGCTTTGCTCGTGAGCCTCACAGTAATTACCTTTCTGACTCCTGCTCAGCTGTCCTTGCTGGGAGCTGGACAGTGAGGAGAAAACTGTGGTGGGGGGGGCATGTGGCTATTTTTTTTTTTTAAGTTGAAAAAACACATTTTGTGTGCTTGTGTAAAGGGTGTCTGTGCATGCAGTGTTGCACATACTGTGTGTCCTTGTATTGTTGAGTCAGCCTGTGAGAGCTCTGATTTGGACCTGCCTGTAATCATTTCCAGAGTAATTCAATTGAACATTTCACAATAAAATATAAATTCATGAACTATTCTCTGAATCTTCCATCAAACAAATTACATGTAAATTCATTTTTATAGATGAAAGTGGAGGAGGAAGCAGTCGTCCAGGTGTCATCACTGTGCTCGAACACATTTCCTGCTCGAGCCGTATTTCTCCCTGCAGACTTACTCTCTGTCTCTGTTTTGTCTGCAGGCTGCAGAGAGGGTTAGCATCTCATTAATGGATGACTAGATGCTCTAACTTTGGAGAGTTGCTAATTTGCCTGCGCTGCCCAGTGTGCCCCCCCCCCCACACACACACACACACACACGCACTGCTAACTCTCTTTCACAACACGAGTTGTGAGCTGAAGAGGACCAGTTGCCATGTGTCACTTCTCACAAATCTGTGTGTGGGAGAGTTTCAGTGTGGGACTGTGCATTGTACTTGCACTCCTGTGTGGGATCAGTGTCACTGGGCTGATAACCAGGAAGTAATGAAGCTTAGCAGCTGTTAATGAGAACATCGCCATGGTAACACACCAGCTATATTCCAGAAAGAGTCTCAAAGAATTCCCAACAAGCAGAGGCAAACCACAAAATGTTCGGACTCAGCCGTAGAAACTTTCCATTTAATTGAACACCTCAACACTGAAAATTAAAGTCGTTGTGTTTTCTCCACGCAAACAGCCTGTCAGACTGAGAGTGGAGTTAGAAGCTTAGCTTTCTCCACTTTTGAAATACATTATTCCGCTCCTTTTGTACAATAAATCATACGAGGCCAGTGAATGTGATGATAAACTACATTCTTGCTATTCGTGTCAAGGCGCAGAGAAGATAAATGCGGTCATGCATACTCATACCTTATTAGATAAATTCACAGAATAATGAATTATGGTTTAGGATCCTCGTGTGTCATGTGTTCAAAGGAAAAACCATTGTATTGTGTTCTAATAGAAGTCTCTCTCTCTCTCTTCTTTCCTCCGCATGCTCCTTGTTGGCAAACCTTCCATTTCCATTGGCAGGTAAGTCTGTTTTCTGTCTTTACACCTGTCTTGTGTTTCATTTGGTCTCTTCTCCAGGTGAATGCAATTTTATCAGTCGACCACTGAACCATAAACTGATTTTGACTTCTGACTTTGACAAACAATCATTGTAGGTTTTTGCTATAGTGTCTTGATTTCCCTTCTAAGAGAATTATAGTGGCATTACTTTGTCCCTATGGGCTGTGTAAAGTGATTACATCGTCGTGATTGCTTCTGACACGCTGAAGTTAAATCCACACTGAAAAGGCTTTTGATGGCTTTAACTTCATTTCCTTTTGATTTTGTCTTAAGCTAGCGTTTGTGTATCTGCTGAGTGGCACCTCTCCAATAATATCAAACCACACACGTTCATTCTGCCTCCTACATTCAACCAGTTTGAGAAAAGAGGAGATGAAATTATTCCATCTTATTGAAAGGCCAAGTGGCTGGGGAATCTTTTTTTTTTTTTTTTTTTTTTTAGTTTGATGCCCTTTTTTCATGCATGATTTTGTGGCAGCTCTTTCAATTCGAAGGTCTTCTCTGGGTATTTGTAATTAAATATTTTAAAAAAATCTTTCTTATCTCTGTCTTCTTGTTTATTTCTCTATCTTTCTTCTGCTTGTTTTCATGCTTTCCTTTTCATTTCTCTGCAAAATTGTCCTCATCTCTGCTGAGGTCATATCTTGTCTTCCGTCTGCTTTGGAGGTCAGCGTTGGACAGCCTTGATTGTATCGCCTCCACTCGAAATCCAACACATCAAAGCACAATTGACAAATTTGTGTTAAACTGCCATTTGAGGTTTGTGATTGGCCTTTGTGTGTTTGGATTTGTAGCTGTGATTCCTATTGTCTGGGCTTCATTGTCGGCCTCAGGTGATTCAAAGAGAATCGCATGTTTCTTGATATTTGGCAGCGAGAGGAGTAAAGCAGATGGCCTTCGACTGATTCTTTTTGAAACGGCAGATGCAGATTGTTCATGCTTTTGAGCGCACTCGTCAAATCCGTGCATGTGTAGACTGCATAATTTCTTTACATATTTATTTAGAACTCGAAATGTTATCGCACCGGCATTGTGCGGGTGAATGACTGGATGAGCTGAGACTGGATTGGTTCTGAGGATGTGTATCAGTTTTAAAGGTGCCCACATGAAACCTTGGACTCACATTCCTCAAGTTATTAATGGTATTCATAGACTTGTCTCAGCTTATGTCCACCGTGTACCGTGAGACACCTTGGGCTTGTCGCGATCAAGAGCTGCTTAATGCCATTATACATTTATGACCACCTTGTAGGGACGTTGCGGGCATCGGCCTGTCAGCAACTCATTAGTGGCAACGCAGCCAAATGGAGCAGCTTGATGCCGAATCCTGTCACCTTCCTCAGCCGTGCCCCCCCCCCCACACCCTCCACTTTAATGAGTCACATTTGCAAGGTGTGAGACGAAAAGGTTCCTAGTCTGTCCACATCAATATGACAGCTATTAGGAGACACCAACAGCTGGTGGAAGGTAAAACCAGAGCTGAGGAGGTGAGGGAGGGAGTGACAGACAGGTAGAGTGAAGCAGGGCGAGGAGAAACGGGGAAGGGGAAGAGAAGTAGCTGAGGAGAAGAGCAGCAACACTTTTGTGGGTGAAGTAGGAGCAAGAGAGCCACGGCAGTCAGTAAGAGAGAAGAGGCTACAGCTGGTAATGGTCCTCACGCTCTTTGGGCCACAGTTGTCCTTCGTTAGACGCGTCACCTTGTTGGGAGTGAAGGACAGAAGGGAGGAAGGAAGAGTAGGAGGCAGCGATGGGGAAAGGTGAGAAAAGGCTTAACATGCTCCAGAGAAGAACCCGCACCTTGTGTGTGTGACGGAGCACAAACATGAATACATAATGCATAAGGCAAATACAAGTGCACCAGCACTGACAAGTGCTATCGTTGCAGCAGTCCTCTCATTAGTTCTGTCATTGGGAAGTCTGCTCAAGGCTGTTGCTATCATTAGCAGCTTAAAGAGAGTTTAAAGAGGACGAGACACCCAAAAAGGGACAGAGGGAGTGAGTGAGAACGGGAGAGGCAAAGTTTTAATCAGGGTTGGGAGAGACAGCTAGAGATTGTAAACAGAGAAGCACACAGTATCAGTATATGCTCATTTCCAAGTAGCTCATGTCTGAAACTAATTGGGTTATTCTTGAGTCTCCTAGAAGTTGTCACTCTTCCAAAAGGTGTGATAAATTAATTGCACCACTGCAACTCTCCTAACTAGCCCAATGAAACTAATGAAAACACATTGAAGACAATGGTACTAATAGTGTGTCTGCATGCTTTAGTCTAAATGTACAAATCTCTGTCTTCCTCTCATCTGAGGGATACGACCCTACTCTTATTTTGCTGTCCATTCCCATCACTGAGTGTGCTATGAGTAACAATAATGACGCATTATAATACTGTGTATTAATGTTACTATCCGTGGTTATGGCAACGTTTTGATTATGTAGCAATTAGCTCAGCCAGCTCGGCTGTAACTGAATATTCTCTGGACAATCCATTACCACGTCTTTACTCCCCAGGCTTTACACTGTGACTAATGGAGTGGGATCAGCGATGGCAGGCCAATAAAACTTCCAGCTTACTATAAGTTAAAATCCACAAAACAGGCTCTTAGGTCCAGAAGGCTCATTAAAACTGAAACTTTTTGTTCATAATTGAAAGTAGTTGTAAATAATGAATCCCATATCTTCAGCCTGCTGTGCTGTGGTTGGAAATGAAGATGCGCGGCATAAATATTTAAATAGTACACAGTGTTATATTTCATTTGCCACAAAAGATTTAACTGGAAACATTAGATTTGTGTGCGTGTGCAGCAACACACACTGTTTAACATTTCCATAACATGGCGTCGGTTTGATTCCCTCATTTGTCACTTTCCCATTAGCTGAACAATGACAGTGTTTGTGTTGTGTTTCTCAAACTGAAGTTTTGACTATCATTGAACTGGGAGCAGTAAATAATTGATTAAAATCCATTTGGTTTCTCCAATTAAATCATAAAATATCCAATGTAACCCCATGCATTTTACACACAATTCTTGTTCCTCCATATATTCACAGAGCCACACACCCAGGGGTATACAGAAGTTTATAGGCATCATTTACAGATGTGGTCATTGAATCCGAAGTTATTAGCTCAGTTTCCTTTACACTGTTCTGCATTCCAGTTGACCTCGGTTCTCTCCTCATTAGTTTGTCACGTAGCTCTAATTCGAGCACAGTAACATTTATTTTGTACGTTCACAGCTCGTGTTTCAATTGTTGAAGAATTAATGGGGGAGATCATACTAAGGAATCGGAGATTGTTTTTTCTCAATGGTGTCATGTATTTAAAGGCATCATAGTGAAATTAAAACGGACTTTAAAGTGAACATACAGTGCCGTGAGCATTTACTTTCCATGTGCCCAGACTAGTTTCACTTGTGGTTTGCACGGAATCGATGTTCGATGTCTCCTGCTTTTAGACTTCATGTATTTAAGTCAGCTGGACACCACAGCCTCAACACGTATTTTGACAGTGAGTAACTGTCAAATCATTCAGTAGCTGCAGCCATTGTGTGCTTTAAGTGCTTCCTTCCCTCTGCGATAGAAATACCTGCCTCAGACTGAATTCAGGAAAAGGAATCAAACACAACATCCCCTGGCTAGAAGCAAATGATGAGCTCGCTGGGATGCGATGTAAATTGTGCCATTCACATCACGATTCATCACAAAGCCGCAAATAATTTCAGGCACATCTTTTCAAAGCACATTGAGACTCTGCAGTTCAAGTATGTTGGGAACAGAACTATGTCTCACCAGTGAGACAGAGGAACACCCAGTATGAATAAAGCTCAAACACTTAAACAGCAAGGTTTGGTGTAATGCTATTTTTAATGAACACTTTTGAAATGAAACAGAACTTTACATGGTGGAACGCGCTTGTTGTTTTTTTAATCCGTGGGGTCTGTTTAGTTTGTGGTTCTAGACGTGTGGAAAGTACAGGACAAGAGGGACCAAGGGGCTTGTTCACCACTCGCTCTTGTAGAAATTCATTCTCTGGGGATTTGCTCCCAGAACTAGGTCTTCACATACTCAGCAGTATTCTTGAAAAAATTATTTGGAAAACAGTTAACATGTCTTCCAGTCATGACGTTCTCTGTAGGCTCTGAGTGAGCCCATGTATATATGCCAGGCGTCTATCTCCTGCTCATGGATGGAATACATCAACTGGCTACACAGTACATTAGATTCCTCCATACGAGAGAAGAACAGGCTCCAGCACAGAGATGATGCGACAGGATCCTCACAAGCAGCACAGCTCTATTAATACAAAAAAATATAATATCTGTGACTACAAAGCAGGCTCCCTCTTATCAGGTGGAGACTTTGTTACTATTCAGTGGCACTGTGAGTGTGCACCTCAAACCAGGAGCTGCTGAAGTTGTGTTGGTTTATTTCTTAATGTGTTTTTTTCACCTTCTTGGTTCAGTCCGTGTTCAGCCCTGGCTGAGGTGCCCTCCTACTTATAAAACCATTCCAGAGCTTATTGACGACTGAAAGTGAATTCTGTCAATGATTATTTTTGTTGTTTTATATCCAGTATACAGACTTGACTAAATATTGCAGTAGTATCTCAGGTGCTGAAATATTCACGGTGGAGTCTGATGCCCTGCTGTTTGGGCTTTTTTTGACTTGTCAACTTTTCTTTTAAATTTCTCTGTATTATGTTTGTGTGAGCAGATGGCGGCGGTGTCATGCCTGCTCGAGAATAGCTGGGATGTTTGTCTGTGGTAGTTACAAAGAACTGGGTCAAGCTTTCAGTTTATGAGGATAATGGGGATTCATCAGTCCAAGGAGTGGATCGGAAGAGACTTTTCTTAGAAACCCTCGCAAGGAACAATTCAGGAAAATTCCTGGGCGATAAAGACATGAGCCATTAGAGCCAGGGTGATGGCAGGCAATGGAGGAGCTTCCAAGGTTGGGAGAAATATGGCACCAAATGATAAATAAATAACAAAGGGAAGGAATAAGACCGGAAACAGTCGAGACAGGTGGCAGAAAAAGAGAGGTGGAAAAGGAGAGATGCAGCATGTGAGCGAAAATGAAGGCAGCTGAGACAGATACTGGAAGAAATAAGAAATGAAACGGGCGTAAGTGAGAATGAGGAGTGAGCGGCGGGGAGCGCTTCTGTCAGTTGGCTTTCTCAACCTGTATAAAGACCTCAGGGACATGATGGCTAAAAGCAAGATTTGTCAGAGAGATGCTGTTAGATGGAAGCACTGTAAATGCTCATGTTGACATAATGGATTGTCTTGTCTTGGGTTACTTATATGTTTCAAGGTAAAGCAGAGAGCTGGCCTCATGTATTTTTTTTTTGCCTTGGTCTATTTGATGTCTTTATCTCTTACCGCTCTTCTGAGCTGGTCAGTCCAAGGGAACAAGATGCATTTATCTCTGACTAATACGACCTTTAAATTGCTGTCACCACTGCCATTCTGTCACGGCAACATTGTGTTGGGATGCAGGTGTTATCATAATGCGCCACATTGCTGCTACCTACACATTCATTGTGCAAAGTTAACGCAACTCATTTATTTTCTTGAAAGAATGAAACATATTTATTAACAGCGGTACATGTTAGAAAGGCTTTTAATCAGTTGCTAAAATAGTTTTTGCTAGTTTTATTTATTTATTCCTGTACTAAACAAGACCAC
Organism: Pseudorhombus dupliciocellatus; assembly: GCA_016785235.1. Classification (NCBI taxonomy): domain Eukaryota; kingdom Metazoa; phylum Chordata; class Actinopteri; order Pleuronectiformes; family Paralichthyidae; genus Pseudorhombus; species Pseudorhombus dupliciocellatus. Next base: position 1,769,220 of record JAFBJW010000068.1, read on the forward strand.
AAACCTTTCCTGGTGCCATACGTGTCTCAACTATTACAGGTATAATTAATTGAAAATCACAACAAGGTTTTTGCATTTATAGAAACATTAATATTACAGAAATTGTGGTTCAAAAGAACTGCTGTCAACGTTTAGCTGCATAAATATACCATGTTCTTGGAGATTTGCTAAATAGAAACGTGTGGATATTACATTCAGGAATTTATTCATGTTTCACCGAGAAATACCATAGCCATTTATACATCGCCGTCTGTATCCAGATGATATTTTAATACAATTGTGGCATGATCATCAAACAAAAATAGGACAGCTTTTGGGTAAACAGTCTGGATTTACTTTTAATTTTCATTTGAGGCAGTGGCTCTAACATAGCTTTTAAAATGGATAAAATTCGATTTACTCAAAGATGATTCTAGCTGAGATACGAATGCCGTGTGAAGTGGACCTTCCCTGGGAATAACCTGCAGCGCTGGCCATCATATCTGCTATCTGTGTTACAAGGCAGTAATGCATTTGTTTTCGAGTAGATAAGCTATCCAGGTAAAGATAACCAACTTTGAGCGCAGCTGCGCTACATTTATAAAATAATAGCGTGTGTTTGCGAAGGAAACCCTTTGGATCAAACCCAACATTTTCCAACGTCTACATTCTCTTTGACTTCATTTATCTGACAGTGTGTCCGTGCTCCGGTCCTGACTTTGTTTTTATCCCCTTGACAGCGTTAGCCTCAGCTCTTAGTTTTCTCTCGCTGTAACACTGTCATCTCTGCACTCTCACGCTGTTGCAGTTTCTGCTCTCACTGTGGTTGGCAGTGCAGAGCCACCACTGTGATAGATCACTGTTATTACCACATGGTCTCCATTACTGGAGAACAGTGGGAGGCTGAAAACACACACGTGCTCACACACACAAGTCTATGTACTCACGTATTGACTCTTTAATGGTACATGCTTATTGGTGTAGTCCTATCAACCAATCATGATGCTGCAGTGCAATAAATAGCATCATGTAGGGCTCATCAGTGGGAACTCTGTAGTTTACTGGTGCAAAACCAAGAAATTACTGACTGTTCTGCAGACAGGAGCAACTTTTTGTTGAGAAGTGGAAAGATCATGGTCAGACTTGATTTGTGCAGACAGAAAGGCTGGGCTGAGTCAGATAACTACTCTATTCATATTTAGTCATCCTCAGTGTTGAATTTTTTAGCCAGTGTTTCACAGAATAATCTTGAATTCAGTAGTAGAGTTGAACTCTGAGTGTGTGGGTGATTCACAACATTGAAATGCAGCTGTCAAATCGTTTTTTTAAAACATCACAATCCAAAGCCAGACGCATTCTGTACCCCTGATAAAGTGCTCAGTGAGCATCCAGTATTGTATACATGTTGATTCACATGTTGCAGTTACTGATACACAAATACGCATTGTATTATGTATGGGTTGGGTAACAAATGCTATGGGTAACAAATGCTAATACTATAGTGCATGCACAGTACTGCATGCTGACAGGAGAGATGCACAGTGTGTTCCACACACACGGCACACATCACCCACTGGGAAACTTGAGAAAACTCCAGAGGTTGAGGAGCCTAGGTTGGAGCCAGCTGGAGATGTTATTCGAGTGGGATGATAGAGTTAACCTCAGGCTGTAAGAGTACTTTTCAGAGGGGGAGAGAACAAGAGGGAGGGGCAACCAGAAAGTGTGAGCATTGACAAGAAAGACAGAAGCCTGTGGTCAATATTGAACTCCAGTAAATTTAGTTTGGAGTTGAGACTCCCTCTCGTTTGATGTCTCATAACGACTGACGAAATCAATTACAGGCTTGGCAGACTCTTATGCTGAACACGTTGGTCTCCTCATCAATAGTGTCAGGTTATTTTCTCCAGCCATATTTTTCCCCTGCTTGTATGTATTTGTGAATGCATGGGAAGTAACTTATAGGTTTCCTTTTTTTTTTTTGTGGACAATTACTAGCCTCAATGCTTTCTTCCTCTTTAATTCTCCACACGTAGCTTTCCTAATAAACCTAACAACAAACACAAAAAATTGCCCTATGCTCTCTATGCACACAAATGGAATTAAAATCACGCTCATCAGGGCGATGATTTTTCCCCCATGCACATAACGTAACATGAACATTTGAGAGAGAGAGAGAGAAAATGCAAGAATTAAGAAAGTTTGAAATATGGAACTAGAAGATTAAAAAAAAAAAAACAGGCCAGTGGAGAATTATGTGGAGAATTTAGTGTCGGAATTCAAAAGGCAAAACTTAAGAAAAGCTAAGTTTGACTCTCCTCAAAGTTCCTGTAGAACAGGCCTGAGGGTTTGGCTTTGTGGTAAAGGATTGTACTGGAGCAGACACACTGCTGGAGGACAGAGGAAGACATTGTGACTAAATAAACATTGAATAACTGCAGCCCACACTGTTTACACAATGGCTGTCCTCATCCAACTTCCTCTATTAACAATCAAACACCAATATCTTTATCACAGCATGAGTCATGTCGTCTGCTGGTGGGAAGATGCAAAGACAATAGGGATGTGGAAAAGGAGCTGAGCTCGTGCTGTCAATAAAAGAGTGGCAGATGGAAAGGGAGGCAGAGGATGTAGAGTCAGCATCTAGAATAGATAAAAATAAAGAGGTGTGTGCATTTGTGTGTGTGCACCTCTGCTGCAGAGCCTTGCCTGAGGGTTAGATTTCACCAAACAGTTAAGTGCATTAATTGTTGAGTCGAGGGATGGAAGAGGAAGTCATGAGGAGAAACTGTAGAGCCAGTAGTTTGGATTAAGTAGCCTCACTGGTTGAAGGCACATTTGAATTAAGCCGATAATTCCCATTATGCCTTGTTTTATGCGAGTGATGGAAGAAAATTACTTTTGGAAAGTAGGCAAAGAAAATTTTGAGCCATAAACGGATTCGAATCTGAGCAACAGCTTTGTGTTTATTCGCTTTGAATTCTGAAATAAAATCCTGTGATTAGGAAAGTTTCTTTTGAATTGTTTTCTCACGGCTGCCCAAGAATAACCAACAATATTAAAATATTTTATATATATATATGTGTGTGTGTGTGTGTTTTGGGTTTAATTTTTCATCAGCTGCTGTGAGTAAAACAGGATAACAGGCTATCACGTGAGGGAAAATATGTGGAATCACAATAGACTGGCAACGTGATTTACTGAACATGAACTAACCAATAATAATTCAGCTGTACTCAGACTGAGGAGTCGACTGACGACTTGTTGGACTTGTCTTTTTGGACTATTCGTTTTTCTTTTGTAATTTTTGGTCTGTTATTGCTTTCAGCCAGGCCATGTGCTGTTGGCTGTGTTGACCATACTATTCCATGGTTTCCCCTATTTAAAAGAAGAGAGAGCTTCTGATCTTTGTTCCGCTCTTGCATGTGCTCTCCCTTTGCAGAGTATCCCATATCCCCTCGTTCCACTGCTCCTATTCCACTTTAAACCCTTTTGATCTTCTGTCCAATTAACTGTGTTCTTTCTACAGAAAAAAACCCCGAGCATCATTGTGCTTTTCCCCCACTGTTGCCAGCTATAGAACAGTTTACTCATCTCCGGTCTGGTCTGACCTTTTTACCTTGCTTTTTAAAAATCTGCCGAAAAGTTTACGACAATGCTGTAGTTTTACTCTTTTTCGCTCAGTGTGTTTAAAGTTGACTAATAGATGCATTTTTAGTTTTTTGTTATTCTTCATGATGAACTTATTTTTAATAATATTTAATTGCACATCTGTGACCTAAAATACCCATGCTATCATTATGAACGTAAATACTCAGTGATAATATTTAACTTGCATGTCTTCTGTAAAATCATACATTTGCTATAGATCTAAACATAATACATTTCTTTCTAATAGTCCCTAAATTGGAATGGAGGCCAAAAAGTGCACTGTAAAATGTTCGTTCATCACTACATGATTGATTCATGTCCGGGCGTGATTTGAGCGCAGCATAGTGGATGCTGGGTGTTTCTCACCATCTCTGTCAAATCTATTTAACTGTGTTTCTCCTTGAGTGTGTGCAGAAGCAGCACGATCCTGGAGGCAAGGCAGAAACCAGAGGTTATTCAATTCTGAACATCAAAGCAAAGCATCACACGTTAATATCCCAGGAGCTGTAGTCTACGTGTCAGTCCATGGTGTTTTCTGCATTGTTACAGCAGCATTTGCATTTTGAACTAACAGAACCCTGACGAGCGTGATGAGACAGACAGGGGTGCGAGAATCTAACTAGAGTCAGCTTAGCATCGGTGGAAGAAGCACGGGCCAGCAGAACACACCAAAGACACAAGTGAAGGACGTGTGTGAATTTACAAGTATTTTGTGTATCGTCCTGTGTGTGTACGTGTGTGTATGAATTTATCGTACTGACCCACGCCATGAAATATCACAAAAACTTTTGAATAAGTTTAAATTATTTGTGAGTTAACAGATTTGTGTGGGAGTTTGTGTGAATGTCTGAGGAACGCTGATATTGTCGGAGAGCCTGTCTTCACACTAAAGGTTATAAACACCTCTATTTCTTCCCCTGAATAATCCACATTTTCCCAGCGCTGCTGCAGAGTTGCTGCACTTTTTTTTTACTTTAATGATTAATACAAGTAAATAATGACATAAAAAGGAAAGGTACAAGCAGTTAAAAACAACAACAACAAGTTTGCTTCATTTTTATAGGCCATTAATCACAGTTATTGTCTTCACAACATCCTCACAGCACCCACAGTGTGAACATTACCGCTGACCTTAGACTCTCACAGCTCCCACGCAAACCTCATTAAGATTACACAGCATATTAAACACAACACGTATCAGATATATAATAACTTGAGTGTGGAGCTCTGCTTAGGTTTTTGAGCTCTTTACGCACATGTACGTACCCATCTTTAACTTGTATAGTTATGACAGGCATTTTTCCTCCCCTACATTAAATTATATTGTTTATGCCAAATTAATTCTTGCTTCTTTGTGATGAGTAGGAATTTAGGAGGTTAAATTGCGAAGACTGAAAGTGCTGCTTTTCTGGGGAATCATCGGTGAAAAATAGGACAATGTCATAAACAGTCACAAGGCAGCTGGTTGAACAGACAAAATAAGGTCGTTGTCCTGACATACAAAATGCAGCACCAGGGTGTTTGCAAAGTAAAAATAGAAAAGAGCTATTTGGTTAAACATCTGGTGTAGGGAATCAAACTTTGAGCACTGTGAAGCTGTGATGGGACTGGAACTTGGAGAAAACTGTCTGAAACTTCTGATAACACCTCAACATAATCCCCATTGAGATGGAAAGTAAAACACCACTCAAACTAAATGCCTCTCATCAGTGTCTTAGCCGACACCGGGCTCCAGCTCACAATCTATTTATGCTGTGGGATGTCACAGGGATATGCTATAGGCAGATCCTCTGGCTATTCCACTCTGCACACACCCACGCATACAGGACTGCAAGCTCTCATGCAAAGGAAAGAGCCTTTAGCCGGCACTCACTGTGCCCCCAAGCGCAGAGTCAACCGTTTTATCCACACTGCCTGCACTGCCTTGCATCTTCTTCTGTCACACTGGCACAACAAGAGAAATGCAGCGAGAAAGACAAAGCTGGAGAGTGAGGGAAGAGGAGAGGTGCAGGAACAGAGGGGGGAGAGGGAAGGAAACTGAAGTAGTGGAGGTACCGCTGACGTGCTTTACTTGTTTCTGCTCTTGTTCTCCTTCATTCTCTTGTTTGGAAGTGGAATTATCTCAACCTGAGGCCTGTTTTGGTGGCTTTATGAGGGTCTTTAAGGGCAGAGAGACGGCTGAATTTAATGCACTGAAAAAGTATTATTGTTTTTTAGTTGAAATGAAAGTTTAGGATGCACCTTGGTCTATGTCTGTGTTGGTGAGCTTTGGTATATGAAGATCATCATTGCAGCACTGTGCCCTGGGGCCATGACAATACGACACAGATGTTGTTCGACGTGAGGGACTGTGCGGTTGTCATGGTTATTCCAGCAGTTTGAACCCCCACCACTAAAAATCCACCATTCCACCAACACCCATATATCTATATCTATATATATATATAACACCATAACTAACAGCAATATAAACCCCTCCTTTCATCCTCACTGTATATTTTGTTTCTCTGATTCTTTCCTTTCAAAAGACAGTGACGAGGAGAAAATGGGATAAAATGCAAATGAGCTGTTGTTTATGCATCAGCATAAATATCCCCCTGTGTTTTACATCATACATTTTTATTAAATCTCCAAGACAAATATAGATGCGTATATATATATAATACACACCTAAAGATCCACTTATTTCAGCTATCTTCAGCATTGGTATATTTTACATTTCGACATTTATGATTTGTTGCTTTGTGATGTACTGTATTTTCAATTTTTCAACTTTTTTTTGGGCTACAAGGGATTCGTTTATAAACCTTTAGAGACTTATGCAACCTTCCGCCATCTCTGTGTTTTATTTCGGATGAGAAAATAAGGCAGGGGACACAAACTGTCATACATTTGACACAAATCATGTTTGTTACATCAGTCTCAAAGAGCAAAATGTTCAAAATGATCCCATCCATTCCTCTCTGGCAGAACAGGCAGTGACGCTAGATTTAAAAATAAAGATGCCTCTGATGGCTGCATCAGGAGAAATGTTTTTTGAAAGTGATAAGATGTTTGCTACGTATTCTATATTATACTACGTACATGGACTTGTGTGGGTGAAAATGTGTATGAGCATTCGCTTTGATCTCTGAATTTTCTGTTATTATTTTTGCAAGCGTGCGTGCGGGCGTGCGTGTGTGTGTGTGCGTGCACGCCCATGCTGATGTGCGCTGCCTTAATGGATGCTGTCCTGCAGCACACTGTCTGGTGTCTGCAGCCGGAAAGCTGTCATAAACAATCTGCTCCAGCGTCAGTTAAACGGCAAGCGTGGGAGAATTGGGTGTTCCATAGCCTACAACCAGCCCCACGCTCTCTAAATAGACCAGCCCATCTGCCTAATACACTGAAATCAAAATATGCAAGTGGTGCGTCAACAGGTTGGCAGAGCGTTTGAGTGACACTGGCTACAGCAAGCATTGAGCTTTGACACCAAGTGAAGGTGTTGAGCTTCTCTGTGGCATTTTCACTTTCAAATGATTTTACACTTGAATGTGACGAGGATGCTCTGGTGCGTGTTCGATATAGCAGCTTAGAGCTGTGGGAAGAAAAAAAAAAAAATCAAGTCAGCTGAAGAACTTTTCAGTGACCAATTAACTGAGCTGGCCAAATATCAGACCTTACCAAGTTTCAACACAATAAAAAGGACAATAGATTCCCCATAGGGTGCTTCAGGCCTCCACTTGACCCTTTATTAAATTGACCTTGATCTAATTTATGATCCACAAACATTGGTTTGATTTTGAAACATGATGTTTTACACTAATTGGAAATTAATGCAGAACACAGTGTGGCAGGAACTCATTTAAATAAGGTTTGACACCTGTCTATAAATTGACTTTGTCTTCTTGAGCTGTGATAGCATTCAGGGATCCAGTCAAAACTTATTTCCTTTGAGGACTTGATGTGCTCTGATATTTTATCCCCGCCACAACCTGAAATGAGATGTAATCATGATAATCAGCTGTAATACCTCTGCAGGGATCGATCCCTGAGTTGATCGATACCACTGACTCAGCAAATGCTTCACAGTCCACAGATATTCCTGTATCTGGAAACCCCCGCCTCCTGTCTTTATTATACTGTGAATCAATCACCCACTTTTCTCAGTTTAATGCCTTTTCCATGTAGAAACAATTTTTGTTGCCCCATTAAGTTTTTATCTCTTGGAAGTTTGACTCAGGCTGTGTCAGTTTTATACAGCTCATCACAAGCTGTGCCAGAGGCTTGAGAAAGAAGGTACCACCCATGCTGACATTAGATCTATGACCTCAGGAGTCTCACTTTGATATAAACCTGATCATCTCATCATCAAACTCCTTTAATGGAGTTTGTTTTGAGAGCCAAGCTTTTTGCTTTTTTTTTGGGAAAACAGATCTCTATAGAAAAGTCGCGACGATGATGTAACATTAAACTATCAGTGATGATTTGTAGGAGGAAAGTACATCTTCTGGAAAACTTCTGCTATCATTCAAATGTGGCTTATTTTAGACAAACTGAAATAATAAACAAGAAGGGAGAGTAATAAATGTCAGAAAAAAATAAAGTCCCAAATTACAGCTTGCTATCCATTCAGTATTTTTGTCCTATTTTTCTAAATAGACATATGACTCTTGTCCCTGATGGCAAATATAGTTTGAGGGTTGTGCTCAGAAAAAAAAAAAATCCTTTATCAGAGGAGGTTGTTTTCCAGCTGCGGAGACTTTTTCAAAGCTGCAGCTGTTGTCTCCTTTGTTTCTGCATTTCAAATAGATGAATTCCAGAGCAATCATTTGCACGTTGCTTTAACACTGTGCCATCTGTCAGGCTCTAAAACGCCTCTTGGTGTCTCAACACAAGCAAGTAAAAAAATAAATAATAATAATGATAAAAAAAAAACTAAGAAGAAATGCAGATGTAAGCAGCAACCTTTTTTTTTTTTAACGCCAAACCTGAGGTGCAAGGATAATTCAACACTAAATGTAAAAAGTTTTTGCAACAGGGTCAGGATTTTAAAAAATCTGCAAACACTTCACCAGAAGATGTTTTACCTTGAAAATCACGCTGCTCTCAAACATACCCACATGCTCAAATAATACAAAGATGGAGGGCAAAGTGAAGTGGAAGCTCTGTCACCAACACTGGCTTCTTAGTTAAAAGCTAATTTTTCTGTTCAGTTTGGCTTTGTCCTTAACTTATAGCACGTCTCCTGGAGTGATAGGAATCTTCTTCTTCCCTAGTCAACCATTTCATGTTTTAGGGTTTCACTGTAAAACCACCATTATTTAATTATCTTTGTTTATCTCTTGACATGTCAGCCTCGCTCTTGTCTCCACTAATTAGGTGACTTATTAAATTAACTCCCTGAGCAGGGAAAAACTACTCAGCCAATTTTGACTGACTCCATGTTATCAGGTTTAGCTGATTAGAAGTGAAAGGCGTCTTGATGTCACCGCTTTGATTGTCATTGATTGTTTTTTCTCTCTCTCTCTCTCTCTCTCTCTCTCTGTCAAACAACAAAGAGAGCAAAATTACAATTTCACTTCAGTCTTTGGGCTCTTTTCTTGTCTGTTCCGCCCTCGCTGAACACAGCTGGATCTCTGAAGAGCTGATTCACGTTCTTTGTGATGCCATTTGAAAACCTTTTTTTTAGCTCCTGCGCTGAACTCCATGCGCAGAATGTAGATCCCTCACCTGCACTAATGTGAAACCCGTGCACGCTCAGAACGTCCTCTCCATTTCCTCCTGCGGGGAATGGCGGTCCTAAAACCCTCACTACAGCCTTTATTCCCATGATGGATGTTTATGACAAGAATGTGATCCACATAGTCCTACACACACACACACACTACGTACACTATGTACACTTGAGCACTAACAAACATGTACACCCGCAGCGGACAAAGTGAATGACATTCCTGAGGAGATAATTCATTGTTATGGCTTTTCAAACCGGCTGACGTGCCCATATCCAGCATTCAGGCCTGTGGGGATTTATAATGGGTTGCTTATCATTATGCAGCCTTGCCAAGGAAGATGGGCAGATTTGGGAAATTAAATTTACACAAAATGGGCAGCGGAAATCAACCGGCTGTCAAGTAAGCACATTGTGGTGGAGATTTGTGGGGATGAGTAGTGCATTTCATTTCTGTTTTCGTGTCGGTTTTTGACACATCTCTTTAACAATTCCTTTTACTAAAATTCGAATGCATTTTTTTTTCCTTTGGCTCAGTCGAGTTTGATTTAACAAGAGGGAAGTGGAGAAATGTGGGGAAAGACATTGCAACTCAAAAGAATGACATAATTGGAGTGAAATGAAAGGACTAAAGCCGATGAAATCCTTCTCCTGCTCTTTCAGGGACTGCTTGTCTCCACATTGTAGTTTTAGAACTGCAAGTTCCCAAAGGTTCCCTGGAGCCTGCACGCTGTACTGTACCTTTGTTGCTTCCTGCTTCCATTGCTAAAACATGCTCTCTCTCTATTCCACTGTTACAGCCACATTGTGTTGTGACTAGTACATTTTTATAGCCTGAGCTGGAATGGGATTGGGTGAGGGACGCAAGTGTCCACAGGAAAGACAAACTGAAGTGCAAATTCATTCATTGGCTATTTTGTGCCAGTCCCTGTGGAGATGTGCTTATTCCCTGGAGATATGTCATGCCACAGGAAGAGTCTGTCTTTGCCCAGTCGTTGAAAGAAATCCAGATAAGATCTCAAATCTCTATGTGGATCATCAGATATCAGATAAATTACATGTCTCCTGTGGAACATTACGTTTTGAGAAGCTCTTTGTCACCGTTTTTAACGGTTTAATCTTGCTTCATCGACAATTTCCCCAATTTCTTTAGAAATCTGGAGTTTAAACAGCCAAACATTTTTGGCATCTGTCACATCAGCTATATCTGCAGCGTATAATTTAGCGATGATGCAGGTCAGTTCCTGATGTTGATGCTGCTGCTCTGATTGATGCAGAACTAAGTTATACTGGTGACTTATTTATAAGCCAAAACAGATCCTGTTTATATGTTTCACTGTAGACATGATTGATATCCCTTCCCTAATCCTGTCCTCTTCCTCTCTAGTTTCTCTTGTGTCCTCTGTCTCCTGTGTCCTCACTGCTCACTACTCAGCATTTACCGCGACTGTGATCTGACTACAGTCTCTCTCATTCTCCCCCTTTCTCTCTCTCTCTCTCTCTCTCTCTCTCTCTCTCTCTCTCTCTCTCTCTCTCTCTCTCTCTCCCTCTCTCCCTCCCTCCCTCTGTCTGCAGTACCACTGCAGCTCCATCAATCACGTACATACACACACAGTATTTCAGTATGTAGACAGTAAAGTCAAAGGCGCTGTGATAGACACGCATGCATGTGCACGCAGACACACACACAACAGCAACACTGTCTGTTCATAAAACTAAGGACGACCCAGTGGGGAATTAATTATTTTCAAATGTGTTAACATTATTTAATTCCAGAGTTATCTCTATAGATCTCCGTGCCAGAGTGGAATAAATTTCCCATTTAAGAGAGGTTGTGGAAGTGAAAAGGGATGCATGTGCATTCAACGCACACGTGGCCCACGATTACTGTGTTTTTTGTGTTATTCATTGGAGAGAGCGTAAATATGTTTACTCAGTCTCATTAAGGGGATTTTTATCCATTTATTATTCAAAAAGAAAGAATATGTATAATGATAATATAAAATTATGCTGAGTTTAGGGTCAGGATTAGGTTAAGGTTAGGATCAGGCTAAATTATGAATACGTTTGAATTATGACAAGTACAATTAGACATTTGGTAAAGATGTATGTTAGACTCAGATTTAGTTAAAAATGTTAAAATTAATGCAAAGGTAAGAGTTGGTTAGGGTTATTTAGGTTTGGGTTAGCGACTGGCAAGTAGGAGGGATGTCTTCCTCAGACTCTGGTTAAACATCTACACACACAGACAACACTCATGCATTGCTCATGTTCACTGGCTGCTCAAGTGTGTATTGGAACGCACGGTTTCCCTTTGATGCTCGACTCCATTTGACCTATAACATATGCAGCATTACAGTGAATTAAATGCCGCACGTCAATTTATTCATATTAAAAAGCAAACACATGCTTTACATCCCGTACAGCAGGAGACCACAGAAACATTAAGTAAATCCACAAAGAGACATTTATCACATTTGTGCATCCACAATGAAAATTGGGTAGGAGCATGGTGTGGTTGAAATTAATGACTTTCAGTTAGTCGACGCTGAGACCAGAAGCTCCAGACCACTAATGGCATCACAGAGGCTTTCATTTCATGCCTTTTTCATGTGGAAAATGTGACGGAGAAATGGCTGTTCCTTGCATAGTGGGACTAATTTTATAGAAAAGGCAAAATATCTCAGGACAGTATTGCCATCTTATGATAAATCATGGTGCTAATCCAAATGTTTTACAGCAACACAGCAGCTATAATACTACGCAATAGGAAATGTTAGGTTTTTTCTTTTCTTGAGGAAGGCTAATTTTTGTTGCTGCCTTTTAATCACCGAAAAAAATTATAATAATAATAGCAAGGCCAACCACAATTTTCCTCTTTTCAATAATTTAGTGCCATTTTTCCCATCTCAAACTTTGGCTTCTTGTTCCTTTTTTATGGTGTGTGTTTTTCAGATTGTGTGGTTGCACTGCTAATGAGCATGAGGCAAACTACTCTGCATGTTCACGTGGTATTTCAGAATGAATCATCTTTAATTACCAGAAAGTTGGAACACCACATTTCTGTTCGAGATGCATGTCTGTGCACACATTTTTAAAAGCGAGGGAGCTCATGTTCACACGTTCTTAGCGTCCTTTCTCAGACATAATACTCCAAGGTTGTTTATGTGGGCATGACTGTCTGTTGACACATACTACCCCTCACATGTATATATATATATATATATATATATCAGGGTGTAAATACAATAATAACTTGTGTTAATGTGTATTTGTGTAATGTGAAGCGCTGCCTGTCACCACCTCATCATATGTCCCCGTCTTATTGGCCTGGCCCACGCATTAGTGCAGCCGTGGAACTCCTTGATTTAGTCATGCATGCGTGGGTTCATCCCCACTGTGGGCTCACATCAGGGGATAACTGCACTGACCCACAGTATTATGGTCCTGCCTGGGAGCAGGGCCAATGTGACCCCCTCCACGCTCAGCTGAGCTGTGTGGTCACTGTAAAATGATTGGCTCAACAAGTGCGACTGAAAAGGCCACTGCAGAGACTGCATCATTCTCAATAGGCTTAGCAACAGCTTTAAGTCCTCCTGTGGCTTTTGTGAAACATGGGAATGACATATCGTGGTTTAGTGTTATAGGTCAGGGTTAATGCTTTCTCCATTAAAGAAATCATTATCTGATATGTTGCTGTTAAGCTGCTGTCAGTGTGTAGCAAATGGCTATTCTGTGCAGACATCTTTCAAGTTTTTGGAATGAGCAGTGATAGAAACCCAACCCTAACCTGATTCATTCAGATTACGCTGACTGACATTATCAGTGACATCGCAGAATTGGCAAAACAGACAAATACGTCTAATCCTCCACATAAAGGGATTATCTGTTGTTGCTTCTCCTTTTCTGTTTGTCTGTCTCCACACAGGCTCTTTTAAACCCATCTGAAACAGTGACAGTATGAATGCTGAATTACTCACAGTGATTTGTTAGCAGCTCCTTCCTCCACATCTGGAGGAGGACAATTTTCAGACCTTTGTTTCTGTCCTTTGCCAAAACCTTTGGATATTTTCAGTGAACAAATGGGAAATGAGGAGTTCGAGGAGTTGCAGGTGACAGGTGTTTGCTGCACTTTGAGATAAAACCAGACCTCACACATGTCATCAAGAAGCTTCTGCTGTGACCTCCTGTCAGGTGGAAAATAACATATCTGCATCAGGGGATCTAATCAGCTGCTCCCACTCCTGCACTCACACAGCTCAGGTCGCCTTCGCTGGTGTGGAAATCTCTATCCTCTACATTTAAAAGTAGAGGAATTAAAATTGGAGTCAAACCACACTGTCATAAATATGTTATTTTTAAAGTCAGTATCGTGACGCCAGTGTTTTGATTTCTATTATTTCTATCATCGTGAGCATTATTTTCTCTTCTCTGTCTCTGAACATCCATCACTTGCCATCACACCTCTATTTTTATTCAATAGACAATTAACTGTAGATGGAGAACAGGGATGGAAAGGGACAAGTTGGCCAGTAATGAACAACATCATAGGTGAGAAAATGAGAAAAAAATAAGGAGGCAGCAGAGAAACACAGTTCTGTTATCTTATTGATAAGTGGAGAGGATACGTGGGAACAGAGGTGAAATAGCTCCAGAGAGACGGGCAGAGAGTAAACCAACAGTAGCTTCCCACACCGCCTCAACTGTATAGAAACAAATAGAGCCACTTTCAAATCCTCCCCCATTAGCAGCAAAGGTAATAATCTCATCTGAGACCAGCGGATATTGTTAACATCCCTTGCTCCAGAAACATCACTTAATACATGATAAGCAAACACGGTGTGAGCTTCATTGCCGCAGCACAAACAACGCTAACCACCATAAGCTGTGTTTTGTATTGCTTGGCCATGAGCAATGCTAATTCCTGTCAACGCTGCCAGGTATTACTGACACGGAGAACAATGCTAAATCCCTGTTAGCCAACCCCAGCCTCTGCAGGGGCTTAGCACAGCTTGGGTTTCCATTAGCCCTGCAGTATAGATGCACACACACACACACGCATGCATGCACGAGCAAATGCATTGTCTTGCAGGCACACACACTCATCCCCCTGATTCCCATTAACCTGTGGGAGCCCCTGCGTGGCTGGGAAAGCGAACCCTAATTTGTCAGCCTGCCGTGGGTCTTGAAGCTGAAGGTCGTTAGCAAATAGAGTTCGCCTCTAATTACTGCTGGACATCCCTCAGCATTTGTGCGTGTGTGTGTGTGTGTGTGTGTATGTTCTATATTTAACTGCATTCTTATGAATACAATTATGCTCAAAAATATACCACATGTGTTGTTGCATGTTTAAATGCATTCTGGGTGTCTAAATGACTCAAACTTGAAAGGCCCCACGTCTCATACTTTGATATTGCAGTTTTTAACCTGTCTGTCTTTCAGTTTCTTTGTCACTGCCTGTCTCCCCTCTGCTGTGGCGTTTCATCCTCTCACTTTCTCACTGCTCCTCTCCCTCAGTGTCTCCGGTTGGAATGCAGCACATCTGGTGAAGACAGAACTTATTGATTATACTGTAGGATTGTATGAGCTATCAAACTTGCACAGTCCTCCATGACCTCCTTATTCTATCTCACCACCAGCCCTGAGTCCAAGATGAAAAAAAAAGTACTCTACGGGGTACTTCTGCCACCGGGATGCTTCTGTGGTCCAGCTGAATAGCTAATACTACTTCATAACACCTTCCAGCAATCTGTAGCTATTTATTTTCAGAGAGTTGTTCTGATGCAATATGCAACTGTGAGATATGAGTTAAAGGTTAGGTTTGGCTATGAAGTTCCCCTCTCCCCAAACCCCCTGTGGGGATTTACTATTCTGATCAAGGACATTTAAATAGAACAGGCACTTGATGATAGAGATGCCAGTCTGCATCCTGTGTTTGAAGCGGGGAGTCTTTATGTTTTCAACTTTAAGAATTGATGTATGATCTGAAATGAATCAACTAGATGGGAATCACCAGTGGGGCTAACAAAGAGCTAAATAAAAGTTTTACCAGATATATTATCCTTCTTCAGTTCTGTGTTCTGTTCGCTCATAGAGAAACACAGAAAATATATAAAACAAGCAGGGTAGTCATTTTCAAACTTTTCTGTTGTGTAGACAGATACAATCAGGCCAGTTTCAAACTTTTTTGTTGCTGTGGTTTTGCAATTCAGCTAAAACCAACAGACCAGTCTTTGTTGTGACAAAAACAATTATCATAGCAAAATATAGCCTGCATATAAGATATATAGAAAGGATGGCAGCATTTCTAGAGTTGTTTTTATCAATAGAAACTAAAAACTGAAGCCATTTTATCAATGAAAAGCTCATGTCGGCTAACATTTGTTTTATAAATCCTTCATAAATGATCAACTTCAGTTTATTAATAAATCCAGCTTTCTGCAGACTTGGCTTCCCTCCACTGATCTCTCCTCAACACCTCTTTCTGTAAGGCAGGCTGGCCATAATGGAAACCAGCAAGGGACATTTTTAAAGGAAATTATTTGGCTGCTGTGCGCATATTCACAGGAAGCTTGTGCAGGCATGTGTGATTTTGCACATATGCCTTTTTATGTTTCATGTCCTGTTTTTATTCACCCATTCTCCTCCTCCATCCTCCACCACCTGCATTTGTCTTTTACTGCCAGTCGGAACATATTGTTTCTCAGTGTTGCAGAGTTTAGGGCTGACAAAGGGTGGAAGGCAGTGGAGGGAGGGATATTATGGGTTTCAGTTGCCAGATTGGGATTAAATCATCTTTATGAGCGCACAGGAGGGCCGGCAGAGGCCCTCTCTCTCCCAGCCTCCTGTGGAGGAAATGACAGAGGTCCATCCAGACCGCACCAACAGCCAGTAAACCTCTGATTACTCTGTTGATCCACATTGCAGGTAGTGAGTGTGCAGAATGGCCACAGTCATGTGCCTGTCTTATTGTTAAGTATTGTAGTGTATATCCCTGTGTATGTTCAAGTGCACTGTAAGAGATAAGCAACCAGTCATACATGGATGTAATTACACGTGATGTTAAAATACTGCCTGAGGAGTGCTTGTGCTTGTTCACACATACACACACAGAGCATATACAAACATTTGCATTGTGTTAAATTTGATTCTACCAGAAACAATTTCACACATGGGATATCACGCTTCAATTTCTCTCCGCCGTGATATGGGGGAAGGTGAGTGTGTATGTGTGTGTCCCTCATCATGTGTGGCATGTATGTGCAACTTGATATCCAAGACTGGGGAGTTAAATTCATTGGTGGAGAAACGGGAAACATTCCACCATCAATAATTGTTGAACGGAAAACGTCCAAAGAATGAATTGATGAAGTCATGGATTTTTTTTTTAATCCCATCCAGCCACATCCATCTTTTTTCAATCACATGATATCATTAAAGGTCCCAAGACAGGGACTGTTTAAACCTGTTATATCGTAAATGCTGAAACTCTATATCTAATGAAAACTTTAATGATCGTGTGGCATCTGGGGGCTAAATGAATTTGCTTGATCAGATGAAGTTATTAATTGAAATCCAGTTGTGTAATTGAGTGTATGTGAAGGGATTGATTATCTTTCCTCCTCACTTTCTGGTCATGATGGACTCTGCACAGCTCTGCTAATTACTACTGGCAAAAAGACCCAGCCAAAGAATCCCTGAACCCTGCAGTTTACCGCTAAGAAGAGCCACTGTAGACAGTTAATTTTCCAAAGGCAGTAAACTGCATCATTGTCACCACTGTAACACATAGCTCACTCTCCCAATTACCTGGTTACCGGGCGATTTATTTCCCACGGCCATAGAGATCAGTGTTTCAAGTCAATCCTTTAGTGCATGTCTAAATCAAAGCATGGTTTATGTCCCCTAAACATACTGGAGGTTCATTTTGGTGGAAAATAGTATTATAGTATCATAATATGTTTGTATTGCATTCACATTCCTTATACACCTTCTCATCAATATTATTACCCAGATCACACCTCAGTCTTTTTGTTTTCAGACCAAATTACCTGAGTGTTGCTCAACTCTCCTTAAAGCAGTGTTCTTGAAATGCACAATGCTTGCATTGTGTTTGCAATGTGTTTCCATTTTCCATTAGTTTCTCCTCTGATACCAGTATACCCATAGACCAATAAACCAAATCCCACCATCCCACTGTTTTTTACGTGATGGTACTTTAATGGACTCTGAAACAAAAGCCCACCAGAGGAACTATGGGAATTGATATGACTCTGCTGTTATGAGCATTGTACAAAACCCTGAAAAAAAATACAATTGGCCACCATTGTATTCTTTCTGCTTTGCAATTGTACAATGAAAAAAGCAATTACCCACCAAGATATCTTAAGGCAAGATTTGCCAAGCTGCTGGTCTTGTCATTGAAATATTATTCTTCACTTAAAGTGTGAATGTTTCATAGAAAATGTTATGCACCAGCCTGGAAGCACAGTTTGACCATTATCAGCCAAAGACTGCATCATTAGGGAAGTAGTAAACCATAGAACAGAGGAGAGCTGCGTGAGTGAGTTCATTCAGTTGGAGTGACTGAACTCTCTATAATGTACATTAGCCAGTTTGCATGGAAACTTCCTCTAATGATGCAGAATACACTTTAGAAGAGAATCCAACATGTTTTTTCTTTGTGTGCTGAGCGTTCAGAGATGATGAGAAGATGGAATTTGAGTTAATCTGACTAAATTTAGGAAATTTGGGATAAATAAAGATAGGGCTGTTTGTTGCAGGTTGAGCCAATAATACAGAGTGTGTGTCTTTTTGTCATTTATAGATTACATTGTGGTGCACCATCAACAGCCTCCACCTTTCCAAATATTTTGCTTTTGCTAAGATGATGACTGCTTACAGGGTGATGGGGAAAGGGCAGTTATAGTGTAGTAGTGGCTATATGTTTCCTTCCACTACACATCTACCTTCTCTTGAAAGCCAATTGGAGATCCATTATTGGAATACTGGATCGTTGAGAGCTTTCCAAGTTCCTGTGGTCCTCTGTGTACCAGCCACATAGCCCCTGTGAATCCAATTTGCCAGGGATTTTGCAGTGTTGGGTTGTTCATTGTTCATTTTCCACCAGGTCAAAACTCATTATCTACCTTTGAAACCTTCAATCAGAGCCTAAGTGCATGGACTCGTCCACTTCCCAGTCACATATTCAGCTCTAAAATGTTTATATCTCTTATTCACCAACTCGCTCTACATGGTTGGAGATTTATCTTTATAATATTTACTTTACCCTCCAGAGAGAGATAAACCCTGGAATGTCTTTCTCTATCTATGTTGATTTTGTCTCCAAGTGGTTTTAAACTAAAGTGTGGTATGTCAGCTTTGAGAAGATAATTCACAATTTAGTTATTTTCATGTGGCCGCTAGAGGTGAAATTGATATTTGGGACAATCGGTCATCTGGGGAGGGCTTCAGATGATAACCAGAATGACTTTAAATGCGTGTGGATGGAGCAGCAAATGCCAACATTGTTTGGAACCTCCATTTTTGAGCCAGAGAGTATCGTGGTCAAGAGACAACATTGTGTTGTTTAACAAACGGGTACATTTGGATTTACTGAAAGCTCCAGGCTGCTGATCTTTTCAAACATTCCAGCTCTTTAATGGGCGAGTCGAAGGCACTCCCAGTCACTTATTGTGTAATGAGCTGCTCCCTTAGTAAATCAGGTGGTAATTACACGCAGATTGTGGTTGCAGAATTGAATAAACTATTTAGTGCAAATTTGTCCCTTACTTAGATATATGGATTTAGCCATCACCACATCCATGCTATATATAAAATGAGCTCTACACACACACATAACTGCTTGGTCTTATTTTCTCTCTCAAAAACCTGCAGTGGATTTTGACATACACACACAGCTTGTATTGATGAGACAGGGTAATGCTTCATGCAGCTCCAAGCAGAGTTCACTAAATCAGGTATAACTGTTCTGACCCGGCACTGAATGGGAAGTGGGGAGGCAGAGAATTACAAAAATCCTGAATAATGAGATAATTGAGGACGTTGATCTCTCACTACCAAAGGGAAGTTCACTAAATGAATACGTCTATATATTAACATTTTTAGTTTTGGGCACGGCTACATCTTTTCCTTCAAGTCATGATGCTCCTATAGTTTGGAGTATTTAACCAATTGGTATTGTAAACTGTAGTAAATCCTAGAATTAATCAAATATACAACATAAGTGTTTGCCAGTTTTCATTTCAGACGACCCTCATGTGTGTCCTTACAACTCTCTCAATTAAAACTCCACGTACTGTACTAACAGGGCCCGTCGACCTAATGTTGTTCCAAAACTGCATCAGTAACACCAGAGAATTCCAAACGGGGCCTTGGCACTGTCACAACAAGAGCAGCCCTTTAACTACAGGAAAAGATAATAGATGAACTTTTATAGCAATCTCACAAGGGTTTAGCTGAATGGCTGACGCTAAGTGAACGTAAGCCTGCAGAGAGTCCGTGAACACATTTACTGGACAAACTTTAAGAGTGTTGCCCAGTTTTATGTACAACAAACTGACTACAAGGTCTTGATTAGAAGAGTGGGAGCTGCTGCCAAGTGATCTCAGGGTTTTTATTTGAAGGAGGCAAAGTGGGACATGGACAAACCGAGAGCATGGTTTCCACTCAAGTGTTTTATGTAAATACAAATAAATCTGTCAACTTGCCCATTGTTACGTTGATGAATCGTGTTCGTTGTGACCAAATGCTGGTTGTAAAATATCCATCCAGCACATTGTCTCATAGTGATCCCAGTGATATTCGCTGGTGAAAGCTGCCAAGTGTGTTTCTTAGCTTTTGTCTTCAATCAAAATCTGTCCAACATTAGCGTCCCAAAGCTCAGAATCAGCATGTCCAGAAATGATCATGGTTTCCAGTTTTCTGGGTTTCTTGTGTGATCTGTCAAAGCTTCAATCTCCGTTTTGTCCAAATCCAACTCTTGGAAGCATTTTTGTTTTTGAAAAATGTCAAAAGTTAGCATGAATTTCACTTGACAGATACAGAAAAAAAGCTGGAAAGGAGAGGTTAGTGTGTGTTTGCGTGCTGGTGTGTGTTTGGTTCTCTGTCTTTATGTGGGGTTGCTTCATCCAGAACATCTCATTATGTGCTTGGTCTGTGCTCACATTGGCACAGGGCACCAGATCTGTTGACAAAAATCGTTTGGTGAGGAATCCAAGACATGAAAAATGAATCTGGACCAAAAAATTTAGATTAGCAGCTCAAGCAAAGAGCTGGCAGGCCCGGGTTGGGTGGTCGTGGGTAGTTGGAGGGAGGTCTGCTAAGGCAGGGGATGAGGAGAGTTGAAAGAGAAATAAACCAAAGTGAAAGCGTGCAGAGCGAATGAGCAGCCTTAGACGAGATTCTGTGTTTTAATGAAACATCTTCCCACAAGGAGCGAGGGGAAACATGGCTAATTAAATCTTAAATTTCAATCCCTCACATATGAACTCTGAGAACAGACATGGAGGGAAAAAAGCAGATTGAACAGATGACAATAAAGGAGGAACATTTTCCAGGGATGAATAAATGTATAATAACAAGGTACCTCACCCTCAGGCAAAGTGAGTCAGATTTCACATACACACTTTATATATTTATAAATATGGATGGTTGAGAGAAGTGGCTTACTTATTTTCAGTTTTTAAAGAGCTGTTATTTTTGGAAACTATTTATGTAAAATAAATACATCCTGACAAGAAAACGCTTAAAAAATGTATAATGTCTATATACCTACAGGAAATTGTGTTTCTCGTACTTCTGTTCTTTGTTTGAATTGATGATGATAGAGGATTGTCATTCACTTTGTGCTGAATCGATTGCAATTCACAACTCAAGACTCACAGGATGGATTCACTTTGATATACAGTAAGCGACATGGATGACAATGAAAGCCTTGTACAGTGTCAGGAAAGATGTTTTTCATACTTTGCAGCAGAGGGAAATCTCCTGAGGGTGGGTCACACTGTCAAAGTATTTAAAATTTAACCCGGGTATTAATTCTGTTCATGTCAGAGAAGTAAAAAATGGAATGAAGTGTGAACGTCGACGTCTTGATGAACTGATTCCCAAGCAGTTTGCTGGAGTGAGATGGTTTGGGTCTGTTGGACCTGGGTGGAGGTTCGTGGTCCCTGAGTGACCTTTTTGTTCATGTTGGTTTAGTGAACACACTGGATCTTGTTCTCACTTCACAATTCTTGTTTATAGACTAAAGAGAGTGGCAAATGGTAGGAACCACCATCTGTAATGCCAATTAGAGAGGCTTTTTCCAGGCTGCCGAACATCTGTTAATTTGTGTCCTATACGTCTTTGTGAAACCCACTAGGGAGCTGCTGTCATGCAATTCCAGGTGTACGGGACAACATGCGTATGTAGCTGCTTGCTAATTAGCGAGAAGCCATTTGACCAGTTTTTAAACTGTCTCTTTGACCGCAGGAGGAGGGGAGCGACCCTTGACTGCTTTTGAAAGCAATTCAGGAAGTGACTCTAATTTGAGAGGTTTGACAACTATGTGTAGTTTCACCTTGGTAAAAGCTCACATTGTCGTTGGTAAAGTGTCTGGTGACGGTCAGGGGATGTCAGTTACCTGATGCACCTGTTTATACTGATAGCAGAATCTCAAGACAAATGTTTTCTGCTGTTAATAGTTTGCTGTCAGCAGCATTTTGTTTTTGTTCTTTTATTTCCAGCTATAATGTGATGATTCAAAGACACACGTTTCCTCCCCTTTTAATCAAGTAGACAAACATTTCCGGTATGAAAATAAATATTAGCTTTGGTTTGGTCAAACTTACTCTAAATAAGACATCAGTTTCATCATGATTTCTGCATTGGTTAATAATACAATAACTCATTCATTTTCCTGTTTGCACACGACAGAGTAAAGTCTGTGTAAGACACGCATCATCAGTATGTCCAGCGACTTGTTTACACTCCCACCCAGGGCATGATTCATTGAGCAGTTAGCAATCTCTGTGCCCATCAGCTATAGTCTGAAGACACATTTACCTCTGGGGCCACAAGCCAATATTGTGAGGCTCCCAATGTAAACAGCGGATGTCCAGGCCAATGCTTTGCTTTCCATTCCAGTTTGTTTCTTTTATCACATCATAAGTTTTGGAGCCAACATTTTTGGCTAATCTCTATCAACAGCTATCTGCACATGAATGCAATTAAAAAGCTGATAACAGATGCATATTCACATTTTCGAGATTAAGCAGTTGGTAACTACTGCACCTCAGTTTCCCAAATTGCTCTGAAAACTCGAACAGGACATTATACTACAATATAGATGTATTTGTGTCTCCACAATGTGACTGAGGTCAGAAAACCTCCCACTGCTTTTTCCAAATATTGCCACATTCAAGTCAAGGTCATTAGAGAGTGTCTTATTCAGGCGGTCGTCTTGCTCTGGCTCTGATCAGAACACTGGCGGCCATGTAAACATGTGTAATTACTCTGCCCTGCTGTAACTCATAATAGACCGTGCTTCCAACCACAGCAGAGACCCAAGGCTTGCACAGACGGACACACTCAGTGGTTGTTTGCAACGTAAGACTGCATCTCTATGCAGCTGTTGGCACATTTGACAGCTTGCACTGTGTTCATGACTGGAGGCCAGAGAAAGCCCCAAAGTCCCATTCTGTGTTGCTGAAGGGACGGACTTGACAGCAGAAAACCAATGCTCCACGCACACACACACTGGTTGCACAGTCATTGAATAAAGACAGCAGTGTTCTCTGTAGTGTTTTCTCAAAGAACACAAAAATGTTTTGTAATCTGGTGATGCAAAAAAAAATAATAATAATTGTGTGATTCCTGACAAATACTTTTCAAATGTCTTTGTTATGGCTTTGCCTCAAGGGCCAGTAGAGCAGGTACAGCAATTTATTGAAGAATTCAACCAAGCAAGGCAGGGTCTAGTGTTAGCATTCCATATTCTGGATGACAAATTTTTGTTAGTTTTGGTTTTTCCTTTGCCAACTGATCTTTTAGCATGTCATGAAATTCACACTGGATGTATAACGCTCCATTTGTGTCCAACTCCCTTTGGCCTCAGAAATGTGGCAGCAATGTAAGGGCCTTTGAACAAGCTGGCCAAACACTGTCTGTCCATGGCTCTGGTCCCAACTGTTGGCAGCCAGCTGACACATCTACCCAGTGCTGTTTTTCCACATCCTAGTTATTTACCTTGCTGGAAATGTCACCAAGAAGGCTTTGGTAGGCAGCCATTTTCCTTTGCTGTCGCCCTCTATCCTCCTCCTCCTTTTCCATCCTTTTTTCTTTTTTTCTTTTTCATCTTAAGTATGTCTCTCCTAGCCTCCCTCACTGCCCCTATCTCTTTCTCTTCTTTTATCATACCATCATGCGTAAAACTATCCATCTCTCACTCTCAGGGGAGTATGCTGACATTTGCTTTCGGACATTGTAGTCATTTGCTTGTCCTAAAGTGGCAGAACATACAGAACCCTACTTTGCACTTTAGACATGAGCAAATATCAGGGGATACGATTTCCCACTTCAGTCATGAGCCTGTGACCATGTGGTCTGCATTTATTCATCTTTTTTTTTTTTTTTTTTCTCAGACACCATGTTCTGATCACATTTGATACCGAACAAACAGTTGCTGCGGCAATTTTGCAGCCAGCATCTGCTTCTGTGCAGGCGTGCATGTAGGGGTTTATTTTATTTTCTGAGCCAATTTACTAGATTTGAGGATCGATTCTGTGTTCTGTTACAGTGCAACAGAATGTGTGTTGCAGCAGTTAGATTAGTGAATTATTGATGGACTTGATGTATCTCTTACTAAGATCAACTAGCAACAGGTAAAGACACTAATCCAGTTTACCTGCGTGGGGAATTCCTGCACTGCTGTTTAATCATCTTGAAGCAGTAAATCATTTAAGTGTATTACTATTATTGGGAGCAGTGCATTCCTATAGGATGCTGACGAATGAGAAAACGGAGAATGTGAGATTTATTGCTGGTAATTTTAAGTCAATAGTCCAAACCAAAGTGCCTGTCCAGGAAAGATATATATTATATATGATACCTCAGAGGTACTCCAGTAATACCTGAGGAGGGGATAGCCATTATCAGAATTAGGGACTGTACTTCCAGGAGGTTTAGATGCTAGTTGTTGCTGTGTTTCTGAGGCAAAGCACCTTCTCACCAAAGCGTTAGCACACAACTCATTAAGTGACTGGTTGCATGATTATGTCTTCCAAAACATTTGTTTCTTGCGAGGGAGCATCAGCCGGTTAATTACAGGTACGGTCTCCATCATCTGACCACTAAATTCCTTCCATGTAGCATTTTCCCTCCACCAGGGAGCAGAAGGGGCCCAGAGGAAATAACTGCAGGCACTGAGGAAAAGCACTATATCTTTCTCTACAGCTTTGAAATCCACTTCTTTGCCATTAATGTCCCTGCTCGCGTTTCATCCATTTCTTCTGTCTCAGTCCTTACTGTGCGCAGTGATGAAGTTCTGTTTCTGAGCGTGTGGTGTGGTGAGGACCAGTTCGAGTTATAGACTTTTTCGGGGGTGGGTTATCAGCTTTTTTTTTTTTTTTTTTTAGCCAGTCTTCATTTTGGGACAAGCCAAATGAATGATCTGACACACCTTAGGTGCGGCTGTGGCTCAGAAGGTGGAAGTAAGGTTGTCGATTAACGAGAAGGTCGGTGGTTTGATCCCCAAGCTCCTCCTTTCAAAGTGTGTCCTTGGGCAAGATGCTGAACCCCAAATTGCCCTTGAATGGAAATGTCCATCCATTCATTATCTATACTGCTCATCCTCAGAGGGGTCAGGGGGTGAAGCCAATCCCAGCTGACTTTGAGTTAGGGACGGGATATCCTTGGCTTGTAATATCAGACATGCTGTCAGTTTAGAGTACAGTAAAAAGAAGTGGGAATCTTAACTGCAACACTATGTATGTGTGTATGAATGTGGCTTGAACTGTAGTATACCATATGCTGATAAGTGTTTTGGTTGATACAACCAGAAAACCCCCATATAAATACTGTGTGTGTTTCTTGGTCTGTGATTCTGTGTTTGTCGGTACAAGAATAATTTCTGAGACACTTGAGCATGACCTGAAGAATTCTCCTAATTTCCTGAGCAGATGCTGCTGCAGGAGCGGTGCACCTGTGGCGCAGTTGCAAGAGGAGATAAGCGTCACAGAGTGTGCTTACATAAGTCCCATCCAATCACATCAGCCAGGAGTCAGGGTTAGATGCACTCCTTTGCATTGCATCCAAACTGTGTTATTGTGAAGAAAAAGAACCACAAGTCACCTTCTCCCATAAGCAACGTCCTTCACTGAGAAGAATTGCAAATGCATTAGTATAATATATATGCACAATATAAAGTAATGCACACATACTTATGGCACAGGCCAAAGTATAATTTTTCATAAATGACACCAGCTAACACCATTAGTATGGACTCTCTGCTCTGCTGTGCTCATTCCTGTGATGGTGAGCCAGTCTCCTTATGCTCGCTGGTGGATTTAACTACTCTTTTAGTACAAGGTCAGTGTGCTGCAGACACACATTACTTGTATGTGTGTGTGTGTGTGTGTGCACGTGTGCAGTGTGCATTGTAGAAACAGGCTATGCGGGGTAAATATAGAGAGAGGGACGCTGCAGACCACTTCCCCTCACATACAGAAACCAGCACACACAGTGGAACATTATCAAGATCTGACGATGTCATTTTTTTTCTTGCCGTGAACCCACCTGTGACCAACAGTAATATGTCTAACAAGCCAACTGCCCAAGACGCTCTGACACTCCCACACGAACATATACAGAAAGACAAACATCTCTATTTCTGCTACACCTGAATACCCCTGGCACACACTCCAAGTCACACACACATACACACACACACACACACACACACACACACTGGCATGGCAGAGAGCTATTGACTGCCTCTACCTGGCCTGACAGACCATTCACAATTTCTCTCTCTGCGTGAAGCCTAATGTACTAGAGGAGGCAAGTGTATTTTTGTTTGTGTGTATGAGTGAGTGTAAGGTAGAAAATTGAGAGAGGAGAGTGACTCTGTGTCAGTGTCAAGAATATATATTTGTGTATTTGTCCAGCATGATCCTTGCGTGCTTCAGATATATGCCACCGTACTCACTTTCTTGGATTCATTTTCTTGATAATGCAAGGAGTTGTGGGTTGACACAGAGGTCAGCATAGACTGAGCAGCGCGACATCTCTGGTCTCTCTCTCTCTCTCTCTCTCTCTCTCTCTCTCTGTTTTCCTCGTGGCTATTCCGAGTCTTCAGGTACACGGTTCATGCAGCTGGAGGAGGGGGAAATGTGTATCTGGGCGCAGGTCTGCGTGATTACTTCAGGGTTATGTGCTGTCACTGCAAACCTGTTGTTTTCTGCATTTAAAGTTGAGAAAACTAACATCCCCTGCCTTTTATTATAAATTGTCATTTTATTTTAAATAGTTACATATAATCTTCCTGCAGAACATAGTTTACTATGTTTGCTGAGCTCTACTTTACTCTGAAGCAAAAGTGACCCAACAATTTGCGAATCAAGGCCAAGTAAATCTGTGGAATGAGACGGGTCCACTTACTTTACATTTCTTGTCCCCTCATATGCATCTGGTGCCAAGGTCATATTGCTTGTTAAAGTCATATTTCTGCAGTGCACTGGAACTCAGACAAAGTTTCTGATGCCTCCGTTGGCTCAAGACTGACGTGCCTGACTTAGTTTTGACCCACAGACTGCTTCCATCAACCTTCAGCTTCGCCCATATGTCTATACTATATAAGTGAGTGAGTGAGTGAAAGCATATGAAAAATAAATGAAGTTCCGATTTTTAGGTGAGAGTTGAGCTAAGGTGATTTTTTTTTTCCTAGAATTATTTTAAATAACATTTAGATGGACAATGCTGGGATTTAGAATGAGTGGCCAACTTCCAACTGCTGTATTATTGTGATGATAAATGTCTGTCTCGCTTATTTATGTACAAAATACTAATGTTTACATTTTTTTTTCTTTTTCTTTCCCACTCCCTCTCACACTTTCCAACTCTCTGTCCCATTCTTCCTCTGCTCTCTCTCGCTTTCTCACTTCCTTTTCTGTCTCCCTACAGCGAAGTGTGACGAGCCCCTGGCCTCCCCCCTGTCTCACACAGCCTTCACCAGCTCATCTGTTTTCTCCAATGGATACGCGCCGGGATACGCCAAGCTCAACCAGAGAGGAGGTACACTAAATAAATCCTGCATGAGCCCTTGAACTCAGAAACAAGAGTGCTGTATATGTAGTGACATGGTGAATGTCTCGTTCAGGGACATGTACGTACCTCCTCATAACTACATTTACAGTAATGTTACTTTCTGGTACTTCCCCCTAACCCCCTTCTCTGTATCTTCACCTCCATTCTCTCCATCTTCCACTCCCTAACTCGGCTCCAGTCATTATCTCAGTGACTCAGACTGAGGCTCATTTCCACATCAGTCCACAGCAGAGAGAGATAGGGCCAGACAATTACACCCCTCCATGTTTATACAATTAATAATTCATACTTTTCCGTCTAATATAGTCACACTATAACTGAGGAGACAGAGCTCAGTGCTGGCAAATAAAGGTCAGGTAATGTGGTGTGTTTAATCGTTCCAATAGAAATGCTGCTCAGTGAGGACACACCCCCTCCCCTTTAAGCGTGACACCTCAGAGCGAGACAGAATTACACAGTAAAGAGCGACCTGCAGCAGTAATGCACAAGTGTAAATATACGACTTGAAAGTTCTTTTCTCCACATGCTTTTATGCCGTCTCCTCAGAGCCGGAGGTCCTCAGGGAGAACATAATGGCTGAAGTGTCGAAATTTGAGAATGTTGTTGTGCAGAAGAGCGATCGTCGCACTCGGATTAAAGTAGCTGAACAATGTGGTGCGAAAATGCACTCAGCCACAGATCACAGAAGTCATTCAGAAATATCTTGACATGCTGCTTTAATGGAAAGTCTTTAAAAAAAAAAAAAAAAACTTTAGCTAGAACTCATGGAGAAAGCAAGAGTTTCTGAAAAAGCATAAATGTCTGCCGAGGTGTAAACAGTCTTCTTTTTTCATCAAAGTGATCACACCTGAGAGTCTGGACATTACATGGGCTGTGTCTACCAGTATTTGACACTACTGTTGATTGATTGACAGGATGAGCACAGAAAAAAGTGTCATTCCATTTAAAACTGAATGAACCTTCAATGTCCTTGGCTGTGCAATATCGTTATGGTATTAGAAGCAGGAAAATAAACGTCATTGTCATCAGAGGTGAAAACTACAAGCAGACACTTTAACTTATTTCCTTCTTCGGCACTTTAATACTGTCCCCTTCCCTGTAGTTGGTTTAAACTATCCTAAAATGTCTTTTCAAACTGCAAACATAGATTTAGTTGGAACCTATTGAACTGAAACCACCTCCTATGGTCAGACCTGGCAGTGGTCTGAGGCATTTTTCACTCCTGTTATTTTGGTCAAGAACTAATTTGAAGGCTTTCCAAAAAAAGGTAGTTGTGAAAGCCCCTAAAATTGTTGGAACCTCCAAAACTCAAAGTACAATGGTAAAACCTAGTGGCTTGGATTCGACAAATTGTTCTCATTCTGTTCTTGGCAGAGGGTTTTTTTCCCCATCTCTCCCTCTTTCAATACTTGCCAGTTTGACTCATAATTTACTGAACCCTTTATTTTCTCACACGTCCCCAATTCTGTCCTGATCCAAATGGAAGTCTATGACAGCCAGAGCCGCCAGTGTGTCAAACAAGAAACTGACTTACTCCCATCATAGCCTTAAATGTGCCAAAATGGGTGCATGCTGAGACACGTGTCAGAATACTGCATGACTTCCATCTCATCCCGTCTGTCCCTGCGTCCTCAAGAGAATGGCCCTGTGTTGGATGATGAGGTCGTCATCTTGTTAAGCGTAAAGCATTTGACAGCGGTGGGCTATGGAATTAGAATGGGAAGCCGAGAGGCAGACAAGTTGTACAGCAAGGGTCAATTATGGTTACATCCTCCTCTACGACAACAAGAGATGCTTCATTAAAATTAGTTTCTCTCTTTTACGGCTCCAGTGTGTAGAGTCTATGTAAAAAGGGATGTTGTAGAAAAACGGAAAGCCAAAGTAATAAAATAAACCTGCATTCTTATTTTATTGTCAGTTTCTCACACTGGATACAAGATTAACATTCCATAAGCCTTCCCTGATATATGTTCATAGGCATGAACAGCACAAATCCACACATTGAACACACAAACCAGGATTACAGCTTCATGCCTACACAGTCACACTATGAGGAGGGGTCCCTCGAAGCAGCTGTTTGGCAGCCAAATGTGCCGTCAGTGACACGAGTGTGTGCAGATAAGCCAATCTACTCCAATCTCCCAATGGCGTGGAACAAGGAAGGCATGGAATCAATGGGACACACCACTCATATTAAGCTTGTGTTGTGAATGCTGACAGCTATTAGATTGTTAAGCTCTGTGTGTGGGTGGGTGGGTGTGAGTGCGCGTGCATGCGCGTGTGAGAGAGGTAAAATGATGCCATTATGATTATCCTGGCAGGAAGTCCTTTTCTGTTTGCCAGCCAGTCACCAGGCCCCCGCTCCATACCCTGCATGTTCATCTTTCTGCCACACACACTCTTACCTCTTAAATGTATTAAAACCAAACTAAGTCTAATTAGGGTAATAGCGTGTAAAGATTTATATGCTGAGATGATCAGAAAACACCTAGCTCATAATGTGCCCCCCCCCCCACCCCTTTCAGCCCCTGTCAGACACTTGGTTTAAGGCCCTCCTCCTGCTAGAGCTCATTCTGCTCTCATTGGATAAATTAAAATGTCGTATTTTCTTTTTTACCTGCTTGAGATTTGAGTGTCTTTTGAAGACCGGTTTGAACTACCAGAGTGAAAGAAATATTCAAAAACATCCATCAGCATTTTCTATAGGCAATGGCTTCAGTACATTTTTGTGGAAGCCACCTGCTGCCATGACTTGTTCCTGCCTCTTGCCATCCCTCCCGCACTCCCCCAAATGTAGCTTCACCCAGCCCCTCACAACCTTGCCACAGTAGTGGTTCATGCATGAGACTCCCTGCACGTCTCCTGGGTGTCAGAGAGATGAGAGACAGAGAGATGAGACCCCCACCCCACCCCCATAGCCCAAATTCTTTTTTGGGGTCTATTTGAACCAAGAGAGAAAGCAGGGAGGAGGAACACAGAGTAATGAAATGTAAAAAGGGATGATTTCCTCTTCATCACTAGGTCTCCCTGCCACGTGGGACAGCCAGGTTTGAAGACAGGTCACAGAATATTCTCAAGACTGATATTAACATTTGTTTGATATTATGTTCAACAGTTTTTAAATAGCGTGTGTGTGTGTGTGTGTGTGTGTGTGCATGCGAGCAGCCTCGTTTGAAAGTGCCACACATATTCAGTTCAGACCTCAAATAAGGCAAAGTGAGTTGTGAGACAGGAAATAGCAGATGCTGACAGATCCTTCCTTTAAGTTCCCTGCATCCTATACCCTTCCCATGAGGCAACACGGCGGCTTATTTTCTTAAAACCCCTGGCCCACGACATACTTTGCATTTGCTGATATATTCCACACACACAGTAACACGTGTGCAGCCACAGAGCTGGAACAGGTTGGGAAATAAACAGCACATGCAAGCATCCAGTTTGTTTGTCTTGTGCAGTGTGCGGCCGGCGCACACTCGAAATGTATTCGGCCACTCGCAGCGCATCCACGGGAACCCCGCGGGCTCGGGCAGGTGATGAAATTATCATCAAAGCTCTACAGACATGAAAACGATGAATTGGACCTTTGGACCTCCCCTGCCTGCTGAACACACATGTCTCCTATAGTGCAAGCTCTCTTATGCAGCATTTTAAGGATGAATAATTTAGCTACAGCTGAGCTGCAGCCATGTCTTATAGCTCCGGTGCAAACTGACGACTGAGGGAAACATGCAGTCTTTCTTTTACACGGAATAACTTTCCCAAGGATTCTGAAATGTATTTGAACTGAAGGGGTCTGAACGTGGTGTCTCAGTACAGAGGACAGCGTCAACAATAACAGCGTTGCCCGGCAATTTGACGCTCATCCCTGTTGGCTGCAGCTGCTCAGGATTATTTATTTTTTTTTTTTTACATTGTTTATTCACCTCCGCATTTTCTGCTGCTTTGTGCTGCAGTTAATTGTATATGACGAGGCTGTCTATTTGATTTATGTTGCTTAATGTTGCTCCTTGCAGCCTCAAGACACCTGCTGCGGTATTCAGGGGTTTCCATTATGTTGTCCCCACATTCATATCAGTGCAGGTTGGTTGAATAATAGAAACGGCGCTCTCTATAATGTAAGGCAGCCACACACTAATGTCCTTCAAGGTGATTACACAGTTGGACACTGCTTTAAACTAATTATAATGCAAAGGGAACATCACAGCCTTGATGAAGGGACTGGAAGTTTAGGTGTCCCTAATAAGCTGCCTCTTGAGTTTCTAATTACACACAGAGCCGCTGCGTAGTTGGTTGCTTTCAGTGTGGTTCTTGCAAAGGAACACATCTTGGTCATTTTTATTATAGTTGAGGATAGTATGAGGCAAAGAATGAACATTTTGTCATTCATTCTTTCTCAAGCAAAATCAAAACTAAGAAATGAGGATGTTTCCTTTAACTTAACTTCTGCCTGAGCAAGACTTGCTTTAAATAAAAAGTACTCTTAGTTAAGAAAGAATGAACTAATCTCTCAGCTCTTGGTGAGCACGCACGTGCACTCGCGTTGCTGCGCAGTGCGGACGTGGCCAAGCATGAGATTGGCCCACTAATCACCAACACGTGGCCATTGATCCTTATATTCCATTTTCTTTTCTCCTTATCTCTCTGTTCCTCTGCCCTCCGCTCCGTCCTGTCTCTCTGCCCTCCATCACATCATTGTCTCCCCACCCCCCCTCCATCTCATTTTCCCTCCATACACTTTCTATTTTCTACAGTAACTTTCTCAATCCCACACTCCATTTTCTCAGCCTGCCCTCTTTCTTTCTCCCCAGACTTCATTATCCACATTTTTTTTTTCCTCTGCTCACATTTTTGCACTTTTCCCAAAGTTTTTCGAAGTTACACTTTATTCAAATGAAGGACATCAGAGTCCGCTGCAATAAAGCGGACTCCTCACGCGTTGCTTTTCACTCTCTGTCATCTCGCGGAATTGTTTGATGTCTTCAGCCGCTGCAGTCATCCATCGATAATGGCGGTCCGCTCCTAATTAAATTACTCTGTCTCCATCCGCTCCCTTTGCTCCATGACAGAAAGATGAAGTACTAACAGAGGGCTAACCAGCTGTTTTCTTTCTGCCGCCTGACGCCCCGGCATCTTAATTAATTACAAAGTTATAGTCTCTGTTAATGTGGTTTGGGTATGAAAAGTGGCGACTTTGATAAACGCTCCCTCGCATTTTATCGCGCCACGGAGCCGTGAAAGCGTTTTAAACCTGCAGGCACAGACGCAAATTGTGTCATACGTGTACACGCCCACTCAGCCTCCCACGCTGACAGTAAGACAGAGGGAAGATGCTCCCTTGTTTGATGCCGTGATCTTCCAGCGTCACTTGAGCTTGTTGCGTCATGCCTGTCACCAGCTGCTCGTCACTCGTCCAAAATGACACTCTCCAAAGTCGCCCTCTGAAGTCTGCTCTTTGACTCCAGAACCTCTGTGTCTCAGAGACCTTTTATCCCTTCTTCTGCTCTCTCACTCTTCACAGACGCTTTCACTTGTTCGATCCCACTTTTGTTCCTTTTATCGCCCTATCTTGCTCACTTGCTCCTTGTGCTCCTCTCCGCTGTTTGCTCTTTTTTTCCCTTCCTCTGACTCATTTTCTACCATCGGTCGACAGTGGAAGCAGAAAGCCACATATTTTGAATAGCTCCACCTGGCAGTAAAACCCAGTATATAGATTTTAAAACATAATCTAACATTTAAAGCTTGGCTCTACTTTATCTTTATATGTCTTTGATGTGTGGGAAGTACCCATGCTATGGCCGATCACAGTCAGCAAACTGATGCATCTTTCTGGCACTACTTGTTATTCTACAGCACAAATTGTAAGTTGCACGTTATCTCCCCTGCAGCTATGGAAACCTCAGTAACTCGTCCAGCTCAGTGAGATCTGATCATCTCCTCATAAAATCCACAACAGAGGACATGAGCAGGGGATAAACAGCTTGAACAGAAAGATATTTAGGCCATTTCTCTATCGTTTAGTTTATGGTATGCTGCTTTTTTCAATGTTATTTTAACTTTTAATGTGCATTCCTGCCGGTGAACAACTGATAAACTCTGGTTACATGTGGTTATACTCCACACTGATATCGCTGTGCGTCTCCTCCCCACACACACTCACATTGTGTTACCACTGCTGCTATGCTGGGTTATCTGTGTCATCACAGATAACTCAGACCTTGTTTTGCTAGCTTGGAAGCACCCCAACCGTGGGCTGTTTTTTTTTTTTTGGCCTTAGCTTGGTCTTTTTTTTTTTTTATCTCAGAAGGAGCCTCTCTGTATGACTTCCATTTGGCCAGGTAGCTTTCAGAAAACATATTTATCTCATTTTAATTGTGTGGCTTGATTACAAAACTGTAGCATCAGTGCTGCAGGAGTCAGATTCCAGTGTTGTTGAGCAGTAGGATGCATGTGGCAGTTGTAACCACAGATTTGAAACCATGTCATGATGATAAATGATAAATCATGAAAGTACATCTTCCATACCAGCGTGTTCATTAAAGTGTGATTGGTGAAAGTTTAAATTACACATAATGCTGCTCAAATCTCAAATATATTTTTTGAATATAATGCATTAAAATAACTACTTATGTGTGATTGACATCAAGAGAGATATGACCTGTCAAAGTGAGAGTCCATTCACAAAGTTCAAACTTTGATAACTCTGCTAATTGTGAGCTGACCCAAATTGAATTTCAGATTGTTTCTCAATGTCATTAAAACAAAATGTCAGCGTGGCCTGTAGAGTTAAAGGTTTTCTATTTTACAATTTTGCAAAACTTTAAATAATCAAATCCTCCCATTTAAAAAACTTGAATCAATGAATATTTTTGCCTGATTAAAGACAAAATGAAAAACAGCCACTGGCAAATTAATCAATTAATTGTGTCAAATAAATGGAAGGGGAATGGTTTATTCTTCCCCCTAGTAGCATCACAACTTTTAAAATGCAAACACACAAGAGCTGATGCTGCAGGTGTCGATATTCCAGTGAAAGTTATTCACCCTCGGCAGTTTGCTCTCCAGATTTTTATCAGCTCCATTGTAGAAAAGTCCAGGCGGGAGTGTTCCACCGCCCCTGTTGCTTTCAGGTCTTTATTCTCTCCGCTCTGATCTCGGAGCGCTCTTCTTCCGTCCATTGTCCCGGGCGTTATCTCCTGATCCTTCTCCGTGTTACTCACCTTTCTCCTTTCTCTCTGTCTTTATCAGAGGTGGTGTCTTTGACCTTCTCTGCTCCCCCCGCTCTCTCCCCAGCCCTCCTCTTCCTCCCACTCCCCTCCTTGAACATCTGCGTGTGTGACAGGCGAGAGGACGGCGACAGTCCCCCCTGCGCTCCCCCCTTTCTCTTTCTTCTTCCCATTCTCCCACCATCGCCAGTCTCCTTCCGTTTCCAGTTTATTCCTCTTTGCGCTTCTCCCACCTGCTCTCCCCAGCTTTCACCTTTCATTGCACCTGCTCCATTTTTATATCGCTCTCACCTCTTATCTTTTTTCCATGGCTTTCCTCTTCAGTCCATGACAGCATTCTTTTCCCCATCCTTTACTTGTGTCTTTCCTCCCCTGACACCTGACACCAAGCTCTTATGCCCAAACCTTTCTCCTCTCTTTGCTGTTTTCACTCCATTTTTCCCGAATTGCTTGCCATCACTTTCGCAATCTTTCAAAACCTTTACGTCTCCCAGGACTTCTCCGTCTAGCTGCCTCTCTCTGACTCCCATCTGTTCCTGCTGGTGACCCTGTGACCCTAACACGCCTTGTGCTCCGTGCTTCGTCTTCAGCCCTTCTTCCCTCACCATCGGCCTGTCCTTTCATTCACCTCTTAAAGCCACATTCCCACTGACAGATGCGCTGCTTTAAGCGCACAGTCTGCTCATTCGCTCCAGCGAGACGAGGCCTGGACTCTGGAATAAAACGTTTCTAAGCAGCACAACTTCATCCAGGAGTGTGCTTTTGTTTTAGCCAGCTTGTCACATCGATCTCTTAATATCTGTGTTATATGTTTGCAGTGAACAACATGAAGACGATGTGCATCAGTGTGATATGATCAACCTGAAAAATGACAATAACATTTTTGAGAAAACGTATTTAAATTATTATATTAATTTTGACTTTGAATTTGAGTCACCAATTATCTATAATGGAAAAGATGTAGAGCTAGGT
Organism: Pseudorhombus dupliciocellatus; assembly: GCA_016785235.1. NCBI lineage: Eukaryota > Metazoa > Chordata > Actinopteri > Pleuronectiformes > Paralichthyidae > Pseudorhombus > Pseudorhombus dupliciocellatus. Next base: position 1,805,082 of record JAFBJW010000068.1, read on the forward strand.
GGTTGGTCTTCACCAAGGTTATTTTAAATAAATGTACATTCTAATGAGGTGTGCTGGGTGTGGAAGATGGGGCTGTATTGATCTGATTTATAATTTAATTTGTTGGTATTGAAGACAGTTCCCCACTCTGACCTCATAGCCTCAGTCTGAGATTCCATCTCACTGACCTCTGCTAAAGCGAAGGGGAGATTTGTCGATCTTTAACAAACAGGATGTAAAGTGTGTGGTCATGAAATATACCAATCCAGACTGTGTGTGTGTGTGTGTGTGTTTATTGCAGAGCTGTTTTGGGTTTGAATGCCTGCTTACGAGGCACCGGTGGCGTAAGTGTGGTTAGTGAGGCGTTAACACAGCAGGATAGAGGATATTGGAGTTTTACCATTTAAGTGGCCGTAAGCACTGCTTGCATTGTGTTTCTCACTGGCCAACAAAGCTGTTTGCATTTTAACAGCTTCCACAAAACAAGGCATTAGATGAAGGAGGTTGAGGGCAGAGCAGCTCTGATTGGATTATTCCACTTTGCGCAAATACAGGACCACATCTTGGACATTAAACCGATTCATTAGACATGACTGTAGACATTATGTAAAGTGGTCATAGACATAGGGTTCTGACAGTGAAGCCAGCGGAAGGGCCTGAAAACTGTTTTGGTTACTTTGCACATCATGTAAACCTGTTTATCTCAATTGTCTTTATAAATACAGCGTTATGTTCATTGCATTTCCATCTGTGTTCCCACAGAGATAAGAATAGATTATCTTTCTCTAATATGATTTCAAAGACCTGGTGCTGGACAAAATGCCAAACTTTGAAGCACTGACATTGACAAACCAATGGGTGACATCCCGTTGTGTTGCCGCTTGGATTTTAAACGAGAGAGCTGTGAAAAGAATTCTCTAAACTGTTTTAGCCGCTGATCTTTTACTGTCCACCCTCAATTCACCCCTATTAAAAGGATATTAAGGGGGCAGTCATGACCGCTCATATATCCCCAACACTCTCACACACATTTCTCCGTCTCTCTGTGTTGTCCTGAGCTCCACCCTGTAACTTTTCCACTCTCTGCTTCCTATTCTCTGTCATTTGAACTCGCATCCAGCCTCACTCTAAGTTGATGGTCTCCCTTTTTCAATGTTTAATGGCCTCCGTTTATCTCTCTTTCTACCAAGTTTCGCATCCTTTTTTCCAGTGCTCTGTTCTTTCTCCCCTCTTCACTTATGTGCTCATCTATCACCTTCTTTACCGTTGCTACATTGCTCCTTTTCTGTCCTTCTTTTTTTTTTCTATTCCCCCAGCCCATCCGCATGCTATCTCATCTCTGGCCTCCCCAATACAGGAGCCGTGAAATCGTCTCTCATCACTCCCTCTCCTCCTCATCTCATTCATCTCTCTTACTCTCCCTCATTTCCATTTTTGTGCCTGCTCCCCTCTCTCCGCCACCACCACCACACATGCCCTCTCATCGTTTGTCGTCAGATCTTGTTCGAGACGTCACACTGCCTCGGTCATTGTCCGCCCAGCTTGCCTTCTCAATCTTTATTTTATGCTGTCTGTTTACTTATCACTATCACCCCACCCCCGCTGCATCCCATTCCTGACCCTTCAGTGCTTCCACCCTTTCTCTCCCCACTTTGGATCTCCCCCCGGGGGAATGGCTTTGCTGCAACGGCTTTTTGAGGTATTGACATTTCCACTGATACAGGCCTGGTTATCTATCAAGGCCGGGGCTGGAGTGTAATGGCTCTGTAATTGGATAAGATATAGAATTTTTGCCAAGGGAGGAGGATACATCGCAAGCAGCTTCACCCTCTATTTTATCATATGACTATCATCTCTCATGTGCACTCCACCATGCTTGGCATTCTCCTACTCTCATTCTTTTCTTGCCCTCACTATCTCCCTTTCCCTCGCTTTGTCCTCAGGTTTCCCTCTCCCCCCTGTCATTTCACAATCAGTCACTCTCCATCACTTTCTCTTTCTTATCTGTGTTTGTGTCTTTTTGGGAAAAAAAAAAAAAACACAGAGAATCAAGGAAGACGGCCGTGACATGCCCCATTCGCTGTCGCCACCCACTCGGCCCAATAATCATTTCACGGGCGCATTCTGTCACCGCATCGGCTGTTTGCTGCACAGACACGTCCTCAGAGCTTGGTGTGATATGAACGCAGACACGGGTCCTCACATTGTTTCGCATTTTACACAAAATATTCAAGTGTATTGTTGCTATGGATTTCGTAGTAGTCTACCTTTTGCACAGTTTTGTCATTTTTATTCCCTGTTATTTTCAGCTGAAATCAGGTCAGCGGGCTCCCACCCAACATTTCTCTTTCCCTTCTGTCGAGCAGTTGTCTTGCTCATTTCTTGTATACGCACCATTTAACCTGAGGCTCATTTAACCTGTGAAGTCCGGTGGAGTTTGGCCCTGCCTCAGATAGATACATGGAGGTGTGACGGGGGACACTATTTGTCTCGCAATAAAGACAGGGTTCCTGTTCAGGCTCGCACAAGGATGCCAACTGCCACTGAGTGGATTATAGAACAAACACAGCCATCTATCCTAACTGTTGATGATGTAGCCATGGGAAAATGGCACTGAAATGATCTCTATGGTGCTCTCAGACAGAGTTATTTTCTTCAAAGTCATATTTCACCTTGGTAAAAATGTCTCCCAACTTTGGTGCACCCATAGGAGATCGTAAAGCTTCATCTTTGGGCCAGTGTTTTCACAAACACCCATCGGCCGAAGCGTTAAAACCAACTGGAAGTCTTCCAGTGTTGCCGTAATGGCTCTGACCCAGAGGCACGGACCTCTAAAGATGTCTGAAACCAAGATGTTACCCCGATCTTGTTTTTGAGGAAACACAAAAGAGACTACTAACCTATGCATTCTGGGAAGACCACACAAGCCCCGCCCCTTTGGCTGGAGGCTGTTGAGGGAAGCAACCCCCCAAGAAAGGGGTAGTAGTTACAAATCTCCTCTAGTCAACAGGTTCTAATCATGAGCTCTTCATAAAATATTACTCTCCCTGTGTCTGGCTTGGAGCAGATGTCTCGGCCACTCTCTGCGACACTAACCATTAAAAATAGGGCAGTGTATACACTTAAAACACATTTTCTTTGTGAAGGGTCATTATGGTGGTGCCATGCTGCTTCTCCGTGTGTCAGGCACTTAAGGGCTGCTCTGCCCTGAGCACCAGCATCTCTCTATTCATCTGCAACAGACAGAACTTGCTTCTAAAATAAGTCAGTAATGTGTTTTTTTTTCTTTTACATATATTTTTCATATTTTAATTTAACTGACATTTTCATTTTCACAAACTGCGCAGGGGCCGGCGGCTGGTCACCTCTGGACAGCGACCATTACCAGTGGCTACAGGTGGACCTGGGCTCCAGGAAGCAGGTGAGCGCCATAGCAACGCAGGGTCGCTACAGCAGCTCTGACTGGACGACGCGGTACCGTCTCCTCTACAGCGACACGGGACGAAACTGGAAACCATATCACCAGGATGGCAACATTTGGGTGAGTTTACACACACACACACACACACACGCACAGGTGTGTGAATCATGTGAATTGTGTTTGTGTGCATGCATGTGCAAATGACGTTGAGGGATAGGTGTTAAACGCTGGTCACAGAGGACATATTTTAACGGAGAAAGAAGAAGATGTGCTGCTGTTATTATAAAACTGAATAGAATGTTTTCTTGTCATCATTATTCAAATGTGAAGGCCTCCATTTACAATCTGGTAATAGAGAGCAGAAAACCCTGTGTGGAAGTAGGGCACACGGTGCACATATTTATTCATCAATCTATTATCTAAGACTTTATCTCATGTAAAATCTTAGCCAAAGAGGCTTTTCAAGCAATGATGGGTTCAAGATGGAAAAGTCAGTGTAGGGACAACATGTGGGACTGTCTTTATTCTTTGACACGGCGAGGGTGCAATCCCTGTCTGGCTGTGTTGTCTGCGCCTCTGACTCCAAAACAACAGGCATCCATCACCTTGCTGTTTGGAAGCACTTGAGTGGGGGCATCTCAGAATCCATGATCATTAGCTAATGGGTTGATGGCCCACACCATTCACTGTTTCAGCTTGGCGCAGGGATTCAGGTGATAACAGATGGGCTCTCAGCTTAGGAGAATAGAAGAATAGGCCTGTCATGAATACCACTGATACAACAAGCTCAGCAGAAATCCAAGACCTGGGAGTGAAGGGGGGGGCTGTTTTCATGTTTATCTCCGACAGCGGAGTCAGACAGGGTTGTTTTTTTTCACCCGCTGCATTAGATATTCATCTCCTTGAAGAATAGTGTGTGGAAAATGTTCCTGGACCCTCACGGTCTTGGCTACTGCAGTCATCCATTCGTTTCTAATTGACAGCACTTGTTTCATTAACATCATCATGTTGTTAAATCTGAGGATAGGAAAATGCAAACAAGATGCAGCAAAATGAAAAAAAAAACAATGGTTGAATAGAGAATTGTTATTATTAAAGGTATTTAAATACCTTTAATAATAACAATTCTCTATCCAACCAGTCTTTTCACCACTTAGCGATGCCTGTGTATTTTCTTCATCTGGACTTTTGACTTCCTTTCTCAAACTTGAAAAATGCCAAAATTTCACTTTGCTGAGTCCAAACAAGGTTTATAGATCTGAAAGTCTCTGTCGTCACAGTTGCATCAAGTTCTTCACAGAACTGCTAGATCAACTCGAGCCGAGTTTGCAGGGGTTTGGCCCATGAGCCGTGAGTACTCGGTAATAATAAAACGACCACTGAGTATTAATGGGGTGGAACATCAACATGTTGATGGCCATTGTTACTGGTGTGAGCTTCAGGCAAAATAGCGTATTTTCACCTCAGTGAATTTGCAGTGTTTGTTTTCCCACGTGTATGTTTTCATCTGTGGGTATTAAGCTCTGCATTAAACCCCAAGCAGCTTAAACATTTGTTCTTGTAGGACCGGTCCTGGTGACAAATATGGATCTTTTACAGATGAAAGTAAATTAAGTCTTAGTCTCTGTGTGCTGCATCATAATAATTTGCTAATTATCATTTATGCTGAAGTGTTTTCCTTCTGCCATTAACCCTGATTCATTGCCCCTAATATTTCTGCAAATAATCCAAAACACATTCATCTCTCGAGTGTTTTTGTTGCTACAGCAGACAGGATTTTTTTTTTTTAAATCCCCTTCCAGTTTTGCCTAGTTGTATGACATATATATTGCTTTTTAATTTATCACCTGTGGAATTCAAAATATTTTGCATGTAAACAAATATAGAGCCAATAATTTAGAGCTGGGCATACACCATCAATAACGCCAACAGTAACAAGCAAAACTGGAGCCGTTAGTTTCTCTGTGACTCTTGTTTTATTTAGGATCAATCACATTTAATCGTGATCGTTGTTGGGATAGAGGGAAGGGCCAAATGCTCGGGCTCTACATCCCTTGGAACTGAAATTTCCTGGACACAGCAATTTTAAATTTGAAAATATGTTGATTTATAGATAATATTTGCAAATTAAAGGTCTGTCACTTTAGAAATGGCAAGCAATAGCATTGGTTTATTATCTCAGAAAACGTTTTTGTCTCGTTTGTTTTCCTCGACATCTACTGATGATGTCACCACTGAACCCTGAAAACAAGAGGAGGGGTGCTTTTGCTCAGGCTTACCTTTGCCGTGTGTGTTCATGTGTATAAGTAGTCATCATATCTCAGCTATCAGTGCTATTGATCAGAAGATTGTTGAGATGCACACACACGCACACACACTGTTACCTTCCACCCCCGTGTCGCCCCATTCAATCACACTTCTCTCAGTCCCATTCGCAGCTGGACGAGGTTCACACAGCGATCCCCAGAGAGAAAACCACCTGTCCTGCACTCTTACGTATGAAGATTCAATTCACGATCCTTCTGCCACCGACCACCGCCCGCAGTTACCCAGCACTGATCATTTAACCATCTCACCGCCGCACTGAATAAACGACCTTCAGTTGAAGAGGGTGTGGGGATGCTGGCAGGCCTCCTGTGACTGTGATTCACCGGCCAGGCAAAGTGGTAAAGACCCGGTATGGGCTGTATTGATTTTATGAAAAAGAACGTGTCATGACTTGCGCTGCTGAGGAGACACCGTGACACTGATACATTTGTGTAATCATAGCCGCTCTAGCAGAGGACAGAGGCTGTTAACATAACCACCCAGATAGGGCAACACTCAGTGGCTGTAATGGAAAATGCACTGGATTTATGGATGGATATTATCTCATTGACTTTTCATTTAATTACTTTATAGTGTGCTATAGAGCAACGTGTGGATTAGCATCCCATAATGTTTGTGTCTTGTGTTTTGCTGAGTTGCTCAGCGCTGCTGCAGAGGTCAGAATCTTACAGTTTTGTGAATCTTAAGTTCCAGATTTAGGTCAGATCAGTTCCCGTTTATGAATCTGTACACACCTCTTATATTTGTCTGACTGTAATTCTTCATATAATATGATTGAATGCACTGATGCATTTGTTTACGACCAGAAAACTACATTGCAAATCTTAATATTTTGTCAGCATGCAGTCTGGCAATTAATGAGGTAGAAAAAATATATGCTCCCTCAGAGAAGTATCACTCATTAAATGATGACAGCTGCTAAAAATGTCATGGGTTTCACAATTTGCAGTTCTCGATGAGAAGTAACAATTTACCATCAAAATGCATTTCTGGGAAACCTTTCAAGTGAGCATCTTAGCAAGTTATCCAGTGAAACTGTCACAGTGTGCTACCATAGAGCTTTCTGCTCTTTTGACGGCCGTCTCGGAGGAAATATTAAAAGCTAATTGTGGTGTGTTTTCAATCCTGAGGAGGTAGGTGAAAAAAAAACTTGATTCCACATGAAAACTTAATTATCTTAACAATATTGCATACTTACATTTTAGTCCCACACACTTGTTTATCATCACTGATTCTGATCGTGCCAGCAGGCCCATGCACACTCACATTGTCAGATCCTCTTTATGAATGTGGCTGAGAGGCTTGGAGCTGCGTGCACAGCAGGTCAGTTGACAGTAATGTATGTACCTAATAAACTGGAACAGCCACCACCGTAACTCTTGTGTTGACACCAGATCAAACATGGACACATTGATAATGGCTTCCCACTGAACCGGTGAAAAATAGCCTTGTACTTGACTCCTGGTTCTGGAATGATTCTTAAACTCGGCGTAAGTTACTGTACTGTTACCGTCGTCATTGGACGTACACGGCTCGGGGTCGTAGCAAAAGAGAGAATGTCCCTGACGAAATTTAAATGGACAACAATATTATGATTTCTCATATGTTTACAGCAACCATTTGTTTTATTTATTTAAATATAATGCAATTAAGAGGTAAAGATCTAGGTCAGTCTACTCCACATATTCCAAGTATAAATAGTATATTTGTGTTCGAATAATCTGAAAATGCTATCAACAATGATTCAGATCATTTTATTAATTTGGGTAATATTTAAATAGTGCCGTCTGCGACACACACTAAGTGTTCACTGCAACGAATTTCAGTGACGTTCAGTTGCGCTCACGTTCATTCAGCTAAAAGGAGGAGTGCCTACTTACCCAACATCCTCTGGCTCAATCAACTGATAATATTTTTACACTTCTCAGGGTTTCCCAGACATTGAATCTCAACTGAATTGGCAACACTAGAAAGGCGTGCTGCTTGAATCACGCTGTGGCTTTCAAAAGAAGTCAGATGTAAGAGGAGAGGCAGTAAAAAAGACCCAAGATCTGTTTAGCAAAATGCACCTCCCAAATTAAATGACTAGAATCTCAGGGAATCGTATTTCAGAGTGAAAAAAAAACCCCATCTATTTCTATTTTTTGTTTTTTCAGTTGATCCTGAGCCACATGCTCACTGTGATGTCATGAATACTGTCAGAGTTTTTCTAAATAAGGGACAGGAAGTGGACGGTGTGACACTGGGGAAGGCCCAGCTCTCATCTGAAGGGCGTGTGGGGCTGATTTACTCCTCTCACCTCGCTGCAGTCTTTACGTAAACTCTAACTAATCAAATGTGCGTGTGCAAGTGTCGCCCCATTGTGTTCCCGCGCTGGCCTTTTGTGTAGGGGCGAATCAAAGTGTGCACGTGTTTCCTCGGGAGGAGGAAGAGCTGCTCGACTGTGGTTCGTCATTTATATGAATGGTGAAGTGTCTGTGTCTCTGTGGTGAGGACTAATTGTATTTTCGGGAACTGCCAAGCATGCCCTGATAAATCATGCACCTGGATTTATATGCCAATGAACTCCATCTCTCTCTCTCTCTCTGCACATCAGCCTGATATTAATTCCACATTTCTTTGTCTGGGTGTTGCTTAGTGCCTCCGAGTCGTCTCCGTTGTTTGAGACCAATAGGCGAATGAATGAGTTAGATTTAGAGGTGGGAAAACAAATGGAGGAGAGCGACACAATAATCAGTCAAATGGTGATTTGTTGGAGCTCTTGTGTTTCTGTAAACAAGACATAAGTGTGAAAGGAGATTACATCACCAGTGATTTGCCAGCTGCCCCTTTGTCACATGAAGACAGTGAAAAAGAGCCAGTGTCTCCAGGCAGTGAGTCGGCGTCACCGCAAACACACAGCCGACGGTGGGATCGGTAATGTGTTTGAGTTGATGGCTGATGTTCAGGAGGGGAAGCAGGTTGTGCGCTAAAACCGGCCGAAGTTGAATGTGTGAAAGATCTGAGTGGTCATCAGGACAATAATGGTTCTATAAAAATAAAAATAAAAAAAAAATTCACCATTTGGTGAAATCGTCTCCTCATTCTGTCCAGCCCAGGGCGTTCGCTATCAGCATGAGCTATTGTTTGCCCTCTCGAGCTCTCAGCAAAATAAGACAGTACAACACAGCTGAGGAGGAAAGACAAAATATTTGATGAAAGGGCTGATGGGAGTGGCTGTGATGTAGTGGTTGCATATTGCAGCTTTTCACAGGATTACCAACTATTGCTTCAAAAGGTTTCAGGAAAAAAAATAAATGCACAAAGCAATGAGACCTGAAATGTGAAATCTATTCCAAACTGAAAATAAGCAGAGTTTCTAAAAGTGTAAATGTGTTTACCTTCTGCTTCACACTTTTGATGGATTGGATTTTGGTTTATTTGTCTGCAATATTTCACATTCCAACAATAAAAGACGGCAGCAAGAGGCGGTAAAATGCTGCGCCGTCGAGTTTTTTTCCCCACTTAAAACTTAAGTTGTCCTCCACGTTTTTGCATCTGATTAAATACAGAAAATCAAGTGCCTCATACATTTCCATTCCTTGCGGGCGATTCTTTTATCTCGAGGGACGAACACTAGGAGGAATGGGAGGAAGACGAATGAACATTAGGGAAAGAAACTGCACTAAAGCAAAGGATGGCATTAGAGCAAAGGGAGCTAGTGCGGAATTTAAAAAGTCTGGGCCACAGTCTTTACATATTAGAACAACAGACCGGTTTTACAAGTATTTCCCAAAGCAGTTTGAAACAACTCACGTTTTACTGAAGCTCCATCTCACCAAAACAAAAGGTGCTTAAACCTTCTTTTTTGGCTCCATCATATCCAGACAGAGTAGAGGGATCCCTGTGAGGTGAGGTGAGGTGATTTCCTCTGTTGTATGTGCACGTTTACCAGAGCTAAAGTGCTACTGTAGAGACACTTTGTTTTCACTGTGCTTCTTTTCTCTTTCTCTCGTCTTTATTTTGTATGGGTGTCATCTCAAAATGACATTTTTAAAGTTGCACTGATGAGAGGTGTGGCATGACTAACACATTTATTTTTATTTCTCTGATGAAGGGTGGACATAAAATGCCTCCTTGTGTGGGTGAGAGAGACACGGCTGTCATCACATCAACAGATGTCATATGAACGGAAATAATGTGGAGTTACCTGAGAGGCTGATATATGATCAGCGATGCACATGAGTTTGTGATTAATATTCAAGGATTGGTCGAAGAATATTTGGAAGATTAAATAGAGCCGCGCTCTTAAGGCGACCACACGCTCAGCGTTCGCGCTTCCACGCGAGTTAGTGCCTCGCAGTGAACCCTCTCCTTGTCATCACTGAAACAGATGCAGCACATCGGGGAAACACCTCTTTCAAAAGATAAGAGAATGTGTTTGAACGATAAAGCAGCAGCAGACAACAGTATTTATTGTTCTGGAGATAAGTGTCCAACTCCAAACATAAAGATGTGTAAAACAAAAAAAAAATATATATATATACACACACACACACACTCAGTCGAGCGTTAGTTAAAGAAATGGTGTCAGACTGGAGTCAAACTCCCAGAGACCGAAGATGCTGGCGCCAGATGAATGTAAATCACATCCGATGACATTGATGTCCATCACAGGATGTATGACCGTTCCACAGTAATGAAGGAGCCTGACGTGGTGTCGCATTCATTTGTGCTGGGATGTCTGTTTGTGTTGTGTTGTTGGACTTGAAAGGAGGCATCAGGCAACCTGCATGCATTAGCGCGCGCACAGATTCAGTCTATATTAGCTGCTGCTGTCAGCGGCCATTGAAAAGTAATGATTACATCCAGCATTAAAGTCCAAATTGTTTGAATTGGACTAATCAGAGCACAGAGGAACGAGCCGCTCTCAGTCACAGATATGACTTTTCACGGCTCCTCTTCATTTCCGCATTGATATAAAGTCTCTGCTGACTCCCGTCTCTGTATCTTGATCTTCGCCTGTGACTTCATATGGCTTGAATATCAACGTCTTTAATGTCACATCTCTTCATTCCAGATAAGAGCTGTATGGAAATTAAAAAGTGCTGAGTGTGAATAACAAGGTTGATGGATTAAAATAGACAGACACGTCCCGGTGGGTCATGGGACTCTCCCGCGGTACAGCTTGAGTGGCTGCCATGAAATTTTCACATCACTGTCATGAATACGAATCGCGTGTGAGGTGTGTGACAGCGAATGAGACAAGGCGCATAAAGAGATGACTGAAATCACGCCTTTGTCAGGGTTGTTGTTGCACATTCTGTGGTCGCCATTTTGGCGACACACCCCAAAGACTGAGCCACTGGAGAACTTTGCTGTTCCAACACTTCCTCCTCCACTGGCGTGTTTTGAGTGGCGTCTGTCTTAATGGTTTTTGAAAAGCTGAACTTCCCTCTTTACAAATGGTTCTTGTGGGTCTTTCAGCTCGTGTCAAAAGCTCTGTGCGAGTGGGCGGCGTGACGCACGGAGAGTCTAACGTGGACATGTGGGAATGCGGGAGCCCCCTCTGACGCCACGTCAAAGAACACATATTCACACACACAATGAGTTTGGAGGGAACGTTAGCAGGTGCACACGCTCGCACACAAACACCGCGACTTGACTCCGTGTTGTGTGTGAGGTTTTATAGCAGAGCTGTGGAGGCAGTCCTCACTCCATCAGCGCTGGTCCCTGGTGAGCACAGGGGAGAGAAGGTGCCAAATGTTCACAGCCTGAGTAATGGGCTCTTAAAACTGTGTGCGTGTGTGTGTGTGTGTGGGGGGGGGGGCCTCTCTGGGGGGTCCTCTCTGCCTGCAAAATTTTACTCGGTGCATGGAAATATTTTGTGGCCGAGCAATTCCTTTCTGCTGATTGCTACAGTTATTAATGAGGCAAATGGAAGTGTGTCAAATATATTCACACGGGCCGCTCAGCGAGTGTTCCGCATTCTTTCGGCAATGATTGTTTGAGAAGAAAAGAAAAGCGTTCTCGGCTGCTTCCGTCACTTGCTGGGTGAGATTTCCTGTTCGCAGGTGAGGACTGTAACTGAGAGACTGAACTGGATCTGGATCTTGAGGGACAATGGAAGCAGATGTCAGAAATCGGAGTAGGAGAAAGGTGAAAAACACTGGATACAGAGATATACAAAGATGAGCATTATTATTAAACCCAACATTACTTTCAGATTAGAATTTTTTGCATGTCTATTTTGTCTCAAGCTCTGCCGTATTATACATGTTTATAGTTGGCATTGCCACACTTTGACCAGTTTTTTTGGCACCGTAAAGACATTCAAACAGCATGACCACCCACAGGGCCTCACAGACACACACATTTCTCTATGGCCCATCGGTATTGTCCCGTACATTTGTCGATAAAAACAAAAGACCAGACGAGGGTGGACTGATTTCCCCTGCTTCTGTTAGGAAGGAATACACACATACACACTCACTCACTCACTCACTCACTCACAGAGACCTGGTTTCCGGGCTCTTTGAACAAAGGGTCCAGCAGAAACAAGCAAACGCCAAAAAAAAAAAATCCGTTCACTTGTTGTCTCTCAGTATCTGGAGATCTGTTCTCTGGAAACCACTGACAGGCAGATGCGTGCACGCACATGCATGCACGCTGACATGCACTTGCACCCATATAGATACATTTTCGCTGTCACACAAACAGACACACAGACAGGAATGACAGATTCACATCCAGGAAATGGAAAACATGCAACCAGGGAGAATAAGTAAGTGAGGAGGCAGAGGGAGGGAGCAAGTAAATAACAGGTGTATATTTGCGTGTGTTGACTGCATGAATGTGTGTTTGCATCAGCATGCTCTTACACCCCGAGTGTGTGTGTGTGAACATGTGTATTTCATCATTCAAACGGCGAGCGATGTGTGTGCATGTGTCTGTGACACAGAGCAGACCACCGGGGTGTTTGTTGACCAGCTGTAGTGAAGTGATTAGCCTGTTCCGTCATGAGTGACAGGAGCGCTGGCGTTCCGAATGCCCAACAAGAACACAGGCTGGCTCTCTGCTTCCCTCATTATTTTTGTTTTCCCAAGTCAATCTCTCTCTCTCTCTCTCTCTCTCTCTCTCTCTCGTTCCCTTTTACTGATCTCGGCAATCGCCAGAACCACGGGACAGAGCTGCAGTGTTTGGATACAGGGTTAACAAACTTATGCTCATATTGCACATCAAGTTTCACATCACAGAAAGTTCAGTTCAGTAAGTTTTGTTTCTTCTTTCTTCAAACACATCCTCCTCACGGGGGTACGGAAACGGTGAGTAAATATTTTTTCGATTAGGGCTCACGAAAGAATTCCCAAATGCACCGTATTTGTGTTTTGATTGAGTACAGCAGTACATTTTAAGAGCGGTTTGATGGAATATACACATCCAATTTAAATATTTTAGGCTTGTGGCTCATGTGCGCACACTGATGTTTTATTCAAACTCTCTGACGCACCTCATACTAGCTTCATATGTAAACTCACACCTTGTCTGACCTGAGCTGCTCCACACAGATTATTTTGGCCTGATCTTTATTAAACAATATTTAAATGACCACAGGTGGACTGATCCAGCGCCGGCCAACAATATGCCAGTTCAACATCACATATTACATATTTTCTTCATCTATATCAGTGAGATCTCCCCTCAGCATCTTCCCTTTGCAGTCTTCAATCCTCACTGTGGCTCTCACCAAGTTTTTTTGAAGCAATTTCCAAAAGGAGCCATTTGTTATTGCAGTGACGGAGCAATCCACAGGTGACGCAGCATTAGTGCTGCTTTAATCGATCTCTTAATCCCACCGCAGATTCTGATGGGAAGTCCAGACTCATTCATTCTGGATCTTGGAGTGTTTATACCCAGTAATAACTGCAAAGTTACCTCAGACACTTTGTGGCCTATTTTTGCTGCAAATTAACTCAGTTGTTGATTAGAGAAATGTCAAAGTGTCTAAGCTCTCAAGTTGCCCAGCCTTTACAGATACACACATAATCTGACCTTAATTGTTACACATACACAATATATGTGGTGACACTTTCACACACAAATTCACTCATGGGTTTGCCGGTAAATGATTGGACTTTGGAGGAGAGGGAATTTAATGGTTGACTAGGCAGACTTTTGCAAGATGGTGGTCTTCCACAAGTTCTCTCCTCGTCTTCATCCCGCTCCTCCTCTCTTCCCTATCCTGCCTCCTGCCTCACCATGCTGCATAGTAATGCCTTTTGAATTGAGCTGTTCATTCAGCCAAGCACAGATAAGTGCTGAATAGAGGGATGAACACAATCAAGAAATAAAAGAAGGAAGCTGGAAAAAGAGAGGGGGGGGTGAATCTTTCGCGTGGAGACGAAAAATGGTTTTGTTCCCTCTCCTCCTCCCTCCTCCCTCCTCCCTTCGCTGTCTTGCTTTTACCTTGACAAGGGCGAGGAGACGAAAGTGTCAGGTGGACAAAAAGAAGTCTTGTGCATGCAGTGAGCCGATTACTCAGCAGATATACAGTCCTCTGAGTTTTATAGGATTTTGTTTGCGGCTCTGTACAGTAATAAGCGCAGGGATGAGAGGTGTAAATGGCACGATGGCTCACACGTGCTTTTTCTGTGTGTGCACGTGCTTTACGAGCTTCAGCCTTCTACCGAGGACCATTGGCATTTTGCTCACAAAGTTGTGAAGGACTTATAGGAGATAGCGGAGTAGATGCATAAAAGGTCTGATTGTGACGGTGCCCTGAAGAGCCTTGGATGTGACATTAGACCACCATGTTTGAACCAACTGAAGATATGAGATATAAGTTTTTATGACATCTGAAGGCTCCATGTCACTAAATCCTACTCACTAAAACTTTAACCTGGATGGTCCAGACCTCGGTACGTGCAGCAGAAGTTAAAGAAAACTTAAGGGCTCCCTGATGACTCATGCAGAGCCGGGTAAATTTGAAGCATGGACGTGTTTGTGCGCCCAGTTAACCTCTCCAGGATAAATAAAGAATAAAAGTGAAAGTGAAGGGAGAGAGGAGAGGAGATAGAAGAGCCATTCCCCTTGCGTCCACTCTGTCGCGGCAGTGGAAACTCAGTGGCTCTGAGCCGAGAGTGAACTCCTGACCATCTCCTGCTTTGCTGATAGCATATCTTCAGGGGTGCACATTTGGGTCACAGAGGAGTCGGCTTAAAGTGCACTGTGTTGAGCTGGAGCTTTCTCCTTCCTCACTCATTCACTGTCCTGCCCACTTCGTGTCTTATCTGGAGTAACACATGGCTGTCTAGTGTCTTGCTCTTGTCTAGTTACCTGCTAGGCTGTGCACGGTGTTCCTCCATCACAGCCAGTGCAGAGAGAAAGCGAGGGGCGAGTGGTTATGGTGGGTATGTTTATTTCAGAGAGGAGGGGGAAATCACAGATGTGTAAATAATGCAGAGGCTGTGGTGAGGGGGATTAGTGGGCAGGTGGAGGTTGAGTCCATTGTGTGCAAGGTCAAGTGAATAAGAGACATAAGTGAGGTTTGAAGACGAGAAAGATGGTGTCAAAGGAACTTTAGCCAGGGATTGTTATGGGAGATTTATGTTTATTATCATGTTTTGTCCAGACCTACAAACGAATCACTTGGAGTAGTCTGTGAAGAAGACGGGCCAAAACATTTTAGGCTTCTTAACTTTGCTGAGCTTATACTTATATATATATCCTCAAAATAAACCATCATCATCATGTGTGACAAAATTCTCCTTTAAATCACAGTGACAACTCAAGCCTTGCCTTTTTTAAAAATTATCTTAATATGGTCTTTGTAGAGATTGGTTTCAGAACCATTGAATACAAATTGAAAGTTGCACGTAAGGTAAAGTGTATTGTCATATACAACCACTAAAGGTGTGATCAGTAGGTGCTGGATTTTCAGATGTGCAACAGACAGCTTTGATACGATGATGAAGCCTGAACCTCATCAGTTGCAAGTCATGGATCCTCGGGGACCAACAAATCAACCTAAATATGAAATAATGTTACCAGAGAGATCCATACCTGAAATTCAACTTCGATATTATTTCCTGTTTAAACCCCCTGCAGCCGCAGTGTCTCATGGAGGCCATACTAGATATGTGGGCTTATAATTGTTTTCTCTGTTTTGGGAGTGTGAACCTTTAGGGCAGAATATGGTGAGTGTAACAAACTACAAAGTCCCAAAGCTGTTTGTTTGACTGCAGGCTTGTAGCTTTGATGTGTTTAATTTCGTTTTGTGTGCGCGTGTGTGTGTTTGCAGGCCTTCTCCGGGATCTCCAATTCGGAGAGCGCCGTCCGCCACGAGCTGCAGCAGGGAATTGTGGCCCGCTTCCTCAGGCTCGTCCCTCTGGAATGGAGCGAGGAGGGACGGATCGGCCTGCGCATTGAAGTCTACGGCTGCTCTTACTGTGAGTTTTGACAGGAAACACGCTCAGAGTGGATCAATATTTATAATTACAGCTCCACAGAGCTAATACAGGGACTAATAACGGTTCGTCAGTCCAAACGTGTCACAACAGGAATTTTTCTTTATGACAAGCTTCCTGAGTATGGCAAACAAACACAAACCCAGTTTAAAAACCTATGCGGCTGTGCAGTTAGAGACACACACCCAGATACACGCACACTCTCTCCCCCGCTCTAACAAATGTATCATCCAGGGAACTGGCTCTCGCAGCGTCTTTGCTTTCATCCTATTAAAGGCCGCCAAATTGATTTTGATAACAATTTTCAATTATGGCGCTGCATAAATTACACTATAAGTGACACACGTATATCTTTCAATTCGCAGATGCTGTTACACCAAGTGTGCAAGCGTCAGCGTGTGAAAACTAGAGCCTATCGCATTTCCCAGTCAGTCAGTCAGTCAGTCAGTCTTGGGCCTTTTGATTATGTGTCTCTAGTTTTATTGGCTTCATGGGTAAAAGAAAAGTCATCAAAGATTAAGATGATTAGGTTTGACCACAACACTCACACACATACTCATAAATGACACACTTGCTATATATTTAGCTGCTTTGGCGCTTGTGCTGTATTTTCCTTTATTAGAATCACTTGAATCTCTTGGGGATTTGAATGTGGACCATGACAACTGAATAGAGAATGTATTTAGCAGATATGCACATTATTATTCAATGCCACATTTTCATTCAAGCCACTTCAGCTTTGAATGGCGCCTCTCAGATTCACTCCAATTCCTCTGCTATCCCTGCTTTGAGAGACATAATGACAGTAGAGAAGATATATTTTCAAACATCCATTGACAAGATAAGGACGGACACTGTTTTTTCCGATGCAGACAGTTTTCCCAAAAGCGCAACATGCAGGAAAGATTCAACGAGATTCTTCTCTGGGCTTTATAGAGAAGTGTAGGGATGATCAATATCTTCCAGAATGGAAGCGTGGAGGTGGCTGTCGAGCACCAGCAGTGTTGTGTGACATTTGTCAGGACAGCGTCACAGCACAGCCATCAAACCAGCAGAGAAGGTTGGTAAAATGGGTTCTGTCCACGTTTATTTTCAACACTCTTTGTCATTAAGTTTCTAAATGTAACAGTACAGCTGATCTTTTAGGTAACCTTCAAACGATCCACCAAATATCCAGGTTTCTGCAGAGGGTTTTCTAAAGTACAAATTCTCCCAGCTGTGATTGCAGTCTGAACCTGAAGAGGGTTCTTGAAAGGACAAAATCTCATCTCTTTCATTTTCCTTTTCTATTGATTGTCAAGTCATTTGTTGGGTCATAATGCTGCACATGCTGGTTCACTGTCAAACGATAACGAGGTAGAATAGAGCAGCAATTACTAAGACCCACTACATGTTCACTCTGGCGACCTACAGTTCCCTTTTATTGTAAGGCACCCACAAGTGGTTTAAGTTGTTATGATAGAAAACTAGTATGTAGTAGTTGTTATTGTAACCATAACAACAAGAGAGTTATGAAGGCTATCAAGGAATAATAGAGGGTCAAGTAGAAAGAAATGTATTTACAGAAAATCCATTAATTCTTATTGTATCGGCACTTCAAAATCCCCTCTTCATACACAGCAGTGGAACTTGAATGGGAAAGAGTAAACAGGAAGACATGAGTCGCTGTCTTTTCTGCCTCAACTGCATCTACCACTGATGAGACCTTGGAATAGTAGCATTTGAATATAAAGACAGACCACCTAAAGGAGCACTGTCCAAGCTAACAACTAAAGATTCTATTATATATTTGTGTTCAGGCCATGTTCTCCTCCAACCTGGTTCAATTGTGCAAATTTGTTTGACCTCAGTCTTGTTCAGAGATGAAAGACTGAAGTGCAGGGAAAGGAAGGGGGGGGGGGGGGGGGGGGGGGGGGGGGGGGGGGGGGGGGGGGAGTGAAGAGAAAAAGAGCAAAAGCAAAGGGGTAGGAGGAGAAGAAGGCAAATGTACTGTTGATGCCATGTTCCTGGAATAATCCTCAAATGCGTGTGTGTGTGTGTGTGTGTGTGTGTGTGCATGTGCGTGTAGATGTGCCAGAGCTAGAGGCTGTAAGGGAGTCATGATCCACCGTGCTGCGAAATATACATGCTCATTTCCATTTTGATTAACATAGGATCAACAGAAAATCAATTATTTCATAGATGAGTCAGGAAACAGTGGAGCCTGTGCGTGCGAGAGAAAGGGGAGTCGGACGGAAACATAGAGTGCAAATTTAATTTTCTATACAAACTCGATCACTCTCATGCAAGTGGAATTTCAAAAGGAGGCAAGCATATCAAATCTGACTTCAACCTGTGGCCTATTTATGCCAACAGTACTCTAGATCTGTTGTCAGAATGATGTATCACCGTCATCTGTCGGGTCTTAGAAATGTACTTATGTAGATTTTGTTTATGGATTGCGTCTATCTTGGCAGTCGGACCGAGGCCAAACACATAAATAGCTGAGAGGGGATTGTTGTCTTCAGGCTCAGGGGTGCAATATGTATGAGGTAAAGGGAGGCATGAATATAATTTCACAAAACAGAGCTGGGAGGAACACTTAACACATATTCATTATGCCGTAATTGAGTGATGGCATTGCGCTCATTTTTTCATTATCCTATAACAAAAACAACGACAAGATTTACACCAAAGCACAGAGTAAAGCCTCGAATTTGAATATCGTGTTCAGCCAACCAAATATATCCAGTTTCCAGTTATATAAAGCAGCCAAATCCTTTCAAAGTTAAGCAAAGGTCGCTCATACTAAAGGTAACCCGTCTCTTTCTTGCTCCCAGCCAATTACTTTGCCGCCTGTGCAGTGAAACCTATGGCCGTGGATACAATTAAACACTCGCACTATTAAATGCCATTTAACTGCACTTTCGGTTTGCCTCGCAGGTGGCAGCTCAGTGGTGTCGCTTAAAATTGGCTGATTAGCGAAAATAATGAGCTGGAGTCAAACAGTGATACATGTGTATGTTAAAGGCTGGCGTCGGACCGCTCAGTGTCTCTCTCATGACTCCAGGTTCACACACCTACAGTGAATGCAGCGATGAAACCATGACTTCACTGACGCAGGAGTTGCATTAAGTTTGAAAGACATGCGATGTATATAATTCTATTCCGAACTTCACTTTGGAAGTTTAAAGTTTTGAAAAATGAAGATGCCTTGCTCTAACAGCCATGGTTTATCTGGGGGTTTGACAGTGAAATTGGCCTCTAATTTCCAGGCTCTGATAAGAACTAACTGCCAGTTTCATCTATTTAAAGATTACATTGGCTCTCACGTGGATCTCGTTCACCCCCCTGTGCTTCACATCTCTGCTGGAGAACCACCATCTGGGTCAGGGTCTGAAAAGCTGGGCCGTCTCGCGTGCATCGCCATCACAGCTGCCCTGGATAGAGACGCGGCCGTCCTCTCTCCCGTTACTCTGCGTCGCTATTCCTCTCTCTTTCTGTTTCATAGTCTCCGTTACCTGGTGGCCTGCATCCTCCCTCCTGACGTCGAGCACTTAGCTCAGCTGGCAAGCGTCTTTCTGGGCAGCGCCACCCAGATGTAGATCTCATAAAACAATTGGAAAGCTGTCAGCTGGCCTTGCTGTTTGCAGCGCTCACCGTAACCCAGGATGATGACGAGAGGTGTGGGGCTGAAAAGAACCGAGGAGAGGGAGGGAGAACGCAAATTAAGTGATAGAGGGATGAGGATGGAGGCAGAATAACTGACTAGTGGGGCAGAGAGGAGAGTAATGGAGAAAGTCAACAAGCAAAGGGAACGATAGCAAGAAATTCTGCAAGAGAGAGAGAGAGAGAGAGAGAGAGCAGAGGCATGTGTTTGGACCCAGTGAGTGGCTTAGTGACATCATTTCAGAAGCACTGAAGTTAGAACAAAGGGAACAGATGTAATTTCCCATCCACCACCCACCCTCCCAAGGTGTGTGTGTGTGTGCATGTGCATGTGACTAAGGAAGCAATAGAGCACAATAACATTGAGCAGCAACGTGACTGTGCAAGAGTGTGTCCCTCTCCCAACCCTTCCTGTCATATCCTGAATACAGTTCTCTCGCTTCACTAACACACACACACACTCACACACTCTCGTCCTCCCTACAATCCACTTGAGCAGCTGGGGTGACTGCAGTAAGATTGAAGAGTGCCTCAAACACTGCACTTTATATCTGCTCACAGCATCTTCACAAAATCTCCTCCACCCTGCGTGTGTCCTCTCTGGCCTCTGCATCTCACGCCTCTGTTATGTAAAACCCTCATACTGGCACCAGCCAATGTCTGTTGTGGTTTATTAAAGGTTCAGTGGGTAGAATTTAGTGACATCTTGTGGTGAAGTTGCACGTTGCAGCTCAATATCCCGCACCTCACCCTGAATGAGAAGCTGCGCTGGCTAGAAAAAAGCTTCTAGTTTGTCCAGTTTGGACGACTTTTATAAATTTGAATGTAAAAGGGTCGAGCAGCTGATTCTGACGTGCGTTGTTAAATGCGGCCTTTCTGATATTCGTGATGTCAGGGGATTATCCGGAGTTCAGTCTAACAGCAGCAGAAGTATTCAACATGTTCAACATTGAACCTTGGTTGAACTTTTATCGGCCAAGAATCTAGGGGTCAAGTTTTAATATTTGCAAGGATGACATCTAATTGCCTGAAATAGGACTTGCAAAAGTACTTGAATTCACACTATTACATTTTGAGTGCTTCCCGTGAATGAATGATCAAAGTATTCCCCAAAACTTTTGCAGAACCCATCTGATGCTTGTTATGGAATATGTTTATTTTCTTTCAACATATGTCACCTCTCACTGAGAGCCATTTCCGATGCAGTGCTGTTTGAATCTGCATCCGCTTTGCATTTATTTGGCATAAATTTAAATCTACTGAAATATTTTTAGCTCGAGGCCTTCTCCACATTTTGACTTGTCGTAGTAGTTAAAGCACAGGTATAAGTATTAATATTAATGGTGACTCGGTTTTTATTCAAGTTCCACAGCAAAGCCATGGCAGTGCTCCGGTGGGACGACATGTGCAGTACCAGGGCCCTGAAACCACAACAGTTAAATGCCACTCGCAGCCTTGATTTTGTTATTTACACGTGTCAACATGTCCTCTATGAAAATGCGGAGACATTATCATCTGAAACAAAATCTATCTATCGCAGTCATAGCAACCTGAACATTTGAAATTCCTTGGCCCTCAGAGGGCAAACACCAGCGCTAGATATTACACTTCAACAGGCACCTTGCTTCTTCATGCATCATTTGTTTCAGCTCAATAAGATGTTGAATAAAGTGAATAACACTGAATGTTTTGATGCGATAACTAAATTGCTATTTTCCCAGGTCATGTAAAAACATTGGTTCCTGTTGCTCTCGGTCAGTTCTGGATGACAGATACGGCTTCAGTCATGACTTCACATCACTAATCCCTTTCTTGTCCTGCTTGTCTCCCTCTGTCTTCCTCTTCCGCTCTTTCTCCTTCCTGTCTTCTCTCGATGTATCTTTCTCTCTCTTATTCAGGGGCCGATGTGATCAACTTCGATGGACAGGGTGTGATCTCGTACCGTTTTAAGGTGCTGGATTCACTAACTCGATTCTGTTATTTTGACTAAAACCGCTCAATGTGGTCGTGTGATCAAAGCCACTTTAGAGCATGAAGTTTAGACGGTAAAATATATCAACAACTTGGAATAAAATACATAATTTAATGTCATTTCTGGGCTGGCAGTGTGCAGACCTCCTTTTAGAATATGTGCAGGCATTTTTGGTTCTTTTGTTATGTTATTTTATATATGTTTTTCACTTTTCACATTTGTGCAGATGAAGAAGATGAAGATCATCAAGGATGTGATTGCTCTGAGGTTTAAGACGTCAGAGAGCGAGGGTGTGATCCTCCATGGGGAGGGACAGCAGGGCGACTACATCACCCTGCAGCTTGACAAGGCCAAGCTGCTGTTGCAGATAAACCTGGGTGAGCAACACAGGTTTCATGTATGCAGAGGAAAGTCCGTCTATACATGTTTGTGAATTAGTAACAGGTTTTGTGAAAACATTCAAGTAGAGCAGTTCTTCCCTGTTTGCTCTGTTGGTTGGATGTAATCGGTGCTCAGACTAATGTCTGCAGCTGCTCTCGTGGAGTCTGTGGCTCACTGACAGTGTGATTATTACAATCTTTTATGGCTCGCCAATAACCCTAAACTTTTGAAATCAAATTTATGCCACGTCTGTCAAGCAGCCCTGTCACCTAGAAATTATGTTCAATTCCTCTAAAGTGCAACATGCTAAATGGAGTGCAACTAAACTGCCGCATTGTAAATGGACTGAATTTATATGGGACATTTCTGGCCTTAACAACCACTCAAAGCATTTCACACAAAGTCACATTCACCCATTCACTCTGGTGGCGCAGCTACACACTGGTGGCACGGTGACGCACCGATGATGACAGCCATTAAGGGCAATTTGTGGTTCAGTGTCTTGTCCGGGCCAAGGCTACATCGATATGAAAACTGCAGCAGCTGGGGATTGAACCACTGACCTTCTGATTAGCAAACAAACCGAGCATGCATAGTCCCTGTTTGTGGTCGGGTCTCTGCAATTTAAGCTGTTTCACACCGGAACGCTGTTTATCCTCAACCCCAACCAAGTGCTGTGAGCATCTAAATGGAATCATAAAAAGCACAACACTGTAAATTTGGCATTTTAATGCAAGATCTTTTTCTCAGTCAAGATTTTACTGACTTATTCACTTCCATTGTATATGTGACTTACCAAGCGTGAAAAGTATGAATTCTGTGTTTGTTCACTTTTATGAAGCGATGCAGGATTTTCAATTACTTCTTCTACCTCTGTGTTTTATTGCTAAAACTGTTGTAACCTGTTTTATTTATTTATTTATTTATTTTTACAGGCAGTAACCAGTACGGCTCTATCCTGGGCCATACCTCTGTGACCACTGGCAGCCTGTTGGATGACAATCACTGGCACTCAGTGGTGATCGAACGCTACCGTCGCAACGTCAACTTCACCCTGGACAGACACACGCAGCACTTCAGGACCAACGGAGAGTTTGACCATCTCGATCTGGACTATGAGGTGAGGAAAATGGGCTGCTGTATTTAATGAAAGGAATGTAAAACAAACAAAAATAGATAACAACATCTCATTATACTCATGCTTATATGTGTTTAAGCACAGATACAGGAAGTGACGAGTGAGAATAATGCCATTTGTACAACTGCTATATACACAATATTCACGAAACCACATTTGAATGCCCAATGCTTCGACAGCCACACACTGATAGGCAGTCATGTGTGACTTCAATTAGTGAAAAAGAAACCGCTAGACCATGGACAAAAATGTCAGCTTATGTATTCAGTTGTTTCTGAGTGACGCCGTAATGTGTGTGACCTAATGTCACAGATGTTTAAAGAACACGTGTATTCATTGTAGCCGCTGCTAAAGACCCTGCTTTACTTATAGGTCGACACAGTGTGCACTTGCTAAATCAAATTCTCATTTAACTTTAGAGAAGCAAACATTAAGTCAAGTCAATTTGTTCAACCCAGCATCACATACTTTACCCCATTTCCCTGCAGGCAGTGGTCATACAAATGGAGTCCTTATGCAATTTCCCTCAGGTGGAAGTCTATCTGGTAATTTCCTCGATCCACAGACAGAGAGTAAGAGCTTGTCTGCAGAGTACAAGCAGGGCAGTAAGAGGTGGGGAGGTCGATAATATAAGGTCCCTCAGTGACTTAAAAACAAGGAATGAAATTTTAAAATCAATTGTGAAAAACCCGGGTAACCAGAGGAGATCTGTTCTCATATTTCTTAGTTCTTGAAAGAACCTTAGCAGGGGTGTTCAGTCCAAGTGGGGGATTCCACTGAAAGGAAAGGAATGACCTGATCTTGCTCATTATGCATCTGAGATGTGATATGTGAGATGCCTCTCACTGATTTTCCAACTCTGTTTTAACAGCTCATGATGGTGGCTTGACCTCCTCTGCTTTTACAGTGCATTTACCACAAAGGAAATTGGATTCTGGTTTCACACTGTACTGCAATGCTAATCCATAAGACTCACATAATTAATGTCGGCCAGTAAAGGAATGCAAAGCATTCTGCTAATAGTACTTAAAACAGGAAATTGATTTTGGAATGCATAATGGGCATGGGAAGTATTTGCGTGTGAGTGAGGGTCAGGTTAATCCATTTATGTGTATGCTGGGTGTGTGTTTATATTTCTATGCTTGTGTGGGAGAGTGTGACCTTTAGCAGGTACTGCTGATATCGCTGATCTATTCCAGTGTGAAGGAGGATACTGAGAAATGGGGCTGGACAAACCACTGTCCAATTAAACTAAAGCTGTTGAATTAAGGGGTCTTCAGGGAAATCTATACAACTGTGTGTGTGTGTGTGTGTGTGTGTGTGTGTGTGTGTGTGTGTGTGTGTGTGTGTGTGTGTGTGTGTGTGTGTGTGTGTGTGTGTGTGTGTGTGTGTGCGTGTGCGTGTGCGTGTGTGTGTGTCCAGGCTAAATATCAGGTTGCATTTGTTTCTACCCTCGGCAGTAATTACTAGGACTAGTGGAGCATCACCGCAGACATACAAACATACACACATACTGGGGTAGTCATATTAACACACAAATTGCACGGCACCCTCATCGTCCTCATCTTGTCTTCTCTCAGAACTCAGTGCTGTGGCTGACGGAAAAGAAACAAGCTGAACACTTGTGCAATAAATAATGTGAAAAATGAGCCTCGCTTTACATTTTCATCAGCTGTGTCTCTCTGGGCTTCAGACCCGGGGTCTGTTCATAAGCGCCATCTCCTCACCTCAGCCCCCCTCTGATCGCATCTGTTCCCCATGTTCTCTTCTTCTTTTAATACCTTTTTCCCTCCCTTCCATCAGGCACATCAGCAAAACACTGATATTCAAATGTCTCGTTGCGAGCCAAATATATTGAGATGCAGTTTGAGGAGTTGCATTTATCTTTGAATGTATTATCCAGATATTTTACCGCACACGTTGCTGCTGTAATTCCTGATGGTCTGTTATTCCAGTATATAATATATCTGAATACAAAATGTATGCAGTAGTAGGTCTTCAGGTAGACATATGTGATAATTCCTTCTGTGCTGTTTCTTTTTCCCATCTCACTCTACCTCTTTGCCCCCCGTCTAGCTGAGCTTTGGAGGGATGCCGTACAGTGGGAAGCCAGTGGGCGGCGGGAGGAAGAACTTTAAAGGCTGCATGGAGAGCATCAACTACAATGGAGACAACATCACAGACCTGGCCCGCCGAAAGAAGCTGGACACCTCCAGCTTTGTAAGGGAAATGTGCTGAATACAGAACATGCTCATTATTGTCATTATTGACAGCTTGGTGTTCGACCCGTGCGAGGGGGGCAAATTATTCACCGCGGCCAAAATAGTTTAACAGATTCATAATTAATCGGATTCAGCTGAAGCATCAGTGTGTTTCCCTCCTCTCTGTGTGCTCCCGACTTCAGGGCTGCTTCTTCTCAGCCTCCCACAAAGACTCAAGTCCACTGTAAAGGACGGCTGTATTTTCCAAAACTTGGAAGTTTTTACAAAAGGAACATTTTGCCATTTCAGCACTGATCAAATTTTGCCAAACTAACTTTTGAGTTAGTTTGGAGCCACGCTGTTCTTCGCCAACACCATCACGCCATTTTTTGGTTGAGCCATGGGGAAAATAAATACCAGCAGTGGTGCAGACAATGCATAAGTCACCCCACATCTTATCGGCAGTGGAGAGCCATTATATCGTCATCGATCTCTGATGAACTGACTGAACGAATGGAGACACTAATCAAGTTCATTAATGCCTGCACCTCTAATCGCCTCCGATGACTCACACAGTCATTCATTTTTAATCAAACCAGATCCGCTCTCAAATTTCAGGGACACGTTTATACACACTCTCCTGCAGACGGAGGCTATCAGGACTCATCTACACTTGGTGTGGCGGCTGCACAGGGCTGGAGAAGCTCAATGACAATTAGTGCTTAGATTCCACAACTGTGTTTGTGTTCCCTCTGCACACAAACATCAGCCCGGCTGCAGAAACTGAGACCAACATGGCACATTTTAGTAAAATGTACAAGTCTTTAGATGTAGCTTAAGGCAATTAGGGCACACAAATAAAGTGGTAAATAACTCCATGATTTTATCATTCTAAACATT
The DNA here is from genome assembly GCA_016785235.1 of Pseudorhombus dupliciocellatus. Classification (NCBI taxonomy): domain Eukaryota; kingdom Metazoa; phylum Chordata; class Actinopteri; order Pleuronectiformes; family Paralichthyidae; genus Pseudorhombus; species Pseudorhombus dupliciocellatus. Next base: position 1,831,495 of record JAFBJW010000068.1, read on the forward strand.
CAGACAAGATTTAAGGGCTTTACTTAATTTTTTGATCTTCTATCTGAAGAGCTGTCAATAAGTTCCTGTTATCCCACTTTGTCTTCCTTCAATCTCAACAGCGTAACCTGTCCTTCTCCTGCGTGGAGACCCACACCTTCCCGGTCTTTTTCAACGCAACCAGCTTCCTGCAGCTGCCCGGCCGAGCCAATCACAACACGTTATCTGTGGGATTCCAGTTTCGCACGTGGAACCCCGACGGACTCCTCCTCTTCAGTAATCTGGATGACGGCACGCTGGAGATCTCCCTGGACGAGGGCAAAATCGTAGTTCATATCAACGTGTCGAAGGCGGACACGAACAACCAGGTGGACTTATTAACAGGTGAGACGTCAGCAAATACAGTCGCACACAAACGCATTCAACTGTGAAGTGCTGCAGAAACAACACATAAAGAATAAAACATGAATCAACTAAGGATCAAAACTTCACTCTAAATTCTGAACTGCTTCCTCACTTTAGTTCCCTGCCTCCTCCTCCTCTCTCTCTCTCTCTCTCTCTCTCTCTCTCTCTCTCTCTCCCCTCCTCGTTCCCTTTCTCTCTCTCTCTCTCTCTCTCTTCTCTCTCTCTCTCTCTCTCTCTCTCTCTCTCTCTCTCTCTCTCTCTCTCTCTCTCTCTCTCCCCTCCTCGTTCCCTTTACACAGACACATTCATTTATTCTGTCCACTACTGCTATAATAGGCCATTATGCCCAGGGGTAGGGATTATTACGGAGTTACCCTCTAGGCTAATTGGGCTTGAGCCTGCGATTACATCAGTATTACTAGAATACACAAACTCGCATGCATCCCCTCCTTTGATTCTGTTATTAGCGGTGACATTATATGGGACTTATTAGTATCTGTAAGAAAGAAAGCAAGGCTGGATCCTGGCTTTAATGGCACAGTGGGAACTCTCCATACTTGTAATGAAATGCTTAGGCCGTGTTATTGGCAAATATAGTGAGGGGAGACGTGTAGATGCACACTCGCTGAGGAGAGAGAGGTAAGGAGAGGGAGAAGAAAGACTCTCACAAAGACCACACAGCCCATCTTGACTAAACCACTGATCTTTTCATAGGATTAAAATGTAACTAGCTGTCATACAGAAGGAGAACACCGTACCTCACAGGAAGTACTACCACAGCAGTAATTCCTGATATCTGTCTCTATGTGGCTGGTATCTCGGCAATTTAAATCTAAATGCACTTATTCTCCTAACAGAACAAACACATACACTGAAAAGAACACACGCAATGTGTGTGTATGTGCGTGCCTATTGATGAGTGATATGTGTGACGCCCCGAAGCTGTCCCGCTTTCCTGAGAAAATGTATGTCAATTTATCGACCCCCTCCCCTCCCCAAAACAGAGACAGAAGATGAAGCTGAAGAGAAAATTAGGCCTGTGAGGCACCACTGTAGATGGTGTGTGTGTGCGTGTGTGCACGTGTGCATGTGAGTGTGTGATTGTACGTTAACAATTGTGATTCCTGCTGGGACGCTGATCTAATTTTATCATCATTTTCCTTTTACTTATTCATTAACTCTCTTCAGTTGCGCTCTCTTTGCTTTCAGTATTCAATTATGTGAATTGTACAGCACCTTTCTTTTAATATATGTATATTCTGATATTCTGATGAAGATAAAAATTCATTCTCCTTATGATCGACATTAAATCATAAACTGAAGCCAGCGTGAAAAGGGTTATTAATATAGCTGATTGCTGGCATTTGTTTCTGAAGTGGTGTACAGATGCTCCCTTTTGAACGCCATCCTGATTAATTGTCTAATTATTGGGCACCAGCATGGTCTCCATGGAAACAATCCTCACTCTCCAATGCATTTGCAGAACCTGAGAAATTCCATGGTTTCAAAGTTCTCACACGAAAAGTGTGAAAATGTGTTTTTTTGTACTTTGTCTGAGAAGATGAAATATGCAGTTATAATTACTCTTGAAAAATACAAAAAATATATTTTAATAAGTGCAGCTGCGGGAAAAGCTGAATATGTGATTGTTCTCCCTGCACTTCACAGAAGCTCAATCAATCAATTGCATTGATTGTGCTGCTCCCACTATTCATTACAGCAGTTAAATAGTTAAATGAGTCATTTTAACTCATCCTAATTCTCAAAATAGATATTGTCTCCATAAAGGCGTCCCTAAAAAGCGAAAACAGTTTGCAAAAATAACTTCATCGCTCTTATTCTTCATCATTTTTGCACTTCTTCATTCTTTCCATCATTAAATTTGATGCCACCAGGAAAATGTGTCATTGCAACAAAATCCCTCTCCGTCAGGGGTGAGACTCACAGAGCCACAGGCAGCACGAACGTAAGAAGAAGAAATATTTTGCCATGTTCAAAATGCATGCATGTGTTATTGTGCGAAGCTTTCACACCCATCAACTCGGTGAGAAGTAATAACATCAGTTCCTTTGAGATGCAGAATTACTATAAGTCATACACACATATGGTTACCAGCACAGAGCAAATAGCAAGCGTAAGGCATTACAATAATGGAAAGGCCTGAGGCACCGATTTTAGGGATGGTGGGGGGGCACACGCCAAAGCCACCCCCGATTATTATGTTATATTGTTTCATTCCCCCTGAGTGCTTAGTGTGTGTCTGTGTGTGCATGTGCGTGCAGGCAAGGCTTAATATGTCGTATTCTCAGGCTTCAAATATTGCCATTGGTGAAGACATGCAAAGCTCCGCAGTATCTCAGAGGAGCTGATATTTAGGAGAGGAGGAGATGGAGAAGGATACATTTATGAATGCTTAGAGGGGCCCATAAATTTATCGCAGACAAAATTCATTTATACTGTACGTCCAAAATCGATACAAAATAGAAACCAGGGGGAAGTAAGAGGAGGGGAGAGGATGGGAGTCGACAAAGAGAGAAGATGAGCAGAAGGTTACAGAAATAATATCCCTGACCTGGCCTCCAGGGAGATTAAACAATAATCAGAAATGTGACCATATATGTGGATATCCATGAGTAATTCATTCTCTATTCATTTTCCATTTTAAGTAACAGAGTGATGAAGAAGTGATGCAAAACTCCTCAGTATCCAGCTCCACCACTGCGCACCTATTGATAAGTTGGATGGGTTAGTTGAAAGCAGGACACAGCACTTATTGATCATACTGATCAGTGAAGACGTTGATGAGCAGAAGCTCTCGAGGTTAGTGCGGCTGAGCAAGGGGTTGCTATGGTGTGTTGCCTCCCCGGATCTCGTCAAACCAGCAATCTTGTGTGCGTCATCCCCGGTTATTCTGTTCAACACCTGTAGCAGATCGCAGTGATTCCAGCGTTACTCTAGAACTCCAAACTGTATTTGCCTGCGCGCCCCCTCCGCACATTAGCTGCTCTGAGTCTGACACTGAAGCTGAGCGTCGATGACAGTCGGCCCTTCCCTCTGTTCCATTTCCATGTTTCTCCACGCCTTCAGCTCAGCTGAGATGTCAGTGGTGATAGTGCCGCTCTGCCTGCCCCTTGTCTCCTCGCGCATCTGTTCAAACCTTTTATGCGTTACTAAATTTCCTGCAACACGCGCTACCTGAGCCCATGCATGTCAAAGTTTGACAGTGAAAGTAGCAGTGCCAGTAATGGGAAACTTACTTAAGTAGGTCTCTAAACGACCCAAATGGCTGTCAGTGCTTCAGCAGCTGCTGTTCAAACTTTCCGAGCAACTACACTTTAATCCGCTTACCTCAAAGATCGGACACTCTTACATCGTACTTGAAGTGGTTCGCTTGAAACTGTGATGTCAGGTGTCAGAGTTATTTGGCGTTGCCATGGTAGCGGGGCAAATGGCACCTGATGTGTACCAAATGGGACCCTTTATGAATTATGTTGTTCTTTTAACGCCATCTTAAATTGACTGCATGCTGTGCTGACTGTTGGACCGCAAATTCAATTCCAGCAGGATTTCTTCTTGCAGCCATAGTCAGGATTGAAATGATCTCTAAAAAGTGTCATGTTTGCATCATTACAAATGTACTCATGGCACAAAAAAGCCAAAATAATTTGACATAAAAAGGAAACAGCCTTCAGAATCATGTTCATCGAGGTCAGTGTCAGACCGAGCTGTTAAATTCATTTTTTAAGATATATCAATTAGCGCAGCAGTAATTGGGTTGGTTGGATTAAGGTCAAAGACTGTACACATCAACAAATAATGAGCCAAATAATTTGTGAATAGAAGTATTAGCTCTATCAGTGAAGGTTTGTTAGAGCGTGTTTTTTAAATGCTGTAATCCATGTCTGTTTATTCATTACAGTTTTTAGAATTTTGAGGGATTAGTACATTTCAATGCTTATTGTTAATCATTATAGCTGCACATTCCATGCAGCCGTCACGCCTGATATTTCAAACCATGGGAACAAAAATACCATTCATCCCATCACGGCAGGAGGCGGTTAAGGACGGCACTGTACTGGTTATTGATGATTATGCACTTAATTATTTACTTAAGCTAACAACAGACAGAGTCTCTGAGAATCCAGGGGGATACAGAAACTCACAAATCCTGACTTAAATGTTGTTACAGAGTTGAGATACGAGGGCATTGGATTTCTCTCTTAGCATGCCGGCGCCATCGGCTCTTTGAAGAATGGTTAGTTGCCAAAGTGCAATGAATCCCAGGACGGGCTGGCCTGAGAAGGATGCAGCAGATGGAGCCTGTGTTGAAAGGATGCATTTAGAGGAGCTTTGGAAATGGGACAGTGGCTCACCATCATGGACAACTCTTTGACTGTGATGGGCTGAATCTGTTGCCGTCAGCCTTTTCACATTTACTGTAAAGACGTGCGTCACTAAAGAAGCAGAACACTCAGTTTGATCCATCCCTCATCTACTCACACTCATTTTTTTAGCATTTTTGGAAGCTTGCGTCAATAAAAAATCCAAAACTAGTGAACAAAAATGAAAACAGTGAGTGCTGTCTTTAGATTTGTATCGTTGTAGGTTTTCTCTGGTTGGAATATAAATATATGTATGTATTATGTATGTGTGCTTGCGGTCTCTGTCTTCGGTTTCTCTTCCACTTTGTTCTTCCTGAGCTGTGGTTCAGTCTTGGAAACATCCAGCGTTTCTCTGTTTCTTGTCACTTTTTTCTTCTTCACGTCCTTCTGCTTGCTGCTGTCTAGGAATGCAGGATGCTGCTTGTGTTGTTTGGACTCCAGCATGAAAGAAATGTGTTTTTTTATACTTCAACTTGCTCTTCCAGGATTTAGTTTTAATTACAAATAATCAGCCCCCTCCTGTTTACTTCTTTTTTCCTCTGGAGCGGCTGTCACTTTCAACCTCTGCTGTAATTGCCGTCACCTTGTTTTTCAGCCACTGTCATTCTGGAGCTCATCACAAATGCCATAAAAGCCGAGGATGAACTTTTTTGAACCTAAGCTGTTAAAGTAGCTTTGTACAGTATATTCATAAAGAAAAGCCATTCTGGGTTTGTTATCGCTGTTGATATGACACCATGTCCAACTTATCTTCCCCGTAAAAGCTTTTTTATTGAATTTCTCTTTCTGCTGGTGTCGAGCATGGCTGGTTTTATAACAGTGGGGAGAGCTATTTTAAAACTCGTAGACAGATGACAGATTTGTTTTGAATCCTTTTGAATCTTTTAATGGCATTTTTGTGTTTTTATGTACAGGCTCAAGTGCGCATGACGATTTCTTCAAGACTTGGTCTTGGTCGTAATGTGTAATGCATTAAGTGTGTATTCAGCTGTTTAAAACCGGGGGGGGGCTTTTCACTTGTCTGTAAACCTTGGTCTGTGTCTCTGCTGTCTCCTCGAGCATACATCCCAGACAGACACCAGCACCTTCCTGTGACAACAGGTGTTGCGAGCAGAGTTAGAGTTAGTGCAAAGCAGTGTGTCCCTGACTGTATTGAGAGCACAGACTGATGCCAACATAATTTTGGCATACTTATAAAAGAAATATCCCTCGAGATAATCCCCACTAGCTGATCACGAATCAATACTTATCAGTTTTATGCCGATGTTATTATGTCATATTTCTGCAGCTTGTTGGTACTTATACTTAAATACAGCATGTATGGTTTTATAACAGTGGGGAGAGCTATTTTAAAACTCGTAGACAGATGACAGATTTGTTTTGAATCCTTTTGAATCTTTTAATGGCATTTTTGTGTTTTTATGTACAGGCTCAAGTGCGCATGACGATTTCTTCAAGACTTGGTCTTGGTCTTGGTCGTAATGTGTAATGCATTAAGTGTGTATTCAGCTGTTTAAAACCGGGGGGGGGGGCTTTTCACTTGTCTGTAAACCTTGGTCTGTGTCTCTGCTGTCTCCTCGAGCATACGTCCCAGACAGACACCAGCACCTTCCTGTGACAACAGGTGTTGCGAGCAGAGTTAGAGTTAGTGCAAAGCAGTGTGTCCCTGACTGTATTGAGAGCACAGACTGATGCCAACATAATTTTGGCATACTTATAAAAGAAATATCCCTCGAGATAATCCCCACTAGCTGATCACGAATCAATACTTATCAGTTTTATGCCGATGTTATTATGTCATATTTCTGCAGCTTGTTGGTACTTATACTTAAATACAGCATGTATTTTTTCTACAAAAACAAAAATAGCTTGCGATGCATCTGCTTGCATAAATAATAAATTGTGCTCCATTAGATGATGGTATTTTTATTTCCACCATGGTTATGTTTTCTCCCCCATTTTTTAAGCAGGATTGTGGAGGGATGGGGCATCACCCAGGAAGACAGTGTTTACATTTGTTGGGGAACACATCAGATAGTCGGACCAATATTATATATTTTTTCCACTTTCCTTAAAATGGGAGATGTGCATTTCCAGATTTGTGTTTTCTCAGGGAATAATTAATGGATATTTTTTTTAGGGGATTGATGTTAATGAGTGCATGCAATTTGGTTCAGATCCAAAAAATAAGCCTTGGCAGAGTTGTGTGTCATCGAAGTTTTTTTATTACTTTTTTTAAAGCCTCAGATCGAAAAGAAAATATTTTCGAGCCTGAAGCATTTTTTTTCCTTTGCAGAGAAGGACAATTTAAATAATGTTTGAACAAGTGTCTTCCTTGAATTCTAAAATAATATTATTAGCCCCACATCTCATAATTTACTATATGAAGTCATCTTCAACTTCTCAGTTGTTTTAATGGGTTAATTTGTCAGTTAGGAACTCCATTTCGATGAGTTTATTTCACATATTGGAGATGAGGGCTCCCCACACCAAATAATCCCACTGTGAGGTTTCTTAATTTTCAGTTTATTCACAACAGAACTCGAGCAAAGTGACCGGGCAGCCTATCACCTCCAGCAATCAGCCCTATCTCACCAAATCTGAACATGTCCCCTCCTCTCCTCCTTCTACTCTTCCTTTTCCTTTATCTGCACTCTTTTTTTTATCTGGTACAGACAGATGGTATGTGCATGTTTCGCGCACGTGTGTTCAGCGTGTGTTTGAGGGAAAACAGAGCGGGCAGGCCCTGATCATATTTGTGTGTTTCCTCGGGCGCTTGTAACGGTGCTATCACTGATAAGCTCATCATTCAAAGCTATTGCAGGTGATGTAGAACAGATGTGGGAACACAAGGTTACAGGAGTATATTTTCCATTACCTTCGAGAGGTTATTGAGAGGGACGGGCTGGGATGGAGAGCTTGATCATGATGACATCAAGCCAGTCACTGAAGGAGTACATCAAGGTCGCTTTCTTCCAGAAGTCACTTCTTTGTTGTCATGAAGCCAAAAGAGACGCAGCCTCTCATTTTCTCCCATGATTACTTTTCAGTTCTCAAGTACGATTACAATGAAATGTTAAACTGTCATATTATTTCAGTCTGACAAGGCTCAGTTAGGCTTAATGTGTGTGTGTGTGTGTGTGTGTGTGTGTGTTTGCATGTGCATGCATGCATATTTAACCAGCATCTCCCTGAACAAGGCCACAGCGATCACACCCCTCAGCAGGTGGCCATCTTGGCTCTTAGTTTCTTTGGTCACTGCCCTGATCGCGGTTGTACGCGTACACACAAGAACACACAAGCACACACGCACGCAGGCTCCCTGCTGATAGAGATTAATTAGTGTAGACTCCCTGCTAACATGAAAGCCTGCATCTCCTAGTGCATTCTGGGAGGAAATAAACAATGTAAAATAGCACCTTGGAGGCGGCGTAGACAGATTCTACCTCACACGAGGCCAAGCCTGCGTGCTATCTCACACACACATTATTCAAACGTATTGACAGACACAGCAAGCCAAGGTACGCGCAGTATGGATTTGCTTTTATACACATGTGTGCACTCTGCCGAGACAGATTCACACGTGACCGTGCCTTGAACTTGGCTACAGTGTCCTGTATTATCGTCAGTGAGGCAGTCAGCTGAGGAGAATTGAAACAGACGGTCACTGCAGCTGATGGCCTCAAGAGGGTAGATGTTAAGAGATGGATTAAGATGTGTGTGTGTGCGGGGGGGGGGGGCTAATGCAGAAATACAGGCAAGGAAATAAAGAGGAGATGAAAGAAAGAATTGGGTACAGAGAGCGAGGCTTGGATGAATAGAGATCGGTGTTAGTAGGAGGTGATGTATAGAGAAGAGGGTGATGATGAGAGGGAGCTGGCTCCTCTCTCGACTCCACTAGTAATGTCCCTTTCCAATACATCGCTCATATTTAATGGAGCACAGCTACGAGGGAAGAGAAAGAAGAGGAGAACACAAAAGTTGCACAAACTGACGAGAAACATTGACATAGGCACATATCATACTGTGCATCGCGCACACATGCACTCCGGCACTCTGCACACTGAGTGTTCTCTGAGAGTTAATGGAGCTGGGAACATGGGAGCCTTGAGACTGGGAGCTGCACTCGGCTAAAACAGGGAGGGAGAGAGAGAGAGAGAGGGTGTGCATGGCATCATTATGAGGAATAACGTGAATAAAAAAATGGTGGCAGGTGAATCGTGGGCCTGAAGTCACACTCGCTGAGATGGCGCGTAAGAAACAGAAAAAAAACTCGGTCTCTCTGTGAGACACACTTAACACAATGCTATCTCTTAGTTTGACCACCCATGACCTCCCGCCCATTATGACTCATTCAAGCGTCTTCACGGTAAATTGTGGTAAAGTCCATGAGAAATGAAAGAATGTGATGCTCTCTTGTAATGGCGTCATGTTTTCAAGTTCCATCTTTTGTGAATTTGGTGTTTTCTGATGACATGTCCGTCTGTTTAACCTCCAGTTTCGGGCTTTAACGATGGACAGTGGCACGCGATACGTCTGGTGGCCAAGGAGAACTTCGCCATGCTGATGACAGATGGCGACGAGGCGTCTGCTGTCCGCTCCACCTCACCTCTCTCCATCAACACGGGGGCAACCTATCACTTGGGAGGTAAGGGTCACCCTTCCACCACCACCACCACCACCACCGCAGAGAGCAATGACTTCCTCTTATCAGTGTGAGCCCACCACATATCGTGGCCTATTTAAGGATAGTTCCGATCAGTCTGGACTGATTTGTCCTTTTGATGAAATTCGTAAGGACACAGTGACACACAGTGAAATGTTTGCTTTAAACTGCTAAAGTAGAGTGTGTGTGTGTGTGTGTGTGTGTGTGTGTGTGTGTGTGTGTGTGTGTGTGTGTTTCTGGTTGTGTGCGCAATATTGTTGTAATTTATCTCACTTGAAACTTATATCCCAGTGGCCAGATTTTAGTAAGTTGCTCGTCTTGCAAGAGGAAAGACACAACCAGATATGGACACCTACACAAAGGGAGGGACAAACACACACACACACACATGTCCACCTGCTGCAGCCACAATCTATCTGAATTTGGAAGATGCCAGGTTAATGATGCTAGACACCGCTGTGTATCTGCTGGAAGATGATTCGTATCGAAGTGTGCATGTCAGACTGTGTGTGTGTGTGTGTGTGTGTGTGTGTGTGTGTGTGTGTGTCAGAGGCACCTTTTAAAATTCCAGTAACTGAGAGAAATAGCGCAGGCTCTGATATCTCCATCAGGCCGCTGTCCCTCTCGCTCTCTCTATCGGAGCACAATCTCCTCCATCAAGCAAATCCATTTCCCCAGGCCATTCAATAAGGATCAGAGCCCCCCACCCCCCACTGCCCACACACACACATGCACATCCTAATTGTTTTATTCTGTTGTCCATCTTAATTTACTCCCCTCTGCTGTTCGATGAATCCTCAAAGTCCATTATGCCGCTGCACTTTTTATTAATGCTATTAAAGTTTGTGAAGCTTTGCCGTGCTAATGGATTTGCAATCAATGAGTAATTAAAACCTATAACATTGTTTCAACCAGTTTCCAATCAGGTAGCATACCACTGACACTGTAGTTCCACTTTCAACAGCTCTCCTTTTCCCAGGTTCCTCTCTCCTCTCCTCTCCTCCTCCTTCACACCCTCTGGTCCCTGTTTTGATCCAATTGGTCATTTATTGATTTCAGTAAGCTGATCTGGGACGCAGTAGCAGCTGAGAGGAAAGGATATCTGTAATGATGTAATGTCTGTCCTCGAAGAGGGCAAAGGAGCGGACTTGTGTAAATAGTCGAGCAGACCTGCACACCCCAACCAAAATCCCTTCATGCTTAATTTCATCAGTGGGAATACTGATGACTGTACTGAGCACAATTCACATGCATGTGTAACTTGTCTGCAGAGAAACAAATCATTCACTTGGTGGCTTCCACCGGTTTACATGCACCCGCACATAGCCCCTTCACACATTCATGCATCTCCGCAGTGCAGAATTTCACAGCCTTGTACCTTCTGAGGTTTCTTTCCACCCACTGACAGAGGAAGTGTTGGGGCTGAATTGGCAGATGCTGTGACTGAGGTTTCACTCGTTAATTTTACATGACAAAATGAATGCCGAGGAGCAGGGAGCCTGCATGGTGGTAAACAGCAGTTTGAAGTCTGCAGGGGGTGCGAGTCTGCTGATTATTACATATGGCATGGAGTTTAGAGGGATATTTAGGCAACCGCTTCACAGGCATGGGGTAAAAGTTTTCTTCTTGGTCCAGAAGTGAAATGAAAGGAAATGTTGTGTGTGTGCAGGTTGTTTTGGTCTTGATAGGTTGGTCTTATTCATCCGTTGTCCTCCAGTTTCATGCATAGCTCCTTTTTTCTCTGTGTGTGTGTGTGTGTGAACAGAGACCGGGCTTGGTCCCAGTGAGGTCTGCTGGTTCTGACGGGGTCATTGTTTCAGGTCCTAAACAGAGCAAGATAATTGAGACAGAATAAAGACAAGATTTACTCATAACACTCCAGGTCATCGCATACTGGGGCTAATTTCCATCTCGACTGCGAGGTAACTGAATAACACTGGGAGCTGCTCAAACGATAGCTTGCTCTTCGCTCTGCCCTCTGCCGCTCGCTCCGCTTGATGAGTCCGAGAGGCCAAGCACATTAAGCCGTCCTAAAGCTCTCTAACAGTATTCCATCTGCACTTTCTGTGTCACCGAGTCTTTCCTGTCACTGTGCCACAATTAGCGGAGAGCCCCTCGGTATCATGAACGGGCCGCGTTCTTTTGCGTACGGGACGCCGCTTCAGATAATTGCAGAGAGTGGGCTCAGTCATCCAGGTCACCATCTGCTTCCAATCGTGCGGCTTTAAGGCGCCGATCTGCTGCGCGCGCGCTGGCAACCGCTCTCCATCAGTGACCACGGGCTTGGTAAACAGAGCAGACACTGCTGAACGACCGCACACGTCAAATTGTGGCGGCCCTGCATATGCCGAGTGTGACAATAAGGTAAAAACAGGCCTTCTGCTGTCTTATCTTCACGGCCCATTGCCACATTACATTAGATTAGAATCAATGAGTACCACAGTGAGTAGTGCACATATGCAGCGACCTAAACAAAATCTGTATGTTCACAGAGGTTTGGTGCCCATGTGTATGATGGGTAATTTTACAACCACACACAAAGGTTTTTGACACAGCAGCAGTATGTGTGATAATTATCCTACTGTGCTTAATCGAACAGGAAGTGAGTGTGTGGGTAACGCAGCAGCCGTCCTACCTTTTTGTAAGTGGACAGACTATCACCAGTGGAACATGATTACTTTGAGTGTCCCCCCGCAGGCTATCAGTTCTGTCTCTATTAAATGTGAAACATTGAAAACCCAATTAGCCAGAGATCGGTAATGTCCTTTCCCTGCCTGGCACCGAAAAATAAAAACAAAAAGATGCTGGCTTCTGTTTGTTTGTCCGACAAACTGTGAACGTCACGTCTGAGCCGAGACAACAAGACAGGCAGTATTTAAACTACAGGGTCCCTCTTTGCAGCCGCTGATCTGTTAGAGTTAATTTAATTTCATGAATGCATTAACATTCCTTTTTAATTAAGCAAAACTATTTTTTAAACATAACAGAGCTCCTTAACGCTTTTAAATAGCATTAATATTAATCCCATTCATGTGTAATATTGAGACAGGCATGCTGAAAAAGGCTACTGAAGGCTTTAATGAACTTAACAAATCAGCTCATTTGCATAAGTGGCTATGTTTAATGTATTTTGATGACTGTGATGGGGCACATTGCAGCTCAAGTACCATTCCCAGAGTTAGAGGTTATGAGAATGGTAATACATTTTCTTTTCCTCCGTATTTCTATCAACTTTATGGCATTGTTATGTGCAGATTTTATTAGGGTTGGGTATCATTCTCATTTTAACTGATCCCTGAAATTCAGTATTGGTTACATCAACACTTTCCTCTAATGTCGTTGTTGCAGTGCTTACGCGGCACATTTTCCAATATTACTTTGCGCTACACATTGGCTTGCTTCCATTCTGGGATTTCAGACATTGAAAGTCTCTATCCCAACTTTTGCTTGCTGTTGAGTGTAGTTTTGAACTTTTGTGACACTTTGGCTTGACATCCGTGACAGTCAGCTCAGTAACAGGAAATGATTTAACCCGAACCGTGGGGATGTCGTTGTCGATGCATCGCTGTGTGTTGCCTCGTCCATAGAGGGTTTGATTTTCTTGGTGTGGAGGCGTCTGCCTGCAGCCGCCGTGTCTCTGCAGGCTGGACGCGTTGCCCTGAAATATCGCAGCGAGCTCGGCCCGTGTCAGCTGAAACAACACTTTGAGTGCACGTACCTCGCCATCGGCCCGACTCATTATGTTGTCATGCTGGTCTCTTCTTCTTCAGCTTTATGGTGCATTACTGCCTCCCACTCCTCTGTCTGTATGCTCTGTTTCTCTCACCCAGATGTGCTCTCAGGTGCTACAATTTGACACCGTTTCATTTAACATGAATAATCTGTCTGTACACTGAGTTCGGTACCAAGGCGTAGTTGTCAGGTTAATAATTTTATAACTCCCAAATTCTAGTGTTTTTTTTTTTAAAAAAAAAAAAGGAAAATGAGACCCAGACAGTTATTTGGTGAAAAGATGTGAGGGTACAATTTTACCAAGACACTCTTTGCTCTTGTTTTTCATAGTCTACAGTGACTCATTCCTTATTCCCTGTTTTCTTTGATTCACTGCTTCTGAAGTGACACGAAACAGGTGAGAGTGTAGCTTTAGATGTAACTGCCCAACCTTTTCGGATTCGGTGGCATTAAAATTCATGCGGCTCTGCCTAAACCCAAGGTTGCAGAGTTCCAGGATATTATACGTCAGAAGGAGGAAGGAGAGGAACTCATCTTTGAGCCTCTGTCGTCAACCCTGCCCTCGTTCTTTTTTCCTCTCCCCCCAACTCTGTTTTCTTTTCGCCACTTCTCTCCAATTTCTCAGTATATGTTCCTTCCTTTTTTCCAGCCCTCATCCTCTCCTCTTATCCCTCTTATCCTCTTTAACCGAGTCGACCCCTTCCTTTGGCCCCCCCTCATCTCCTCTCATCTCCACCCCTCCATCCTCCGAGCATCTGCTTTTAGAAGCAGTCTTCTGAACCCAAAGCCTATTTTACGGGGGAGTAGTTTCTCACTCCTGACGCAGCGCTTTGAGAAATTAGTAAGTGACTGACACGAGACATCCACAAATTGAATTTCTCAAGAAGGAAGACAGACGGACACTCACACAAACACACAAGTGCACAGACACAAGGCCGCAAAAGTCCCGCTCTTCTCTCCTCGAGGAACAGGGAACAAAATGGATGGAGCCAATGTGGAAGTAATCAATTGTGAAGCTTTCCACCCTGAGGCGTGCTGGTGTTTGATAATTGTGGAAAAAATGATGCAGATTGCAAAACAAAGCTCCACCTTCTTAGCAATTCATGACTCCTCTGACTTGTTCCAGTGTCACAGATTTTCTGAGCTCATTGTTTCTGAAATGCCATGTTTTCTCTCACATTCATTTAATGTGCATAAATAAATTGATATTCTGTTTAACTAAGGGTGGGCTTGAGCCACACACAGACCATAGGGACCTCCACACAAGATCCAGCAATGTGGCACCTTCCTGCAGGGTAATACAAAGGTGCGGGTGTGTTTATTTCTTTATGAATGAAACCGTGAAACAATCGGATAATAACTTTTTATTTCTCTGATTCACTGCCTTGTCCTCGCTCACTGAGCCGGGGGAGGAGGGGACATCTGACAAATCTTGTTTAGACAGCGCTACTTAAACTCCATTTATTTGATCAGCTCACTGCATAACGTGCATTTTTCACATGGCTGAGATGTAAAAGGATCTAGCACTTGTATTTTTTAAACTCACAAACACATTAGCGGAATGTTTGTGTCCTGGCATCTTGCTATTTAGACATGAGGCTCTTAACACCCACATTTATCTCAGAGCAGCCTGTTCTGCCTGCATATGTGCAGGGGGGCTTAAGTGTGTACATGCGTGTTTACAGATTGATAGGACGATTTATTCCTCCTCCAGGTGGAAACACAAGGTAGCAGAGCGCAACAGTAGAAGAAACTTTAGGTAAAATAAAAAAAATATAAAATATTCTGAAAACTGTAAAAAAACGGTAACAACAGTGATGATGTGCAAAACATATACAATTTAAATTGATACTGCGGAAAACAGTAATAATGTGCAGGATTGGTAAATTTGAAATAGCAATGCCGAGTAACAGTATAAGGTGCAGAAATTGGTAAACATTTTGTATACTGCCCAGTCATCTGCCATGGGTGCTTGACATGTGTGCATGTAATGTCCCTGTAGAATGTGTCCATAAGGTCTTACTACCAGTGTTTTGGTTTTTTCTTTTTTCCGACATATGCTCCTTTTCAGGTTCGTGCTTCAACATTCAGAAACTTTTCTCTGACTTTGCCCATTTGCTGCCCCCTCTTTCACCTTCTGTCTCCCACCCAGAGCAAAGCGATGCCAAGTGCATCCAGAGAGTGTGTGCCGTTGCGCTTTTTGCATTCCAGCGCCCACGTTGTTCGAATCGCAAATGCACTTGAACCATCTGAGCACCCATGGGCGTGTTGGTTGTAGAATGAGCTGTGCTCAGGGGCATTGTAGGCACATTGCTGTCTTAAGGCATTGCAGTTCTTGTGTATTTGACCAGCATAAAATATTATTTTATTTATTTATTTATTTTAATAATGATCATGTGTGAGTTTATTGCATATTATAGACAAAGCACATACCTCTGAGTCACACACCCACAACTTGTATTTATATGGTATCCACAATCACAAACAAATGATGATTTTTTCGAAGAGACATACGAAGAGGTCCTCAACGCGACAGAAAGATCTAAGTTGCCTCTTTGCCCTCACTTTACTGCATGAAAAGAGAGAAGGTGGTCTCGAGTCTCACTGGAGACATTTATGTTGAACAGACATGAAAGAGTGGAATTTGCATCTGTCCCCTTTCAGGAAAATAGCTTAAGGAGGAATAGCAGCAGGTGGAAAAGTAGATGAGCACAACTTGTCCTGATTTTTGTCAAAATTTACATATTGTTTTTTGGCACCAGTTTTAGTCACTTTTGAATATGCATCCCCAGAATATTTGTTTATTTATTTTTGTTACCTCTGAGCATTTTGGATTATTTCCAACCTTCCTTTTTTTTGGAAGCAGATTGGTCCCCCCCTAAATGTGTTGGGCTGTGAAAACAAGTGTTCTGCAGCCTGAGAGGCAGCCGGGCCTGTCTGATGTGTTCAGGTAGAGGAGAGCCAGTGCCGGCCCTCCAGTGTGTATTGTAAGAGAAGCTCTTTGGGCACAACAGGGGGACTGTGATAGAGTGCCAGCAAGACTACAAGCGATTATTGCTGGCGTTCCAAAATCCTTAGGGGTCTTACAAGATAGCGTTTTTGTTTGTACTACAAATTAAAGGCACAGAGCAGCACTTTATTCAGGGGGAATTTATTTATTTATTTTTTTACATACTTGGATTTCAGCTCAGCGTGTGCCATGGCTTGAGGATGCACAGATGTATGGCCACATCTGTGCCTTGTTTGCCAAGTGTTTCTCTACGTTGGCTTCTCCCTCATCAATCTTCCTCTGTTTGCCACTACAGCTATTTGGATATGACAATGATACATATTTGAGAAGAAGAGTGAAAGAAACGATGGTCACGACCTCTGCTGTGACCTCCTCTTCCTCACTTCCATATGCCACTCCCTCCCAACCTTTACCAGGGCAGTGACTGATGGCGTCCACCTTAGTAAAGACTTCCCAAACCCCAAACTTTGACTCATCATAAACACATCCAAGATGTTTTGAAACAAATATATATTTGACATTAAAACCCAAATGAATTCATCAAATTGCTCAGTTTTCAGCTCAAAAATCACAATTTATGTTTCATGAGAGATTTAAATACAAGGCAGTTTCCTCAGGTGCCCTCAGGTGTCTTCATACAAAATGGCCAATACATGAGTGAAATAAACAGGGGATAGCCATCATATAAGCCAAGCAACACATTTACCATCCCTGGTTCCATGCATGGCTCTGTTCCTCCTGCCAAACTGTCAGGAACGCGGTGTCTCCCTTGGATTCGTAAGCTACCCAGAGGACACAAAGTGCTGCCAACCAGCTGCAGTCGCCTCTGTTCTCCATCTTTTGTTGCCTCCCCTTTCGTTTTTTTTTTTTCCCTCTCCCTCCTTTCTCTCTGTCTGTCGGTCTCTCACTCCTCTGCAAAGACAGCGGACAGGTGTGGCAGGAGAAGAGACAGATGGCAGGGATGACAGGAGAAACTTTTGGAGTGGAAAGGGAAAAATCGGAGGATGTGAAGAAAGGGATGTATCCAGCACCGAGCGCACGCGCGGACGCACGCACATTTTACTTTCCCACCGCTTTACTTGCTGCTGCGTCAGCCAGCCACATAAACCATCATTACGTTGGTGTACACAAACACACACACAAGGTGCATATGCCCTCTATAATAAACCTCTGATGCTCTGGCCTCGAGGCTGATAGGCACGATAGAGAGTGTGACAGCTTATAACATCACAATGATGAAGATGTCATTGAGCGGCAGTGTTTTATGAGTGACCTGTGTGTTGTGAAAAAGATTGAATTCCAGGCTCTCATCTCCCTCATCCCACAGTGCGCGCACACACACACACACACACACAGTGCAATAAAACCTGCACATGCTATATCCATCACACTTATATACAGGTGCATAAATACATATTTGCACATAGAATAAATGCACGCCTCCTCTCTTCGGTCATTTCTACAAAATATTTATTACTCTCTGTGGTCATATGCGCACAGTTTTGCCCTCGCCTTGTCCCTGTTTCAGTCAAGGCCCAGCGCGACCTCTGGATGGGCCATTGACTCATGTATCTCATAAAGGTATAGTATATAGTAAAACCTACACGTCTTCACATCTACTGCGACCTTAGTGGAGGTATTAGAGCTAATGATCCTTGAGGATAAGCGCTGAAACCAGAGGACTGATGAAGGTTCATGGCTATAAAAAGTGACAATAGCCCTGCACCTGGAAAGTCTTGTTGTCCATCCTCGACGAGGAGGATGTTGTTGTTAAGTTTGATGTCTGCCTCTGTCGAGGGTCTTTGTTTCACAATGTGTTTTAAGTCATGGATCAAAAGAAGCTATCTTTCCTTGTTATTGTGTTCTTCCCACACTTCACTTCAAACACAAGCTGCTGTGCATCCTTTTCCTTTTCCTCATCAAAGTGTGCTCTGTGTTCAGGTAATTCGTCTCCAACTTTGTGTTGAACATTTACACGACTACACTGGGTGTAGGCTGTTTTTTTTTTTTTTTGTTGTTGTTGTTTTTTTTCCCAAACCAGCTTCACATGGTCCAGGTGAATATCCTGCTGCAGCTTCAGCCCCTGACCAACTAGTCTATCATTATATTCAGATACCATTAGTCACTGCTACTGCAACGCAGGGTGTAGTAACGCAGTTTTTTTTTATTTTTACCGCTGCCATTGTGCAGACAGAGGCTTTGCAATTGTTTACCTCATTTATAAGACTTAATTTAGTTTCATTGCTGCAGGAAATCTGTAAATTGATGGGAAGACTTGTACCCCCCAGGAGTGAATGATGAAATTTTAATTTGTGATTTGTTTGCTTGTTTTTTTTTTCTCCTGTCTTGGTTTCAGGGTATTTTCTGCAGACCCCACGCCCGCCCTCCCGGCGCTCCTTCCAGGGCTGCATGCAAGCGATCCTGGTCGATGACCAACTCGCTGACTTACATGCGGTGGAAAAGGGCACTGTGGGAGCGTTTGAGAATGTCAGCCTGGACATGTGTGCAATCCTCGACAGGTAAGAGTGATCAGGCCTGCATGCACACACACACATCCACTCAATCATCCATAAGTGAAAATCCTCATTCCAGTTGTATGCAGTGCACGGAAACAATGGGTCTCATAAATCAAGTGGCTCTAAATTGGCACCGTCACAGAGTAAACAAGACTGTTATGTAAAGTCTAAATTCTTTTCCAGAGATATATATAACCCGGCTGTTGAATGCGTGCATGTGTGCCTGGTTTTTGTGTGCTTACCAGACTGATAAATCGATATAAATGATTTGGCGGATAAGTCGGCGTAAGAGGAATGTATGTAAACACAAATGGTATTTCATTTTAAACTGAAAGTAAATAGTATGTTTGAGCTCTGCAAAAACGCTATGATCTTAATCAAGCATCAGAAATGAGCCGCTCAACTGTCTATTTCTTTGCCAAGTGCGCCAGTGCTGGAAATTCTGCACAGCATGTCCGTATGTTGGCTCAGTGGGAGAATTCATTACAACTTTTTGACATTTCAATTTATTTCCTTGTCATGGACTAGACAAACACATCGGGACAGATTTGCCATATATAGAATCATCCGAGCCTTCAGCCCCATTTGAGCGTTTCCTCACACCGGATTCGATGTGTGTCTGCAAATCGATTACATTTCTTTAACCTTCAGCGATTACCTCCCATTCGGTGTTGGGCTTGAAGAAGCGATCAGCGGATATTGTGAAGGAGAGCATGAATGGGAGACTACAGTTAAGAGCTGACCTTGCACTGATTGGAGCACCATTTCCCTGCGTTGAGCGGTTTTGTTTTTTAGATCAGATTTGTCGATAGCACTTACCTTCATCAATATCCCTGCCCGGAGAAGTGGACACCAGCTGCCACTGCTTGATTTAGATCAATTCTCTTCTCACTTTAAGAGGTCTGGTTCGCTGAGAAGCTGCAGTTTGCACTTGGGCAAAGCTGCATTATAAAAGACAAGTTTTAAAAAAATCTTTTTACGTGACAAACTTTTACTCTTTGCTATCACCGCTGCTATTGTCCCAGCTCCATTCCTTCAAATGACGTGTGTGTGTGTGTGTGTGTGTGTGTGTGTGTGAGCCCTGCAGTACTTTAGGTGGGCCCTCTTCTGCCATGGAAGATGAATGGGTGCCGTGTTGCCATCGAACTAATCAGAATGTCTTTGAAGGCGACTCAATAGCCCTGTCTGACCTCTTTTTTGATCAATGCCATTCTGCTGTGCAGGGTTCTGTTCGGGCTTTGATGGCAGAAGAAGCAAAACACACACACATACACACATGTCCGCACATACACAATTTCATGCCCACATAAACAGGGGGCAAGGCTGTGAGCATGCAAATTCCTACAATGTCCCACAATGTCCCCATTATTCTGTAAGGGTACCACACACACACACACACACACACTCCATTCTCCTCCATCAGATTTCTCACACACAGCCCATAACATGCAGGATAAAGTCAGTGAACACACTTTTATCTTGATAGCCTGCTGAAGCTTCAGAACATCCTCAGACAGGTTTTTAATTTGCTGCACATGTAATGGCATTTTGAGAAAATCAGGATAATTAGATCTGAGTGGAAAATAATAGACAGGGTTAAATGACTTGGCTTAGCGCACTTCTTATAATCTAATCTAATTGTGCCGTGATTTATTTCCATCATGTAAAACAGTGGATGTTGCTCTCGGCAGTATTTTCGGTACTTACAGTTTCAAGTCTGAGCCGATGAAGGAAGTGCCTACCAACAAACAATATTCCCAGTTAGAGATGATTTCCTGTCAAGTGAACTCGTGCATATATCACAGGAAAAAGCCCATAGTTGTGTCAGCTTCACAGTCGCTGTAGTGCACCGATCATCATGTCTCCCTCCAGAGATGAGACGTCTCCGCGCCACATGACTAAAGAAGATACTCAGCATTTTCAATGACCCCTGTCGCTCGCATGAGTCAGTGTTTGTTTTTTCCTCCAGCTGGTGTTGCTCTCATCGTCACATTGTGTGTGTGCGTTCACTCCAGCGCTACAATGCCTCGGGATCCGTCCCTGCTTAGAGCCTGCAGGCAGATCAAACCGCACAACTTTGATTTGTGCGGGATTTCAATACATATTCAAATTTCATCAAGGAAGGCAGTGATTTCTTAACTGTGAGGTGCTCCATGCCGCATTCATACCGAAGCAGATAACACTGTTTACCTGAACTAGACAGATTCACTCAAAGTATTTTCTGAAGTGTGAATACTGAATTATGATAATAAAAGTCCCTTTAATTTGGCTAAGAAAAAACAACTTTGCACAATAACCACATCTATAAACATTTGGATCTTTTTGTGCTTTTACTCTGTAGACTAATGTGTCAGGAGGAAGTGATTCTGTAAGTGTTGGTGTGTGTGTGGTGGGCCAGTTGGAGACCACTGCTGTTGTTTACTTTTATAGTGGGCAGCTAAATAGATTAATGGTTGTAGAGCTGCGTTAAACAAAACGACAAATACACACTGAGGTGGAATTATTCAATAAAAGTGATTTATCGCAGCTTCTAACTGCTTCCTGTTTGACAGTCAAATACGCCCATGATCATTGATAACAGCTAAATCCAAGCAACCGCCTCTCGTCCTTGTGCTGGGATATTTCAGAAGTTTTTCTTTTCTAGTCCACACTCTGATGTAATAGCCAGACATAAAACAAACCCTCAGAAACTTTCACAGTGTGATAAAAATGTTGTCAGAGAAAAGTAAAAGAAATGTTTTTTTTTTTAAGAAGTTACCAGCTGCGTGTCTGCTCCATGTTATTGTAGCTAAGTGGTGCTGGTGGGGGGGCACTCTAACTGCTATGTTTAATACATGCAGATATTTGCCCTCACTGTTGGATGTTATAAATATTACAACACTGGAAATCCTGGTTGGTCTCGCTGTGCTCTGGATGTGCTTAAATGTGCATGTGATCAGTGAAAACATAAAACATGCAGCAACCTGAAGTGAGGAAATTAACCTTTTTCACTAAACCTGATGGGGGCCTTTGGAATGGGACATGAAGGAACCCATTCAATGTTGATGCAGACCAGAAATAAACCATGGATCTTGATGGAGGGAAAAATCATTTAGGGAATTTGTATGTGTGAGTGTTTGGATGCTGTGATGTTGAAAATCATTTGTGTACTTTTCCATAATTTTAAGGGAGCACATGTTTAGTAAATCCTTTAAATGTCTCTCTCACCCTCTCTCCATCACTCCAGGTGTATGCCCAATCACTGTGAGCATGGCGGGTGGTGTAAACAGACGTGGGACAGTTTCAGCTGTACCTGTGATGGAACTGGATACAACGGAGCTACGTGTCACACTTGTAAGTTCAGGAGTGTGTGTGTGTGTGTTTTTCCTCTAATGCCATCCTTTGTCTGCCTTCATGTTATTAAAGACACAATTCTCAGCAGAGCGACGGGTGAACTTTTGAAGTGTTCAGGGGTAGGCTTGTGTGACGGCGATGTGTACTTTGAGGTGAAGAAACCCAGAGATTTACCGGCACACAAAGAGAACAGAGACAGAGAATGAAAGGCAGAAAGGATTCATCTTTTTAAGGCTTAATAATGTTCATCCCTTCCCTTCTTCTTCCATGAGCTACAGATGTTCTCCTTTAACAATAAGTTTTACACAAGGTGTGACGATGTTTCAAATCTGTCTCTTGGTTTTCACCAAACTTTGTGGAATTAATTTAGAAAGTAGCTTGAGTTGTTGATATTATGAGTGTGGTGGTTGATTATAATGTATACCTGACAATGTAATGTGTCAGGCAGAAATACAAGATTTGATTTGAGTAAAAATTCTTGAGTTTGAGGATTTACTGCTTCTTTTTGTTTCTGTCATCATATACATAGATAAAACTACTTGAAAATGCATTTTAAAAAGTAAATAAGAAGGTTTGAGGAGGTTATTTTATTTGAACTCAACTCATGAACAGCTTTGCATCCGTCCGTCTAAAGTGTAATTCTTTCCCCTTTCCACGGTCTGTCTGTGTCTGCGTAGATCAACACCAACACAACATCAATATGTTGTCAGATAGATTGCTGGAGTGTGTGGGACAAGACAGGCACTGAATAGAGACTGGCAACCACATGAAGCTGCCTTCTGGAGGAGGGAACAAAAGAGCATCTGCAGACATTCATGTGCTATATTAAACTCTGGAATATAATTACTCAATGGTCCATTAAACAATGTAAAAATGTAGGTTTGAAATACAGACATGGTGATGCAGAGAAACAGATGCCAGCTTACTCGCGATTCATCTTTATTGTCTTAATATTGTCACCATGGGTAGAATATGAATTCTGTCCCAGGACAATACTTTTATTTCCTTTTATCTTGATACCTTATCCTTCCCCTGTCTCTTCTTAACCTCCCCCAGCTATCTACGAGCCTTCATGTGAGGCCTATAAGCATTTGGGCAGGTCGTCTGACACCTACTGGATTGACCCTGATGGCAGTGGACCTCTTGGCCCCTTCAAAGTCACCTGCAACATGACAGGTTTGTGTTATTGTTCTCCATCCAGACACAGTGACCTGTGAGGGTAGGAACTCCGCCACCCTGCACATTCTTAACCTGCAGGTTCCTGCGGTTTCCACGGCAACGCCGCGCCAGCTGACATTTAACCATGGAAAGGAGACGCCCGCACAAATACATACACAGGCTGCCAACACATATGAAACAGACTTGTTATGTAAACCTGAGTGCTCCAATGGTCTGAGTGACACCTCTGACACACAGACACACACACACACACACGGTTGAATAAGTAGATAGTCTGCAACAGAAGAGCACGCAGACGGAGCAAAGGCGAGACTTTTAATGAAATGTCACTGCCGTCCGCCGGCTAGCCCGATGGTCACACCGAATTGCACAGTCACTCACTCACCCTCTCACACACACACACACACTCACACGCATCGCATTCCACGACTGACAATGTGAATGAACAGGGAGATGTGTGAGTGACTGGCTATGCTATAACAGTGCACAAGAGTCTGTTGAACCCTGGAGCTGCAGCACACAGAGGAAATGTCTGTGTGGTGGAGGCTCTACATGTGCGCACATTTTGATTTTCTAATAAAAAGATTAAAAAAAAAATATATATATATATGAGAACGTTGATATGAACATTTCAGGCACAAACAGTAAAAGATGAGGTGTTTGAATATTAATACTGGAAATGCAAGTTGAAAGTTATACCTGTGTGTTTTTTGTGTGAAGAGGACAAAGTGTGGACGACAGTAGTGAACAACCTGCCACCCAAAACCCCAGTGACCGGCTCAAGCAGAGAGAGACGAACTGTCCTGCAGGTCAACTACAGCGCCTCCATGGACCAGGTGGGAAAACTGACAACTTCCCCACACTTAGTTCAACTAAAGGTCATGTTATTCTCATATGAAGAATACTTATGTTTTATAAATACACTACCCTACATCGCCCTTTAAGTTACACAGTAACATCTACACAGTTTGTGCCCCCTCAAAAACTTCAAAACGTCTCTTTAATCTGTGAATATATGTCACTTCTCTCATGGTTGAACACGGCGGTGCCAGCCCTCTCGACTGATCCAGTCTTAATTCTTTGCAATGCTTCATAATAATCCAACATAATAACAAGTGTATCACCTCAGGCGACAACAGGCTGCTCTGACTCTGCAACGCAGGACTCAAACTACCCCGAGTGTGCTCCCTCGCGCTCAGGAGTCAAATCTCTAATCTTTGTTGGCGAGTGGTTATAGATTGCGGCTGTCACTCTCCGTCAAAAGCAAACTGCGTGTGAGCTTTCCAGCATTCAGCCCTCCAGTGAGGGGTGGCAGCCGTCTCCACCTACGGAGTGTTTGCGACGACTGAGTCACATGAGATGACAGGGCTCATGTGGCGGTAATTATGTCCCTACTAATTTGAATGGATTGCTCGTTCCTTTTTCAGCTCTTCCACATCAAAACATTATTACAATGCACTTTTCTTTCGTTGCGAGGCTTGATAATTTGTCCTTTTCATTTAATTGACCTGTCTGGTTGAATGTCTTGGAAATAAAAAGAATACGTGCCCACGCTTGTGTGCTTGCAGGTGACCGCCATCACCACCAGCGCAGAATACTGTGAGCAGCAGATCGTCTACAGCTGTCAGAAGTCCAGACTGCTCAACACTCCAGGTAATAGCTCAGGATGATGTCTTTATATGATGATGTCTGCTCCACTCCATCTGTTTGGGGATATGACAGAGCTAAAAGAAAAATCTCAATTAATGAAGCAAAACCAATGCAGATGAATATTGAAATGACCGGGGATCTTAACCCAGCGAACACTGAAGAGAAATAACTATGAGAATGTAGAAAAAAAGTTCTTATATGTCTCGCTTTTGTTGCACTTGCCTCCATCCAGCCTCTATGCAGCATGGGAAAAATGGAAGTATTTCAACAGACCATTGGAAATCAGTGGCGTCCTGGCTGGGCTCTCTCTCAGTAGATTAACGTGGATTACATTCATTTGCATGAGGTTTGTTTGCACTCAGTCAGATTGGCTGTAATGTACTTGTGCAAGCGTCGGGTTTAGTGTCGGTTTGGTTTGGCTTACTTCGGCTGGCTTCCCAAATGGTTGAGTCGTGTACGGTTTGCCCTGGATCAGATGTGTTTGATTTGTGTTACGGCCGGTATAGTGGCGTTTGAACAGGGGTTTTGTATAGTTGTTATGCAGTGCAGAGGAGTCGGGAGGAGGGCGCGCAGCTGTGCAGCTGCCACTGCTGGTGACAGGAGAGACAAAGGCAGCGGCATTTTACTCTTGTTTTGCTCAGTCTGTGCCAATGCTTGCTATTTAGTCTAATATCTTGTTTGAGGAAGACATCTGTCTCTGTGTGTGTGTGTGTGTGTGTCCGTGTGTCCACTCAGTTGGTGGGTATATTTTGAGCAAGCTTCCTGTCTGCCACACTCACACACATAAATCTTTCTTACCAGATCTGTGGCAACGGTTCATTGACGTAGTGCATTTCCCGGCCCACGTACATTCACACATGCACACAAAAACCAATAGTGCTTCATAAAGACAAGATACCCCTGGCAATTAGAGTGAAAGAGAGACAATGGAAAGGGGACGTGGGAGAAATCGAAAATGACAGGTTGGTTAAATGCAGATATGTGTGTGTGTGCGCGCATGTTATATTTAATGTGTGTGTCCACTCCATGATTGACAAAGGAGGAAAGCAATAGGTGGTTAGTAATAGTGGGGTATTAGTGCAGCAGACCAAAACTTTGCAATTAACCTCTACTGCTCTGAGAGATGGAATTTGAACACACACACACACACACTATTAATTTCCCTTTTTTTCCGTGCTAAGACGATGTTGCCTGAACTTACACACGCTTGCATCTGCGGCCTTCCACCCACCCACCAACCACACACACATTCAGTCAGTCCGTCGGCCCTTCATTAACTACAGTAGCTTACTCTTAATTCACTACGTTGTAAGTTGGGGAAATCCAATTACCACTTTAAAATGAGTGAGAATGTCGAACCGGGAAAAATCATTTACCCAAAAATATGCTTCATAAATTAGCTGTCAACTTTCATCAAGTTACACTGTCAACAGCATTTCTACTGGGAACTGCCGGGACACACACACACACACACACACACACACACACACACACACACACACACTGAAAGGATGTAGGTAGCAACACAAGTACAAAGACACACTATATAACACACACCTCACCCCTCACCCTCTCTCCTCTTCCTCCTTCATCATCTGCATCCAAATGTATCAATTTTATCCATCTTTTTTCTGCACTTACCTCCACCCTTCTCTTATTTTGTACTCTGCTTCTTATTCATCATTTCCAGTCTCCAATTTTACCTCATGTTATTTTCTCCGTTCTTTTTCAAATCTTTTTTGTTCCACTCTTTGTCTCTGCCCCTGCCTATCAGTGACTGTTGAACTGTTGTCTATGGCAGAGGTGAGACTCAATCTTAGCTGTCAATCATGTTGTCCAAATAACTTTTTTTTAGCATCAACAATTACTTTTTTGCATGCACTTTGACCAGTGTCCAATTTGCGAACACGGAGAAGGTGGTGTATTTGGCCTGTATTGCAGCCAGCCACCAGGGGGCTATTGGGATGTTTTAGGAACACTCTGAGGGAGCCTGTCATGTTGTCCATGTTTATATACATCCATTGTTAGTTCTGTATATCACCAGTGGACAGCTGCCTTGAAAGGTCTACAAATTTAAACTCAGAATGACAAAGCAATCTTATTCTGCCCTTCAGTTTCTTGAACCCGATCCCCATCTGTCTGGCTGAGCCTTGTTTACTCAAGAGTCCTGTACTTGACCCTAACCCACCTGCAGGTAGCTTGGTGGTTTTCTATTGGAGCAGTTGTAACTCTCCTGTCATGCAGGAATTGCTTGGCTATACATTGTCCACATCTGCATGGCACCAACGCTCACCATTCATGTAATTCTACAGATTTAATACAACCTAATTTTCACAACTTGTGAAAACACTTTGTTTCTCCCTTTGTTTGTCTCCGAATTGCCTGAGGCCACTGATAGAATAATTTATGGAGCCCGGGTTAATGAAGAGAGAAATGTTTCTATCAGATGGATGAGTTCATTAATTCCAGTGAACTGTGCCTCGGTACTGTAAGTGTCTGATGCAGGTTCTCTGCATATATGAGGTAAAGTACTGGCAAAGTGAACCTGAGACTTTAGTAAATATCAATCTTTAAAAAGTTTTGCAATCGTAACAAAGGATAATTACATAACAATGGAATTACAGCAATTCCGCTGTCACTGCCTCCAGTAATGACTTTATCAGTGACTGAGTTGGGCATTATAACACATCGGCTGGGTATAACATTGCTGACTGACATTTTTTTTTTTTTGTCTGAATAATGTAATGGCGTGATCTAGTTGTGTAATCAAGCAGTCAAACTTATTTCATTCACAGAGGATGTTGTAACACTCGCAGCGAAATTCAATTATAGAGAAATGTTAATGTTTTAAGATAATAACCCGAGCAGCCTCAAAATGAGATCGCCGAAACTGCGACACGTCCACCTCATCTGTGAAGGAGAGATTTCACTCACTGTCAGCAAAACCACCCAGCCAATTAATCCGGGGTGATGTCACGAAATCGCAATTGTCGGAGCCATTTTCTGTCCAAAGTTATGGGGTTACTTGTAAAAGTGCTTTGAAGCGCCATTATTTCAGCATGTTATAGAATTGTGTTACGTTAGCATATTTATTGGCTGTTAAATTATTACAGGTCACTAAAGGGGAGATTTGAGGAGGTGATAAGCAGCTCCATGGAATAGTTAGAAATAGGTTTACAGACTGGAGAGAGCGAAAGGAGGGGAGCGACAGAGCAATTTGAAATCCTGTTTTCCTGTCAACACACTTCAGTCACTGGCTGCGCTGCGGCCGACACAACTGATCTTGACATGTCGCTCACTCAGTGGAAAGAAGGGATGTGTGACAGGTGATTAAATGGCTTACCGCAGAGCTGAGAGCAACAGTTAGAGCACAAGTAGTTATTTGACTTAATCGTTTTTTTCCTCTGCCTCATATTAATGGCATGGTCAAAACATGCAATATAAAGTAAATACTACTGCTACTAACTAGATTTTAGATTTTATTTCTATAGATTACATTGAGTTTTTTTTAGTTAGCATTGCACTGGTTTTCCAGGCTGCATGTAGTTCAGTGTCAAAGTGTCTGACCCACAACAACCATGCACAGAAACACAGCTGATAAAATTGGTCCTTGGTGAAACAAAAAGGTTACGGGAAAAGGACCGAAACCTGGGTGTCCATAGCTATGAGACGAGTGTGGCTCAGGATAATGAGGCTGTGTGTATGCCTGGCCCTGTTCCTGTCCACTCCTTGGGCACTTCTCTTCTCAATTATTGCTTCACAAGCCACAGTGATATTCCACACACACACACACACACACACATGGTCACAGCTCTTGAACAAGACCCTAATGACTTCAAGCACTACAACAACAACCCAACTCCCACCCCCGTTTTTCTTTTTTGATGTTCATCATTAAACTGTACATATGCAGCAGAAGAGAATTGCTTTTCTCTCAGTCTCTCTGAACAAAGCCAGCTGACATCCAATCTACAAAAAAAAAAATAGTATTTATTCATGTTTTATTGTGAAAAGTACGGCCCTTGTCATTATTAGTTTCAATGTCTCCCTATATGTCATGTTTTCTTTCTTATTAGCCTATTGCGCTTGCCCACTGCCCGGCCTTGCCTTTCATTTCCTGACGTTCTGGTTACTGTGTCATTAATTTGTGAACGCACTCCAGGCAAGAAGCAAGTCAGGGGCCAGGAGACAACAAGGGCTAATATATCGAAATACAAGTAAAAGGAGAACTATCACCAGAGGCCTTGGGGCATCTCCCTTGCTTTCCCCATCAGCCCAGCGTCTGCCTCTCTCTCTTTATTTTTCTACCTCGCCTCTCCTTACCCCCTGTAGCAAGATGCTAATTAACGTTAAATTATCCTCTCTATCTTCCCCTGCTTTAAATGAACTGATGAGAATTCAAGGTTGTAGGCGACGTTCTGGCCTCCTGACCCCGGGGGGGGGCGTTCGCTTGGTGGATGAAAGGCACTCGAGCTGAGGCATTAAGTTGAGCTTTATATAGCTATAGGAAATTAACAAATGGAATTGGCTTGAGACGTTTCTCCTGTCCTCAACATGTAGGTTAGGAGGGAGGGTGGAAGAAGGTTTGATTATAGGAAAAAGCAGGAGTGTGTGTGTGTGTGTGTGTGAGAGAGAGAGAGATGGCTTTTCAAGCCTATGTGTGTGTTTGATGATGACTAGCAAGCCTTTTATTTTTTTTTGTGACAAACCGGTGTTTTTGTGAGAGCGACCGTCGAACAAAGTGTGATCTGTCACCGCGGAGAGCCCAAATCATTTACATCCCATAATGTGTGCTCTCTGGTTGCTGTTGCCTTGGTAATGCGTCATTGCCTGGGATAATGCTGTCATATGTTGTGTTGACAGAGTCGTGTGTCTTATCCCGCCCTTCGTCTGCCTACCTGAGTGCCACACTTACAGCTTATAGCTTCACAGGCGCAGGTGGCAGAGTAAGACAGTATAACACTTTACAGTACATTAAGCCGGAGTAATAAGGAGTTTGCCAGGGCCGCATCTCTCCTTCTCCGTCTCTCTTTTATTTTCCCAGTTTACCTGAACTCCTCTTTCTCTCGCTCCCTCTATAGTTCACAAACTCCATTCAAGTCATTCTCTTTTTTTTTTTTTACTGCAAAGAGGGTGTAATCAGTCGGGTGTCAGTGCACGCAGATGGAGAATGTGTATGTGGTGTAACTGTTTCTTCCTCCAACTGCTGGTGAAGCTTTTGATGTGTTGTTGGTTTGATGGACCATGGAGAGTGAGGACACTTGTAATTCCTAAAAAAAAATATTGAGCCCAGTTAAACCCAGGGTTTCCACAAACCCAGAGGAATCGGTTTTCCAGTCACACGAGGATAATGCTAATAGGTGTTGTGCTTTCCTTAAAAGCAGTTTACACATTCTCATATTTTTCGCTTGAGCGAAGTCTGTCTGATGTGCCTGTCGCCGCCACCGCCGCTGCTGCTGCTGGAACCTGATATTAGCGCTCTATTTCAGGACACAGCTACAGATCAAATGGCGTGTGGTACCCGGAGCCCTGTAAACTGGTTAGGTCACAAAGCTAACAGTCGTCCTTTAAAGTCCACATTTGGTCTGTATTTATTCATAACGTCTCCCCGGGGTGAGGGCTTAATGATTGTTAAGGTTTAACCTCTTCCTTGTAAGCAGGTGCACAAGACTGGAACTACAAGTCACACATGGTCAGTGCATTTGAACTGGCGCCAGTAGAGCGCATCCCTCATTTAATCTAACCAAAATTGCCGACCCTCACAAAATATTGTTCCATCAAGTTCGTCAGGTTTCTTTCACCGATGGGGCACGAATTATTCCATTGTAAAATTGTAAAATTGAAAATAGCTACCCCAGAAAGAAAGTGAATAAGAAATTCTATTTTCACTCCGTGCCGATGTAATGAGTCTCTTCTTGGTCCATTTCCCATCATTCCAGCAGGTTTCATCTGCTGACAAACCAAATAAAACAGCCCCCTGAATTCAATCAAACTGCGCACAATAAACAATATTTGATTCAGCACTTTTCAGCTTTATATTAATATATATTGTTTTTTATAGATTTAGATTTACAAATACAAAAATGAGCACCAAATTGGAAATAACTCAGTCCACTTTTTCATTTGCTTTAAACAGACATGGTGAAAACATGTTTGCTTCACTAACAGATTAGCAGGTTATTAAACAGCTGCTCCCCGTGCCATGTGTCTGATGAGTGGACCTGAATGCATACGTGCTATAAATTTCTCTGACTCATGTTGAGTGGGAGCAGTGTGTGTGTGTGAGAGAACATTTCGCTCATTTTTAGTCGTCTTTTTATTAGTCTGTAATTAACTATCATGTTTTAATCCATAATTTAAGAAAAGGCAGGGGACATACTTAAATTATATATGTTTTTCACCTTCAGAGACGGAATCTATCTTGAGTTTGTAGGGAGTAATAAAAGGCTTCCACTATATGCATCTAATGGTGCATCATCACACCCCAGATAACAGGCTGCTGTTCGTCTCCTGCCTTTGCTCTTTTCAGGGAAAATTAGACATCAATCAAGGTAAAGAGTCTGCAAGGGAGTCCATTATCCATACACAAAAGGCAGCACTCTGCACATTGAATTGCGAACAATTTGCTAATGGTTTTGTTGCAGCCGTTGCATTCAACACCAGACATTAAACTTGTTAATTGTCTTCTGGGGCAGACCAGGTGAGTTATAGTAGGGACGACAGTGTGTTCTTCACTTTGCATTTCAGTGGGATGTGAGGCGCACCAAGTTGCAGCTGTAAAAAAGGGGAGAGGAATGAGGACATTGCTGGAGAGAGAGCAACAAAGTGGGTGCCCATCACGTCTGTGAACTCATGGGAGCCCACACGTTTCAAAGCCTCATATGATAATTAATAAAACACACACACACAGGCAGAGCATCACGAGCGAGCGCACAATGCGACATCCTCTCGGCGCGGTGACACAAACATCCACACAGCGAGCCTTATCTTTATTTTTTTATTATTTTTCAGTTAAGATTTTTTTTTTTTTTTATTTGTGCATCTCCTCTTTTCCTCCCTCACCGTTATCTATTTTCAACTCCATTTCCCCGATATTTATTTATTCTTTTCATATTTTTCCTCTCTGAAATGTTCACTGCTGAAGGGTGGGCCCAAGGCTCTATATACAAAGGCATCACACGGCACAGACACACATGAGATGCAGGCGTTAATGCACAGAGGGCTTCCAACTGCTCGTAACTGGCATGTATTATTGCTCTGGCTTCCCGTCTTTAAAGAAGAAATGGTAATCAACAGGCGTTGGCTGTGTGTGAGTTTGTGTTTCGCAGGGCTGATCCCAATATATGGAGGATTTTAATATCTGCAGTTCATTGATTGTCGCATTTGAAAAGGAATGTGTGTGTTATTATCAGTGCATCCCCTATGGATGTCCATGCCCCAGTATTAATAGGAGAGGACTGTTATGAGACAGCAGCATTAAGCTGAGTCTCCAGAGAGAAAGATCTCTGCATGGTTAGCATCGAAGTGGGAGAGATTTGTGATGTAAGCATGCTGGGTGATGACAAAGTGAACACGATAGCTTATCGATCTCCTTTGGGAAATCCTCCCTCTCGCTGCCCCAAGGGTTCAGCGAGTTGCTCAGAGGAATACATACAGTTTTTGAAAATCGGGTTGTAGCCGTACTGCACTAGCAATTAAATGAATTAATGAAACACAAGGTCAGACTCGTCTCCTCAGGGATTTTACATAGTGTTCTCACACCGCGGACATGACCTTTAAGCCATAGCTGTTAGCGATGAAATCCCATCATCTCTCTGATAACGATAATAGTGCAGTTCGTGGACGTGCACGTGCTTTGCAGTGAAATTAAATGTTGCATCGCCCACGACCTTCATTTTCAAATCAAGCAAAGATCTGTAGATAGAAAGTTGATATTTGAGGCTAAATACAGAAATCCCCTCAACCTCTATTTCAATTTGTTTCAATTTGAACACGGAGCAAGGAGCTGGTTTATGACGCATACAGCAGCCAGCCTCCAGGAGTGGATGGAGATGATTTAGCTTCACTTTCCGGAGCAGTCGCATCGTCCATCTTTATTTACAGTCTATGGGCCCTGCTGACATCATGCCGTGATGTTATGAGGTACGGCACAGATGAAAGAATTTCAATCCCGGTAGTGAGATGATGAAGCGCTGTCAGAGTTACCTGGTTTAAAAAACCTTAAGATCTTCACACCCTCACAGCAACTTGTCAAAACCCAGTCGTTAGATGACAAACACGTGTCAGACACACAAGTTTGAATGTTTTGAACTCTGTCAGCTATAATGATCAGCGGCACTTTGAACCTGTGCACCGACATTTTCTTTTAACTGACTTTTTCATTATCTTCTTTGCTGCTGCCGTTTTGATCATTCAGTGTCAGTAACAGTTGTGTTTCTGTAATTGTTCTGTGGGTGGTGCGTTTGGATATTGTTGCCACTCTGCATGTTCTGAAATCAGGTTAGAATCACACTCAACTCACCGAACCTGTCAACCAGACAGGTTTCTATTACAAGTGTGTACCGGTTTTCTGTTCTGTCTTGTTTCCAGCGAGAGTGTGTTTAACAAAGCAAACACCTGGATTTTAGTTTACACATTATATAATTGGCCTTACTGCGTAACTGAGATATGTTTGTGCGTTTTATTTTGCGTATTTCTCTGTGTCCTTTCGGGATTTGACGTTTTCGCCGCTCATGAGCACATAAGATAGTGGAGGCAACATCTTCTTCTTTTGTTTACAGGTTGACAGCATAACTTCAACACAATTTCAACCTGTGTGTGATTCCAAAAAAAAAAAAAAACAGCCCGTGTTGCTTATCAGTATAGACTTTCATGGTGTGATGAGGAGAGAAGGGAGGAAAGGAGGGAAATGTTGGAGCATGGCGATGAGGAGAGGGAATAAATGGAGAGAAAGGGGGCACGGGAGACAAAGATTGATGCAGAGTGACAGAGAGGGAAGAAAATAAGCAAAAGTGGTGGAAGGCAGAGGAGGAGGAGGGTAGAAGGAGAAGCAGATTAGTTTGTTTTCTGCCGCTTGCACTGACATTGAAAGATATGTCGGTACTAATGTCCCAGAAAGCCTTGAATAACACTGCAAACCAATACATATCCCCCTTAATGGGATTTTCTGAGCTGTACTTGCTCACACTCATGTGCACACACACACACACACAAATCCAGCGCACCCAAACAAGCAGACACACACACAAACAAAGCACCATATGGCCAGTGCCTGGCAGAAAGATAAAAAGCAAATGGAAAAATAGAAAAAAAAAAAAAACGCACTTGAGGAGTAATTATAACATTGTCTTCTCATTTGTGACGATCTGAAAGTTTGATCTCAATTACAAAGTCTTCTCGAGCATCTTGGCCTCTTCATTTGTCCTCGCCAAGGCTGCCTGCGACAGCGGGCGCCCGGCGAGCTGTGGCGTATGACCGCAAACTGATCCTAAAACACAGAGGTTTCATTGATAGAGCACGCTAGCAAGAGGATCCCGCATCATTATGTGCGCATGCATCCCTGCGTTCGCGAATGCATACTAATGAGCTCTGCCTTTTTCCTTATACCTACCCCTCGCTCACACACACACACACACACACACACACACAGACATTCATATATGTGATGGGCAATGAAGTATTTCCAGAGAGTCATTAGTGTCGTTGCATGCAGCAGAGTCTCTGCATCAGCAAGTGCGCAGTTTGCCTGTGACTGAGTGAGTGTGTGTGTGTGTGTGTGTGTGAGTGTGCGTGCACTGCTCACTCGAGGCAGTTTTAAAGCAGCTCTCGGATTACAGCGGGATATTGGGGCACAGAGAGATTAGACCTATTGGAAAAACAACGGGAGAAAAACAAAGGAAATATCACTCAGCGGTGCTAATGAAGCCACAGAGAGGAAAGTTGATTATCCGACTTGACCTTGAGGATGTTTGAACTAACCCAGGCAAAGTTACAGAGGCAAAGTTTTACAGCAGCCGTATATATAGAAATAAATATAAGCGGGTTCTGTGGGTCAGTGTGAATCGGTGTGTACCTGTCTGTTGGAAGATATGTGCTGTGCATTTCATAGCCAGTGTGTTTGTCTCGCTGCGTGTTAATATCAGTGTGTTTATATCGATGCCTGAATGTCAGCGTGTGTGTGTGTGTGTGCACCCGCCTGTACACAGTGTGCTGTTGTGTGACGCATCTCCGTGCAGTGGTCTTTGTCTTGTCTTTCACACACAGGGATAATAAACAAACCCATGAATATTCATGATGTTTGTCTTATCGAATGTTGATGTTCCATGTGACATTCTCTTGTAATTACTCGGCTCCGATTGTTTGTGCGCGTCCGTGTGTGTGCGTAGTTGTGTATTGTACAGCGTGTTTGTACACACAGCCTTTGATTCCTGAGAGCTCGTCCAAGTGACGTCCTCCTGGGTATCAACAAATGACAGTGTGATGATCGCCCTGACGTATTTCTAATATCCCAGTGATAGATGAAGACTCCTTTATTAGTCTCATACTTTGAGAGAGGCATTAACCAGGAAACTATTTCATAGAGCATATGACCAGATCCACGTCAGAATTTGAAGAGATCTTTCTGAGCCCACACTCTAAGATTTGTGTGAATCCGTTCAGTGGTGTCATTTAATTTTGCCATAAAAGAAACAAACAAACAGGGTTGATCATCTGACCTCCATGACGGAGCCAATAAAAGAAAGAGAAAGTGAAACAAAACTGACGAAATCAAATGTCCTTGGCCACTGTTGTGTAAAACTCTTCCCAGGGATGTGGTCGGTGTGGGAGTTCACTCCAGACAGTTCCACACAACACCTCTCAGCTGAATTACACTTGAAGTGCATGGGCCCAAATGTCAAACCCATTTTTCCTGATCTAGTGTGGCCGTCCTGCTCCTCTCTCTCCACTGAACTCCTGCAGACACAGTGTTGAAGTGCAGGCTGGTTCTTTGGGTTGATTTGTTAGTTCTTTGCTTGCTGGGCTGGTTGTTTTTTTGCTCCCAGTGTGTTGTTCATACTTGTTGTTCATGTTACCCACTTCCAATGGTGGAAAATAGTCAAACAATGTCAAATATCTACGCCTGTGCCAAATTAAGTTCTGACATTGGTGTTGATTTTTTGAACGCTCACATTTTTCTCTCAAAACCTAATCCACCTGACTTTTACATTTTCTAAATCAAGTGCTTGGTGGAATGTTTTTATGTTTAACTTTAATTCATCTCAACCCAGGAAGTAATTTTGTCAAAATGCCCCTGAGAGAAAAATGTAATAAACAATTATCTTGACTGGTTTTAATGCTTTTCTCCAGTTCCAGGGAGCGATCAATTTGGACGAGGATCAAACACCAGCAGTAATGTTACACAACGATAAACACAACCTGGGCATTAGCTTTGTAGTTTACACCTTCGTAGAGCACAAACAGGTTCATGTTTGGCATCCAAAATAATTCCTGGATGGGAACGGCAGTTTTAATGGTTTTCTTTCTTTTTTTAAACGCACTCTTCATTTTGCTACTTGTGCGGTTGTGCGCCAGCAGTTTAATGTGGGAGAGAGATGGAGCGATGGGGGGGGGGGTAGAGTGTTGGGTGGATGCTGTGATACTCATTAACCCATTAGATGGAGAAACAGCTGGACGCCCACAACCATCTGCATCATGTTTCCTCTCTAAACAAGACTGTTTCTCCCTCTCTTTCTCCCTCTTTCACACTCACACACACACACATATCCGCACAAATAAAAAAACTGAATAGACTCTCACACATAAAACAATTTGCCTCAACCTCTTTCTTTCTCACACACAGACTGACCCGGGTGTCTCTCTTTTTCTGTTACAAACACACACACATATGCAAGCACGCAGTGACTCTGAACCTTCTTGCCCCCACAAGTCCTTCATTTTCCAGCTATGTAGGCAAGCAGCGGTGGCCAGTTTGTCCCCATGACAAGGGTCACTGACCTGGGAGACAGAGCTCTCTGTCTCCCTGCCTGGCTGGAGGACTGGAGCGCAGGCACCGAGATAAACACTTGAAGACAGAAAGGGGACAGAGGGAGGGTCGCCGGACGGAGCGAGAGAGAGGAGGAAATGGAGCGCAGACAGGTGTGGGTCTGAGGGAGGGCGGCACGCGGGCCGAGGAAATGAGATGGAGAAAGGTGAGGAGGAGCTGGGAGGGAAGGATGGAGCTGGGTCAGACAAGCTCTAAGCTCTGGGGGTGGAGGTGAGGATGAGAGCGAGGGATTGCAGTGGTGGCGGTGGTGATTGGGGTGGGGGGCGCGGTGAACCACAGCGTGATGGAGCACAATGGTAACTGATAAGACGGGTGCTGAGAGGGGCCAGGCTGGGCTTGTCGAGAGCAGCTTTTGTCAGAAGGCAGCACAGGGTGACACACACACACACACCATCACACTTCCACCAAGGGAAGAGAGGGAACAGCACCACGGAGGGGCTGATGTATCCGTTTCGGAATAACTGAGAGGAAAGGTTGGGTGGAGGAAGAGAGAGGCCATGTATGCGTCGTCCTCTCTGATTTATGTCACACCATAAAAGGCAATTTATATGTCTAACACCCTACAAGGATTGCAGGATCTCAACCTGCCTTTCATGCAGATGCACTCTATCGCTCTAGAAAAGTGCTCTGCATGCAGATTCACACCGTTCGCTGTCTTGCGCGGTAAATCCCATGTGGAGCAACAGTAAACACTGAGAATTATGTGCCATCAACCACCGAACCAAAGTTAAATGTTAAAAATCTTCACAAGTATAAAAATGATGGCGTGTGGAAAGTTTTGAGAAAAATACTCTGTAGTCTTTGAAACCAGGGACACTTTGATTGACAGCTTCCAAATGAACTTTACTAACCAGGAGACCTGACTCAGGTTCCTTTGAACCAAAGGGGTTATTTGTGAAATCACAACGTGCACTGCAATTCATCAGGCCCCATTCACGTGTAGCAGTTCATTATGCAAGAATCCTAGTTATTTCAAATCCAAATTTCTAAAGCTACCCTGGTGTGAAATGGTCCCTCCAGTGGCAGGTGTTTGTGCTGATCCTCAGCCTGTAATCAACATAGCTCTTCACAAAATCAGTCAACCACTTTTTTTTTTTTTTTTTTTTTTTTTTTTAATTCCATCCTCACCATCTTTTGTTTCAAAATGTCACAATTTGAAAATGCCGGATGAAGGTTTATGTAGCGAGCAACAAGGTGTCATCTCGAGAGTGAGCCAGAGAACCACAGAGAGCCCTTTTATGTTTTCAAGGAGGGGTTATGCTGCAGCACTTCATCGAGCTCAGAATTTCTAACACACATACACACAAATAATTGATGCAAGATAGGTGGAAGCTATTATTTGCCATAGCTTATATATGTTCATCTCAGAGTGCAGAATGCCACCTCCAGTCCAAAGATAATCTGATGGAGGATGATTCAGAGCCTGAATGGCGGTTGGAGCCTTCATAAGAGCACGTACAATGGACCTGACACTTGTGGGTTCGATTACTAAAGAAAATGGCGAGTCAACACCATGGTTGAAAAGTTGAAAACAAATCAGTGATGGCAGTGCATTTGCTTATGTTGTTTGTGTTCCTTGTTTAAGCCGATGTCCTTAATGATATATATCCCCTCATCTAGTTTAATCATTTAGTTAGACTGATCAAGTTAGATGGAGTTATTCTCTCCTTACATCAGAGGAAATAACAGAAGCCTGTATTTGAAATTCAAGAAACCGCATGTTATGAGAAACACAACAAACTGAAATCTCATTTTATGGATTTGTAAGAATACATCTTGCTTTATTTGTGGTTGAATGGAAATGCTGATTGATGTACACAGATATAATCAACTTTGATTATTTGAAAAACTATTATATCAAGCAGTGACTGTCAGGCGTGGTGCTCGGCTGCTAACCGGTAAAACTGCAGCTCATTGGCTTCACTAAAAACAACAATGGCCCACAGTGTGTGAGAGAACAATCAGATGAGGTGCACTCCATGTTAAATACTCCACTGTACAGCACAGCAGATCTTCATGACAACATCAATACAGTTTACAATCAAACTCACTATACACCATGTTAACAACTGCACTCCCTGACCAGACACAAGCCTCTTACCTTTAGCTGTTTTAGAAATCAGCAGGAGTGTGTGTGTGGTGTGTGTAGATCTTTCCGGTGTTGCTTCAGTGTAGTCCTTGGCTGCACACTGGTGAGGCCGTTGTCTTGCTCCTCAGGCGGTCACGGTGAGCTGGTTTCCTTAGTGGCAGCAGGAAAAACAGCAGAGTCAACTCGGTTGGAGGAATCCATTATCTCCTTGTCGAAAACTTTTGTCCTTCTGCAGGCAGTACAAGAATCTGATGCCACACAGCTGCACGGTCCTCTCCTTCCCCTCCAGAAACACATTATTTGGTAAAAACTAACAATTAATTACTCGACCAGCAAGAGACTATGGGGTCAAGGTCTTAAGTTGAGTTTGTTAAGGATTTCATTCAAAAATGTTATGAACTAACATCTGAATGGAAGCAGAAGACTCCCTGAGTCAGGGATTACCTGGCCAGCAAGTTAAAGAATGTTGGGGCCCAGGTCAAAAGTGGAGTTCAAGATGCTCCCATTTGGTAACTGAAATTGCATTGAAATATCTGGAGGGATTCCTGTGACAAAAAAATGATGCCAAGGATCGGTAGTGTAGGTACACCCTTCTCTTCCAGGCTCCCTGACTGTTGGCTCTCGATTGTTCTGAACACATGGCTAAAGATCCCAGCAGTGGGACAAGAAAAATACTGAGGAATAGTGCTAAGGGGTGAACTTGCTCATTATCTCAGTCTGCCTGGCAAGCACATATTCACTTGTATCTCCCTCCTTAAATTAAATATACATGCTGTTCATGCTGCTCCAAAATATCCACTCTTTAATTGTGAGCTGCTGTTTCCTTTTCCACTGGAGTATAAATTAACATGGCAAAGTCTGACTTTAACATAAACTTCTGATCTTTGTCTCGTTGATTACCTGGACCCAGTCTCTTACTAAATCCCCAGCATTCCTTGTTTTGTTTTTTTTATCAAACTTGCTTGTTACAAACCTCTTGTGTTTTGAAATATGCAAATTGTGTGTGTGCTTCCACTACGTTTAGGGCTGCTCCTCTCTGCCCAGACTAATCCCATCCAATTACAGGAGCAAAGAGCCTGATGTCATTTGCGAGCACTCCTATACCCACATAGGTCTGTGACAACCCAAGCCAGTAGTTTAGTCCATAAATTGTGAGTGCAATCAAAGTGCTAAGTGCCTGATGTCCAAATTACTTCCTCTGAGAATAAACCTAAGTCACAGCGCAGAGGTGCCGAATTCATAACCATAAAGGTGCTCAGCAGGCGAAGACAAGTGAACGCAAAATGAGAAATTCAAGGAGCTTAATCCAAGCAAATTTGTTCATGCTCACAAATTAAAAAGTGTCCTGCAGCGACCTCAATTATTTCTGTAACAGAACATATCCAGATGCTATACCGTCCCACAGTCCCCAGCCTCCACGGCAGCAGCTGATGCTGTTGTTCAAGTTGCCGCGGCCCGTTTAATCAGGAGAAACACATCACTCACGAGTGTGTCGCTACCGACAAATCCCACATCTTCAAAGGAATAGCTAAACCTTAGCGGGAAACACACATTCAATTTGGAAGGTTGCAGCATTGCAACTGACATCACCCTCATATCCGTATTGCTCTTTACAGACATAAATAGGCTTGTCTTTCACATATGAAGTACACAGCAGGAGATTGTTCTTTTTCAGATGCGTTCAAAACAACAGCAACATTTCTGGAACCGTAAGGGGAAGGGGTGGTGCCTGCATGGAGGAAGCAGGACATGATGTCTAAAATCTTATCACCGAAAGCTTTTCAATCGTCTTGTTTTTTCCATGTTGAGACGCAGGTCTTTCAGCACTCACTGGCTGCGAATTCTTTCTGCTGTATTCTCACATGGGCTCACATGGATATTTTGCGGATATTTTATTAAAGGCGTCCAGCAGGAAATGATTTGAAAAGGGCTTCTCACATTTCTCTCTTTGGGGGAAATTTTCAGGAAAGTGCCCAGACTTCAGTGCGTGTCTGAAAGCAGCTCATGTTAAAAACAATGCTGCAACCGACACTCGGTGAGATTAGCACAAAGATGGTGTGGCTCTGTCCAAAGGTAACACCATCTGCCGACCAGCTCCTCTAAGGGGGCCGTGTTCTTCTGTGGCACTTAATTGAAAAAACATTTTTAAATCAGTATTCAGGTAGTTGCATCACTTAAAGGTCTGAAGTTCATGAGTTCAGGGCTTAATTCTTTGTATCCTTATATTATTCCTGTTTATGTTTCCCCACAGTCAAATTCTTGCCTCCCACTCGTGTCTCATTGCCTCATTGTCTCTCACATTGCCGTTCCATTGACCGTCTTCCCTTGCACGAACACTTCCAAGTGACGGCGGTTATTTTCTTTCTTTTTCTTTCTTTTATATGCCTTCGCTTCCAGTTTTATTTGTAATTCAAGTCATGGCCTTCACATCGCACTAAGATAGTGTATTGTTTGGAACCTAGCAGTTTTTGTGCCTTGTGGAGTGGAAAATAGCACACCATCACAAAACATTACAGCTGGAGACTCTTAAGATGCCACGATGCTCTCCCCCCATTCTGCCTCAATGTGAAGCTCTGGGTTTTTTTATTATCCTTCGTGTCAGCAACGTTGCACACTTACAATAGGCTTAGATGTTATCACAGTTTTACCCCACATCAAAAGCACCGTTGCTGCATGCGTGAGTGTGTGTGTATATATATATATACATATGTGTGTGTGACTGGTGTATTTGCATTCATAAAGAAGTTGTGGAAATTTAAAAAAACAAAGGAGGAGTTGACGGTGAGAACTGAGAGATGGAAGAAACAAAATAGAATAAATAAATAAAATGCAGAACAGAGACACAAGGAGAGATGAGGGAAATGAAAGGTTGTACAGAAGAATGTGTTATTAGATCTCCCCGATGATGTGCCTGCCTGTGCTCCTCTGCAGGAGGTTACACGGAGGCCACTGATGTTTCCACGTAACTCCTTCTTCCAAGACAGCTCCGGAATTATCATAATCTGTTTCCAGGGTGCACTGGAAGAATCGTGCCACGTGATGGGCTGTAAACTGAGATTAGATTCTCGACATGATAGCGAGGCGCGTCTGTGCATGCAAATTCAGACGGGACTTTGGCAAAGACCCGTTTTCGAGGGCATGATTTTGTTATATCGGGAAAAGTTTATTTATCTTTGTCAGTTTAGAGAAACCCAGTGGGATGCAGATTTCAAAGGAAACAGCCCCCGACATGAGGCACAGCAAAAACTCCTGAGTGTGCACAGGTCTCATGCATGTGAGATTTCCTGCTCAGTGTCTGTGTTGCCGTGTAAGGGTTCTCCTCTGTAGCTCCCAGCTCGCCTTGGGCCATCCTGTGGTCTTTAAATCTGTGTATCATCTGTCATTTACCCTTCTATCCATGTGGCTCTGAGAGGCCCACTGCCTCCTCCGTGCTTCCCGCCTCACAATGCTTATAGTACAATAACTCGGGAAAGCAGACAGGATCACATAACGTAGCATGACTGTTGCGAACACCAACAGTTGAATTGGCTTTGTTGTTCAGCCGTTCCTGTGTCTTTGCTTCACAGTGCTCCCGTTACCACTTGCCGACTCTCTCTCTCTCTCTCTCTCTCTGTGGTGTTCTACATCGGGCTCTCTCCAGTCTTTCTTCTCTTTCTGCTCCTTCTCTCTATCGCCTCCCCCTGTCTGTATTCCACTGGTTCCTCTGTGTTAAATAACCCCTTTTCTCCTTCTGCGTTTGTCTTAAAATCTGTGAAATAGAAATGTAATTCCCATGAAAGCGTGTGAAAAGATATCTCTTTGCTTTATAAGTTTCTTTTCAATATTGGCTTACAAACATTTGAACCCATAGAGGCCTCAGTGTATTTATACTTAGCCTCATATTGCCTTTGTTTCTCCACATCTTAGTCTCGCTGTTTCCATAGTGTCATGTGTAACTCACACTTAGACTTGAACATAGAAATCTAGAATGACATATTAACCTCTTGATATGTGAGTTCATTAGAACAGAGCTAAATGCAAAGTGCACTCAGGAGTATTTTCACTGGTGTTTATGTAGAAACCAAGGATTTGGCT
The DNA here is from genome assembly GCA_016785235.1 of Pseudorhombus dupliciocellatus. Taxonomy (NCBI): domain Eukaryota; kingdom Metazoa; phylum Chordata; class Actinopteri; order Pleuronectiformes; family Paralichthyidae; genus Pseudorhombus; species Pseudorhombus dupliciocellatus. The sequence goes on from JAFBJW010000068.1 coordinate 1,874,553, forward strand.
CTTTCTTCTTTCTTTGAATGGCGTTCAATGTGTTAATAATGATCACCAGCCACATGATTCTGCAGCGCTGAATTTCACTGGATCATTTGTTTCCTGAATTTATTCAGAGCACAAACGCAGAGCGGGTCTTAATGCCATCAGATCTATTTTTGGCCATTGTGCAGGGATGATATAAGTTAAGTTGACCAGCACCTGACTTCCTCAGGCAGCTTGATGGAGGAATCCTCGTTTTTCTTCCAGGGAGCGATGGCTTAACTGCACAGTTTGTCATTAGAGGACGGTGACAAATTGCAAATGACAGACCTGAACTGAAACACTTTCTTTCCCCTTCCCTCGGTGGTTAGCTATAGTTGCTATTGGGTTTTTTTTCGCTTCTGTAGTTTCAAGGAGGAAGGGGCCTGGAAGAGCAGACAATCATGCACACGTTGTTACCCCCAAGGCCCCATGCTTCATCTCAATAAGCCCCTGTCTTCCTCCAGCTCTGGAGCATTTGAAAATAGCATTTGGGATTTTGTGTCCTATGTGCAGTTGTTTGTGTGTATGTGTGTGTTCCCTTGCATAAAAAAGGGTTTCAGGGATTTTAGACCAAGTGAGGGGTCATGTTTCATACTGTCAGATAGACTGCAGAGGGAAAGGAGTAGATGTATAGGAGAGCGAGAGAAAGAGAGCACGAAGAAGGAAAAACGCAGTTGTTTGATGAAAAGGACAGATATGGAGCATGAGAGAAATATAATCAAATAGGAAAGTGCAGAAAGAGGTGGAGGAAAAGGAGAAGCTAGATGGGGCGATGTGGGGAGGAGGGAAGTGCTCAGAAACACTGAGAAAATGAGGATATATAGTTTAAAAGGAGGAGCACAGGCAAGCAGTGAAAACTCCTGGATTCCGTCTCATATATTCAGTTCAGTGCGGCTGAATTCATGCGGCCTTATGAAGGTTTGTTGCCATAGAGAGAAAAATACAATTGAAGAAGAAAGAAGCAAAGAAAAAAAAAAAAAGAAGATAAAGCATTGGTTGTGTGTTGCTGGGCCTTGTTAGTACAGAATCCGCTTCTAAACCAATCCACTGTGATTTGATATCAGTGTTTCTCTTTTCTTATATCACCCTGCAGTCCAATTACTGGATGCTTTCTCTCCCCCTTCCTCCATCACTCTCTCTCTCTGCTTCTGTCTCACTCTTCCTGATGTGATTTCTGTTTACTGTTTGATGCCGACAATCGTGAAGGTCAGGGTAGTCCATCACCTGTGATGGCCACTGTCTCTCACATCCTTTATAGCTTGTGTGTTTGTGTATATCGATGTTTCTGTTATTCTGCTGCACAGCGTGTGCATGTGTTTAACCGTGGGTTTTGATGTATGCCGCATATGCACGCCATGGCAACTGTCACGGCAATAAACTGGCAGTAACATCCCAGTGCTCTGTTTTCTCTCTGATGACAACAGGAGCATCCATTATAGCCCTTGTTTCCGGGCGTCACGTTGGATTTGGCAGCTCTGTTTGTGTGTGTGTTCCATTGACAGCGTTTCTCGTTTGATTATTGCATTGCAGCCTGCGACAGCTAATTAATCCCGTATTTTGAAAATCTCCAGAGAGGGTTGAATTGTCAAAAACAAATAGCATTAGAGGAGAGAGCACATGATACAATAAGCATCGTAATAAACTAGAATATCTGCTCGGTCTCGTATGAGGTCATCACAGGACCTCTGTAATCCAACACATTTATCTTTGGGTGACGTCTGGTTTTAAATTTCATATCTCTATGTGGACTTGACTTCCCCTTCCCTTGGCAATTAAAACAGCAACCTGCAGGACAACTTTTTCTTCAGCAGGCAACGGCTGTGTACAAGTACGCACTCGTTCCTGACCCCTCTCCTTTTCTTTCCCTCAGGCACTCCCAGAATGGCATTTTCATTTTTGCCCTAAGCACCTTGATGCATTGTTATAATCCAGCGAGGGGGTGCAGTGCGGCATCCGGCAGAAGGGTAGAGGCTGACACGCTATCTTAACTGCTGATATCTTAAAACAGTGATTGGAGAGTGACTGAGGACTATCATTATCCCAAGGTTCAGCATATGGGCACAGGGACAGTTCAATATGTCTCTCGTGTCTTTTCAAAACACTTACAAGCTATGGATGGTGCGATCATGCTGATATTATGGTATCGATTATATGTCCCAGTGGCCGACTGCTAAATATGTTAGGAGCGGAGATAGCAGAGAGTATATTGCATCATTTTGATGAACAGAATATATTACAGGGTTTCATCATTTAAGGCTGGTAATTCAACTTTAGCTTTACCCAATAAATAAAGCAACAGAATTGCCTAAGCTTTATGTTTCAAACATTTTGCCTCTGCCAGGAAAGTCATGTTTTAGCCGCTGTCGATTAGCTGCCTGGGCGGTTGGTTAGATTGTACCAAAAGTAAAAAAAAGAAATCATGGATATAAAAATCGATTCCGATTCAGAAATTGTTTATGAGCAGTGCCCTTTTCTCTAATTTCGGAGGAGGACTCAGGTGTCTCGAAACAGTGGACCTGTGTCGCCAAGAGAACAAGAAAAACTGTGGCAGGTGGAAAACATTTCTTTAACAAAAAGTTAAAAAATGTGTGGCTAAAGGTAGTGCGCTGCAGCAGCATCAAAAAACACGGAGGATGAGTGAGAGGAAAAGAGACGAAAGGGGTTTGAAAGAGCCATTCAACGTAGCTAAGTGGGAACATACATGGGTGTGAACGTTTCTCGCTGCGCTGTCAGACACTAATAGGTGCACGCCGCGGTCCTGACAGCCTTAACTTAGCTCCACAATGGATGAGATGCTGACGCTTTCACATGGCATGTGAGGATTTGTGTTTTTCAGTCTTGTTCTTCCCCTCCCTTCAGGAGAGGACTTTGACTTTAATTGTGAAGGACTGTTTATATTGCTGTCTGATTTCACAGCTACAGCAGCTCCACCCCACTCACCTCTACTTTTGTCTGTGTAAATACGTCTGGCTCACGCGTGTCGTTAATAAAGTAAATATAGACAGATGCTAAGTGACATGAATGCTGTCAGTCGTTACTACGTTTGATTGACAGCTGTTTATGGAGGCAGAACTCTGCTTTCTGGAGTTGATATGTGTGAAAAGAGAAGGTCCCCCCTCCACCCATTAAACACACACACACAGAAATAGGTTACCGTGACATTCTGAGCGTGAACCTGTGTGGGAACTTTAAATTAGAAGTGGGCAAATGATTCTTCTGTCCTTTTAGCCATCCATGCTTAAAGAGGTGATATACTGCAACGGTAATGGGAGGAGGGTTGAAGGATCCTGGGATGATGATTGTAACGATGATGATGATGATGACGATGTGGGATTAATGGTTGCATCGCACCACTTCCTTGTTACATGTGTTCACATTAATCAGCGCACCTGTGGTCATGCCTGAGAGCCAAACATGTGAGGTACATGTTAAGGTGATGCGTTCATGCGTTATGCATGTACTGCGTGCATGTGTGGGAGCGTCATCCCCCGGGGAAGGTCAGGGACATTAGCAGGATCAGTAAAGCAGTCTTGTTCATTTTATTAACTGTCTTCCTGATTACATCTTGCCCTGGAGTACGCTGCCTCCATTAGCCAGGTCAGAGCACGATTGCACCAGAATAGATTAGCGCTCCATTTTCCTCACTTAGAAACCGCCGTGGTTAAACCTAGGATGTAAATACAACATAAAGTAAGTTCATGGTGGAATTTGTAAAAGAATGAGAGTCAAAGCATTAGCAGCTTTACTGCTGAAAAAATATAAAGGTTACTCAGCTGGGCATTTAAAAGTCAACAGATTTTTTCTTTTGGGGGGGGGGGGGTCAGTTTCCCTACTGTTTTTTTGTTGGTCAGTTCATAAGAAGGATTGCCCAAAACGTCCAACCACAGGCATTTTACAATATTTTCACATTATTGCCTGGGAAGGGTTCATTGATCTTTAGAAGAGACTAAAATACATACATTTTGTTTAAGGATATCTACAGTATATATCAATGTGTGTAATTTGGTGCAGCTTGATTGAATTTAAGGAGACTACTGGGTTTTCATTGAGGAATGTGCTCTACTGAGTGCCATTAGGTTGTGCATTTAATACATACAAAAGACAATATGACTTCCTTTCCTCCTTTTTTTTTCCAAGATTGATAGATTAATGCAGTGAGGTATGCATGCAGGTGGTTCTCATTCCGAAACTGCTCAACAGGCCTCTTGTTACAAACGAACAAATCCCCCACTGGCAAATGTTTCTATTGACTAAATTGTTCAATTTTGGATTGATAGCTTCTGTCAGGCCGCGACATGCTGCGTGCCAACGGGGATTTCCCCGGCTTGAAATTGGGATGGACAGAAACGTGTGACATTTCTAAACTCAATTTTCAATTACGGACGAGACCCCCCTTCCAGCTGCCTACAGTGAGCGCTGATAACTGTCTGACAGCTCCAACAAATGATGAAGGCCTGTCCTGGAATGATTGAAGCATATTCATCATTTGCTTTCCACTGCTGCAAGACAGGCCCTGCACACCTCAACTCAATCATTCCTGTCCTCATTAACTGGCAGCACATCACACACACACACATTCAAAGTACTTAATGCACCACATACCTTCTACATTATGATTATTTCAAAAATGGATTCAACCTCATAATTGGTACAAAAATGCTTTCAGACTCTAATGAGGCTGATATGTTAGAGACAGAGTGGGCTCTATTTATACTCTCACCACCCATCCCTGTTCAGAACATTAATATTGTGGATCATGACTTCCTTCGTATACAAAAATAACCATAGCGAGCAGCTCCCATGCTTTAAAACTGAGATTTTCACACAAACAAGTGCTCAAAAACAAACTCGCAAGATGTAATTAATGTGTTATTTGTTTGGAAGCTGTTTTTATTTATGATCATTCCTCAAAAGAGAACAATTTCCTGAACAAATGAAACCCACTGCTTCTGGCACTAATTGCTCGGCAAGGGTGTCCATAACCTTCAAAGCTTTTGCACAAAATGCATCTTCTTTCTAATCACACACCTTGAAAAGTTTCCAACCCTTATTAGAACACTCAATTTAGAACTACAAATATACCACTAGCAAGTACAAGCAAAACCGGCTCATTGTATTGCTCTGTAATATCTGATATATATCTAATGCAATAGGCCAAAGGAAGGTTTTTCACTGAACCTGAATGAAAGAGGTGCTGCTTCAACTGTATGATCCATTTGGATGCTTTCATCTATAAGGGTAGCAGCCACATCTCTGTGGCCCTGTTCAGATCTGGTATTAACATCAGTCAAGGTAAAAGAGGAGTCAGAAGGGGCTGAGATTATCAATGAGCTGCAGATCTAGGATGAGGGAGGATAAAAAGTAGAAATAATTTTTTCCTGATTAATGTTGATTTTTTTTTTTTTTTTTTTAGCCACAAACAAATCAATGTATGAACACAGAGTGGTGTTAAAATGGGATTTAATTTATTGTGAAACTGTAGCAGGTCACATTCACGGAGGAAAGTATCAGTGGGTAGAGCTACCAGATCTCACTGGTATCTGGGTGCGGTCCACAAAGTGATCAGATCACTCAGGACCGGTCAGGACAGGTTCAGCAGCACCACAAATCCTGACCTTCAGCAGGATCGCTGAGTCAGCATGTCTTAAAAAATGTTTTAACAGAAAATAAACATGAAACCTAATTGATGGATACCTGCAGTCAGCATGAATGACAATTGGGTGTAATTATATTCTTAATGTAGTGTGCTAAATGGATCCATAAAAACAGCAGCAGACAAAAAGAGATGTGGTAGATCTGTAAAAAAAAAACAAAAGATATCTGAAAAAGATAAAAGGCAAATTTTAACTTAAAAGAATGACCACTTTTACCAATGAACGTAAGAGTACATCTCATAAAAATGTACACAAAATCACACTAAGGATAAAACCTCATTAGTTTGTGTGATTTGTGCCAAAGCCATGCAGCGAGTTTGTTTGCCCTTAAAATAAACTGCAAGAGTAAGTGTTAACCTGATGTTTATATCGCCTGTAAGTATGGCTACTCGAATCTGTGTTGACATTCTGTCCGCTACTCGCCCTGATTGGCATCGGATTTCAGTATCCAACCACAAAAATACAGCATATCTCAGTAAAAAAATACTAGGCCGGAAATACTATAAGTACATTCATCTGCACATTACACACATTCAGACACCATTAAGTTAAATTTAACTCATCCTTCCTCCTATCCCATGTGTGTCCTAATGCAAACTCCAATAAAACCCTTCCCTGGCACACACAGACACACTCACACACACTGTGCATCGCCGGCTGTCAAACCAAACCAAAGCACTCACGCTGCCCTTCACCAACACAGCAACCAAACACAGGAGATTGGACAGAGAACGGAAAAGTTTTCTAATTATGGAACACGGCACATCATTAAGATGCTGTAATGAGCTTCCACTGGCCAGGTGCAGCCTCACCTGTCAGCCACGTCCTCATTACTAATATGGTCATCATGTTCCTCTGGACATCTTGGACAGGTTATTAGGGAATGATGGGCAGGTGAGCAACACTAAGTTTACCACTTATGACTATACCGCTGCACTTCTGAACATTTGGCAATTTGTAGCAAAAACGCCCCTGACTTTTTTCATCTCAGTTCAACGTGACCTGAATAAAGTATAAAGTAGAATTCGTGAACAGTTTAACCGATTTTACGGCTTCCATTTTTTCCGCAGTAGAGTGATGTTTACGTCGCGTACCCTCTGCAATTATTTCATTATTGTGAAAAAGATATTTCAGCATGGCAGTTGGTGAAGAGGTCTTGTTTGGTCTGTTTCTCGCTAAATGTAATTAATTTTCTCTCTGTTCACTGTGGGCGATGACACCTACTGATGCAGACAGCTGTAACTTTATAACACAAACACAGGCAGCAGTACCGTGGCCTGCGTCTCTCGGGTGCATAGCTGAACATTAACACATCTGAACTGCGTGTTGGGGTTAAATGTGCCATTACAATCCAAAGGGAATATCTTGAAAGCAAGAGGCTGCAAACGTCCGGACCTCGTCATCATGCCATATTACACATAATCATCATGCTGCATTAAATATCACTCCGTCCATTCACTTTCCCCGCTAATGCGCTAATAAATATTTATACCTGTTTGCACATGGCTGGTATTAATATGAACCCTGTATCTTCGGGCATAAATCGTTGCTGCAGAGTTTCCGTCTCTGTTACTCATTTTCAAATTTATGCAACAGGGTTTAAAATCACATCATCACTTGGATGAGGAGGTGACAGCACATGCAGGGACATAAGCAAATGTTTCTGTGCTGAGTTTATAAACAGAAGTCATCCACACCACGCTTTTATCTTACAGTGTCTGAGAAAAGGCAATAAGTGCTAGTCTGAGGTTTGTCTGTGAATATGAGTGTTTACACTCAGGATATAAACGGATAATAGGTTTTTTGTTTTGTTTTTTTTAACCTCATCTATGTCTTTCACGGACATCTGTCTTTTTATGCATAGAAAATATAGAAATCGGTGGACAGTATAAAGCCTGTAATCTGTTGATCCTGATAATTTCGCCTTCCAGTGGTTCAATCATGAAATCAGACAGATTTTTCTCCAGTCTGTAACCAGCATTGGATTTTATTTTCATTGTTGCCTTGAATAACATTTGAAAAGTATTTCAAATTGATAACCTAAGGCTTTTGAAGAGAATGAAACTCTTTCCTCTGTGAAATTCTGAGCCGTTTTTGATTTGTGTTTTTGCTAAAGGATATTTCTGAAATAAATTTAAAAAAAAAAAAAAACACATGTTCTGGCCAGTGTTGCATATCTGACATGGGCACACTCTATGTCAGGCCATGTCAAGGAATTGGACTGGGAGACAAAGGTCCAGGCATACCAACGTAGACTGACAGTCTAGAAGTGTCTGTCTTGAATTGTCCATCCCAGAGAAGGACAATAAGGAGTGACGGAGGGGGTGACAGAGAGAAGCAGAAAGTGAATTTGAAAAGAAAAAAAAAAAGGAAAAGAAAGAGGAGGGAGTTGGGGAGAGAGAGAGAAAAGATTGAGAGAAGGCAGCCGCAGCGCTCAACCCTAACAGAAATCAATAACTCAAGCTAGGATGGAGACAGCGGGGCAGCGAGGGAAAGAAGGGAAGAGGGAACATAGAGATGGTGAGATGGGGGGATAGCAAAGGGGGGTGAGAGAACGCAGCAGAGAGAGCGCACAAAGCTGAAAACAGATAGAGTGTGTAAGAAAGGCGGAATAAGATAGAGAAGGTTGCCGAGTCTTTGTGTGCTCATGGAGAAGCCCAGTGGGTTAGTGTCTGGCCCGTTGAGGTCAACCTCTTCACCTGCAGACAAAGAGCAGGATAGGAACGAAGCGGAGGAGAAGAATGGAGCAGACTGGATGAGAGAAGAGTGTCAGAGGTTATTCTTTGTTCTCCATTGAAAGACACTATGTACCTCAGAAAGGTGCTGGTGAAAGCCGCCCAACATTTTCTTTTCCTCCCACAAAGCCCCCAGCATCTTAGACTGTAATAAATGCTTGAAAGAAGTTCTCAAGGCTGACGCAACGGCGAAACCGTCCGAACACAATAAGCTCTGCGAGCAACCAACTGAGCTTTGCTGAACTTGAGACTCTCAAGGCGCGATCATGTTGATATTTTAATTCTGCAATGCTGCTCCAGGTCACACATCACCAAGCAAAGCCGAGTCTTCATACGGCCCCGTGTTCAATCGGCGCTGACCGAGGAGCCAAGCGAAACAGGGAGCGACACAATCGCACACGACCTTGATGACTGTTGACAAAAAAACATCTTTCTTCCTCCGTCGCCTTCCATCTTTTTTAATGAATTTTATCTGGGATGTGACTTGAATCGTGAATAAATGGCGAAGCAGTTGTGTGGGTAGCAGCACAGCTGGACAATAAAAGGGAGAAAAAGAAGTGAGAATTCAAGAAAAGAAAAAGAAGGCGTCTTTAAGGATAAAAGCCTGGGATCCATCATGCTCCTGACAACAAAGTGGTGCGGTGATGAACGTAGCACCCAGTTGTCAGTCGGATGCACATTCTCTTCATGACTCACACAAAGCCAAAATCCAGCAAGAGCTTCTTTGACAACTGATAGACACTAGAGAGACTTGTTTCTGTTGTTTGGTGTCACAGCAACATGAAAGAAATTTAGACTTTTGTCACAGGTGTGTGGGTGCCTGCTCGCACGATTTTGAGTGGGCGGGCGCACGCTCACAGTTGCAGTCTACGGGTTGCACGCACCTCAGTGCTCCACAGGACGTCTGAAATATTTGTAATTGCGTCTTTGTGACTGAGGATTAGTTGGATGATGAATTCATGTAATGACACAAACTATTCCGCAGAGTATTCGCAACAAATGCAAACGCGTCAGCATTGTATCTGAAAAGGCAATGTGGCTTCCAGGATTTACGAGCATGACAGTGCTTTAAAATGCCATTTTATCTTTGTGCCTCTCATAATCCTAATCCTCCAGAGTTTGGTTTCTTCGAGCCGCTAACACCACAGCTGAGTGTCGAACATCGTGTTGTGTGCCTCGACGACAATTTTCAGAAATTGGTATTATTCCTCTTAGAGAATATTAAAGCTCAAAGTGGTGTGCGCGTGGGGCCATGGACTGAGCAGCACATTTTCTCCTTCAGTTTAAACAGTATGTAATTAATGATGCGACATCATAGTTGCGCGCTGACAGCGTGAATCACAAATTACCTGAGAAGTTTCACGACTCCTACAGTTCTCTTGTCATATTTAAATGTAACAGTGTTAGTAAGGGACTATAAAGAAGTTGTTTTCATTTCTCAGCCATAATCCCTCCAGCAAAATGATTAAAAAAAAACTCACAGCCACGACTGGGGCTGTGTCTCTCCCTTCTCGTCTGTCATGTCCTAATCCTATGAGTCCTCCTTTTTTGTTCTCCTTTTTTTCCTATTTCGCTCTGTTGAAAGTTTTTCCTCTCCTCCAGCTGCCTGTTTTCTCAGCTCTTTTCTTTGTTCCATCAACCTCTCCCTGTTTGCATTCGCCTCAGTGGAGTTGTTTATGCCCCGTTCATCCCCCTCTGTCATTATGAGTGTTGTTCACTGTATCCCCATCCATATGATGAGCCTGACGGATGTGCAGGGAGATGGATGGTGCGAGTAAAAACAAGCAGAGGAAACGAAATGTGTTTTCGGCAGAAGTCATTTTCCCCATGACACAGCTGTCCATCGGCCTTGACCTGAGGCGACACGACTCTAAATCTGACTTATAGCCATAAACACACACGCTGATTGAGATTGCCCTGCAGTAATGATGATTATGGTTGTTTATGGGCTTCACACTACTGTTTTGTCAGTTACTATGGCTGCCAGATGTGTTTTGTTTCTTCATGTGCACACACTCTACTTACTTTGTGTGTACTTGTGTTTGTGTGTGTGTGTGTGTGTGTGTGTGTGTGCGCCCATGCTTTCTTTGGACTCAGGAAGGGAGGAGTTACTACAGTAGAGTCAGGTTATTGTGTCCTTCATCAAGCAGACATGCCAATTAGGGACACAACCATTGATATCAATTCCCCCATCCTCCCCCTCTCCCCCCCTTCCGAGGTGTTTTTCATTTAATGGCCGGATACACTCAGTGATGACCTGTAAAGAGTTGTAGATGACTGCGGAGGTATGCAGAGTGAATTAACTAGAGCGGAACAGTGTGATGAGGTGCGAGGCAAGGGGCGGGCGGGGGGGGGGGGCTCCTTCCTCAGAAGTAGGCCCAGGGAGGTGGATCCCGTTACAGACGCTCTCAGGTAGCAAACTGTTGAAATAACTCATTATCCTTCCCCCGACCCTGGTGCGGCGTATTTCTGATATAGACGACAGAGATGTCTCGCCTGACGCTGCTCGCACTGCAGGCAACAGTAAATTCATTTCTTTAACCTGCTCCCTTCCTCGCCATTAGAATGCAGGGTTTATAGACTTTGTTTCTCCTTTTGTACCACGGAGGACACAACAAAAACAGTAGGCGCTTTTCCTGTTGAATTTAATGCTGTCAATATGTAACGTCTCGATACTTTGAATAAGGTTGGGGGCTGTTCAGGGTTTGAAAATCACGGGCAACATTTTAAATAACGTAAGTCCACAATATAACACAGGTCAAGTCGTTTTTAATTTATGTCACAAATTTACACAAACAAGGGTGTAGAGTTACAAGGGTCTAATTAAATGGAATACTTGTATGCGCTCATTGCAGCCCCTTTATCGATCAAACCATAAATGATAGGCAGGGAGGTTGGCGTGTGTTTTACATACAACTTCAGATCAGGAACAGAGAATGGGGAGAATGCAGTTAGCATGGATTAAAAGGCAGCTCATAGAAGAGACTGTTGGGATCTTTAGATGCCGGGAAAAAGTCATAGAGACATGGGATCACAAACAGATATGAAAGAGGGGGAGGCCACTGAGACCTACTGATATGAGAATGTAAGTAAGTAAAAGGTGTGCGCGGTAGATACGAGATGGCGGTGCAGGAGGAGATGGAGGAGCATAAAGAGAAGTAGAAAGACTTAATAGGAAGAGAGATCCGGCGAAAGAGGCCCCTGAGACCAGGCGATATGAAAGAGCAAGGAAGAGGTGGAGGCAAAAAGAGAGGCCTAAATATTTGAGGGCCACAGAGACAGGGGAAATGGTGTTAAAGCCTGGAGGTAAGAAGGGTTCTCAAAGTAAACTGATGGATAGGTGGCCGGGGAGAAGAGAGAGATCAAGACAATAGGAAGAGACAGGAGAGCCAGACAAAAGTCTCAGAGACAGATTAAAAGGAGCAGAGAGGAGAAGACGCAGACACACATGCGCTCGTAGAGATAAACAAAAGCACTGAGACGAAGAAAGAGACACACAAATGCTGTCTTTCACTGTTTCTTATATCCACGCACATGCACGCTGCATTATCTGCAGCTCCCTTGAGAGCCCCCAGGGCATGGCTAATATGCCTCTCTACAGTCTACACACAGAAACAGAGATGTTAAGAGGATAGGAGGCTAATAAAGACCAAGTGGGTACAGAGAGGACACATCAGGCCTTTGGAACAGAAATGCAAACAAACGACAACAAAAACCAAAAACCAGCAGCACACTGACACGGACAAATTGATCTACGACTTTGTTTAAAAACTCTCCGACAGTGAAAATATATTTTAGCCTGAGTGCACTGGGAGATACTTTTGTCTTCGCTTCAGTGAGGGAGAGTGAGAGCGTGGGTGTAAGTGTAATGAATGAGGGTGCTCCTTTTTATTGTGTCTGCTGATGGGTGAATGTGTTCCTGCAAAGACAAGGAGTGTATCCTTGCTTTTTGAAAAAGGCTTCCTGATGTTGTCGGAGGAAAGAGATTCACTTTCTCGCTCATACTTCACGATCAGCATTGAGAGCTGTTAATTGTGGAAGCTTGAACCTTGTGTATGCAAGCTGTTGCTTTCACCCTGCACTTTTCTAAGGTGTGCAGACTTTAAGGCGATAGGAGAGACAGGTTCACAAGAAGGACACATCGAAGGTTTATGAATGTCATTCTGGCATTTCAGCCCCATCTGACTGCCTTTCTTTAAAGCCATCATCTCCCAGACAAGGGATATGAGCCACTGAGCATGTCGAGTGCCATTTTGGATCCACTGACCTTTCAGTGTACGCTCCGGCTGGCAGGGGTCTGATCCCTTGATATGATCATGTGCCCTATGTACTTGTGCTGTTGTAAATAAATATAAATATATCAAATGCAGCAACGAAGTCTCCTGCCGTATCAGCCATTCATCACCATGACGAACCAGCAGTAACCATCGGCATCAGATATATTTTGACTTCTTATCTAGATGACTGGAGGAAGTGAGAACTTGTTTTCTCCTTGTTGCTTCAAATGATTAGCAGCACAGATAATTGATGCATGGATGGATTTTCTATTAATGATCTCATAAATGGGGTCAACAGGTCAAGCATACAGATACCACATGGTGTGTGTGTATATATATATATATATATATATATATATATAGGTTTGCTCCATGGCCCACCTGTGAGTGAAAGGCTTTGATCCCTACACCGTTTCTCTGAGGATTATACGTGCTATTTTGGTTCTAATAACCTGGCTGGCGTCAATGGTTTTTGACAGAAGGATGAAACTATAAGGTTTCGTATCACTTTGAAGACAGCGATCACACTCTATCTCTCACACTCTCCTTTTTCATTGCTGTCCTGTATTTTTTTGCTGTCATTCTTTTCATCTCACAGCCCCATTTCTCCCGTTTACTCCATCCTCTTCTCTTAGTCTATTCTCCCCACTGCTCTATCTGTCTGTGCTTGGGGTCTCTGTAGTCTCTGAACAAAACGCAGCAGACATGATGAAGATGGCGACATTAACCTCCCTGGATAAGAAGGGAGATAAATAGGTCTGTGTGTGTTGCTAACATAGCGGATAGATAAAGTCATGACTATAACTGCCCCTGAGGACAGCAGAGCAGCACAAGCCCAGTCCTTATCAATCCATCATGTCTGTTCACTCCTCTCCTGTGAACATTTTGCATATTTGTTGGGGAATTGTCTGACAGACAAAGACTGCAGTAAGGATGGCTGTACTGTAAAGAGTATGATTATAAATATGAAGTACAGACAAGAAGTCAGAGCTAGGAGCAGAGTTTGTTAGTTACTGTGAGGTTTAAGGGACAATTCTGGTGTCATCTGCTTAGTTTTGGTATTATATTGAATTATGTTCATTAAAGTAATAGCTCTAATCAGTGGTAGCCAGTTGAAAAAGGCAGCAAATGTGTGTCTTTCATGAGCAGTTTGCTCCATCTCCTCCTGGATGACTGTTATTCATTGCTAGGTCAAATGAGCTACATAAATTTGTGTTCTGGGTCTACCTCTTATCAGAAGACCCAGGGGGCCTCCAATGGAAGGCACCCAGGAGGCATCCTAATGATGCCCAAACCACAACTCCTGGTTCCTTTGAACGCAGAAGAGCCACAGCTCTATTTCAAGCTCCCACTGGATGTCGGAACTTCTTAAACTATCATTAGAGTGAGCCCAGACACCCTGCTAGGGAAATTTATTTCAGCCCCTGGTGTCCACGACCTTATTCGTTTTGTAACTATCCTAAGCTCATGATCATAGGTGAGGATCTGAACATAAATCAACTTATAAATCAAAGGATTTGTCCTCCAGCTTAACTTCCTCTTTGCCACACCAGTCCAGTAAAATTACTTCACTAAAGCGACACCAATCTGACAATCATCTCTTGCTCCATCCTGCCCTAGAGAACAATGCCCTTCAGACATATATTCCCTCGCTTTGGCAACAGACTCCCTCACATCCTAAAAGGAACAATCCACCCTTTTCTGCAATAAACCATGCTCTCTAGAGTTGGAGGTGCTTTGGTTTGCTCGCAAGCTCACCTAGTATGGTGGTGGCGTTCACCTCATACCAATTTCATGCTTGCTCTCCAATACCCATTACTCAAGACAGACATGCTGTTGCTGGAACACGTCTGTCCTGCAGTGCAGTTCCAAGGACAAGACAGACACACATCTCTTTCCATTTTCATTTAACAAGTATTTCGTTTTGTTAATCCTTCCTGTTACAGTCTTCTGCCCCATCAAGGACTGTTGAGCACATAATCTCTCACACAGTGTCCTTCTCAGTCACACAGGCCCATCTTGGCAGCCCCCTCCCTGTATGAACTCTCAGCCAACATGATTCTATCCCTCCTCACTCACATCGCTCTCCATCAATTTGCTCCTCTCCCCCTCCACTAACTTCCTCACTTTCTCCACTGCTCAGCCGTTTGTTTTTGCAAAGCTTTAAAAACAAAACGCACAGAAGAAAAGTGGCACAATAGGTACCTCCTATTCCACCAGACGCCCTTCAATTACTCACATAGCACTTCTCATTTCCCCTTTTCGCCTCACTTCTCTCTGTCTTATTTGATTACTCATTGTGAGCAGCAAATGATGGGATGGATAAAGTTGGACTTTTTTACTTGTATACTTGGGAATAGTACCTGCTCCCTACCTGTCTTGGAAACACGTAATAGAGTGACAGCAGGGATGGGCTGTGTTATTACATGGCAGGGTTAGTGAGAGGCCAAGCAGAAAATGACTGAATAGAATGAGAGCTGCTGGGGCATTCGCTCACTGTTGCACGCTGCGTGTTTTTGTTTATTTGGTTGCGTGCCCCTTTGGCTCAGACGCAATCCAAGGTGACTCTTGTCTTTCTGACTTTCGTGATCGGCTGCACCACATCCCGTCTGGCTGACTAAATCTAACATTTTATTCTTTATAGACAGTGGACTGTTATTAATGTTTATATATGTTTTTCACCTGTAGACCATGAAAAGCTTTATATATCCTTTATTTCCATGCAACTTGTCATTGCTTTGTGGATTGTCTGTTTGGAAATGTGTGCTGCAGTAATACCGTCACTGATTATGGGGTCTTGCAGGAGCGGGTGGGGACGTAGCTACACTATGTGAATAACTGCCAAGTGACTGGCAAGTGATTTCAAAGTGGCCACAGATCAGCTTCAAGGACGATGACATGACTCTCACTAATTGGGTTTGGGGTAGAAATGGATGCAGTTTTGGATGACTGGGGGGCTTAGCTCGGATGGGGCTGTGTTTGGGGACCCCACTGACCTAACTTTGAAGGTCTTAGACTGATACTTGCTTCTCACTTGTAGATAATTGCAACTGCACAGATGCACACATATGTACACACAAAGGGAGAGAATTGTGAAGTCTCTTAAGGAGACAGTGTTAATCCTATTGACAATAGCTTGTCTGAACAGTGGCCTGGAGAGAGATGAGGCTAATTCTCTTTATGAGCACAATAAACCCAAAGGACACAAGAAACACACACACACTATACATCAACGCGCAAAGACACATCTGTAGCTTCTTCCTGGATTTAAGCCCCGGTTCAGAATCTCAACAGTACAGTAATAAACTCCCCTCAAAGCAATTGTGCCACATCCAAAGTCTACTTCAATCCCCTCCTGTAGAAATATGTGGCTCTGGAGATTTCATTGTCTCTCATGGAATTTGACAAAGTGATATTGACAATGCAGTTTATTCTTTCAGAATAAAGAGGAAAATATAATATTGTTTCCCGCTCTCATCCAGTTATTGTTATATATTGCCAGCCACCACAATATTTACACCCGTCTCTCTACCTCGTTACTGTCTAATGCCAGAATACTTCATCCAAGGCAAAGGGATAAAAACAATATTACTTTTCTTTTTGAAGAGCAGTCCCTTGAAACACACACACACACAAAGAGATGTTTGTGCGTCCAGATATGTGCTCAGTGATATGATGTTCTAGTGCCAAAGATTAATGTAAACGTAGAGCCGAAGCTGTTTTTGATTTTGCTCTGAGATCTCAGGCGTGATCTGCAGCTAAGTGTGCCTGCCACTCTCAAAGGTATTAACCATTTAGCTGTGCGCAGCAAGTTGAGTAAAGGAACTCCCCTCACCACCCAGCTGCTGGTTGTCAATATTGATCATCTTAATGAGGCAAAAGTCTCAAACAGTTCATGATTCAACAATTGATCACTTATAATAGGAATGAGTTCAGGCATCACGACTTTCCAGCCTTCACAGAAGTTTGTTTATGGTAACGTGAGCATTATATTTTTCAGCCAAAAGCCAGGAATGGCACAGTGTTCTTAAAGCAATTGTTTATGTCTATCTGTGTTCGCTCCCCAGATGGGACCCCCTACACGTGGTGGGTGGGCCGGGGCAGTGAGAAGCACTTCTACTGGGGAGGCTCGGGACCTGGCATCCAGAAATGTGCCTGTGGCATCGATAGAAACTGCACTGACCTCAAGTACGACTGCAACTGTGACGCCGACCTCGCACAATGGTAAGTCGGTTTGTCATGTAAACATTCAGCAGGAGTACAGACAGCTGTGTTGCAGAAGTGTATTGATTAACGCCCTCACAGTTTAAGTTTACAGTGATTGTGATTAAAGACAGAGCTGCCAGGAAAAGGCTGGGCCGGCCTCTGACTGCTGACCTATTAGTTTGATTACTAGAAAATCCTCATTTGAAACAAGTGGTCTTCATCTGAATTTCACTGCGTAGACTTATCTTGTGTGAGGGGTAAATCATCTCTATTTTTTTCATCGTGAACTGCACCTGTCGGCTTTTCATATGAACTTCTATTTTGCTCCCACAATATTTACCGTAGCCTTATCTTCAATAATTCCAAAGGCCTGTGTGCTTAAAAAAGACTTATTATATTATATTTGTGCATGTTCTGTCACAGAGATTTTAATTTAATTTTACATATTAAAATAAATCTGAATCTCTGAATAAATAAAGTAGTAAAGTCAAAGTAGTGAGGTCAATTTTATTTATGTGGGCTAATAATATTATTTACAAATTTGCCTCGAGAAGTTTAACATCCCTCAAAATAAAACAACTGAAGAACTGTGGAATGATTGTATCGTTATATCCCGTGAACTTTTGAATATAATAAATGTCGTACCAATGGCATCTCACAAACAGTCTCTCAGCGAATTGCCACCGTTGTTAATTGCTAATGTCAGCATTAATCTGTATAGACAGAAATCCGTCTTGGCCTGGCGGTCTGATGAGGTGTCTCACTTCAGATACTGAAGTGGTTGGATAATGGACGGCACCGACACCCTGATGCGTTCACTTAAGAGCGATGTTTTCCTCCAGAACCAACAGTTTGTGTTTCTCAGCTCTCTTAGCTCGCTGATGGATATTCTCATTAAACCGAATGCATTGTTGTCTGCTGTGTGTATGTGTGTTTGCGTGGGTGTGTGTGCATATGTATAAATACTATATGTGAGTAATTACAGCAGAAGGAGATATTTCTTTTGATTTCGTGTTTCCCTCTGCTCATTTCAAAATTGATGATATGATAAATAAGTCGTTCTCTGTCTCTATCAATAATGTATTCATTAATGTCTTAGTCTCTGGCTGAGCCAGTGAAATAATACCCATATAACTCTATTTCCACTCACCACTCATCATTTTGGCTGCACAGACATTTTTGCTCACTCAGGAACATAAAATACACGACCACAAAATCTATTGAATTAATAAGAAAAGAAATTGATCTGGTATTTTTTTTTAACCTGAGGACTAGTTAATAGCAACTCTTTTATTAAAAGTCTGCATTATTCTTTTACATCATGTCATTGAGTTTTTTGATTTGCTCCATCAATCTCACAGGAGAGAAGATTCCGGTCTCCTGGTTTATAAAGAACACCTGCCAGTCAGCCAGGTTGCTGTGGGTGACACCAACCGAATAGGATCTTCAGCCAAGCTGACTGTGGGACCACTGCGTTGCCAGGGAGACAGTAAGTGTTGTCATGGATACACACCGTATGTACAGTGCTATGAAGTTGCAGCTGCACATTTTCGCAGGTGTCTGTAGTATTTAGATTGATGCGAAGTTGGTCAATGGAATGGCATCTTCCAGAGGAGGTCAACTGGGAACTTTGGGTAATAAACAATAGGGAATTATATCGTTTGGTTAATTGGCTGGAGGCAACCAACATCAAGGTGCATTACTGCCATCTACTGTGTCTTCTTCTTTCTCAAATTTGAGTCTAAAATCCTCTTCTTTTTATTCTTCTTTCTTTTTGGTTTATTGGGACTGGGCAACCAACATCAAGGTGCAATACCATCTACATTATCTCTCAATGGCCCCATCACCTGATAGCCCCTCCTTCCCCACTCCATTTTCTTTCTCCTCATCACCACATCCCCCGAGTCCAGAGTGTGGCTCAGACTTTATCCCTAGATTTGCTTTGATTTAAAAGAAATAAAAAGGTCGGTAACATGCCCAGGAGCCGAATGTGGCTATGCTTTAGAGCAACCGCTAAGATATTAAAATAACTTCCCACCTTACAGGGGGTTTGCACAGGAAGATGAAACCCAATGTGAGCGGCGTAGATTAGCTGCCGGTGTAAAAAAAAAGAAAGGACCTTTGAGTGACACAGGAGGACTGCAGTTCACAATGGCCTTAATTGGAAATGTGTGCATTAATGATCTTCTCTGAGTAATCCCCCTGAGAGGATTGGTTTCATTTTCAAAGTAACTCTCAGCTTGTTGTAGAGGCGTGGCTGCATAACCTTTTGTGAAGGGCTCGTCAGAGGTTGAATCAAGTGAACACCCCTAGTCTCTTTAATATAGTACTTATTAAAATGCCCCTGTTGACTTTGAGTGTTTGAACAGTCAGTGGGAGCAAAAAGGTTTTTTTTTAAATATGATGTGAAGTTGAAAGTATGAAATACTGGTAAAAGGTGCTTTTGAAAAGATACATAACTGAAAGTGAGGTCACTTGACTGGATGGAACACAGATCATGATATCCTTTATTTTTTATCCCAAGGTCATATGTGCAGGGTTGACTCCTATGCAGGGGAGCATCATGAAACTGGACTTCTATGTCTCTAAAATTCAATAAAAACAGAATCAGTTATTATCAGATATCAGGCTCTTGTCTGAAACCCTGCACCCAACAAAAGTTCTGTAGTTCCTGCCTCTCCTAAATTTCCCTCCACTCTGCTTGACTCAGCCTTTCTTAATGGATTCTCTGTATGGAGTGAAAATTACTCATAAAAACCAAGTAAATGTCGGCTCTCTCCATTACTATTGATGTATTCAGGAATGTAATAGAGGGAGACTGAAAAGATGTGTAATGTCGGTGAGCAAAGTGCCAGCCATCCTACAATGATAGCTGGATACATTTATACACTCGCACTTGAATTACTACCTGAACTGGTCATTTCCAGTGACAGCTGCATGGTATGCAATTCCCTGCAGCTGCAGAGGGAGCAAATCACACTGCAGAAAAACTTGGAAAGGACCAATACATTAAAAAAAGTTTCACTCCAGGCAAGAATAAACGCAAAATGATGAATGATATGGTGATTATCGCTCTCTTTGTTTGGCTGAGTCAGTCAGTCATGGATATCGAGTTGTTTTCTGGCACAGATTTCAAGACCTACACAGTGAAAGCACAGAAGGCTTTCCACACTGCTGCAGAGGTGTCTTTGCAGTGCACTGCAGCCCCCGAATGTGTCAACTGGTGTCATCAGCTTACACACAAGTGTCAGCATCAGATTCCCCCGAAAATACCATTTCAAATGAGACTGGTGTACTGTGGATGTAGCCTTAAAGGAGCATAGGCAATGGGTGGATGAAACTAAACATTTTAAACATTTCTATCTAATGTGCCGCTTTAATTAGTAGACAGTATTTAGGCTTCTTTATTCTATCATATAAGAAGAAAGGAAGAGAACAAGCTTTACTTTAGTACTGATTATCTTCTCTCTCCTTGTGTGGAGGAAAATGTTTCTTTTTTTTCCCCCCTAGAAACAACGATTTATTATTTTAGATATTGTTAGCTCTCGACCTTAGGAATTTGCTGTCAGTGCTTTGAATGTGGCCTTGATTTAATCTATCTTGCGAGAGAACAAGGGAAAACACAGCAGCACAATTGTGCACATTGTTATTTCTGGAGTGGCACTTGATTGTGCCAATCACTCAGATAAACTCTTGGCTGTTGATTTTCTGTGGAAAATAACTGCAAGCTTGTGTGTGTGTGTGTGTGTGTGTGTGTGTGTGTGTGTTCATTTCTGCTGGTCATCACTTTCTTTAGAGGGCTTTTTTAGAATGACTGAGAACTGGGTGAGGGAAAGGTGTATGGTTAGGCATGTACTTGTGTGTGTGCATGCGTTTGATCTCCGCAGCTTTTATCCATATGGTGAAAAAAATTGTATCTGTACCCTATTTAGACACTTTCTATCTGAGCACTGATCCTCTCACGATTTATTCAGTTCCATGTAGTCCCTGTAGTTTTGGTTGGAAACAACAGATATCACGTACTGCAGAGACACACACACACACACACACACACACACACAGCCAGAGTCAGTTTAATCCTTGCTGCTTCTCTTTCTACTTCTCTTCCGGTCTATTCTTCTAATCATTGTTGGCACACTGCTCTCTGTGGGACATTGGGTCAACGGGAAGACATTCACAGATTCTGCAGCTCCGTCATATTGACCTCCCTGCTTTCCCCGCGACTCCTGAGCGCGGTGTGCTCTCTTTGTCCTGAGTCTACCTGCAGAGGGTCAGGCCTGCAGTGTTTTCAGGTCGGCACGGATTGACTCCATCGAGCTTCCGAGGCATCTGTTAGACTTGGCTCAGTGAAACATTTCTCATTCTGGATGTGAGCACGCTTCCAAACATTAAAGCCAAGTCAACAATAGAAACTTTATCTTAATGATAGCAGCCACACCACACTGTGGTTCAGCTCCACTTGCAAGGGGCCGTTCAGTAGCTGCAGGGCTGGATTAAAGGGAAGAGTACGGTTTACATCAAAATTCCTAATGCTGACCTGTATATATACCTACTCCACCACACACGTCAGTACACATCACTACTAAAGGCTTACTGCAACCCCTAGTCCAAGCTGTGGAGGCCACAGGAGCATAGAAGCTTCTTTGTTCACTCATTTAGCCTCAGGTCAGCGCTGACTCTTTTCCATCGACTATATGATGGTGGTTTACGCATCTTTATTACTCTAGCAACGAAGCCAAAAAATATCCCCAATAAAATATTCACCATCTTGCACATTTGGATCTCTATTTCCACCTGATTGTGAGCTGAACAGAAAAGATATTTTCATATAATTTATCTTTTATTGTCCACCCCAAATGAATTACTCCTCTCGTATCTGAAAGTAAGCTCACTGTGACTTCACACGTGACCATCCTCTGCCTTTATTTCTCTCTAGACATATGAACGCCGCACAGAGCAGGAGTAAAGTCACCATCTGCTGTGTGATGTAACCAAGTACCGGAGAGGTTTGTTGGGAAGTAATATCCTGTGTAGAGGAAAAGCAAACATGGATTTAATCTTAAGTGCGCGGCGGAATGATCATTATTACGATAACGTGTCTATCCAATGCTCATTTTTCACACTAAAGGGGATAATAGAGTGGAGCTGTGAATGTCTCACAGGACTGTGATGTGCATTCTACAGAGGCGCAGTGCTGGAGATAAAACTGCAAAAGATGACTCATGCAATGAAATGCTCACCCTTGCATCTGTCTGTCTATCTGAATGCTGTGTCCATCTGTCTCTGTGTCTGTCCGTCCGTCCATAACAGTGCAGTAAACTCAGCCCTTTTGCTTCACCGGTGTCTCAATCATGACCAAATGTCCCACACCTTTGTGTGCGCGCGTGCGTGCATGAGAGAGAAAGAGACAAACTTATCCTCTGTTTCACAGAGTGACCAAATTAAAAAAAAAAAGTAACTTTAGAAGAAAGATGACTTTGAGGTATGTGTGCCATAGTGCAGGCCAAGACAGCAGAACATGGAGCATACATTATAAATTTGCCCATTAAGGCATATTAAACGTATATTAAAAATTTCACACGTGAATAGGTGCTCCGTACATGATTGATGCTTCTCATACTTTGCATGGAGCTCCGTCTCACTAAGAGCAATGATGATTGGCGGACATATAATGGGTTTTCATAGCCAAATGACTGATGTCTTAGTCAGTCAGGGAAAGTTTTTGTGAGGAGGTACTTATGTGTGTGTGTGTGCAAGTTTCTGTGCATGTACTCTTGTCTCTATGTGGTGGGTACAAGTGGGAGTACAACTTTCTGTGTGAGCGAGAGCGTGCGTGTGCCAGCATTAATGAAGCCCATTTCCATGGCTAGTTTAATGGCAGGCCGTACAGTCACGGGCAGACAGAGAGAAATTAGACTCATTTATTGATGTTAAAAGGCTTCAGACATTTTAATAGAACAGAATGAAAATAAATGACACCAAATGAAGCAAAGCAGCATATATTCTGTTATTATAATGTATTGCACCTGCTGTGAAACATGCCTGGTCTGATGAGTGACCGTACAGACAGGTCACCGATTATAGTGAAAAACTAATTAATGAGTTTGTAACGATTTGTCACTGCCCATACGCTCATTTGTAATGTCTTTCTAATTGAAGTGAGAAGCAACATTGTTGGCGGTGCCTTCAACTGTTCCTTTATTTTATTTGATTTCATAATATCTACCAGAATTAAGACTGTAATTAAAGTTACATTGCTTAGTTTTTGTAAATCATTTTGGAGGCTGCGCGTTGTGGTTGAAATACCTGGCATCATTTTGACAGGAATTGAAGTTTGGTTTGTCCACCCTATTCAATGAAGGAAGGTTGAAATACCTCTTCGTACAATGCAACACAGTTCAGCAGTAAAAGTCCACCTCTGATACAATCATAAGGACAGGTCAAAACTCCTTGTCAGGGGTTCCTAATAAAATGAGGAGTGTTACGGCGAGGTCTGAGCGCTAGAGATTTTGTGCTAAAATGAATGACAAGCAAAGTAATTACAGGACAAAATTGAAAGGCTTTGCAGGTCTCAGTTGAAAGACTCAAACTAATTACCTGAAGACTCAAATGCTACATTTAGTGTGAACATACTGTAGCTGGACCATAAAATGACACGGCACACATGTCTTAATTCTTTACGGATGAGATGAAAGACATGGTCTGAGTGAAAATGTGAAATTGAGCAGAGAATGAATATAACTGCTGTGCCACAGTTTTACACATACACTCTATGTGTAGGAGAAAGTGTCTTGGATGGTGATATATCAGTCATACCCTTCGGGTGACTTTCACAGATAGAGGCTGTGAGAACCAAAATTAGTACTGTTGTTAAGCGCGTTATATCCTGCTGACGGTTTGTGGATAGAATAAGTAGCAAGTGCAAAAGTTAATGGCACAGAAAGTCTGTTGTGGAAAAACTTAGAAACAAATACATCATCTGTCAGAAATAGCGTGATTTTATCGGGATATATTAGACTTGACATGTCGTATGTAAACAGCGTGGGTTAATAAGAGCTGTTTCAGCGTGTGTTAATGTTGAGGAGTGTGAAGTCAAGATGAGCAAGTTAGGCAGTGCCTGATGAAAGCTCAACTTGAAAATCAGTCAGAACGATACCGAAGTGCAAACTGTATCCCTCCTGAGATCTCTGGATCATAAAGGACTGGATATCGACTGTTTGTTCTCATCCTGTAAATCAATGTGAAGCGTCTCAGGTAATTTTCGATTTCAATGCCTCATCAACGCTCGCAGGGCAGGGATTTGTGGTGAAGAAGTAACAAAAAAAGATTATTCACACTGATGTCCAGTAGATTTGTTCTTCTCAACTTTTAAATCAGAGCTCGCCACATCTGCTGCTTCCATAGAAATGAAGATCTGTTTTCTGTCTTCTGGTTCACGTTTTATCTGAATGGTAGATTCATGTTGGAGGGTTTTTTTTTTTTTCCATCAAAAGGAAGTCGGCTATTTGCTTGCCTGTAAAAAGTCAGTCAAAGTCACCGGGTGCCAGTGGTAGATTGTGTGTGTGGTTTAAAATGTTCATGTTAATGAACTGAGACGGTCCAGTTGGTCATCTGTACCATCTGCTGGTCCTAGGACATATCCAATCTGCTCCACCAAAGACAAATAAATCATCTAGTCGGCTGCTGGAGCCTTCACAAACTGTACCTGACACCACGTCAGCCTGCACCTCTCAGCGGGATTGTTTGTGCTTGTCTCTTGATTTGTTACGCTTGCTCCGGGGGGCAACAGCTGCTTTCGTTGATAAAACAGTTTTATCAGTTGAATTAATTTATGGATAGATGCGGTGGACACAAAATTAAAAAAAAACATCATCAGTGAAGAACAAGCTCTGCCTTTTGTGCGAAGACAAAACTTGTAGAAAGAGGCTTAAGATGTGACTGTTCTACATTGAACATCTGCATGAAAAGCACCTTGAAATGAATCCTCACTCACAGATGCCAGAGCACTCACCTCAAAACTGCATTCTAATTTATTTAAACTCTCTTATCAATGCCATTTTCTCTTCCTCCCCTTAAGAAACTTTTAAGCCTCTTTAAAGTCCTCCTCTCATACTGCTCACACCTTTTCACCTCAGAATCCTTCTGAGGGGCTGAGATGCTTTTTAAGTAACTTTACCAGGATCTAGCCTTTTGAACTGTGACAGAGGAATTGTAAGATATTTTATATCAATTCAAAGAATTTTCATAGAATTTCATCACTTGACTCTTTGCAGTAGGAAGAGCTTCCACGTGTTTGAAATGTTCTTGAAACAATGCAACATATAGGCTTTGTCTAACCTTTGAAAGAAGAACATAAACACCATTGAGTTATTCTCCCAACAGTCCTGTGGCTGAGCATCAGAGGCCAAGGACAAAATGAAAATACAGCCAACATGAGAGTGCATCACACAATATTGGAAGGGAACTCCAGGAGAAGTGACAACAGGATGAGACTTTCTGCTTTTGTGTCACCTTGGAAACTGAATACACAAAGAGGAATGAATATATACTAAAAGAAACTGCTTCAATGCAACCAGGAGGGACCTGCAACCTCTGAAATATGTTCTGGAGCCAAAACTGTTTTTGGTTTGATAAACATTTTAATATGGGAGTGAAAACTGAGCGGCTGAGCCCAGCCAACCATGTTGCATCTGTGAACCTGGCACTAGAGCAATAAGAGCCCCCCCCCCCCCCCCCCCCCCCCCCCCCCCCCCCCCCCCCCCCCCCCCCCCGCCTTCATCTGAAGCATGACTCACCTCCATGCTTTTTTTTCTATATGACTTGGTCTGTCTTGCTTCTATGTCTTCATAATGTCTCACTCAGTATAGGTCACACCACACATGCGTCTCACTTGTGTTACATACAGTATGTCTTTTTATGATATTGCCCTGTATATCATCTCAGCAGAAAGCAGGATATTGTTTACTGCGTGTATATGCATATGTGTGTGTAAAAGATTATCACTTTATCACTTTGAGATTATTACCTGCAGGTGTCTACCAGTGAAAGGTCAGCAAACACATGCTCTGAGAGAGATGTTCATGAAATCTCCTCAAAAGACAGGAAATGAGCGTGTAATATTGAGAAATGCATCTTTGAAGGTACCTCTGCATCCTGTGCAATGATAGACACATACATTAGATTCAATAACGATTTCTGATCATGTGGTTGGAATGCTCTCATCATGACATCACGGTGATATGGCTTTATTACGGTATAAATTGCCTGAAGCGGGTACGTACAGCGGTGAGTGGTCATACCTCTACCTGCAGCCTGCTGCAGTCATGAAAACAGCTTCTTTGCAATCAGTCAGTAATTGAACATCTGCGTGACTGCACATTAAAAGCATCAGTAGGTGGTCGTGTGTGTGTGTGTGTGTGTGTGTGTGCGCGTGCTTGCCCGCTATCTGCCCTTGCCCTCGGTGTCAGGATGCGAGGCAAGGAGCAGAGGTGGAGCAGCTCAGCCCTGTCATTGGGGAGCGCTTATCGCGCTGAACCAGAGGACGTACACAAACACACACCGCTGCTCATACCTACACTTAGAGGCGTGCGCTCACGCAAACACACATGCAGTGTGATACTTGTGAATTCATTTGCACACGTATATGGCTGTCGGCTCTCACGCTTGAACGGACGCTCACCGGTGCAGAAATAAGTCAATGAGCGGATTATTTGCATGACAGATAATTAACCAGCAGCAGTTTTGATAATGGATAAACATTTGTAACTTATCTCCCTGGTAATTTCACAAATGCCTCTCCGTATGTGGAACACGTATCTTAAATAAACATCTTATCATACATAGCAACAGGAAACCAGATCTCAGACACCTGTGCAGTGGGCTTAGAACCTCTCAGATAAGTCGCAGTGGTCGGAAAGGTGGTCTAGTCTCCATCATTTCCATAATTGGAGTTCAAAAGCAAATCACATGAACAGTAACAAAGCCAATTCAGAATAATATTGACATATTAAAATAAAAGAAGTTGAAGAAAAAGTTCTAATGTTAAACATGTTATACCCCTAAGAGATTTTTTTTTTTTTTAAATCATTGAAATTCATCAGTGTCCTGTCGATCATTAGCCGCAGCCTGAACACCACTGCTCCACTCTCCCTGTGTTGCAGGGTTATGGTGGAGGGTGTGAGGCCAGTCCTCTGAGGCATCAAAGAGATCTCACACAGCTGATACCACATTAGCCTCCACTCTCCTCCTCCGTCCGCCCCTCCACATGGCCCCCCCGCTCCTCCTCCTCCCCTCCTGCCATCTGCCCTCTGCACTACTTCGCTCTCCTCTTCTCCTCCACGTCCCCTCCACCCCCACCCTCCTCTTCGTCTTGATAAGACTGGCACGCATATATGGCGAGGTTGAGAGAAGGCGGCGGAGAAGTCGCTTCATCAACCACTGTCTGATAATTCATCAGCAGCTGTTTAGCGCGTCGCTCCTTTGTCTTCATTAGCAGTTGCTGGCTTCGCTTCATTCAAAAGTCATTAGAAAGGTTGTAATCAGAAACAGCAGCGTGTACCCTTGTCTTCTGCACAGGTTTTCATTTAGACAGAGAGAAAATTGTCTCTGTCTTTGTTGTCTTGATATCATCTGCGTTGTATTGAATATCATTGATGTCGTAGGAAATTACAGGCTACATTAAAACCTACACTGAGACCTTGAATAAGCCTCATTAAGCAGTGACTGTGAGATAGCAATGTTTTATCCAGTGTAGCTTTATTGCTCTTTGCGATGAAATGAAAATGGATGTAAAGCCTTTAGAATACTGCAAGAAATGTATTGTGCAGCACATCAGATCTGATGGCGGAGTTTGCCACGCAGGGACGTCGTGTTAAAGTTTTCAATCTCCGTTTTAAACAGATAACTACTGGAACGCGGCGTCGTTCACCACGCCCTCGTCCTACCTGCATTTCGCCACCTTCCAGGGCGAGACCAGCGCCGACATCTCCTTCTACTTCAAGACCAGCGCACCTTACGGCGTCTTCCTGGAAAACCTGGGCAACACCGACTTCATCCGCTTGGAGCTCAAATGTAAGAGTGATGCTGAGTGTGCATGAGTCATTTCTCTCCCTGTTGCTCTCTCTCTTTCTCTCTCTCCCTGTGATGTGTGAGGTTTGAACCAGCAGTCAGTCTGACAGTGCTGGGCATGCTTATTTGACACACACACACACACACACACACACACACACACACCATCCAAAGCCATTTGCCTTCCTGATTATGGCACCACTGCAAGAGAGAGCAATCATTTATTTAAGATGATTGGTGTGTGTGCAATAATTATGTCCATTATGAACCTCTGTTTAACCAAATCATCCATTTTCAAGGTTGGTAAAACACAAGCACTCTGTCACTCACACACACACACACACACACACACACACACACACAGTTCCTTATGCTGTCCTTTCTTTGTCATACAAAGATCTTAAGATCTTAAAAACAAATGGATTGAAGGTCTAATGTGTTCAATATTTCATGTAATTGACTGTTGTTTTATCATGGACACACAAAAAATAAGGTTGTATTGTATTTGATCTGAACTTTTCGTTCTGGCCAAGAATTGCTTGTTGGATTGTAAAGGTATCCAACCCCTGCTCTGGATCATTTTGTAAGAGAGGACTCACCGCTGCATGGCAGGGTTTGATTGTCCCAACGCTCAGTGAACTCATAATCACAGAGTGCTGTGTGAGATTGGACAATCAGACACCGGCCGCAGGGAGCCTGTCAGGAGAGGACAGTTTTCATGTGGGCCTGTTAGTGAGTTACCTGCTGATTTCATGTAAATAACCAACAGGATGCAGCAGGGCCTTTGTCATGTCAGGCAGCACTGAACGGTTTTCACTGGCGATCTGTGTCCAGCCCGGGAATATGTGCTATTGCATTCCAGCAGCTGAAATTAACATTAACATTCATATCTCAGGCTTCTACTTATTCACCACGCTGCATCGTGGGGGTTCCTGGCACACTATAGCTGCCAATAGTCACCTAATTGCATTTATCTGGGTTTCAGAGGGAACTAAACATTAGAGTGCCTGACCCAACATTGTCACCATAAAAAAAAAAAAAACAAATCCAACCACTGAGCAGACATAAAGTTGACAGACGAATTCTGAAGCCAAAGAGCTTTTGAAAGCCACTACACTGAATGGCATTATGTCAGCTGGTGTGTGGCCTAAAAGCTCCACAGCTTTATTTATTTACTTCCTAGACAATTCTCTTACATATGCACACACAGACTTATTCTTGCTGGGGGGGGACTGACACTTTGCTGCAAAGGCAAGTACAGTGAGTTTTGCCAAAGGCTTGCAGACGGGCCTAAAAAGCACAGGTAAAGATGCAGTAAGTGTCTAGTCTGTCATGGCTGCACAGCGGGCCAGAGGAGATAGTGTGTGTGTGTGTGTGTGTTTGTGTGTGTTTGTGCGTGTCTCCTGAGGCTTTCAAAACGGCCCCACATCGATTTCCTCTCCCTTCTCCTTTGCTATCATCTTGCATTTTGCCCTACAGTGCACATTTAGACACACAATCACATAACAACTTGCATGCACTCGCTCACACACACACACACACAGACTTCGTACGCTAGTGCAAAAAAAAAAAAAACTGTATCTGCTACAATCCAGTCAGGGCATGAAATGACTAGCATTAAGCCAGAATAGCATAGCTGTGCCACTGCAGGAGCTCAAAGCACATAAACACACACGCTCACAAACACACACACACGCAACTTTGTACAAGACACACACTACTGTGACCTCAGCAGCCTCAAAGTTATCAGGTGGCAGTTGCTCTACTTTGAATCTTAATGGAAAGAAGTAGGCATGGACGCATTTGAGAGGCGGCATTAAACCGCATTGAGAACCATGTGAAGTGGCCTGGTAATAGGATTGAGGACAGATAAAGGTCCCAAAATGCACAAGCGCTTGACTTCTGTGGCTCAGTGGAAAGTATGTATGCGCCATGCTTTGAGTCCTTAAGAAGCTGCAGTTGATAGCCTGGCCCAAAGGTTATAAACATTTTCAGTGCAGTTTCCAGTTGAGGCGTGTGCTTTCCCGCGGGAGACCATAGCTTATAAAACTGTATCATGGCCTTTTTTTGATGTGAAGACCAGACGCACACTAAAGCCACATCTGAAGTTTAGCAGCAGTTCCTTCACCTATGTCATTTTACTAGACTCAGTTCAATTCAGTTTTATTTGTGAATCACAACAGGCACCCTGGTACCCAGTGATGGAGGAGGTGCTCATGTATTTCACTTCCATAAAAGTGCCAGTAAATAGACTTGCTTCTTGAGTAAAACTGCTTTTGAATATACTGATGATTAAAAATAACGTCTTGGAACAGATCCGTGTATCTTTTAAGGAGAAAAGCAGCGTCATCATTAATTAAGGTTTCCTACTAAGATTTCTTAATAAACTTTTTTTATAGTCAAGTTAATCTTCATCTAAATCTCTCTGGTGCTGATATGCATTTTAGTCTTAAAAAGTGTCCTTTGATGCTGAAATCTCTTTTAAGCACTGACAGCAGGACGGTTTTCAGCAGACTAGAGTTTTCCTCCTTAAAGTGTTCAAACCTTCTATGATTTAGCTGTGAAGCGATAAGACAGCTTTGTGAATGAGCGACAATCTGGAACATCCCATTAGACGAACACGTGCACACCCACATGACCAGTGAACTTGTGATTTTTCACAGTGACATGCGTCAGCCCCTTCACTAAGCCTCCGAGTGTCGCTGTGCTGTGCAGACGCATAATGTGGCTCTTTCTCTGCCTCCTTGTTAAGAGATTAATATAAAAACAAATAAAGCAAAGTTTCACTGGGTTATCTCCAGGCCAAACACACACACACACACCTCTGCAGTTAATCACAGCTATGCAAATACGTGAGGTCTGTTCTGGGCTCTGCGGATATTTCAGATTCCTGCCTGTGGACAGAGTGGGAGAGAAGAGTTGTAGGGTGTCCATCGTGACGCTGAAGCCACCGCGCAAAGATAACACACACTTTCTCTCTCTCTCTCTCTGGCGTTCCACATTGCTATCGCATTGTTTCTCTTGCTGTGTTCCTATTTGGCGTATTCTGATATGTGTTTGGCTTTCTTTCAGCATTTAAAATAACAGATGGTGCTCCTACTTGCCCCGCAGACCTGCTCTGTGCATAAAGACATCATTAATTCAGTGTGCTAAAGCCTGTCAGAGGGCTTACACTGTGTGTCTCTGTGTGCACGCATGAGTGTGCTCTGTGTTGTTTGTGTTGTTTGTTGTGGGTAGCTGGGTGCTCAAGAGCTTTTTCATATTCATCGCGTAGGTTAATGCTCTCAGCGCATCCAGACAGGCTTTTGCTCTCTCGCGTCTTTGCATCTCATCTGGGCGGCAAACGGTGATGTCTGCAAGAAAGAGATCCAGGAAGAAAGTGAAGAAGGAGTCAGTGATGGGAGTGGGGGGGGGGCGACTGGCAAATCGAGGAGAGATGAGTTGGTGAGCGAAAGAAAAAGCAGCAAATGAAGCAACAAATGATGCAGAAGTAAAGGTTTGAGGGAAGGAACAAACGGGGTAAGGGAGGTCGACTCGGGGGACGGCGGGGGCAGATGAAAGGAGGGAAAAAACGAAAGAGTGAGCAAGCGGAGGAACAAAGAATGCAAAATGAAAGTGAAACAAATGGATAAACAAACTGGGTGAGAGGTAAGAGAGAAACAGAAGGGCTTCAAGAGGGAAGGTACAGAGGAAAAGACGGAGTGAAGGAAGATGATGAGATGAAAATGACGGGAGAAGAAGTAGAAAAAAGCATTTTGATTGGGCAAAGAAAAGAAGACGCGTGTCCCCATGCGACTGGCAAATCGAGGAGAGATGAGTTGGTGAGCGAAAGAAAAAGCAGCAAATGAAGCAACAAATGATGCAGAAGTAAAGGTTTGAGGGAAGGAACAAACGGGGTAAGGGAGGTCGACTCGGGGGACGGCGGGGGCAGATGAAAGGAGGGAAAAAACGAAAGAGTGAGCAAGCGGAGGAACAAAGAATGCAAAATGAAAGTGAAACAAATGGATAAACAAACTGGGTGAGAGGTAAGAGAGAAACAGAAGGGCTTCAAGAGGGAAGGTACAGAGGAAAAGACGGAGTGAAGGAAGATGATGAGATGAAAATGACGGGAGAAGAAGTAGAAAAAAGCATTTTGATTGGGCAAAGAAAAGAAGACGCGTGTCCCCATGGACGACTTCATACATTTATCCACTTGAGTGTTTGATCCTAATGAAACCATAACAAAGCGGTAACATATAGAGCAGTGAAGTGGTTATTCATCACCCCTGTGACTGCAGAGCACTGGTGCCAATAAACAACACATGGCACCACCCTGAGTATCCTGGTTCTACGCTGTGGCCTCGCAGGGGCAGTTTGAGTCTGATCGGGTTTTAATGTGACAGCTACAAATCGTCTTCCAGGCAGGGAAAGTGGTTTCCTGATTGTTTCCAAGTTGTTCCTTTATTGGTATGAAAAAAAAAAAACAAAACATTCAAGTAGCGTGACTATGAAGTCAGGGACGTGTCGTCATTAGTGAGCCATCCTCAAACACGTCCATATTTTATTTTTTTGTGTGTTCAATTATGTGTGCAAAGCTTCTTATAAACAGTCTGTGGTGCAGAGTAAAGGTAGAAAACATTGTGTTTATCTACAAAGAAGATTTGTTTTACTACTGTTAACGTGCGTGATGAATATATACGCTTGAATTATTTACCTACCTGCTGGTTTTCTTCTTCCAGATGATATACGCACACACACGATCTACACTTTAGCCTTTTCTGTCATAAAATCCACACACGCTCACTCTATAGTTTGATCACTGTTCCCGACAGGGAGGCATCAGACGGTGACCTCACCACTGCACTTGCAAAAACATCTGGAATGGACAGGTGGTCCCTTCACACACACACACACACACACACACACAGTATTTTAGAAATTAACATTTAATATGTGATAGTTATTAAAGGTGTGACAGTGCCCCCTTCTGGTTTGTTGGAACCTCAGGCTACTGAGCTGCGGGGTAGCAATAAACTCTATGGCTTCATGATAGGCCCGTTCCAACATCCTCATAACGCACGTCTCAAACACACACACACTCAAATTCACTCATTTTTACATCATGAAGATTAATCATGCAGAAAATTAATCATGCACTCTTTCATCTCCTGTCGGCCTATTTCCTCCTCTTTCCTGTTCATTTACATGCCCTGATTTATTGTCAGCTCATTTCTGGGTTGTTTTTTTTTTTCTCTCTGGCTCCTTTTAAGAGTGAAACCTTTCAAAATTAAAAACTGCACAAAACAAACAACAAACACATGGAAAGTGCTGCGATAAAACGTTATGTCATGCAAAGCCAACAGTTCCTGGCATGTATCGAATGCCTGTGGGATTAGTCCCGTCCAAAGCTGGGAGCGGTCGTGTATTGCAAAGCTGAAATCTATACAAGCCAAATGAATGGCCTTGAAGCAAATGAGCCATTAGATTAGAAATTGAAACACATATTTACCTGCAGAATAAACTATGATGGAACAGGGAGTCTTTATTTGTGGAACGTTGTTTGCTTTGTTTGCATGTGGTTTTTATAAATGACTTCAGCGACTAATGTTTTCTTCCCTGCAGCTCCTAGGGTGGTCTCCTTCTCCTTCGACGTCGGAAACGGACCCGTGGAGCTGACGGTGCACTCGCCCACGCCGCTCAACGACGACCAGTGGCACCGCGTGATGGCTGAGAGGAACGTGCAGGAGGCGGTGCTTCAGGTGGATCAGATCCCTCCGGCATCCAGGCTTGCTCCAGCACAGGGGCACACGAGGCTGGAGCTTTTCAGCCAGCTCTACGTGGGTAAGAACACACACACGCACACCTCTGATTCCAACTTCTTTTTATGTCGGTGCAACACTCACACAGACAAACACGCCATAATTATGAGCGCTGATGGATAGCAAGCAAACGCCTAAGAAGGCATCGTTCATTGTGATCCTAATTGGATTGAACTTTTAATTAAAAAAGTTTCCATGCTATCTGTATTTTCAGCGATGCCTCTCTCTCTCTCTCTCTCTCTCTCTCTCTCTCTCTCTCTCTCTCTGAGAGACATCTGCTGCGA
Organism: Pseudorhombus dupliciocellatus; assembly: GCA_016785235.1. Lineage (NCBI taxonomy): Eukaryota > Metazoa > Chordata > Actinopteri > Pleuronectiformes > Paralichthyidae > Pseudorhombus > Pseudorhombus dupliciocellatus. Next base: position 1,908,589 of record JAFBJW010000068.1, read on the forward strand.
GGACGTCCGATTGCTTCATAAGTTGGAAATCAGCGTTTTTCCTTAAGAGGCTTCAGTCTTTGCTCTCTGCTTACCCACCACAGCCACCGCTAATTAAGTTCATGTTAATCCAACACACACACACTTACAGCCGTTCCACACATTTAGAACCCAGGCGTCCTCAGAAATGTATCCGTGTAAGTGTACATAGACCAAACTGAGGGCAGTGAGGGCACGTGAGGAAATCTAACATAATTCACTTAAAGAGGTCATTTCTTTTAGACTATAATACTTAAACTCAGCCTTTATATTACTTTGGATTAAGAAACCATTAAAGAACAAAGAAGATATAAACCCTTTTGCCTTTCTCCGTCTCACAGACACTTTCCGCTTCAGTGGTTCGTCGGATCAAGTTCCTTATTATCGCACCATTTGTGCCTTCAATTTGCTTGAGGTTTCTTGTTTCCTCAAGGAGTTGAGGTTTGTTTGAGGAGGTTTTCTCCCCCCACATGCTTCAGTCCTCTGTCGTTCCACCTTTTATGCTGAGTTGTCCATAAACTCCGGGGCTAAAACAGTTTGGGGGTTTTGCGGTTGAAGGAAAAGAGCTGAGGCGGATCCCAATGTTCTCACTTTAGCACCGCGAGAGGAGAAGAATAAAAGTTCTGCCCAAAGGAGATTGTTCCAAATTCCAATCAGGCATCACGATGTGATAGCCTCAACCCCCGTGATCCCAGTTTATCATGTAATTTCATCGTCTCATCATTTTTGCTGATTCGCCCGCCACTGAAACATCCTCACCTTATCATGTCCCAATTTGCCTCTGTGTGTATTTGTTCTTTGATTTAGTGGAATGGAAAGGAGCGAGACAGAGGTTTTGTCACTGACGCAACTCGCCGCGGCCGAGTCGGGAACATAATGGCTTCCCGCCTCTCATCATTCTGCTCGTGTGTATTCTCAGCAGGGGGACGGCTCGGGGTTTGTGCGTGGCTGCACAGAAAGTAGTGGAGGTTGGAGAGATAGTGAAGAGGAAGCGTTGTGTGTGTGTGACAACAGCCACGGCAGCGACAGCACCGGCTCATATCAGATTTCTAATCCCTGGTTAATCCTTATTTGAGCGTCGCTTTGCGAAGTTACAGTGTGGCACACAGGAAGTGACCCAGCCTCTGAGTGGAAGTGGTTTAGATGTGGCCTCCAACACCAAGAACACAGATAGTGATCTGTGTGTAGTTTGATGGAGAGATTTGGAAGGAGAAAGAAGGAGTGAGAGAGCCCCGCAGGCTTCAAGATTCGTGCACCAGGGAGATCAACACCAGGAGGCTTTATTTAGCTCACCTCAGCCTCATATCTGTCTCTGTATCATCTCCTTCTCTCTTCCTCAATCAATATGCTCCTCATCAAGCATTTGATTGCTTTAGTGTTTACTGCACAGCGGCTCATTTGCTCTAATGGCCTTGAGAGTAAATGTTACACCATCAGCCGGCTGTCATTTACTTCACACTGTTAACTTTTAGCTCCCCCATCCACTCCATACATGCACATAACTATAAATCGGAGCCACATCTTATTCATTTAAACGTCACCATCTGCTCCTTTTGGTTTCCCCACTTGATTAATGCTCACTATCACGTTTTCTTTAATGGTTTTGCATGTTTTTCTTTCTCATGGTCGGGTTGTTTTTGTCTTTTTTTTTTTTTTCTTTCTTCTCGTTTCCTCACTTCTGTCATCATGGATCGACACCTCTAACCCTCACTGCATGCATGCGGCCCCTTCTCACAGGGAAACCAGCCTCGCTCACCTGCCAAGACAGTAGGTACCATTTAATGAGTTTGATAAAGTGTTTCTGTGACGTATTTTACAGGCCCTCACCCATGGATGTTTGTTGTATCTAATTCAGTCAATGGCTATTCAGTGGTTATTAAAGTTTTGCCAGAATTAATATCCTGTTCGTGCTCTCGCTCATTCTCTCCAATTAATATTACACATTAACACATAGGTGTGAAGGTGCCGGTTTATTTTAATACACAAGAACAATTTCCATGCAGGGATCAGTGGAAATCCTATTACAGACCCTCACAAAATAATTATCATAAAAAAGCTGCAAACCAACAGCACAGAGCTGGCAAAATGAGATTTCTATGATAATATCCCCCCCCCCCCTGGAAATGCCAGTGGGTCAGGAAGTCTTTTGAAATGACATTTAGAGCATATGAATCAAAACACTCCTCTGAAACTAATACAAATGCCATTCTGAAGGGTATCCTCGTGAACATGAAGTGGGTAAACAGTTTTTGTTGCAATGTTTGAACCATAAAAAAAGAAAGAAAGAAACCATCATTTTATTTACCTACTTATGCAATGGTGTGTTTTATGAGGTGTCGGACATGCAGTCTGTGTTGGATCAGTCCTTCTGTACATGCATACATTCCCCTGCAGGTTTCTTCATTATCTCTTCATTACAGATGAATGTAGGATCTACACAAACACATCCCTTCCAGGGTAAAAGGTTATGTTTGACTTCTCTTTTAATTAGGAATGTGACTCAACAGAAATTGCATATATGTGCTCTATGTATCCTAATGAGAATAAAATGTTTCCTGTTTAGCAGATCATTACAGAGTAAAATACCCCGGAGACACCAGAGCCTAGAAATCTTTGTGCGTGTGTTTCCCTTTTATCACTGTGTGTGTGCATATGTGATCTTTTTTGTGGTCATATTTATAATCTGTTAAACTGCTCTGAAAAAGGATTTACCTCAAAATTAAATCAAAATAATAATCATTCTTCTAATTTCTTGACAGTAGATTCATTTATATATATATATATATATGTATTTATGTATGTATATATATATTTTTTTTTTTCTTTTTTCTTTTTTTTGACAAAAATTAAAAAACACCCATGATAACGCAACATGAAAATTTGACTTAAGTCTCTGTGCGTGTCTGTGCATGTGTGTGTCTGCCCTGGTCTCAGTGGGCCTCGGCGCCTGATGTCCGTTTAATCAGAGGCTGATTTAGAGCTGGGTAAACAGGTGGCAGAAACCTCCAGCCAATCAGCGGTACACTGATTAATTAACAGGTCGACTAAAAGTCAAATCCTGTGTGGGACCGGAAAGTGGAGAAAGCACGTGAAAGTGCTGCCTCAGTGTATGGATTCACAATCTCTGCGCATGTGTTCAGATCTCCATCACCTATCTCTCTGAATAGAGCCGCCTCCGTAATTCAAAAGATGCAATCGAGAGGTTTTAATAACTAAAATGTCCCTCAGCACTTGTTAAAGACCGTGTGTGTGTGTGTATGTATACTCGTGTGTCTCCCCGAACCATGTAACCCTCCTCTGTGTGTGCTTGTGTACGTCGGAATCCATACCTGTGGGTGTATGTTTATGAGGGTGTTTATTTCTATTGTCATTTAGGTGCACATTCATCTACTTAACACCCCTCCTCTGTCCAAGTTAATGGGTAGTTAGAGTGAAATGGCACCAGGCCAGAATGACGATGGAAGCACTTTGGAGGACGGGCTATCGACACCCCAAGGCGAAGCATTAATGCTCCTCCTGACTCATTCAAATCACAGTTTCACCGCGTGTGGTCCGTGTTAGATGTGTGTGTTTGTCCGTGGTTTACATGCGTCCATTCACTTGTGAAATGCTTGTGCGATTGTTCATTAAGACGGTCTTCATTAGGTCTGTTCTCATTAGGGACATTCTTTTCTTTTTTTTCATATGAAGGTTATTTGAAGAGCGGCATCAGTGATTAACGTGACATCAGTGACTTCCTCCAGGCGTAAGGATATTACTGCCTCCAAGAGATTAAAAATGGAGCTTCTTCTCCAAACGACTCTTGTGACCCGTGATTTCCATTCGTCCTCCCCTCATTCCCTCCCTGTTGTATTTCTACCTAATGCCGTGTGCCCTCGCTCTTCAGGTGCTGCAGGGGGACAGAGGGGTTTCCTTGGATGCATCCGAGCCCTTCGGATGAACGGCATCACACTAGATCTGGAGGAGAGGGCCATGGTCACACCCGGGGTCAAGCCCGGCTGCCAGGGCCACTGCACCAGTTTTGGAATGTACTGCCGGAATGGAGGGAAGTGCGTGGAAAGGTACAACGGCTACTTGTGTGACTGCACCGCCACCGCCTACGACGGCCCCTTCTGCACTAGAGGTAAGAGGCACTCTGGGTAGGGTTACCCCTCTCATTGAGTGGGTTTGATTGTTGGACAGTAAATTTCACTGAATCACATCTTTTTTCCTCTTAGCAACTTTGCACGCAAGACAGTTGTCCTCAGATAGACAGCTCTCCTGTGGTCATCTATTTTACTGTTAGAATGTGTTTCCCATTTGCCAGCAGAGCAGGAATAGGCTTCCCTCAGGTATTCTACCCTTTTTTTTTTTTTTTTTCCTTCGTCAAAACAAACTGCCTCGCTGCTCAGAATTTTTCGGATGACACGTTGAGCCATTATCTCGCAGCAAACACCCTTCAAACAACTTTGTGAAAGCACGTTATCTTGAGCTCATAATGCCAGGGTCAAATATCACCCGTGTTACCGCTGCAGTCGTTATATTTCAATGAGCGTCATCGACTGACAACCCACTGTGATTTTTTTTTTGGCCGTGCTCTGTGATTGTCCTCACTTCCCATTCAGTTTGGGAGCTGTCTGTGTTGAAAGTGTTTGGGCTTATGATAAAAGGCATCGATTGGGAGTGATATTGTGCTTACCCACCAATTCTCCGCTGGCTTTAGAGTGCCTTCACTGAATGCTAATGCTGAGCAGATGCAGAGCTGAGAGATCAAACAGGGGAAAAAAAAAACAACAAATAGGAATAAAATGCAACTCACACAAAGAGCTGCAGGATTTTGAAGTTCAGAAATGATAAATGTCTGACTCTTGCTCCTGCTCGACTCCGTAGTGCTAAAGTATCATATTTGTTTCGTGGGGATTCACGAGATACACTGTTAAAGTTCTGCTTACCAAAACACGTTTTTGTAAAAATGCTCAGGGGAGAAGAGCAGCGGTGCTGTCAGAGAGCTCCCAATCCCCGACACGTGAATTAATTTGTTTCCTAAAGCCAAAAAGTGTTTTTCCCCCTGTGCTCTCTTGGCAGTGGGGGTGATGAGGTGACAGAAAAATGTGTGAGTGTGTATGTGTGTATATGCATTATGCTAATATTCGACATGGAAAGACCTCCTCTGAATTCTGTCATAACCAATCAGGCAGTTCAGGTTTTAGAGGAAAAAGATTAGTGAGTGTGTAACGAAAAGATAGAGCGACAAACGAAGGGGCAGAGCACAACCTTCTGTCTATTTTTTTTTATGCGTAGCGTCTGACTCATTCCTAACATCTCATCTTGTTTTTTCTCCCCTTTCTCTCCTCCTGGTGGCCCTCACTCTTTTTTTCTTCTCTCATACCATTTCTATATCTCCTCTCCATCTTCTGTCACTCCTTCATCTTCTTGCCTCCCTGTTGCCTTTTTTTTTTTTTCGAAATCTTCCATTATTTTGTCATTACGATTGTCTCTTCTCCTCTTCTGCGTTCCTTCATCTCCCTCTCCCATTCCTCCCCTTTATTTGCCCTCATCCATCTCTGAATCTACTTTCCTTCAAATCCTCCTTCCACTCGTTTCTCACCCTTTCCTCCATTTAAACCTTCCCTTTGCTGCCCTTTTTACTGTTTCCATATAAATTCTCTTTTTCTACCTCTTTCCCACTTGCCTGTGTTCGCCTTTCTTTCTACCCTTTTCTCCTTCTAATCCCCCCCCCCCTCTCCCCCATCCTCCCAGCAAGTGAAAAATGCATGAAACCAGCCATAATTGCATAGTGCATTTCCATTGTATCCATATTTACACACTGCTCAGGGGACCCTGCAGTATTATTATTATACACTCTCATTCTTCGTCTTTTCTGCCTTCGAGGGCTACACGGAGCCACTGTGCGCGTGCACACACCGCACGCGGGCACTAACTCACGCGCACTTTCGACCTGTAGAGGTTTGCATGGTTGGCCACATTCCTGCCCCAAAACTTTTTCACACACCGACATAAAACACATACAAACATAAAGAGCCTCTGCCCTGGAGCAGAGTTTTCTCATTCTCACTCATGCCTCTAGACAAATAGAGTGTGTGTGTGTGTGTGTGTGTGTGTGTACAGCTCCTGGCAGCTGGTCAGAGTCTGTCTTTTCATCAGCAGGCCAGAGGAGGCTGAGATGAGTAACATGCAAGGCTTCAGATAATCTACAGTCTTGCAGTTAGTCCACAGTTAAAAAGCGTTTACCAGAGGGTCAGGAGTCAATAAAATAAGAATTTCATTATCTACTTGGAAATGATCTGTTCGACCAAGACTGTAAATGAAGATGGATGACACTATCCAGAAGTGAAATGCACTAAAACGCACAGACACAGGTGTGATAAGAACTTCCAAAAATGACAGAAACCGTATTTGATAAAAGTGAATTTGACCTGGTCTAACTTGAACTTGTTCCATGTCCCATCCAGCACCATGGAGCAGACAAAATGCAGACAGTCTTTTCTATCATGTTTGGTTTTGTCTGGCACCTTTTCTACTCTCCCATCCCTTGTGCGTGGCTTGCGTTTCCTCTGTTGTCTTCGTGTGATTTCTTAACAAATACAAAGCTGCCAAGAGCCTGAAGAATGACACAGGCCACCTTGAGGGATCATCGCTCAAATTATGTTGAGCACTTCAGGGTTGCAAACACAACTTTGACTCCCTGTTTGTACACAGGAATACGTTAGAGGAATGCAAAATAAATGAAACACTTTTACAAGGTCTATTTATATGTACATCAATTTTTATCCCAGCTTGCTTTTGTGACTTTTATGTGTGCCTATGAATCACGGAAAATATGAATAATTCACGCCTTAAAAAGTTATTTCAAATGGTTGAGTGTGTGAAAGCTTCACATCAGCACTACATGATAGCCTATATAAATGAAATTATGTCGCGATGAATAAAACATGCTCAGTGGAAATGAGCAATAAAAACAATAGATATGCGCGTAGCTGTGAGGAAGGAGGCTGCTTTTATTTTGTGTAACGTCCCTCGTCCATGCTAAACTGTTCTGAAGCATTGTTTGTTTATTCGTACGTCGTTTCGCAACCAATTTAAGAAATTTAATTAAGCATCTGGGAGAATTTGAGTCTGATTCTGCTGATACTCAGAAGCATGAATCCCTGGAGAGCCGAGCCCCAGGAAACAAAGACTCCAGCTATTTGAGAACTTGACAAGCTGTCCGCCTGGTTAACACAGAACAATGGATAACGCATCTCCACCCGGACTTCCCAACTCGACACCACATCAGTGCACGGCAGAGCGGAAGACAAAATCGTGGTGCAGCTGAATGGATGCGAGGATTCGCCTCTACGCCCAATAGCAGCCGGAGAACTTTCCCATTTTCCAGTAATAAGCCTTCTATTAGATTTAAGTAATGTAGCTTGAAGTATTTATTGTACTGTGTCCGCTGAGAGTGGATGGGTGAAGTGAGGCTTTAAAATAAGATGCATAAATGAGTTCACTTAGTATGCAACACCTGTACCAAGTGTAGTTATACATTTTCCCTGCTGCCACGTAGGAAGGGGAAACATGTCAAGGCATATTCCATGGCATTTACAACACACACACACACACACACTCAACCCAAAGCTCTCCACGTTTCATTTCATCACAGAAGGCTCATCTCTGTAATTTCACGCACATTGTGTCTTTTATCTTTTACACACACATACACACACAGGTGTATAACAGTAGTTTAGAAAAATAAGGTCCCCTCTTTTCAACACTTGATTATGTGAATCAATAAGCCTGCTGGATCGGCTGGATATTTCATTAGCTTTGTTAATGTACTGGTAAACAATGTATTGTTTGCTTTCAGATGCTCGAGCGCTGCGTTTTTTTTCCCTTCATTCATCGTTTAATGCATTTCAAGCGCAGTAGTTTAATGCCCACTTTACCGCACCTCCTGAACACGGCCATATTTATGTTTGTCCCTCTATCGTTACGAGTCTAGACTTTGTGCTGTGTCATGTTTGATGGAAACTTAATTTCTTTCTTCTTGACTTACATTATTTCTTTATTTCTTTATGACCTTTGCTGTCCTGTTTTGCCGTGCACACACATGCATACAGTGCAAGAGCACGTCACTCACGCACTGTCAGCACAGACGAGGATAAAACCGCCGACCTTCTGGTTAGTCGACGTCCCGCTGCTCCTCCTGAGCCACAGATATCGAGCAGATATCATAGTTTTGGGGCCACGATGACAAGCAGTATTATTTCATTGTGTCTTTGTATTACCCAGGTGTGGTTTTTTTTAAACATATTTATTGTTTGTTCGTTTTTTTTCTAACTTCTGTTTCCTCGTTCAGATGTCGGGGGTTTCTTTGATGCTGGAACCCTGATCAAGTACAACTTCTTGCCCGAAGCGGTTGCGGGAGCCAGTCGGGACGCAAAGACCCTGACGCACCAGCTGACGCCACACGAGGTGAATCTGACAAAGGAGGAAATTGCTTTTAGTTTCAGCACATCCAGCACGCCCGCCATCCTGATGTATGTCAGCTCCAAGACGCAGGACTCTCTGGCTGTGGTGTTGAGACACAATGGTGAGACACACACACAATCACACTCATGAACATGCAGTTTGTGGTCGGGTGCGAGTGAACAGTGCAGTCTGCCCCCAGTAATGCTTGTTAGTGCAGCAAAGTACATATTTAAAGGCTGTGCTCGCCGCACAGTTTGGACAGTTGTAGAATCTCCAAAATTCCCTCTCCCTTCTCAGCCTCCCACTGTGGAGCTGACAGGCCGACAAGTGCTTTGATAAAGCCGAAGTAATAAAAATTTGACAGTGCCATCTAGCGTCGCAGCAATTGATGTGCGCAATCACCAAACTAAAACGACGAACTACTCACATTGCTCAGGGCTGCTGCTGGAAACTCTCGGCCCTCCCGCTCGAGCAGCGCCCCGAGACGGTAAATATATAATCCTCTGTCAAGCAGCAGGTCGTCTGAATCATTCAGGGTTTCCTCCACTGTCCATCATCTCTACTTCCTGCATTGCTTCAAAAGAGAAAACTTTATTTGGGGGCTTCTTTAATAAAATGATTGTGGTTGTAATGAACAAACTAGAAATAGAAATATTGTATTTATGTCACAGCCTGTGGAATATCGGTGACATGCATCTGATTAATCCAGGTGTTTTTTGATGAGATGGGAGATGTGTGCAAAGGTGGGGGCGTTTCATGTAACCACACCAAACCATGTGTTGCATGTCTTCAGGTTCAATGCAGGTGCGGTACAACCTTGGCGGCTTGCAGGAGCCATTTACTATTGATGTGGACCAGCGCAACCTGGCCAATGGGCAGCCTCATAGCATAAACATGTCCCGTGTCAACAGAAGCATCACCATCCAGGTACCGAACACACACACGCAGACACACAGCAGAGCACTCTGCAGCCCATATTTCAATTTCCAAATCCTCCTTACAACAAGCAAGTGCAGGGGATTGCCATCCAGCTCCAGCTCTGACTGTGCACAATAAGTCAGAGGGGAGTGCAATGTCCTGTTCTGTCTTCTGCTGTGATGAAGCGGCTTGTCCTCTGCCCCTGTTAATCCACTTCCAGTAGACAGCCTAAGTATAGCAACAGAGAAAGCATCGATCTGTGTGTTTGTATGAGTGCATGGCGCTGTGCGTGCAGGTGCTAAAGTGTGTGCGAGCCGCTGCGAGAGTCTGCGTGTTTGTGCATACATAATTGTGTGCGTGTGTTGGATTTGTGTGCACTGTTGATCGATAGAGCCAAACCTCAGTCAGTAGCTGTCGAGGATGGAGCGAGACTTCAGCTCAACTATTAAACACTTTGTTCTGGGATGAAATGCCCGGATTTGGCTGCAGGCTGTAATTTAAAGTGGACACTAAATGGATTGTAGAGCCACCTTTAGAACCCTGGTACTGGTTGCATCCAGGTGGGAATATACCTGTATGTGCATTTGCAAGTTGATGGTTTGTTGAGAAATGTATCATGAGATACATGAGAACTGAAATTGGTTTGTATATGCCTGCTCTCCTGCAGGAGAGCTGTTTACTATGCCCTGTGCATGTTGCGTGCACTGTTTCTGCACCTTAAATGAGCCACATATTGGATCCACACAATAAATCCATCACATATTGATTGTGCAGGGCCCACCTACCCTGCTGACGTAAAGATGCATGTCATTAATGTGAAACACAGACTCAGCTCCTCTGTGGGAAAACAACTGCTGCATCTTTTGTGTCGTTTTCCACTGGTGCATCTACATCACCTTATCACTGTGTTTGTTTAGTTTTAATCCTGCAGCATTATTAAGATAGTGTTTGCAGCATGGTCACTGATAGACAGATAGATTTTTTTAATGGTTGGGATCTTTGTCATTCTGGCAGCAGTGATGTCACCTTCTCGGCTGATAATTAAAACTCTATTACAGCCTCTACGCTGTCATTTTCATTAAAGTGAAATAAAGTGTGAGCCACTGCAAATCAAATCATCATCACATCTCCTCTTCCACATAGTTCTACACCCCCCCCCCCCCCCCCCCCCCCCCCCCCCCCCCCCTCCCCCCCCCCCCCGCCCCCCGCCCCCGCTCGCTCGCTCGCTAAGTGCACACGGAGCGATGACCTCGTTCATTCACACTGGAATCTCATTACGCTCTCTCGCACACTACAGTGAAAAATTTTGACAGGGAGAAAATTAAACTGAATCATCCAATGGAAATCGTCCTCATTCCCCGAGCAAATCACATCATGCAGCCGCTGATCACACCGGTGGGAGCGCTTCAACATAACACATCCCTTCTTTACCGGGGCAGGAAGTGATTGGAGCAACTGTGAGACTCTTTGCTCATCAGTCATGCGCGCACACACACACACACACACACATTTGATTGCAGCTGAGATGTGCCTAGATTGACAATATTGATGTTCAGCCCTGTGTCCAGTGTGTGACTGAACTATTAACTATCAAATGCAAACCCTTACTTTACCACTCCCCATGGGTCCAGGCTGCACTCTGAACAACAACAACACCTCGGCTCTGTTAGCCCTCAAATGAAACACACAACACTTCAGCCATTTTCTGAAATGGCCAAAATCAGAGCTAATAGAATAGTTGAACTTGAGTGAGTCTGGTGGACACATGACCCTAAAACGGATGTGTCTGTTTACCTGCTGGATGACAGTAATAAATTCCAAAGATCTGAAAGATCTGCATGGTTCCTCTATGATTATATATTATGATTACATATTTCATGTCCAAACATCTCCATTTGTAATTGAACTATGTGGATTATTACTGTATGTCTAACTTGCCCGTTCAGGGCGTTGTCGCAGCTGCTTTGATGCACAAGTGAGAGCCAGAGATACAGTGTGATGCAGAGTCAGATGCAGTAAAAGTCCGTCAGGTTGGTGGGCGCGCCAGTGGATCAAATTCAATTTCCAGTGAGGAGAAGAAGAGAGTCGAGTGTTTACCTGAGGCTCCAGAGGTCTCGCCTCTCAACTATCAGGCTGCAAATCTTACAGGCAATTTAGACAAGCGACTATTTAGTTTAAAGACAGGCCGGAGAACAAGCAGGCATGAGGGTAATTGGAATCTGAGAGAGAAGGGGAGCGGTAGAAAGATGGAGGCCAAAATAAAATGACAGAATGAGTCGGGGAGAGAGAGGAGTGGGCTGAGAGTTGCACACGATATGATGCCAAAGGTTACTTTGATGCATTTAACGCCTTTATAATCCCGCCGCTCACTCAGAGGAGTGGATTTTGCATGAGCACATAAATACCTGCAGTAAGTGTACATCGAGTGAAACAGACTGCAGTGCAGGCAGTAAGTGTTTGGTTTTTAAAGCCGTCTGTGAGATCTCCTCAGGTGAGCTCACTATCACAGAAATCAGTTCCCATCTCTGACTCTGGCGCTTTCTCTCAACCTGCTGTCACACAGCAAGGGTTCAGAGATGAAAGCGAGGAGTCGCTTCAGGCGTCCAAATGTCTCCTCGTCTCGTCTCCTCCTGTCCTTCCTTTCTTTACAGTTCTCTCCTCTCTCACTCCAAAACCCTTGTCTCCTCTCCCCTTCTGTTGTCCTCTCCTCTCCCTCTCGCTCTTCTCCTCTTATCTCCTACTCATCCTCTCCTCTCACTCTCCTTCATACCGCTCCCTCCCTCCCCTCCCCCTCCTCCTCCACTGGCTGGGGTTAGCGGTGTGAATGGCTGGCTTATGTAATGTAAACTCTTTATTCAAGTGAACACAGGAAATTAAGCAGTTATTTGCTTTTTGCTCCTCCTCCCTCCTCCAGATTTCAAACAAACATTGCGTCTCAGGTAAAACAGGTCTGTGTTTTCAAATTAGATCCCTTCTGAGCACAAAGTTAGGGAAATAGATTTTACTCATTGTTCATTTTCTCATTGTCTGTCCCTGATTACTTTGCTTTCCTGAGCTTTCTGTAACCTGAGAGACGAGCAGCAGAGCTTCCAGGAGAAAATTCTGTCGTCTAAATGGTCGAGTGTAAAGGGACAGAATCCCAGTAATTGCAGTTGTAATTGACAAACTTTGGTTAAAATTAGGCTTCTCTGCCGGGCCGTCTTCCTCTGCGGACCTTTTTGCGTGGTTTCGGGACTGAGGCTGCCCTCTGCGACTGTGCAGCCAATTTGTTTTCTCAGATAAAAGTAAACAAGCTCAGCACAATTTAATTGTGCACCATTATCCCACCCTGCAGTCACTGTGGAAAACAAAATCCACACAACGCTCCACTGAGACCAGGCTTTTGGAAGGAATCAAATTAGGATCCGGCGTGTGTGTGTGGAGAGAGAGAGAGGGAGGGAGGAAATAGTCTGGTGGGGCATTTCGGGTTTACAGAATTTTCTGTGCAAGAGAACCGATTCAAACCTGCAAACAAGAACAATACACACACGCACATACACACATGCACGCATAAATCTCAGCCCTTTAGCGACAGTCCAGCTCAGCCTCCAGCTAACAGGCCGCGACAACTATTCAGCACATCAATGGAACAAATTTCCAGTAAAACAGGCAGTAACAAAAGTCATTGTTTTCAATCAGCCGCTCGCTCTCTGCATGGCTGCAGGGCAGTCGGCTTGCATTCTGCAGAGTGGGTGCACGCTGAGATACATTTCTCCCGTGTGCACAAGGAAGACCTTTTTATTTCTGGAGCACGCAGAAACCAATTTGTGGAGGGTTGAAATGATTCTTGTCAATGGCAGCGGCTGCTGCCTTCTAGCTAATTAGAAACTTCAGTGCAACAGCAATAACAAGTTAATTATGTTGCAGGGATATTAAAGCCATGTATTCTCCCCCGGCTCCCCCCTCCATCAGCTTCTCTCCCCTCACAAATCCACTGGCACTCTTCTTTCTAAACACGCTGCTTGTTCACACGCAGCTTTTAAGGCTTTGAAGCTCCTGCAGACTTCAGAAAGTACACATTCTTTAATTAATGTGCATGTAATCATTTATCTCTGCTCCCAGTGAAGAGCCGTTTGTGTACGGGATCATTACTGAAGATCACTTATCGGCTTCTTTCATCGTTTGGTTTGTTATGACTCCGGAGCAGCCATGATAGCGTGATCAGAGCTGGATATTCTGGTCGGTATTTTGAACACGGGTATAATTTAGGAAACACAATTCCAATTAAGGACTTTAATGCATTTTTTCAAAGTTTATGGAGAAAAATCCAAGAGAAACAATCACGTTTGATTGATGAACACTGGTGGAGAACGCAGAAACTCACATGCAAAATAATGTCATCTTTATTCACTATACAGTTACTAGTTATCTGCACTCAACTATGACTCACTGACTAATACCAGTTTATTAACCGGGGGTTTAGTTGCTGCTTCCTCCCACTAGAGGGAGCCATTGAGCTTCTAATTGAGCTGCGTTGCAGTTTTACAACTTGTGACTGGAGTGAATTACCTCTGCTTCATGTTGTGCACTACACCTAATGTGCTGATGCAGATCCTCGTCTGGGTCTTGTCTGCTGCAGGTTTTGATTTAACGTGTCTCTCTCTCCCTCTCTCTGCTCCAGTTGGATCATTACCCTCCAGTCAGCTACACACTCCCAGACGCCTCAGACACACAATTCAACCTGGTCAAGACGCTGTTCTTGGGCAAAGTTTATGGTAAGTGTATCAGTGAGTGTGAGTTTTACAAACACTGTGACATATATATCCCGTTTGTAATACCACTCTGAACCCAGCATATCCTGTTTTTAAGACTGAAATAATCTTCAATCTTATGACTGTGTTTTAGTTTTGTCAGCTGTTGTCATGATGATTTGTATATTGTGTTTATCTGATCAGTTATTCTCAATGCAAACCCTTTAGACCAGACACCTTCCTTACTCGTAGACCTTAAAATACATGTGTGTAGTCCATTCGGTCCATTGTGCGCAAGTTGAAAGTGGAGCTGGGAGCTGTAATTACACACTAAGCCCACTGGGGGGCGCCAGAGGACTGCAGAGGGTTATTGGCGCAGAACCAGCCTCAGCTCCTCCGCCTGGACTGTGGGATCTCCTTGCACATTAAGGCTGATAGAATAATGATACCTGGCGAATACTATGTTCAGGTGGAATCTTTTATCTTTTAAATCCCCTTGATAATAATTTGCACAGTGTTTGCACAGTCCTACAAAGTCTGTCTGTCATCAAAGGTGCGGAACTAAAGCTGCTTGAATTGAGATTCATGATTTTGTGCATCAGTGTTGTTGTGTACTGAGGTTGTCGGTCTTAACAAATCCCCACATCATTGCTCCTCTGACTTAGAAATCCATTGTTAAACTAATTAGCAACAGCCACAAACATTATTATTCCTAAGTGGTCGCTGTGGTTTATATGTCAATTATGGTTGGTTTTATGAGCTTCTGTAACTACTCATAATGCAACACAGACAGAGGAGCGTATCTCTGTATTAGCAGCTCGCTCTAGTCTCTTTTCTTGCTTTGTTTATTCTCTCGTTTCCCTTCTTCTCCTGCCATCCCTTTTGACTTCCACCTCAGATGCTGAGGAAGTAAAGTCAGTGAAGTTGAAGTAATCTCCACTCGCCAGCCAGCGCTATCGACCGCCACACACAAACATGCACAGAACCCCCTGGGAATGCAGCACAAACACACACAAAGAGAATACGTGAACATGGACGTGCACAAAATACATAGCCATGCATGTTTGGAAGTAGCACAGTACAGATGCTCTGAGGACTCGCAGGAGAAAATTTGCACATGCCAAACCAACACAGTGAAAAATCGAGTCTCTATATGAGAACGACATCAGGACGGAATTATCTGCATGAACAGAGCGATGGAAAATGATGAGTGTCACAGAGGGGGAAATAGAAGGATGAAAGACATATTGTGCTCAGAGAATGAAAGAAAGCTAGCACAAACGCAGGCTTTAGAATTTGCTCATCTCATCACATCTGCTCCACTTCTGTCAGGACGGCAGAGACAAGAGACGCTGTCAGACGGTGGAGAGATCAGATTCTCTATTTCCAGGAGACAGAGACAGACACTGTTTTATGCTGAACACACACACACACACTGATCACAGCGACATCTCCTCTGTGTCTTGTGAGCTGGGTGATGCCACAGCGGTGGTCAGGGATGGAATCTGATTGGTCAGAGGTGGATATGTCGTTGGCCTACAAGCATCAGAGATGGATTACTGCAGCCTCAAGTAAATCAAACAACCACAGAGTGCATGGCTGTAGAATATATAATGTAAATAGCAACTTTTTAGAAGGAGTGTAGTTCTTTTATAACAATTCATAATTTTCAGTTTATTGTAGTAGCTGGGGCTCAAAGTGATGAACCATTAAAGAACTTCTACTTTAAGACCTGTGCGAGCTCCATGAATCATGCATGCATAGAAACATCTTAAATAATAGATACGATCAATACAGAGTCATTAATTAAACTGTGCACATTGATTTTGAGAGACAAAAATAACTTGTTGTACACGTGTTGTGGCACTGTTTACACGTAACGCATTTTTTCTTAAATTGTGAACAAATTGTTAAGTTGTTTGTGTAGCAATGATCCTTTTTCGGTTAACTTATTGCAACTGTCTGTGTGAATCATTCGGATTCAGAGTCACGATAATCACAGTGTTTGCTGCCAAGGGTAATTGTCCCAAAGTGGTATTGATCACGGAGCACAGGAATGATTCAGCACATGCTATATACGACTGAACCTGCAGGAGCCTGACAGTAATAGTGTGTGTGCCTGGACTTTCTGAATATGGCTAACCAAGGGAACAGCTTCAGAGCCACAGGCAGTGGGAGGGGAATAGAAACGGTGACACTGAAAGTTGCTATCAGAGAAAGATGATTGTAGCCCTGAGGGTCGGTTGGGAGGGACATGTATATCAGTGCTGCACTAACGCTCTGATTTATCCCTTGAGTATTTTTGGGTTTGTTTTTTTTTTTAACTCCCTGAGCCTCTCTCATTCCGTGAAGTCTGACCAGTCTCATTCAACACATCGGCCCCTGTGGCTGCTGCCAATTATTTTACACAGGCTTAAATTCAGTCTGAAGCTTCAAGGTGAACGAGCCTCTTTTCTGAGGAAGTTAAATGAAAGCCATCTGAATGCAAATAACAGCTATTACAGTTTTATTTGCCTCTAGACGTCACGCTGACCTTCAGGTGAAGCAAATAAGTGTCGTCATCAAAGCATGACTCAGCTGCTTTTGGCCCAGCTGTGGCTCAGGGGGAGAGAACCGGTTAGAGATTTCAGTTTATGACCCAATTTAGTTTTGTCCTTTTTCCATTTCATCCTGAAAAATGACCATTCTTTTTCGTTTTTTTTCAGTTTTGCCTCCATCGTGGTAAGAAACGCCATCAGTGAGCTCACATTTCTTCTCCATCAGCTCCAGTCGATCTGGACTGATTTGATGTTTGCTCTTGTAGCAAATGCTACATGTCATGCTGAGGAAGTTAATTCTGATGATGTTTCCTGGGGTGCTCAGTTCTTCAGGATCCAGAACCGGAATATGAGTCAAATCATATATAATTCACAATGATGCTGACTTTCTCCAGAGCAAGTAATGATAAACTTTAATCGATCTCCTCCCCGACACAGGCAGCCGCTGGTTTGATGCCCGTCTCGTGTGTAGTGGGGAGCAGACGTCTTGACTCCAAGCATTGATGAAAATCTGACAGGCTGCTTCTTATCTGACTCCCGGCCAATCTCTTATCCCTGTGTGCCCTTTGACGATGAGACGGTCACTGCTTTGCTGTGTTTGTACAAGGAATGACATCATCTCCATCCTCCCTGGCTGTTCACCACCAGCTCTACTTTTCAGACTGGAGAGTCCTGATCCGCACTGGGGTGGAGTCTGGTATCCTGGTTTTCTCCAGCTGCTTGGGGGTGGGTCTGCACTGCAGAGAGAAAGACAGAGGAGAGGGAGGTAGAGAGAGAGAGAGAGAGAGAGGGACAGACAGACACGCTTGCTAGTGTGGTCTTGTACTAAGAGACTCACGTAGTGAGAGGGAGAACGAGAGAGAGGAGAGGAAGCTTCTGAACTGTTGTTAACGGCACACACAGGTAAATACAGTGTGTGTGTGTGTCTGTGTCCTTGTTTTTTATGTGTGTGATTATGCGTGGCTTAGTCTTTCTTAACTACACACATGCAATAGAGCATTTCATCTGACTGTTGTATTCTTGAATGTGAATGCAGTCTCAGTTTTGAATTATTTTGAATTTGTGCATTGCACCCCGAGTTAGCTCGCAGGTGACTTGCACAGAAAAAGCTGGAGCATCTCCTCCCTCTGGAGAGTGTGCTAACCTGTAGGACTGGTTCTCTGCCGATGCATCTCTGTGTGGTGTCTGGAAGAAGCCGGAGGTGGCAGTGATAAAAACACGTGGGTGTGCATGTGAACTGCTCGTGATGAGAGGGTGTAGCAACCACAGGTGTATCTGCTCCATCTCTCTGCTCTCGTCACAGGTCTCATAGTTTGGACAATTTAATGTTTCATTGACAATGTTTAAATATACACAAATAAGGATAAAGGAATCATTTTATGTCTGCTAATTCTGTCTCTCGTGTGTGAGTTTATTTATTTCTGTTGCAGGGTGTGGTTGGTGGTGTTACATTAATATTCGTTTGATGTGTTTCAAATGCATCATACTTTCATTAACACCTCCCCTCCTTTTCCCCTCATCCCCCACACATCAGCTTCCATTTGTTGCCATGGCAACTGTGTTTGAGCTCCTCTACCCAGACCCTCCATCTGAGCTCCCTACGTGTCACCCCATTTCTTTCCCACTCTCTCTCTCCTTTTCCACCCAGATGCACACACACACACACACACACACACACTAGAGACCCCCCCTCGCCTCTCTCCTTGTCCTCTCATGTCTCTCACCTTCCTCCTCCAACAGCAGCCCTTTTTGGAGGTCACACCCTCCTCGTGTATCCTCTTCAACCTCCCTTCTTTCCTAGGCAGGTTGTGATCGGGGTTGTTCTGCCCATCTTACCACTCTCCTCTGTCTCAGTCCTTTCCAGAATGCTCTCCATTCTCCTCACCGCAGACCTGTCGTCACAGTTTTCTTTGCTACGTCACCGTGTGAATTATTCATGTGAAGTCGTTGGTCAGCGTGGTGACACATCATCAGGAAGGGCAATGTTCTTAACAACGTTGGTGTGTGGGGGCGGGGGGGGGGTCACATAT
The DNA here is from genome assembly GCA_016785235.1 of Pseudorhombus dupliciocellatus. Taxonomy (NCBI): domain Eukaryota; kingdom Metazoa; phylum Chordata; class Actinopteri; order Pleuronectiformes; family Paralichthyidae; genus Pseudorhombus; species Pseudorhombus dupliciocellatus. The sequence goes on from JAFBJW010000068.1 coordinate 1,927,273, forward strand.
GGTGCATGGCGCAACCCAATTGTTGAACCTAGTTGTAATCATGTGTAATGGAACATTTCATCATTGCAGTCTGAGCACCAGACACAATTGTCCCGCTCTTTCAACTAATCATGATTAGTGAGTGTGACAGCTGTTGGTTTCTGTGTGTTTGTCAATGTTATATTGATTAGTCTGAACCATTCTGAAGTCCCAAGGGTGAGGGAAAAGAGGACTACACGCCCTCAAGCCACTTATGCATTAACTAGACGACAAAGGTGCAGCACAGGGGTGCACCACAGCACAGAGGGCAACAGAGCAAGTGAAGGAGACGATTACAAGCCTGAAGGCTCATGTGTAGTTGTATTAAATCAACTGCATGCAGTGCAGGTATGGTGTACTCTCATATGTCGACACTATAGCCTCACATGCACCTCCCCAGGATGACCAAACTCAGCATAAGAGTTCATAGAGCTGAATCAACAAAGGTTTTGTAGACACAGGAGTATTAGATCAAGTTTCATTTTGTTTTTACTGTGCAGCACCTGGCCAATGGTTTAAATACACAATAAAACCACATTCTACCTGATGGTTTTACTGCTTTAGATTTCAGAGGCTAATTTATAAATGCATTTAGAGGACTGACATTTTAATCCTCATCAAGGCAACATATCACCTTTCATCCTAATCCTGCAGGATTACATTTGTTACACAGCGCTGTTTTGAAATGGTGTCGGCTCATGAATGGTCTGGTAATGTAATGTGAATGATGCTTGGTGGGGGGGAATCTTTTGAGGTGGTTCCTTGTATTGTTCAGCCCATGTGTTTTAACCCTGGGTTGTGTAGAAGCTGACTCATGGGCAGCTTGACAAGACCATGATTATTTACAATACAAGCATTAACATTATAGACAGCATACAAGGATGGCTTCGTCTCTGGGTAGTGGGAGGAAGTGGAGATGCATCAGCCATCTTAATGCACATCTATGGTCATCTATTTTAAGCTTTAGCTTGTCTGACGCCACGTCTCTGATGGAAAGAACACTCCATTGGGAAATCATAGGCACCAAATTAAATATCCAAGACGAGGGGAGAATGTCTTTTGTAACCTAAATACTGGTATTGTCTGTATTGTATGCAAAGTGGCCAGTTATAGCCATGAGAGCGAGAGCCTATTGGTATTCACACCCAGGCCTCTGCAGTGATGAGTGTAGGTTCAGAGTGCCTGTATTCATATTCTGTATTCAAGTTGTTATCAGTATTCTGCTCACTGTCGTGCTGCGAGCCACTTCTCTCCTTCATGTCTGCCTGGCTCTCACCACCTTTGGTGCACACCCCCGTGCACAGGCAGCCTCACGCACGCTTGAATATAAAAATACCATTGTCAAGGTGTGGATGGATTGACAGCAGGTACATTTGTCTGCCTTGTCTGAGGGGTGATGCTGAGCCATGCTTTATTTGTATAGATGTAAAATGCATGTATTATAAATATACAGGGTAAGTGTGTGTAGGAGGTGTGGTCAGATGATTCCTGGCATCAACAGCACACAAACCGACATGCAGAGCCTGTATTTGACCCATCAAAATGGAATAAAGGAAGAGAATTAAATTATAAGCCATGTCCAGATACTCAGATCCCCATCGTCATGACACACATGCACACACACACACACACAAGCACACACAGCAGAGCTCCACTCAGTTGGCCCTTGTTAACATTTTGCTGCAGATTTATCCAAACAGTTGCTCTTGGGTGTGGCACCGTCGTCCTGCAGCAGCAGAGCAGCCATGCATGTAAAAATTAAGTCCACGCTCCGTCAGCACACAGAGCCACAGTTCATATGAAGGAGCAGGACATTTCATTTCAAGCTGTTTGGCTCTTTTGTGTCCAGTCCAGGTTTGTGCCTGTGGAAGCTCCTTTTTTTTGTAACATTCAAGTTAGAGGGATTCTCATCTATGTTTTTGTTTGCTCCTTTTGTCACGTCTTCTTGGCAAGTACTGTACCGTGTGTGTGTGTGCGTGCGCACGTGTGTGTGTGTGAGTGAGTGAGAGAGAGAGAGAGAGAGAGAGAGAGCATTGCTATTCTACCTATATACCTGCAGTGTAGGTAGTTACATAGCTGATTCAATGCCTGTGTCTCAGTGATATAAAGAATCATAGAGATGTGTGTGTGTTGAAAACGAAAAACAGCCGATAAACAGGGATAGAACATTTTAGATGTGAAGATATTGGATGGGTATGATGTCACACAGCAGTGACTGCAGCTGTACAGGGGATCTGAGTATGTAATGTCACAGTCGAAGCCTGGTTGTGTCTCCCTCCGGCCAAGCCGCATTGTGCTTTATAAAGCCAGTATGATAATGAGGTATGCCCTCATTAGGAGACTGATGGGAGGCAGACAACGAGGGAGGCGAGGGTGTCAGTTCATTAATCATCCTTTAATTTGACTTTAGAGGTCAGGGTCAGTGTACGTCCTCCTCCCCTTCCCATTTGTGCAGATTCATGTTCTCACTGGGTGCTTTAGAATTGCTGGATATTGGTTGTTCTGCTGTATATCTGTGCATCAGCAAATTTTGTGCCTACGGCAGTGCTTTGATCCCCGCCATCCCTCAGTAGCAGCTGATTTTCTCCTGAGTTCCATCACATTAATCTGTCCCTGTGTCCCTGTGCAGAAATTGGACACGTAGACCCGGTTCTCATCGAGCGTTACAACACACCGGGCTTTGTCGGGTGCTTGTCACGGGTACAGTTCAACGGCATCGCCCCGCTCAAGTCTGCGCTGAGAGCAGCCACACAGGCCAAGGCCACGCCGGCAGCCGGTCAGTCGGACAGACAACCCACCATCACCGCCGCATCGCCGGTGTCTCACCAGGGCAAACTGGTGGAATCCAACTGTGGGGCGTCACCTCTCACCATCCCACCAATGTCTGCTGCAACAGATCCCTGGCGTCTGGACAACACAGGTAAGAAGAACCTTAAACGTGCCTAAGACACAAGAGCCACAACTAGAATGATGCCAGCACACACCTCCGCCATCTTTAAGTTGTTTTTGTGTATTCCTGCTGAGTAACATGGAGGAAGCAAAACCCCCTTGGTGAAGGTGATGCTGTGATGAAGTCAAATTCAGATCCATCAGCTCAAATTGGCTCATTTAGTTATAGACCCCTTACACAGCTACATACTCCCCCTCTACACACACACACATACACACACACACACACACACACACTCCGTACTCTCGAGTCTAATGTTTCGTTCCACAGCGGCGTTTAGTTTTCCTCTGCGTCGTTATTCCGGATGCAGCCATTTTCGTCAGGCTCTGTGCCAACTGCACCTCTGGGAACATCGACCTCCCTCAGATCAATCCCGCCCATCGATCCCGGACTCCAGGTCCAAACCTTAGACTGTATATAAAACCTCACTGTCAGCGTTTCACCCTCCCTCCAGAGAAAGGATCAATATTTATTCTGCCATACCTTTTCCATCCTTATCATCTATAATCATCTGTGTCAGACTTCTCGTTTCGGTTCTTTTCACTTTATTGGTCCTCTCCTCTCACCTCTGTGCCTTCGAGTGTCTGGAGGCACAGAGGTGACTGGATGTGTGCAACTGTGCAGGTTGGATTGTGCAGACAAAGAGCAGCGGCTGCTCATTAATCCCTTAACCTGTGGACCCTTAAAAAAGCAGTTCAAACAATACTGGCATGCATTAAAGGACCTCCACTACACCTAAAGCTCTGGACTGTCTCATGCACATGTGCAGTGGAGAGGAAACCTCTCAGTGCATTCAGCTCATGCTTTAGAAGACGTGACACTATTATTCAATTATTTATACATGTGACCATTGACCAAGAGTTCTTATTATGACGGTCTGGAATGTCTGGCATGGCTTTGTTTGAAGAAAAGTCTGTCTGGATTTTTATTGTGCATGAGCTATTCTTGCAAAATCAAATTAAATTATTGACATTGTCAAAATCTGCTTTTATGTTTTATTTGTGTTGAATTTGATTCCCTTTCCCTTTTCCTCTCTGTGTTTCAGATGCAGAGTTCCCCTTCAATGAGGAGAGAGTGATTCCCGATGGAGTCAACAGGGACTCTGCCATTATTGGAGGTACACCGTGTTGTCGTATCTGTCAAAGTGTTCAGCTTTGCATTCCATCAAGAGGCAATTTTGTCATGGTTGCTCACGCTGCTTTCATCCATCGCTGAGCTGTTATCAGTTCACGTGCCCTTCCTTCCATATCATCCAATGACCAACACGGAAAAGCACTTGCTTTTCAGATTGAGCCGTTGATGTTCTTCTCCTGCAGGCATCATCGCTGTGGTGATCTTCACCATCTTGTGTACCCTGGTGTTCTTGATCCGCTACATGTTCCGTCACAAAGGGACCTACCACACCAACGAGGCCAAGGGCAGCAGCGAGTCCGCGGGAGAGTCCGCCGACACGGCCATCATCAGCACCGACAACCCAGAAACCATCGAAGAATCAAAAAAGGAGTGGTTCATCTAACAGCCAGTGGGCTGAGGACTCGGGGAGAGGAAGTGATTCGTTATGACTAACGGTCGCCACAGAAATAGGAGGTGGTATAATTCAGCGACCAGTCATGGAGGAGATGGACGACCGCCCGAGCAGAACAGTAATCTCCCAGAGAGGGCGGGGATGTGGTGAAGATGTGTACAGGAATCTTTTTCGTTTTTTTGTTTGTTTGTTTGTTTTTATATATCCAGAGTATTAGAGAGAGAGAGAGGACCAGTTATTTAGCACAACTATAAGAGACTGTACTTGTATATACTAACCAGCTCGTCCTTCTTTGTATCGTGCTTGGGAGTTTTCAGGAGTCCTTTGAATACTGTATATGACAAATAATTATACTTACCGGGTCATGTGATAGCACAGATTTATCGCCAGTCTCTATTGCGTTTCGATTTTATTTTTTAAGAAAAGTCTTATATGATAACTGGTCAAATCAACATGCCAAAACCCTTTTTCAACCCACATGTATGTCACTAATACTGCGGTAATATCAGGCTGAATATGGATGCCAAAATTCACTTTGTAAATAATATTTTGTGTTACTTTTCATTTTCTTTTTTGAGATTTATTCAGAGTCTGATGTAATGTATCTATATTACAATTATATCATAAGTCTGTTCATTATATGCGTGTGAAGTAGAGAGTTTTATGACATTCGATTGTAATGGGATATTTTTCTTTCTGAGGAAGGGCAGAGAAGGGTTTCTTAGTGCATGATGGGAAATCATGGCACTGGTGGGTGGTTTAGCTCGGCACGGCAGCTTTGTTTTATTTGAATATCGGCGAAACCTTGAGCCTTTACTCGTTTATACTTAAGACCATCATTAGTTTCTTTGCCAAACACTTGAGTCTTACATCTTTTTGCATTAAATGTTTTCTTTGTGTGAGTTTAGAGTGACGTTGTGGGCTGTGGGTTCACAGTGCATGCACCTGTGGGTATATGTGTAGGTCAGATCCAACATGGCCTGACGCTTGCTGAGTTGTGTTGATGCACTCAGCACCAGGCATTAAAGGAGATTTATTCCCCTCATGTTCCGGTGAAGAATTACAGCTTTCTTCTGGCTTTTTAACTCTACATAATATACTACAGGAAAGGAAAAAAAAGTTCGACCATTATCTGATTTGTGGTGGAAGCAGCATAAAACAAAGACCATAGACGGCTTGTATTCATTCAAGGTCTGGGACAAGGTTGAGATGATGGCTGGCTTGTCCATTGTGCCTTTGCGGTCTCGAGCCATGTCGCCTTGGTCTTACCACGAGCAGCCTGAACAAGAACTTGACTGCTGGTTTCATTTGCCCTATTTGGAATGCTGCCGTGTTGTCACAAATCCAGATCAATCTTTTTTGAAGCATAGCTGTGTAGCAGGTTTAGTGGCATTAAGCAAGAGCGGCTGACTCCACAATAAACACAAGAAGTACACCTTCGGTGACACTTCTCCACATGTTTGAGGGAGCATGAGTCCAGGTCGTCCGCTCAGAAGGAGGAGGATCCTGCTTTGTGAGCGAGGATGAAATGAGCCCCACCCTGTTGTCTAACATGCATTCAGCTGCCAACTACTGTCTTTGGGATCATTTCTTCTTATTTCAGTGGTTTCCGTGTGCAATGTCATACTCTCCTCGTGTTCCGAGCGCCAACTGTGCATCAGCGAACTCAGCCCGTCTTCTACTGCAGCCTCAAAGAAGACTTTATGCACAAACATCAACTCATGAAGGCAAACAAGTGAATTCTACTTTACTTTTTTTTTTCTTCTTTTTTTTTTACACCAGTTATATTACTGAGACTTTACAACAATGTCCTTGATATGTGGTAACAGCTTTTATGATGGACTCTCCAACAGACAAAACCATAACCCATATGTTTTTGCATTCTGTTCTGTTGAGTTCAATAAAGAGTGTTTGATCTTTGGTGTCACGTGTCTCACCAGTGATGAGGCATATTCACAGGACGTCCTCTTACTTATACCTGGTATCCGTGTTGATAATGTTTTCTTCTGAATCTGACTCATAATCTGCTGCTGCATGTTGCCGCTGTTGTTTTGTAACTTTGCTCCATTTTCCCTTTAATGAAGTGAAAATTTCATGAAAGAAGAAAATTGTTGAGAAGTGCAGTAAATAATTTATTCGAAGAATAAGTACAAAACAAACCCAAACCATTGAACTGGGAGGGAGAAGTGACAGTGAGACACTGAGTCAGAGAGAATGAATCATAACTCCACACACAGCTTTTCTAACTGGGTTACTAAGGATTTAATAATAGCTCTTGTTCCAGTTTTCACAAACTGAGAGAAGCTACGCACTTCTCTTTTTCAGCAGTAGTTATTTTTTGTTTTTGCTCCTTGTTGTCAGAAAGTGTAGCTTCATACAGAAGTCTCGGAAAAAGTTCTACTTCGGTTACATGTATTTTTTCCCAAAGCCACTCTAGATCAAATCCTTTAAGTGCTCTACTCATCTGAACCTTGTTTTTCAGACACATGTCTGCTTGCATATTAACCACTAGGAGGCAGTACAGCATTGATCTGACCACCAAGCAATGACAGAAGTCAGTTTCTGTGTGTTGGGTTTATTAAAAAAAAGAATCACTGTTAACCATGTCATAAAGTTTCATTGTTTTATTGTACAACAAAAGCCAAAACCAAGATATGCATGTATTGATTTAACAGTCGTATTAATTTCTTCCCTTTGTCTCACTACTCTGGCCTTCAGGGTTAGGGCTAGTCTTTCATACCTAGCAGGAACTGGAATAACATGCTGCGATGCCACCATCTCTGGTGAGGCTCTGTGATGCCTCAGACATCACAGTGAGAAGGTGGAGAGTTAAACTCTTGTGGGACTTGCAAGAGCTGGAGTTGAAGGGAGGAGGACGGCGGGGGACTCCTCAGACCACGTGACAATCAATGGTATCTGAAGACATGAGGAGACCTGTGAGTACAAGTCTGAACCAGCCACAGTGCATTTATAGAAGTGTGTGTGCAGTATTTCTATGAAAATGACATACCATTTTTATGTATGATGAGGATGTTCTCAGGCAAGATGCCGGTGTCGTTGGACAACTGCGAGAACTTCTCCTGCAGGTCAGCACTGGCCTCGTTGGTACGGCCTGTAGACGCACACCCAATCGCTTCAGTCCCCACTACATTCTGAACTCGTCATTCAGTGCTTCTCCAAACTTTAACTGGGCCACAAATGACTTACTGTAAAGGTTGTTGAGGACCTCGGACACGCCGTCCCTGGTCTTGATGGTGTGGACAAAAGCGTAGTTGTCGTACTGGACTTCAGTGATGCGCAGATCATTGTGATTGTCCCATTCTGATAAAGCAGAAATGTTTTTAAAATTCAGGGTAAAGATTTGTGGGGTTTTTTATTGTTAAGGTTAAGCTATGGGGCAAAGTGTTGTGCGTATGCTCACTCACCCTTGCTGTAGAAGATGAAACGTCCAGGAAGCTCCGTTTTATTAGAATGGTAAGTCATATTCCAACAGGTGCCGTTAGAACTGAGAAAACGGATTTGATTAGTTTTCTGTTTTCATTTTCAGCAGTCGAATGTCAGGATGCTCTCACATCCCTAATATTACCCCCTAAACATATCAATCGCTTACTCCGCGTTGACGAAAGTCACATCCAGGTCTCCATCGTCATGTGGCTTGAGTACAGTGGTGCCCAGCTTCATGTCTTCCTTCACAAACCACAGAGCGTTGGTGGCGTAGCCGACAATGAACCACTCGCCTGCCATCTAAAGGGAAAAAATTATCAATGAATTACTGAAGTAATGAGAAAGAGAAAAAGAAAGAATTAAAGCATCATAAACATAATGCATTTTTAATCCTAATAACCGGTCTGTTCTGACATCAGCAACATTAACATCCTCTTTGACAAATCTCCGTTTTTAATTTCTCCCACTGTCACTCGCCTTCTCCAGGTCGAAGTCTTTCACAGGCATGACGTCGGCGTGAACAGCCAGGACACACATCAAGGTAGCCAGCTTCATTAGCAGTGAGTTCCTCATGTTTCTGTCGTTAGTGTTGCCGTCTCCTCCAGCGGTGGGTGAGCACAGGATCCTTATATCCCTCTGACTCCTGCTCCCCCTCACCCGTCTCCTCCTCTGCAGCATTCATCTGTTACAAAAACTTCTGGCCCTCGTCCACTAAATTACAAAATTCAGCAGTTGCACAATGGGCACACGTGATGATGCTGTGTTCAGCTTCAAGAGATTTTTTGATGTATCACTTTGGATCTATTGGACTCTTTGTGTTTATGGACCTTTGCCTAGTTGTTTTCCTTGTGTTACATCTGCCTTGACACAAAGCCAGAATCAGAGTCAGAGGTTGTCTGCCCTCATGCTGGTTGCTTGAGGTCCACTGTCCCCGGCTGCCCTCCGTCTGTCTCTATTATTGATCTCCCTCCCCACTCTTTTTATATTTTAGAGTTTCACTGGTGTCTTGTTCATGTGCACATTCAATGCCTGTTTCCTCTTTCTGGCTTCATCTCTTTGCATTTATGGATCTACCTTGCACTTCTTGAAAGAAAGTCTGGCCCTAATTCTCTGGAATTCTTCAAGGCCGTACGGCTTGAAGGACTTACTTCTGTTTCTCAACACTCAGTTGTCAACAGAGCTTCATCAAAGACTTTGATATTTAATGTGTAATTACTCCCTGCAGACTCCTGCTGCAAACGGTCCCTTCTTCTGTGTCCTCCTCCTTTTAGCTTTTGCATGACAAAAACTCTGTGACCCGATTGCACCATTTTATAAAACATTGCAGTGACTGTGAGGCCAAACATGACCTGAGTGCAGTGTACTCAGTAAAAAGGAGTACAAACATGCATGTTTGATGAGGAGCATGAGTCAAGGTTTTTATTCTGCACAAGGAGGCTTCTGCTTAGTTAGCAGTAAAACGAGTATCAATATGCATTTAGGATATTTTTCGTGCGCATTGGAAAACAGTGTTCTCTGGTTTGCTGTCGTCTGATGTGTTATGGCCGTTTTCAACCACTAGAGGGCAGTTTAAAGCATAGACTGTGCTTTCAATTTGAATTTCTGACATACAAAACAAAATACAAAATAACATCTGAATCATTATATATTTTTTTACATTTTATTGTTCTTGAGGTCATTTCAACAAAAGACAAAGCACAAAGCAGCTAAAAAAAATCAGCAGTTATTAAAACATTGTCTGACTAATTCTTTATCGTTTGTCTGTGATGCCACTGTTCATGCAATTTTAGAGAAAGAGGATCGGGATTGGATTCTTTGGTTCGCAGGAGGAACTTGCTGGAGTTTCACTGTCTCAGGTGAAGCGCCGTGATGCTGCAGACGTCAGGACGGAGGAGGGCGAGTGACTCCTCAGACAGCGGGACACTCGGCTATAGCAACACACATGAGAAGGCCCGTGAGTACATGCCTGAGTCACATCCACCAACAGCTACAAAGTGTTTACGAGTTTGTGATTCAATGACTCACCATTTTCAGGCAGGATAACGATGTTGTCAGGTAAGATGCCGTTCTGCAATGAGAACCTAGAGAACCTGTCTTGCAGTTCAGAGGTGGCCACCTGAGTGCGACCTGCAAACACACAATCCACTCACTTAATAAATCAGAGTCAAACACACAGTATATTCCCAGAACGCATCTGGCTTGTGAAAGATCAGGACTTACTGTAAAGCTTATTGAGGACTTCGGACACTCCATTCTTTGTCTTGATGGTGTGGACCACTGCGTACTTATCATACTGGACCTCAACAACGCGCATGTCATTGTCATTGTTCCAAACTGACAAAGCAGGAAAACACATATTAGGCTTTTGTGTGTGCGCGTGAGTGGATGTATGTGACTGTGTTTGTGTCTACTCACCCTGGCTGTGGAAGGTGAAGCGTCCAGGAGTTTCGGTTTTATGAGCAAGGTGAGTCATTCTCCAGCAGCTCCCATCAGCACTAGAAAAAAAAAAGGTCAGTTAATTTCTGGTTCATGTTAATTACCGAGATGTTCAAATTTGTTTTGTTTTGGTCAATGAACAAATGAATCACTCACTTCAGGTTGGCATAAGAGAGATCCAGGTCTCCATCAGCTGTCGGTACAAATACAGCAGTGCCCACTTTCATTCCTGCCTTATGGTTCACAAACCACTGAGCGTTGGTGGCAAAGCCAACAATGTACCACTTGCCCGCCATCTGCAAGAAAGGAGAGGAGGAAGAAATGCCTTCACCTCATCACCCACATGGTGTGTTCTCAACCGAAGAGGCATCCTTATGCTGCCACTCACCTTCTGCAGGTCGAAGTTGTTAACAGGCACGACTTCAGCGCAGGCGGCCAGAACACACATCAAGGTGCCCAGCATCCTCAACATTGAGGTCTTCATGCTTCTCTCTTTGTGTTCTGAGCTTCCAGCAGCAGTGAGGGGAGTGAAGATAGGATGTGAAATGTTAGAACTGAGCAGAGGCTTCTTATATCCTGCAGACTCCTGCTCCCCCTTCTCCCTCCTTCTGCCCCCTCCTCCTCCTTCTCCTCCCACCCGCCAAGATTTTCATTACAAAAAGACTCCCCTGGCCCTCGTCCACCGGCTTACAAAACGCTAGGGTTACACAACAGGCACATGTGGATGGAAAATGGGGGGTTGGTTGATGAAGATGGACGAATGAAGGGAAGGAGGAGGGCAAGGAAAGGGAGCGGTGATACATAATGGGGGTTTTAACACCTCTCTCCTTTTCCCTCCTCTGATACAAGAGCTCAGACGCACATGGACTATTGAAAAAGCTGTTAGTTAACAGTTTTCACCCAATAGCATGTGAACATACACACTTACACAACCAGAACAGGATCAGATGAGCTCCTGCTCCATCTCCACCCCCAGAAGTCAGAAAAAAAGCTTTAATTGCACTTACAGATGTAATAGTTGTTGGTTAGTTTGTTGCACAGCTAGTATCTTTATGTTTTTATATTGCATTGACTGAAAAGCGAACATGCACAGAAGATCAGCATCACGTTCACTATGTGATTCACTAAACTCCACTTGGTGTAATATTTAATCCCATGTTATAATCTGCTGGATGTGATAACTGCAGGACGTCTTCATCAACTTCATTCTTAAAAGCTCTGAGGTTGCAAGAGGTTGCAAGTTTCAAGGAGCAATGTTTTTCCACTTGTGTTTGGAATAATTTAAGCAATGAAAGAGTTGGATTAATTGATTTCGCATACGTTGCAAACCTCACCAGAAAGCATGCCAGTGTTATAATTTGCAAAGATTTACTGATGGCCATTGACTCCCTTTGTTCAGAGGCAACACAGGCGCTGACTTGTTATCACAGGGTTATGTAACTAACACACACACACACACACACAGAGGTGCTGCTGGGTGTAGCCAAGGGAGGTAACAAAAAGAGCAAAGAGAGGCACATTTAGAAGTTCTGTAACCAAACCCCTGTTCACCCCTTTTGGGATTCTCATCTGGGCTCTATTAGATGCACCCCTTCCCCCACTCTTTTGTGAGTGAAATCCCAGGCTAAGATGATGAGATAACATGATAATGATTCCTGCATGACAATGACTTCCCAGCCGACAATCAGATGGTGGCAGACAAGACCCAATGTTATCACAGCTTTTATTTTTTTTCTGTAACTTCTGTAAGTGGTTAAACTGCTGCCAGGCTGCATCTGTCTGCTGCACAGCTCCGACTCTTCAGCACGTGGGGATGCAGTCTGTGAGGAAAAAAAAGAGGGGTGCTGCGTCACTGTTTTCCCCTGTCAGTGGAGATTGAATCACGAGTCCTCGACAAAGTTTAGATAACTGATTGTTACACAAGCCGAGTCCATCACGTGCCGGCCTGGAGGGCACGTTGTGAAAAGTATTTGGGGGGAGGTCATGGTTTTGAAGGGTCCTCCCTCAAAGGGCTGCTCTCACCCCCTCTTTGACATGACGTAAGAGGCCATTAAAAGTTATATTCATTTAGCCTTTTCCTCTCACTGTGTATATATCGCAGCGCAGATCAAAAGCCCTGTTACGTGCATCAAATGTGCAGGTCATACTTCTGCATGTAAAAACTTTCTTCTGCTGACATTGTCAAAGCTTGGGAAGAGCTTTTACGACATCAATAATGAAGCAGTAACATTTTATGATCCAGTAGCCGACAGCTTGCGCGCTCACACAACACATTATGTCTTATCCATTACGAGAACCTGTCACAATCAAATCACTTCATTCACTCACAGTATCGTGTAATGTCTCATTGGCGTTGTTGCAGAAACGTGAAACTATGATAACAGAGTAATACAGCAAGTAAACACTAAACAGAGCATAACATGTGGTCTGTGATATATATATATCATCTCACAATTGTCAGCATGTTAAGGCGTCTTATAGTTTTATAGTTATGTGTTTTTTCTTTTTTTTCCCTTATTATTTTTTATTTGTTATGTATTTCCTTAAAATAAAAAAGTACTTACTGATCACATGATCCTGGTCCACATCACCACAGTGACCTGGAAAGTACATATAAATGCGTTAATATTGTCTAACCCAAGCCTAACGCCACTGTGTTTTGTTTTTCAGGTGACGTACTGTAGGTGGGGAAAGGGAACAGGTAGGCAAGCCCCATATCCTGTTTTTGTGCAAGCTGCTCAAACTTGGTCAACATTGGCTCTGAGATGTTGTCTACAGACCTGCCTGGAAAGCACAGAAGCCACTGCTGTGTTATTAGAAATGCCCTTTTGTCTGTCTGTACAGTGTCAATTTAAATTATGAAACAAAGATAAGGTTGCAGAGGAGCCCACCATAGAGTTTCACGCTTATTTTGCCGCGTTTGTGGAAGTACATGATTGCGTAGGAGCTGTAGTCCGTCTCCCCGATCACTATCTCAGTGTTCAGCTCTGGACGGGCTCCTGGAAGACATGAGGACAGGAAGCCAGGTCAGAGAGAGTGATGCTGACTTACTGTCACAATGAATAATGTGATAAAAACAGATGGTTTGACCTTTGAGTGTGAGTCGTCCTGGGTTTGGGGTGAGATGGTAGACCTGTAATATCTCCCAACACTGGTGGTCACTGTGAAAGAAGAAGAAAATATTGTTTTTTCCTGCTGACAAGTAGAGATACTGAAAAGTCAAATTTAACCATGTATGAGTTGTACTTACTGTCGTGTTTTGGTGCTGACAGACAGTGTTTGGTCAGAGGCAGAGGAGCGGGTGAGGCTCATGACTGTGGGCTCCACTCGGGTGCCGTGATTGATCAGGAATGAGCATTTGGAGGCCATGTTCAGCAGGTACCATGTTCCTGTCATCTGCAGCGCGTTATAGAGGTTGGAACCCAATATTATTATAAGAAACCCTGGCTTCTGTCCAGTATAGCCAGTATCCTGAGCAGCAATATTGACACCTGAATCTTTCCCAGTTTAAACATTGGGAAAGAAGCTGATTTTAAATGGCCTGCTTTATTATCTTTCTGTCTGTTGACACAATTTCACAAGCATGTCTGCATTTCCTCCCCAAAACCAGTCCGTAACAAAGCAGGCGCATATGCTCGTTGTTTTTCCACAATCATGCTTGGATTGACTGTTTATTTTCACACTTTATATAAAAAAGAAGAGGTCATCTTTTCCTCTTTTTGGCTTATCAGTTGTTCTAACATGCCACATTCGCTGTTTTTTTCGCATTCTGTTTGCTCATCAGTGCTAACACAGTCAGCGACACGCACAGCACAGTACAGCTCTGTTCACTTTCTTACCCGCTCTATGTCTATGTTCTCTGCTGGTGGGATCACGTCAATAGGGTCGACCTTTGGCTTCTTGCGAGGTCGTCTTTGGGGTCGTGGTCGACTCTTAGCCCCTCCTACAGCTTCACTGGACCCCCACAGACACACACACAACACAACCATAGCCGCCAACATGCATCGCCACACTCCAGCCATCCTAAAACACTGACTCCGACTCAACTAACTGAATCCGCACAAGAGACTGGTTGGTTGTCCTGTATGATTTCTCAGCTTCCTGTGCTCTTGCTTTTTTTTGTTTCCTTATCTTTTTCTGACTCTTCTGTCTCTCTCTGCTCTCTCCTCAATGGCTGCTTTACTCAACAGAGAGACAAACAGACAAAGAAAAACAGAGGATGGCCTATCCTGTCAAATATTAACTGGGTTTACAGGCAGAGATTAGGTCACGCTGCAATGTTGACGTGTGTGCACCTGAACAGGAATTCAGCGTTAAATTCAGGAGGCTTTATTCCCTCTTAAAATCTGTACAACTGTTAAGAAATGAACACATGTTTAAAGAAGAACATTTGCATTTATTAACAAATTTTCTGCTGAGTCTACTCGATTATTAAAACATAACACATTGGGATTTGTACATGTGGCTCAAATCATCAATAGCATAACTTTCCAGAGTTTTGCAATCTCTTCTGTGTATTTTTGAAATACTTCATACAGATCATATATTTATAATTAAGTCGAGTTTGTTTTTTCAAGAGATTGGCCTGTCCAACACTAACATGTCAAGTTGATCATTTACACACAAATTAGAAAACAATACCTCCTGACCGGCAATAGTAAAAACCTTTGAATGCTGTCTCTCTGAAAACTCTTGATTTTCCCTCAACTTATGTCAGTGGGTTTTCAGTGGTCCATGCAGTTTCCCCCATATTTTTTGTTTTCTCTGGGTTTAAATGTCAGGGCAACGCTGTTGATGCAGTACCGCTGACCTGTTGGGTCTGGGCCATCATCAAAGACGTGTCCCAGGTGGGCATCACACTGTACGACACACACAAGTCAGAAAATTAGGAATTACATGTAAGGGGAGGCAAAGATGACAATCCAAACCTCTGTGGCTTAATAAACAGCTTTAAGTGATTTAGAGCAGCTATGCAAATTAAATGCCACTGAACTTTGCAAAGTAAACAAAACTTCAGCCTCTCAGCTCAGAACACAACTCACGTTTTTACAAAGGACCTCTGTCCCCGCACTACCCAGGCTGTTGTCAGGGCGACGAAAGATGGAGGCATGGCTTTCATCCCGCCCCCATGTGCCGTGAGCCTCTTTGAATGCCGGCCAGCCTGTCCCAGAGTCATACTTTGCCTCTGAACTATTGAGAGGGTAAACAACAAGTCATTAACATGAATTCATGAATACCATTCTAATTATAAATAAACAACTAACAAAGTTGAATTAAGGAAATCTTGATAGTCATTTTATTTGGAGGCTATAGCCCTGCATGTAATTTGTAATAGGTGATATAGAAGTTCATTTTAAAAGCTTATAAATACAGAATCATGAGAAAACAAGGACTGCAGAATGTAGAATAAATAAAATAAATAATAAATAAGGATTGTCCTTTATACACTATGAAATAATAAAATATAATAGTAACTCATAATTGACAAAACATTAAATAACTTCTATTGAACTTTTACCTGAAGAGCGGAGAATCACAGCAAACACAATGGTACATCCCCACTTCACAATGGTTCAGGTAGATCCCACTAAAGGGCTGAGACACACACAGACAACAAGAGTCTGTCATGATATATATGTCATGTTACTGTTGTGCTTTGAAACATTTGGTTTTGTTACAATGAAAATATAATGCTTTACTTTTTTATTCATAATACATCAAATGTTTGTGGCTGTGGGTCAAACCTGTCTCTGATGATCAAAGTCCAGTTTGCATGTCACTCTGAGATAGCACTGGTCTGACCCTGATCCCTGTATGTGCATGTTGCCATGTATGAACTCTGTTACTGTTTTACAGGGGCATTAGGCGACATCATGAAACTCACCACCTCCGTCCCTTTCTCTCTGGTGACCACGTATTGCTCTGGCGTGAGTTTCTTTTGCCAGTCTGTGGTCTCATCGTACCGAGTGAGGGAGTGCAGGCCTGGAAATTACACGTGGGATTTGTTGCATGAGCATTTGATGACGAAAGATGATTAAAGAAGTCATTAAATTGATAGACTGCAAAAGCAAGTATACAATATACAGATGAAACTATCATAAGAAAGTCACTTAACGTCATAAGTGACAGAATAAAACTGGTAGGTCCTTCACCAGCCACCATGCTTGTTGTCGACTGACATCTCTGCACAAGTAAGAACCTGCAACTGCCACTTTAGTGTCATCCTTAAACAAAAATTGCGCATTCGATTTCACAAGGCTCAGATCAGAACAGAGGGTGCACCTGCAGCTCCAGGAAGCTGCGAACAACTCTCCCCATCCCATCGACCACCACCAAAAAAACAAACAAACAAGTAACTGCCAAATAAGGAAACCAAACGCTACCGTGGCATGTGGACACAGGACGGACGATGAGCACCGGGATCATCCTCGGTGTCACCACGGATCTGGCTGCAACAACGCAGAGACGAGCGACGATTCGGGACATGATCGCTGCTGCTGTGTGAGTCTAAAGTCAAGAGCTGGACCCAGTGAATCCAGATAGAGCTCTGGCTGTGCGTCGAGGCGACTGTTTGCGCGCAGGTCTGGTCTGGTCCACCCTCCGGCTGCTTGTACTGGACTGCTGCGTGACCCGGGAAGAATATAGGTGCTGTATATAGGTCAAAGCAACTGGGAGCGTCTCTTTTTTGCGTTGTAGTTGGCAGTCGTTTTATGGTAAGAATAAGGATTGTAAAAAGCTGACACTTGGCTTACATGTATTTAGCCACATGGCTGTTTATTGACTATTTTGTGTTGAGCAGATATCTTCTTTAAAGTTGCTGCAAGCACTTTGGTGGTTCAAGGTCAAAGTCATTTTGGAAAAGTCAAAATCTAATTAATTAATCTCCAAAGGATTTATCATATTATATAATGACTTATTATTTTTATTTATTAATAAATGAAAATAAATATAAACGTCAGTAATATTATTATTAATATTACTGATTTTCATATTTGCCGGTTACAATGTCAGCATCTGTCTTAAACCAACGCTTAGAATTTTACAATTTGTGCATTACCTGCACTATTCTGTATGTATAGAGTATTTTTATTTTACCTAAACTGTTTTTAGTGTTGTTTAGCACCAGTGTTGAAAAATGGAATGTGAAGTTATTACTGTTATTGCTATATTATTATTAATATTACTGATTTTCATATTTGCCGGTTACAATGTCAGCATCTGTCTTAAACAAACGCTTAGAATTTTACAATTTGTGCATTACCTGCACTATTCTGTATGTATAGAGTATTTTTATTTTACCTAAACTGTTTTTAGTGTTGTTTAGCACCAGTGTTGAAAAATGGAATGTGAAGTTATTACTGTTATTGCTGTTGGGGTGTTCACAAGGTTAGAAAACATCTTTTTGAAGATCTCCAATAGTTATTTTATTTATCCAAAAATATTTATGGAGGCTAAAGCTGCTGTGGTTGGACTGAGGCAAACAACTGCTGGATGGTAGAAGAAATTTAATTAAAATAATGATAATGGGAGAAGTGAAGGTCAAGTCAGAGACTTCAATAGAGGAGCCTCATTTATAGTCGGACAGCATTTACTTTCAGCATGTGGATTCAACAAATAAACAACTGACAATTAGTCTGGTGAACCAGCAATAGAAATTCAATCACTAGTCATATTATTCCGATTCAGTACTTCTGTTCTATATAAATTGGTACTGCCAGGCAGCAGGGGTGTTCACTGCCAGTAGGCTTCCAGGACTGTGCATGAGGTCCACTAGATACCGACTGGGCTGTAAAGAGCGGCTGTTGCTGAAGGAATCCACACTGAAGAGGCGCACCTCGTTCCAAGCCCGGTTGTACTCTCCCCTAACCAGTGTGCAGCTCATCCCGATGGAATCAGCCAGACACTGACAAAGAGGAGGAGAGAAGTTGGCGCATGATGACCTGGAAATATAGGAAACTGGAGCACAAAACTGTGGTATCTATGTTGTGGTACCTTGAAGAGAAGAGCCCTGTGGCAGTAGATTCCTCTGGTGATGAGCCCAATGGGAACAACATTAGACTGAAGCTGGAACTTGAGCTCGCTGAGGTGCAGCATCCAGGAGAAAGTGTGCATCTTCTCCATCTCCACTGCTCCACCCATGGTTTCGCTCACCATCCTGACACCCACATACGTGCACATTCAATCCATTACAATACAGCAACTCGAAAAATAGTGTGCAAAAGGTACATATTGTTCAGCTTAAATTCCACGATTCTGGAGATTTAGATGATAATGACAGCCAACAGTTTAACATCTGATTTTCTTTTCCAAGAAACATCTTCACGTGTATTGACGCCATGGAGGCTGGATCACTACATTACCTGGCCAAGGCAGCAAACTGCTCTTGTTCATCATCCAGTGAGAGGATGGAATCTTTGACTTCTTTAACTAGATCCTGCAACGAGACGTCATCCATCATCTTCCATGGTTCCTCTGCAGGAGACACAGGTTGAGCGTCATCTTTCTGTTGGTCACTTTCTTTCTTCTTCCTGCACAGACATGATATATTATCAAATGACACATGAGCCAAGGCCCTCACAAGTTCTGATCACCTTAAACTACATTCTAATACATTTATTGCACTATACATAGTTTCAGAGGCGAATCGTTCTACACTGATGGCAGAACTGAAAAAATCCACAAAGAGCAGATACTGTTACTGCTGTGATGATAAATCTTGTCTTATTCTTGTCTTAGTGCGGCTGAGAGTTGATGCGCCAGCTGAGAAGGACAACAGCGCATCAAAGCACAAACACCAGCTGCAGAGGAGACCATGGTGAGTGTGTTTGTGTGTGATACTTTGTTGAGAAGTCCAGTTCTCACAGTTTCTCACAGTGTACTTCACTCTGCCTGTGCTGCTATCTTAAAGAAAGGATCATTTACCCTGAGAGGCCACAAAAGTAATGTGTGTGTGAACAGAGCAAAGAGAGGGGAAGAAAAGTAGGGCACTGGATTGGAGCAGACAAGGGGAGGGTGAACTAACAGCCTCAATAAATTGTATTGACAAACTTGGTGGTGTGGCTGACAGTGTAATGTCCTCTACTGGTTGTGTTGGCGCGCCGATCCATTTTCTTAATCTACTTTCAGAGGAACAGGTTAGATTAGGATATTTTCTAAATTCCAAACTCCCCTGAAAGTTGGAATGTTATTTAAACCAAGATACTGTGGGAAAATTGCGTTAGTGTGTGTTAATTCCTCTGTATTTTTATATACATGCAAAATAATTGTTTTAATTTGTGAAAGTATGGTGTTGTGATTTTGGACTCATACTCTGTCATTGTATTGATAACGATGATGGGTCGTCGTTGGCTGACTGGCTGCTTAGAAAATTCCTCTAATGTCAGAATCCTCTCTCCAGCACGAGCCTGAAAGATAAAGAGAAACCAAGTTATCATTTGAAACATAATAATTTAGGCCATATGTCAACAATATGGAGAAGAAAGAAGGCAGATACATAAAGTTTAGGTTCCAGAACAAAATGTGGTGTGGTATTATATCTACATTCCTTCCCATAGCACAGAAACATAAACAGTACACGCACCTTGCCGGCATCGTAAAAGCCATCAGTAACTATGTCAGTGGCGGCTAAATGGTCTGTCAGGCTGTATTTAACAGGCAAGTTGAACTTGAGCAGGCTGGTCATGGCTAACTTGCTGAATCTGCTGCTTCGATTCACTGACTGGTTGATAGCCTGAAGCAGTTCTACAGCTCTGAGACACACATAAACACAACAGACACACAAGCACAGTAAGAAATCTGATGATAGATATAAAATAAATAATATGCAATCAAACATTAACACAAAAAAACTACCTTCACTTTCCTCTGTAAGCACATTTGACACTGCCCTATACTGCCATCTAGTGGCCGTTTAGAAGATTTTTTTTTTTCCCTGTTGGTTCTGCATCTCTATGGTGTTGTTGAATTGTTGTATTTTCCAATCATTTGACATACCCTTGTGTCATTGTTATATGTTGGGGTCTTACCCGAATTTGCACATCTCCACAGCGGTGGGCACATCACTGGCACAAACAATTATTGCCCTGCACACACTTTCTAAAACCTCCTTGTGATAAGATCGCAGCACATTGACCAGTGGCTGAAGAACTCCTGCACTCAGTAGCTATGTGGGACAGAGGGATGAATTTTAGACACTTTCATATAAAAGCATGTAAAATAATTATTAATCATAAAATATTGTTTATCATCAGTGTGTTTGGTTATAGTAAAACTCAGCATAATAAATGATATATGAACCTTTTCCCTATCTTCTGCGTCACAGGCCAGCGCTGCCACACAACGTGTGGTATTGACCAACACCTGTGTGTCAGTGGATTTTAAGGGCTCCACCAGAGCCGGTATGACTCCATGTGACAAGATGCTGCGGCGGATAAATTCCTTTTGTGCCATATTGCGGAGCGTGGCAGCAGCATTGGCAACTGTACTCAGACAGGTACTGCAAAGCTGCTGGACAAGGATCTCGTGGCCTCCTGCCTCGTACACCACACTGCAAGATACCATAGAGATTTACAGTACAGGACATTTACTGGCAGCCTACAGAACTGGCAAATGCAGTCCAGATATGTGACTAAGATCATGGGTTCAGACAGTGAGGGAATGCTGCATGAGAGGTAGAGATAACTAGTGGTGTCATGAGAACTGAAGGAGACAGCAATGTTGAAATATGAAGAAAGATAGTGAGAGCTTGATTCTCTCAAATAATAATTGCCTGGTTTGTTTTGGGTAACTTACTGTGGAGGAGTGTGTCTACTCATAGGATAATGGTGTGCATATTTATGCGCACAGCTCGTCTATGACTCACATTGGAATGAGGTGGCTGTTAGTTGTGAGGTTAGCGAGGGCATGGGCTGCTGCCTCTTTCAGCTCCATACTCTCAACTGTCAGCCCCTGTACCACTGCAGGGATCCCACCTGAAACAAATAAATCAAATTGGTACTTTATCGTGGTCATGATATATGCTGCATGTTCAAATATCTACAGCACGTACCCAGCTTTTGGAAACGGTCTTTACTTAATAGGTGTATACTCATGGCAGCCACAGCCTTGCAGGTGAATGTTTTCACCCTGACATCCGCCACCGACAGATAATCGACTAGAACCTTCTCCACGTTCAAGTCGTGGAGCATTTTCCAGTGTTCAGCTAAATGGACAAACCCACACAGGGTCATTAATATAAAACAAATTCAACTACAGTACAATACAGTTCAGTTACAGTATATACAGTTCAATATTATTATTATTTCAAGCCTGCAGTGGAAAAGCTAAAAGAATTGTAGAATCTCTTACAGCTCTGTGCCACTCTTCCTATGCATTTAACAGCACTGAACTGGATTTCAAGCGAGGTGGATGTGAAAAAAAAGTCAATCAGCTTGGTCAGGCCTCCACTCTCGTAGATCCGTTGCACAGTCTCACTGTCACACAGTAAGTTAGCTACTACATGCAAGGCATCAGCATGAAGGTCATGGAATTCCTGGAAGGCACAAAAATATAGTTATGGAAAAGCAAGAATATAATGGATTGAAAATGTCAGTGTTTCCTGACATTCTGAACAAAATGTGTGCTGTCTCTGTCAGACCTACAGTGTTATTTAGGACTTCCATGATCTTCTCAAATCCCTGCTCATCCCTGAAGGTGTGGCATGTACTTGCATCAGTGGTGACATTCTGCAGCGTCTCTAAAGCCTGGTGCTGAATGACAGGGAAGTCTGACTTCAACAGCTCCAGAAGTGGAGGGATCCCACCCACCTCATGAACCACCATGCGACACTTGTCGTACTTCAAATATAAACACAGCATGACTTACTTTTTTTTTTACAAATCAATCATATTTGCATTCACTTTCAAGAAGCTGATATATATAACTCTGACTTGAAGTCACCTGAACTAGGTTAAAGATGACCTCTACTGAGTTTTTCTGAACGTCTGGGTCTGGACTGGACAGAAGCTGAATTAGAGGTGGTAACCCATTGTTGTCAAAGATCTGGACCTTACATAGAAAATCCAGCGACATAGAAGCCAGGAACAGTGTCGCAAACTCATGGACAACTCTATCCTCTTAAAAATAGAAGAAAACAGAAGATAGGGGAAAAAACAATCATGAAAAACATACAAGTATAATGACTGTATGTAACAGATATTTAGATAAGGGAATATTTTGTTAATTTAATTTTATTAATATATGTTTTTGCTCTATTTCATTGCTGTTTATATTCATCTAAATTACTCACCATCAAGAGATAGTTTGTCGATAATTGATGGAATTACGTCTACTCTTTTGAGATTATCCTTAACGTCACCTTTCAATGAAAACAGAGTCATTGAGGATCAGGAACTTGTACTGCCCATTCAGCAACAATTACATAATGTTGTATCACAAGCCAAATAAGTCTGCACTGATGACGTATGTTATCTGACGCACCATTGGTGGCCATGGTGCCCAGAGCCATGACAGCGTTGCGTCTGACCAGATTGTTATTGTGAGTGATGAGCAGACAGAGAGGCTCCAATGCCCCCAGTACCATCAGAGAAACTTTGTTCTCATCTCCTAGTAACAGAGGGAGACAGTGAACAGGCAACAATCATTTTGTGAAGAAAGATTGTTATTTGTGGATATGGGCTATACAAATAAAATTGTATTGATTGTTTGGTCCATGACATGTGTTGCAGAGGAAGAAGTTAGCTGCTTATAATCCTCAACGTTAAAACTACTTTTGCCCAATCAGGTCCCATCACATTTTTCAGTCTCAAACTTTAAGCAAAGGGAGTTCAGTTTATTCATTATTATCTTTTTACTATGCTATCTATCCTAAATGAAATATTATTTTATAGTACCAAATATAATGTAACTGTGCTGTGTGTGTGTATGTGTGTGTGGGTGTGGGTGTGGGTGTGGGTGTGCGTGGTCAGTAGTACCTTTATCTGCAAATGCATAGATGGCGTCACAGGCTTTAATGAGGATGTCTTCCTCTGGTGAACTCAGCAGCAGAACCACTGTTTCTAGGGTTTTGCCTTCAACAGTAAGAGACTCAAACTGTGAAAGAGGGGAATCGTGTATCATAGATGTTAACATCGTTAGAGGTGTGTAAAAATGCACATTAACCAGGAAGAGTAGTATTTTATCGTCAATAGCTCACCGTGTCCTTGCATGAAGTTTCACGGTCCTTCTTCCCTTTCTTCCCCATTCTGTGGCCACTTTAAAACGCACACTGAAATTAAAAAAACAAACAGATCAACAGCATGTTTATTGGTTAGCTTCGGATAGCTTGCAGGGACGCTGGCTGCAATTGTAATGCTCCTCCAAGAGATCCCACAAACCCAGTCACACCAAGGAGGTCAAAACCAGTTTGGACTAGGGTTGAAGTGTCCTTAGGAGTCAGTTCAACTCTCAGTGCACAGAACAGAATCATAAAACGGGGCAGTGCAAGTCAAGTGAGAAGATAGTCACAGAATGGTCCTCAATTTAGCAGGAACATCAATAGTCAAGTATGTGCCGATCAACGTCAATCAAACAAGAGTAAAAATTGAAGGGGACTGTAGCCTTGAGATACACAAGTCTAAATTGAAAGATCAAGGCAGCTGTAAGTGTTTTTATTATCCTCTATAATATAACAGTGAGACAGAGCATAGTGGTCATAGTGATCAGGGTCAGTTTCCAAAAGTAATTCTGAAGTTTACAAATGCTTGCACTGCATCATCTACTGTGGCACTGTGTAGGGTTCTTACCCTACCTGTGAAAACTGTAATTAAAACTAAATTAGGAAGTGTGGTTCCCCATCCATGTCAATGTGGAAGATGGAATAGTCAGAGTAATAGTTCCCCACTGTGGAAGCATGGTCAAAGGAAAGACATAGTGAAGAAAGGACCTGAAGTTAAAAGTGTGCATAGAGATCAAAGAAAATTAAAGAAATAATGCTGCTGGATGGTCAGCTAATTCTTGGCTGGACATACAATATTTACAGGAAAGGAAAAGGTCCGTTACCTGTAAGTGTTATTGTAGCAGGATGAGCGTTGTTTTGTTTACACCTGTTGTCATGGTGCCGCTAACTTCCGGTTTGCACTTTCACTTCCGGTTTTTGTTTTGTTTACATTGGCTGTCGGCAGTTCTGCTCATTACTCTGCAGATATCTAAGCATGAGAGAGCATAGAGCCACCCTCCTCTGTTTCAGGTGATGGTTCCACCTACCAAATGTCTGCCTGCATCCATCTCCAAAGCACTTAAATAAACAGCGCGGTTCATTTCTATGGAGTTGGCATTGAAGCGCATAAACTCTCAAAGTCTAAACTTACCACAGAAATTACACGTAACTAACGTAAGCCAAGCTAATATTCGACACAACGTACACAATGTGACAAAAGAGCATTTTGTCAACTAACGTTCTCCTTTTTAGCAAGAGCAACACAGAACAGACGTTAAATTGAACCTGCCTGATGTAAAGTTTACATTATTACAGAGCTTTGTTTGGAACACATTATTTACACAGGCACCCTGCATCAACAAGCTCCCTCCATCAAGTTTTCATTCTGGAATAACTATGAAGGGACCCTTTCAGACATTACAAACCCTGCTGTTAATACACTTTTTTGTTATCTTGAAATGTCCTGAAGCAGTTTTGTTTTTTTTTTAAGCAGTTTTGAGTCATTTTTACTTACGTACGTGCTCTTTAGTAGCGATGTTCCATCGAAAACATCCTGAAAGAAGAAAAACACCGAAGTTTGACGTGCTTGACCGTTACCTTGCGCGCCTTTCTCCCGCGTGTGCGTGCGCACGCGCCTCTGCCTCCGTTACTCTGATCCAGTCGAAGGGGCGCTCGCGACGTCTGGCGCTAATTACCGCGAGGTCTCGCGTGATCTCCTATATACAGGTTCAGCAGGTACTTCTTGATATAAAGTCTATAGTCAACTGAGAGTGCACAGGATATTCTCCACATACTCTGCAGTCACAGTCGGCTGTGAGGATTAAATTGCTTAACTCAAAAAGTACTCAAAGTAGTTATGTATGTATAGTTGTGTATGTAAATTATGTATCTTTTTTACTGGATGGTATACTTTTTTAAAACCATATTTTAAACATCTTATTTCTAAATAAAATAAGGTGTGTTCTTGCTGAATACGTTGGGCTAAGCCGTTGTTAATGTTTTTTTTTTTTTTTTCTTTAAACGTTTTATTCATCACATGCACATCAGCGTTACACTCACTCATAGATACGTGCATGTGTACGCACGTATTGAACAGTCTTGTTCATGGCGACCTCCTGCTGTCTGGAAGTCGCCCTAGAGGAATGAAACAGATTTTTTTTTTTAAATTGGTGTCGGGTCATCAAGGACAGGTGTGAAGTGACATTCCACTGTCACCTCTCAAGGATTAGTTAGTCTAATAAGCATATTTAAGCCAATGGCCTCAACGTCAGATGACGTTATCGCAGTCAAATGGCAGCCATGCATTTTCTGCTGTTTTGTTGATGTGAAATTTACATGTCGATGCAAATGTGAGCTGGTTTTATAAAGAGGCCGGTGCGTGCTATTAAAGGGCAGAGAAAAGCAGCATAGGCCGTGCGGACGGTGAGGGGGGGGTTTGCAGCGAATCAGCGCTGCAGACACTGCACAGCTCTCAGCTTGTCACCTCCCCTCCGTCCAGCTGTCATCTGACAGCAGCACGCATGAACCTCCGCGCCCCCGCTGCAGCAGGAGCTGGTCCGTGCGTCAAACCACCCGCTCCCCGGCGTCTTCATTCAAACGGGGACAACAACATGTCAGGAAACAGTCGAGTGTCTGCGGACTGATGCGTAGAGAGCCGCGCCGCTTCTTGTTCGCTGTGCGCTAACGCTAGCTGACTTTGGTTAGCCTGCAGGCTAGCGGCGGCTAGCTGCGGAACGGAGTCCTGCATTGTGCAGTCAGTTCGCTAGCGAAGCGAAGGTCGGAGGGACTCACTTTAGCTGGCAGAGCGGAGCGGGTGAAATTCGCCATTCGGCTCCATTGGCGTGTCATTTTCAAGGTTTGTTTTGATGCTGTGTGATATTGTGTGTAGCTCGTGTCACTCCGCTCCAGGTTTCATCCGTTTCACGCGTTTATTAATTGAACGAAATTCATCGCTTGATGTTTTGCCAGCTAGCTAGCTAGCTAGCTACTCGGCTATGCTAACGCCAGTTCAGTGAGAGCTCGCTCGCGGGAGTGCGGAGAGCTCCAGGCGGATCAAGGAAGGAGGAGAGGTGACTTAGGATGTGGGCTGGTAGAAGAAGCGGACAGCCAGGCGAAGCAGAGCAGCAGTATTAACTTAAACACGGTGTGTGTTCCTCGTACTAATCCGTCGAGGTTAAGGGGCCATAGCTTCTTCAAGCAGTGTGCGGGGCGTTGGATGAAGGAGGACAGAATCGAGGCACTTTGATTTGCGAGCAGGCTAAATGAACAGTGCCTGTGTCGTTGCATCGTGAACCGGTGGCCACCGTGCCAGCTTGAAGCGGGGTGACTGTCGAGATTATCGCAGACTGCATCAACCAGCCAGTTTGCTTTAAGATGGCTTCGGCGATGAACATTGCCGCATCCATTGCGAGCAAAACGAAGACCAAGAAGAAGCACTTCGTCGCTCAGAAAGTGAAGCTCTTCCGTGCCAGCGACCCTCTGCTCAGCGTGGTTATGTGGGGAGTCAACCACTCGGTGAGTCATCTAATCCTCATTCTGTGATTCACAGTTAGTTCCCCTCGTCCTTTTTGTGATGTGCCACATTAAGCGTGAGCAACTTGCTGTCATCTGATAGACTGGGTGACATCTGTCCAGCTGTTTGGATTCGGTGCACTTACTGTAAAATACTCATCGGCAGCAAGATTCGTACAGTAAATCATCAGCTGTGTTTTCTTTGGGATTTTTTTTGTACAGTTACAACTCCCATGATATTGTGTGTGTGTGTGTGTGTGTGTGTGTGTGTGTGCTGAAGTGAACTCTCTTTTTCTGGTTTCCTGTTGTGCACATGCAGTATAATATAAGCTGCCAGGGCCCTGTGTCATGAGAGAGCAGATCTTCCCATGCAAGACAGCTTATCTCTGCTCTCTTTCGCTTCCTTTTACTGAATATTTGCACTGGGTCAGTGCTCATATAGGAGAGAGGGAGAGCAAACTTGGCAGGCAGAAGGCACAAATTATTCTGGTGCTAAATCCCAAGTATTCAACATTTTAACACACATTATTATCACACACTAATAGATGGTGCTCGATCAGCGGACTTGGACTGTAATCCGTAGGGCTTTCAGTTCTTTCGCTTTCTCCTTCATCCTTTCTTTGGTAAAAGCCAGCCTTTTTACAGACCATTTTATCTGAAGCTCTCATTTGAGGTGCTATTTGATATATAAACATGGATTCACAGATGAAAGTGAGCAGCAGCCATCAGTAAATACCTCTCCTTTGTGTTTGAAATTGTTCCCATGGCCTATTAGTGTAAAGAGAAAGAGGTTAGTCCACATATGTATTGCTTTTCTGCTTTCTGTCTGTTTGTGGTTGTCCTTGATTTTGTTCTACATGCCAGTGTGGAACACAACAGCCACAGCACACCCAGAATGGGCTTCTTTAGCATACTAAGACTGAATTAAATTCAAAATATGTAATACTCAGGCTAGCTTCTTAATAGATGCCACTGGGCACTGTAAACAACACCTACAAGAGCTTACGCTTCTCTTCTCTGTCAGAAATACTTGTACAGTTAATTTTTGGGCAAATTATTTATGTTCAACTGCATCATGTATTTTGGGGTGTGTTTGAATAATGCAGCCATTATGGCTTTGTTTTTGTGGCTTAATTTGGGCTCTGTTTTTTCAAGTTGCTTGTAAAATTCAGATACAGCAATCACCAGTCCCCTTTCACAATTTAACAGTGTTATGTATTATGAGTAGGTGGAGTTGGTTTGTTTTCTTTAAGCCCATATCTATATTTTGGGTTAAGGAATCTGATGGTCTTTTATGCATATCAGTTTGACCTTATATCATACTTAAAAGTTTGAATAGAGGCATTTCATGGATTACACAGATGACCTAATGTGTATGAGGCCAAGACGATTTAGTGCTGAATCTGTATCTAATCTGTAGTCTGAAGGATTACAGTCACCTGTCTGTGCTGGTAAGCCTAAGCGATAAAATACACACCAGGTTTTTCTGAATACATTCACTTTTTAAATGTCACTGGAAATGCAGATGAAAGCTGAAGATTGATATCTGCATTACAGTTGTCTGAGGAAACTCAAATGCTTCCTTAAGTGACCCAAAGTGAAGTGAAGCGAATTGGTCCTGTTCCGAGAGTAAGAAAACAAAAACATTTCTTGGAACAATCATTATCAATTTTCCATACAACTTTGTCATTCTCAAGCAAGATGTCACTTCCCTTTTCTAGAAGAGAGCATTTATGCTTGAAACTAAGTCTAGATCTGGGTCTCAGACTCGCGGGCCAAATGCGGCCCTGTCGGACCATAGTTTGCGTGTGGATGAAGGACAAAATGATAGACTCGATCTCTCAGCTTCACAGTCTGTATTGTCAACATTCAAGCTCACGAAGACAAGGGTGGGCAGAGGTGGAATCGAACCCCAATCTTCCAGGTGCGAGCCAAGCACGCTGGAAATACGCTGAGGGGGAGGGTAGCAGGAGAGCAGGACTGTGACACCGCCGCAGTACAAATTTATACTGTCAGTGTGGCCCCTCCATATAATGATAATATGCGGCGCTACTGGGATAACTGCCTTGACTATTAGAAAACGAGTAATGGCTGAACTAAAAAATAAAAATAAAGATATTTAAGAACATTGGAATGTTTTTATCAGAGCTTTTCTTGTGGAAAACTGCCTCCACAGACCCCAGGTAAATTGAGTTTGAGACCCCTGGTCTAGATGATCTGATTTTAGTTGTTATCATGGGAGATCACGTTTTTCTTTCACAAAGTAAATGTTTAACTTTGTTAAAATTATGAAGGTTTCCTATTTCTTACAGCCACAGCTGTAGTGGATACAGATTTGTCCAAATCTTATACGCTGCAGTTTTGGGGCTGGTGAAAGGACTCTGTCAAAGAATCAACTTAAAATGTATTAGGAGTTAAATTTGTTAACATTAATCTGTCCATGCATGCCCAACAGAGTACTATATCGGATCTTTTCTCACAAACATCCTCTGTCTTGTTCATGTGTCTCAGAATACGAGGCCACCGTTTCACAACGATAGAAATCTACAAGCTTTGAGGATCTACATGTTCAAACTGTTCTCCTGGATTGCATAACAGTATAGGGCTGCCGCCAGCACATTTCCCTTTTTATGCCTTAGGCTACCTCTCCTGCTGTTTTTCCTCATCATTCGATAAGGTACTCTGTTCCTCATACCATAGGGCATAATAAAATTGGCAAATATGGTTTGAGTAATATTGACTACCACAATTAACACTAATAACTGAGACATTAGTTTGGCCCAGGACTTTCTCTAAATGTCATCAGATTTACTTAACAAAAATTCAGAAATGTTATTGGCATTTCAAAGGTGAGTGTAGCTTGCTGAATTCTTAGCTGAAGTCTTGAGTGTACCAGACCGTAACTTGCTCTTTTCTTTTTTAAAGACAAAAAAATATGTTGATGATTCTCTCATGTTCATGTTATCACAGTCCTGTGACCTTTGTTTTTAAGTATTGGGGCACTTAGAGACTGGCTATTAATTAACTAATTTTCAGTTTCCTTAAAATAAGGGATGTAAAAATATATTTCACTAATTTTTGTATTTTATTTTGGGCCTCCTCAGGTTTTTCCTTTTCTGTGTCTTATTTTCACTCTTGCATTTCTTGGCCTGCTTTTAACTCTCCCCAGCCTGGAGGTTCATTCACAGTTTTCATGTCATCCTGCCCATGCTGCTCACTTTCAACCTACCCCCTTCTCTGTCCGCATTCTTTTCTCAGTCCCACCTCTCCAAGTAGCTGTGTCTCTTTCTGTTGGTTGCATAAAATGGGTTATTCTATATATATCTGTAGGAGTGACGTACAGCTCATATGTGTGATGATTATGAGTGAGGAAACCAGAGTTTTACATCTTGGCCCCCTCAGGCAGCAGCAGATAGAGGAGCTTGAAGTGACTTGTGGTTTGTTTCAGTGCACATC
This sequence comes from Pseudorhombus dupliciocellatus, assembly GCA_016785235.1. Taxonomy (NCBI): domain Eukaryota; kingdom Metazoa; phylum Chordata; class Actinopteri; order Pleuronectiformes; family Paralichthyidae; genus Pseudorhombus; species Pseudorhombus dupliciocellatus. The sequence goes on from JAFBJW010000068.1 coordinate 1,957,807, forward strand.
TTAAAAAACGGCCACACAAAAAATGTGTTATTCTGTATATGCTACTGCAGTGATACAGACATATTGTACATGCACGCACATGAGTGTAAATGTGTCCTTCACTACAGAGACACCGAGTCATGGCACAGTCATGTGATGCATGTTGCATCATGCATACATGTTTGATTCACTCAACATGACAGGCCATATATCTTAAGCCTGTTTGTTGCACAGTCAGTGTAAGCCGTGTGTGCACACAATGTAAATTGTCAGGTACCACCAACTGATGCAATAACTCTTATATAAGCTATTTTAACAGTGACATGCTGCTAGACCTGTTTGGAAATGATGAATAATATTCTTGTTGTATGGCCTAGCTAAGGTAAAAACTTAAAGGTAAATTCCCAACCCACACATCAAAATATTACTTTAATACTTTGTTGAGGGTTTCCTGTTGAAAATGTCTCCTGGGTTTTGCTCTGTATGTCATTATCTGGATATTATTAAAACCTTAAATTTCCTGGGATTCCTAACAGGTCAGATAATGATGTAATGCCCTCCGTAAGTGGTCAGTGAAAGGTCAAGTGTACTCTCAGTTCAGTCTGCTGCAGCTATATGTGACCTTTAATGCTCACTGTCTCACTGTTAAAGGCTATCTAATCTCCACCTAACTGGGTGTCTCTACGCTGTGTGTAATAATATTTGTGGTGTACTACTATAATGGTGTGGTCAGGAAGTACAGCAGATATATGGACAACAGTAAGTTGTTTGTTTGCATGAGTCATTCCTTAAAAATGTGTGTATGCGCACACATTTACTTGGGAAAATATTTTAATAGCCTGACGCTGTATACACATACCACCCAAACTGAATTGATTGCACACTGCAAACCCCCTCTCCTATCTAATATATTTATACCCCTATCTATAAGTCAATTACATGATCAGTCACTCTTACTTACACTTTAATTAGAGCCACTTACACTCTTATATCTTGTAAATAGGCTTAAAGGAAGTAGATTGTAGTGACCCATTCAGTCTAAGTGTTGTTTCTTCGAAACACTACCCATCACCCCCACATAACTGACAACTTGACGCTTTAACATCTGGTATATTATGATGACAAAGTACAGTGATATATTTGGTATGTTTTAGCATCTTACCACTTATATTAAACTGTCTTATTCTACACATGCTCATGCTGAGATCAAGATATTTTCTTAAAATTAACTTTAACTTACTTTTCTTAAATACTTGGCAAAAAATGTTTCCCTACAGGTGTTATATCCTATTAGCCATTTTTAGGCATCTTTGGTAGATGCTTACTTCCTTTCTCACTTTCACCTCAGAAATTACCAATTTATCTTTTTTATTAAATTGAGACCATTATATCATGTGTTAAAGTTGATGTAGTCTTTGTTGCAAACATTATTAGCAGGCTGTCATCTACAAGCAAGTCATCTGTCGGTAGTGGTTCTGAGAGATAACACTGACACCCTGCTGACAGAGCATGCTGTCCTCACCAACTTCCTGTCTAATGGAGCAACAGCTCACACTTACTTCACTCTGGGCAGGAAAACCAGTCCTCGTTACCATGGAGACAAACAGGAAGTGGTGGTGAGAAATTTGTCTGCAAGGTTGATAGCTTCAGGAAGATAAGCAGATACAGTGAATGCATCTGATTAAACAAAACTATGCTAAGGTAGCAAAAATGGCAAGACATCAGCAGATTAAATAGGAGCAGGAGAGTTGTTATTTAAGCCCTTTTAAGCACCAGAAAAATATTCTGAAGAAATACAGAAGTTTGGAGGCAGTGTTAACTGATGCTATTTCCTGGGTTTTTCAAGGGAGTTATTATATTACTTCCTATAAGGTATTTTTACCACGTTAACACATATATATGCGCTATTTTCAGTCTTTCTTTATTGCTGTGAGTTGAATTAACACAACTCTACAGTGGTGTTCTTACAGAGGGCACATACATAGATGTGTGTGTGTGTGTGCGCATGCCATTGTCTGCCTATGTGTGAAACAGCTTTGTTGATTAGGCGACATCTCGCCACTGAGTAACCAGTATTCATCTGGTCTATAGCATCACTGTGACATCAGTGCCTGTGACACCCAGACACAAAAAGATACTCAGAAATGGCATCTGTGGGCTTGGATGTTGCTGACTTTGTCTCACTTTCCATTCCATTTTTAATGCTTTTTTTCAGGCGATGATTTTTTCTGTTGTGTAAAATGTTTTTCTCTATCTGTATTTCTTTGCATTCATCTCAAAGATTCCCTCTTAAAAATCTGTTCTGTTGTTTATCCTGTCAATGATGCGCAGTGATGCTATGTTCTCATCCTCCTTCTCTCTCTTCCATGGCTTAAAAGCTTACATTAATCCTAAAGAATATGTAAAGTCCACATATATTGGTTTGAATCGTAACTCTCACTTCTAGTAAGACAACATTACAGTGGTGAAGACTAGCCTTTGTTTTACATGGCCACCTGTTCAACTCGCAATACATGGGATAGAATGATACTAGCATTAATACTTCATTACTAAAGAAATAACAGTGAAATCAGTGACAGCTTTACCAGTTTTTTTTTTAAAGATGACAGCATATTGTGTTTAAAAATAGCATCAATCCTGTCCTGTACTCTAAGCACCCTTTTTGCTGGCAGCCTCCATGTAAAGCAGATTGAACTGGCTCTCTTTTGAAATCACAACCAATTAAACACTCATTACCCAACACAGGGGCTGGCAGCAAGCTTCCAGTTTGCTGGGCGATGTGGCTAGCTTAAAATCTGAAGTTAGACAAACCTTGAATATGCCAGACTTGTGTTGAAAATGGGCTGTAATAAGTTGTCTGTGAACTACTTGTTTAAAGACAGAAGGAAAACCATGACCATATTTAAGAGGTTGAACAATTGTTAATTTGGTTGTGAGATCAATGCAGTAATTGGATTGTCCTGCAGTTTATGTTTGCAGACAATCGCTCCCGTAAAGCTATGCACATTCATTTCACAAGATCATACAGTCAGAGAGTTTGACTTTCATTCAGTACACCTGCAGTACAAATGTGATTGGAGGAATGGCAAGTTATTAATAGATTAAAGCAACCTGCCAGCCTCTCTGCCTGAAGCCAACAACGACTACTTGAGCACACACCCATTATGTGTATCAAGCTGAGCCTGGCTCATAACAAATGTCAGGTTTATGTATTGCAGCCATGTGATGCATGGTCAGCTCCGAATGGAAACTCCTGCAATGCACCCTATGCATTTGAAGCCCCACTGTTAATTCATTATATAAGATTTAGTCAGGCCTCATCTTGTTATACAGCATGTTGGTGAATTCATACATGCGGTCTAACTTATTTAGTCAAACTCACCTGATTTTTCTCAACATCCCTTTTCACTATCATATGTATGATTCAAATAAGCTCTGAGATTTCGTTGAGCTCAATTTCACATTTGTTTAATCCTTTTCCAAATTCTTTTCGTTTGCACAAGTGGCAAGAGATCCCCCTGATGAGAGTCCACTATTAGGCGCTTCATTTCCCAGGAGTCCACTGTTGATCCCCCCCATCTACAAATTTTCAAGGATTTACTCTTGATTTTCCTGAGCCCCCCAAGTCTAATAGATTCCTAAGCTCTAGCATTTTAATGTGATGCGATTTCAATAAGGTCTTCCTGGATAAATTACTGATTTCTCCCTTGTTCTTTTGTGTGTGTGTGTTATCTGCACAGATAAATGAATTAAGCCATGTTCAGATTCCAATCATGCTCATGCCAGATGACTTCAAGGCCTATTCCAAGATCAAAGTGGACAACCACCTCTTCAATAAGTAAGCTTTATTGTCAGTCTGTACCAGTAAACTATAAAATGTGTTTGTCCACAGCATTTGTCAAATTGTCACTTGTAATGTCTTGATTTTTTTGTGTCTGTCCTCAGGGAGAACATGCCCAGCCATTTCAAGTTCAAGGAGTACTGCCCTCTGGTGTTTCGAAACCTCAGGGAGAGGTTTGGCATTGATGATCAGGACTTCTTGGTACGTCGCAAAGACAGACAAGCAACATCACTAGGTGTTCTTGGTCAAATTTTGAGTTTCTTTCACTTTGTACTGCTTAATAGGTGTCAATTGTCAGACAATGATAATACATTTTCTGTATTAACTCATCCCTCAGGTAGTGCTAAAAGACTAAACACTTGTAAACGTTCCAAAATAAATTTTGATCACAGTCTTAAATTGCTCCTTTTCCTTTCCCTCTTTTGTTTCTGCCCACTCCTTGCCTTCCTTTCCTTTTTCCACTCTTTCCTACAAAATCCCCGTTTCCCAGTGCAGCCAGTGAGCTGGCAGTACTTGGAGGTCATTGTGTCCCAGTTCAGTGCAGCTGTCCTTCTCACATGTTTACATCAGGGTTCAGCTGGCTGAAGAGAGTGGGCAGTTGGGGTGTTAAGACAGCAGCCAGTGCTTGAGAATGCTGTGACATTCTCAAAATTAAACCACTTTATTACAAAAGGCTAGAGTCATTTTGTGGTCAAAGATTTATTTGTTTGTCCATTTTCTGACCTTTCTCTGAAACCAGGGGCATTTGTAATTGCATCGATAATGCTCCTCATTACAGGCAATGGTCACTGACACATACAGTCATGCTCCTTCAAAGAAATGCACCTTTAATGAGCAATGTTAGCAGTGTGACTTGTAGTTTTGTGTTGTGTAAGTTAGGTGCCAACAAAATAACCCTTTCCTCATATTCTATTCAATTCCTGGTGGAGAAAAGGTAACTCTTCATCTCTGCCAGCCTTAGGAATACGGCCTCTTAAGCATTTTCAGCCCATGACAACAGCCCCTCAGTGTTCCACCAGCATCTGGACTATAGGTGGATGTCTCCATGTTTATGTTTCTAGGGACCTCCAGCAACAAGACTGGAACTAATTTTGGGGTCTGAACACAAGCAAATTCATCTTCACAATTGTTTTAGCATCTATCTCAAAGGTTAGCTCTCACTTTACAAATAAACAATTTATTCTGAAGGTTGACAAGGGGAAAGGGAAGATAAGGGCAGAGGACATTGGGAATTCTTAAAGAATGAGGTATTGAGCCAGGGGTGTTGGATCATGTTACTTTTGAGCTCCAAAGTCTGGACAGCAGCTGTTTATGTCCGTGTGAATATTTGGATGGGCGGCAGGCACAAAGGTCAGAATTCCATATGTTTAGAGAGGAGACAGAGAAGTCAAGGACAAAGTGCAGTGTGAACTTTATCAGCAATACATTAGAAGAGTGGCTCTGTTAACCATTCACCTAATTAAAAGATAAAACTTCCCCATTAGTTATTTAATATAAGAGAGCAATCAGGGTTTTGGGACCAACCATTAATATGTACTAAATTATAATAACATCAAATTATGAAATGATGCCAAAAATGATTAGCGGCTTAACTATATGGATATTTCGTTGTGTACATACCTCCTGGTTAAACAGGTTGTTTTCTTTTTGTCTCTGCTTGTTTTCAGAACTCACTGACACGTAGTGCTCCCTTGAACAGTGAGGCCCAGGGACGGAGTGGGGCTCGCTTCCACACCTCTTATGACAAGCGCTACGTCATAAAGACCATCAGCAGCGAGGATGTTGCAGAAATGCATAACATTCTTAAGAAATACCATCAGGTGATTACAGACCCTATTATATTAATAAATATGGAAATAGAAGACTTTATTCTTCCATAAGAAATGTTTACTAAAGCATCCTGTCTTTGTTAAACCCCAAATTGTAACGTTGTTATTATTATCTGAAGGAAGTTACTCAAAATAGGATGGTGGGATAATCACACAGATTTATACAGTATATGCACCCATATCCTCAAAGCTTACCACCTAATTTTGTAGTTGGAGAATATCACAAAAAGTGCCATGTTACACACATTTTTGTGATATTCTACGACAGGTGATGTAGTAGGTCCTCTTTTTTTCAGTTTATCACAATACAGTTGATCATGTGAATGTTAATCCTTGCTCTCTTTTACCAGTTCATTGTGGAGTGCCATGGCAACACACTTCTGCCTCAGTTTCTGGGGATGTACCGACTCACAGTGGATGGAGATGAGACCTACATGATTGTCACTCGCAATGTTTTCTCCCATCGCCTCTCTGTCTACAAAAAATACGATCTCAAGGTACGAGGAAATGACACACCTTGAAATGGAGAGTAATTAGATAATGTGTGAATATAACTTTAAATGGAGGAATCTGCCAGTGTTTGTTTATTTATTTAGATATTCTCTACAATGACTAATTTGACTGACCCCTAAACTTCAGGAACCATAGGTCTTTGTGCTTCTTGAGAAATGTAAAATGTAGACTGCACAACCATCCAACCTTTTAAAGATGCAAGTGCAAGTGAAGGTCTTAAAAAGGAATGCCAAGCAATCATCGTCCACTTAGCACATTGTAGGCACTGTGAGACAAAAGAATCACACTCTCAGGCATAGCTGCACCACAGCTGTACTTTGTAGTCCCCAAAGTAAAGTCTGAAATGTTTTAATAGTTGATTAACAGAGGTTTGGTTGTATGATTAGTCATTGGGTAATACATGTTCTAAAAAGGTTTTAAACAGACAGCATGTGTCAGTGCAGATTAAAGCCATTTTAAGCCATGTTGCACCTCAACTGCCTAATTGGCTGAGCTTCTGTGTTCAGGCATGCACAAGGGTTCTGAATATCTGCAGGAATGAGTTGGAGGGGGCAAGACCTTCCAGTACTGTTTGGAACAAAAGGGTGATGTAGAATGATTTCCTTTCTTTCTTTTATCTAGGGTTCTACTGTTGCAAGAGAGGCCAGCGACAAGGAGAAGGTACAGGCACCTGTCATGGGCAAGAATCCAATCCAATACAAACCTAACACATTTTAACAGTAGCCTCTTACTATATAATTTTAACAGGCAAAAAATACTACTACTAGTAATGCAGTGCTACAATTACAAAGTGCTTCAAACTAAAAGCAACATTTAGACATTTACAGATAAATCAGCATGTTTTGAAAGTGTGTCTGAAATAGTTTTAGGTGCTTGTTCCTCATCTTTGTCTGAGAACTGAGAGTATTAATCCACACCAACACCACACTGCTGTATGTCAGTATGTAAACCACTTTTTTCATTATTGTTCCAAACAAGTTGCTCAATGGACAGCTGGTTCAGGTGGAGTTGGGTGTGGATTCACCAGAGTAACACTTATGCACTGTTGATGATATTTTTCATTTAATGAACAAGGACAGTCAAATAGTGTTACGTTTAGAAAATGAGAGAGAACACTTTTTCCAGTGATTTCAATGACCAACATAGCTTCAAACAGTTCCAGGCTTACTGTCATCACCCAGATGGTCCCAACTAACACAACTGCATTTTCCCCTTTGGGTCTGGATGACAGTAACAAATATCCATCTCCTTCAGTTAGCACCTACATCATTACACCATCTCCTTCTCGTCCCTGCACGCTATCTGATTCTTTATTTTGCTTCATCCCCTCTAACCTCGCTTCTGCTATGCCATCAGTTCCCCTGCTTGCTGTCTTTGTGTTAAAGGTTGTGTGTTTGTGTGTCTACATGTTTGTTGTTTTCATTCATTCAGATTATGAGGAGTTCTGAGTCTTCTCTTTGTGTGTGGGTGAGGGTGTGTGCAGCATCTATACTCTGCAGACATTTTGTGTGTTTGATGGTGATGGACATATTGCTGTTCATATGTGTGGTTTGTGGCCGTTGTACTGGCAGATACAGACAATATATATCATAGATAATTGAGTAATGGAAGTTGTTGACCGCGTCCTTGAACACTGTGACGCTGTTCTTTTCTGTTAAATTTATGTTATTGTTAGAGGATGGTTATCCAGAGACATATTTTCGTTGTTGCATGTCTCAAAACTTTGCGCTGCAGAAGTCTGTCTGACCATGAAAGCCATTCTTTTTTTTATATTATTGTTCCACAATTTTGACCCAGAGGGGTTTGAACTTTCCACTAGATATTACAGGGGCTTGATCGCAGGGCACCGTGCAGTGAAGCATGGAAGACTTCAGGGAATCCCCAAAGAACTTATAGCCTCCTGTACATGGAAGAAGAAACAAAACACAAGGGTTAAAACAGATGAGTGGAAACACAAAGTAGCTGAGGATTTAACACGTGAGCCTACATCAGGACCTGTCTGCAGCTCAGTTGTGTGTGAAACACCATTTATAGTAGAGCAAAATATATTCGAAGCAACAGGTTATGCTTTGCCTAGCTAACATGAGCAGATCTTATTTAAGACTCACAGATTAATACTGTTATCTGTGTGGTTGCCTTACACTTAAATGCAGCTAATAACACAACAGCTGATAGTTACCTGCATTACCATTGCAGCCTTTACTGTTTGTACTGCAACGCAAAATACATTGGGTGATCACATACTTGTACACATGTTGACTTACAATTTATTGCTGTTTACCTCCTGTTGTCTTAAGTATGTGGATACTCATACACCCTGCAGCTGGCCATTAAAATAAAGAAGCTATTTAATTGTTCCAAATGACAGGAGGATAAGAATGTGATTTGTTCAGAAGTGGTTGTGTAAGAATTGTATCTCACACACAGATCAGAGCATGGCAGGGCTCTCTCCTGACTGCATGACTGTCTCCCTCTCATGCATGTATCTGCATGGTATATATTTTTCTGCATTTTTTGGAAGTGACCTGATTTTCTAACACATGCCGATGTGTATGAACACCAGCTCCTCCGATTCTGTTGCACATTGTGGACATGTTTGTTCTACCCACATATACATGTTTGTTTTCTTTTTAATGAAATACATTTTGCCATTCTTGTAGCTGCTGCCTCAGGGTTTTGACAACTTAACACTGGGGGTACTTATAATAATAATATTTAACTAGAGGACAAAAGAGACTCAGACCCATCAAACAAGGTTATTTTATTTGGGTTTACCTTCAAACCTGATTTAGGTTCCTCTCCCAAAATTTTGCATCTAGATTTTTTTTGAGTTGAGTTTTTATTTTTTTACAGAAGCATATTTCTGCCATGGCAGAGAAAGAAAGGAAAATGTAATGTGAAAGATATATTCATGTTATTGTGACGCACACATTTATCACGTTATATATTGTACTATTTGTATTATGTGTTTAAATGAGGAGAGTCTAGTATTGTTCTACATTGTTAGAAATATTGAAATTAATCACATTCTTTCCACCTGTAATTTGATATGTATGTGTGTCATAATAACATGGAATATCTTGTTATAGCTATAAACACAACACTACATTTATTAAGATTTTCAAAATGTTGTGGCAGCACTATGTTTCTGTGGTGGAGGTTGTGTATATATATGTTATGAAACAGCTGCTAGTTTTTGGATTGGGTAATACCACCTGTGTCTGCCCATTAGCCTGTATTGTTGATTTTGTTTACTCTCTCTCTCTCTCCTCACACCAGCATCGGCTGGTATCTCTGTGGGGAGCACAGGGCTTTAAAGCGTTGGTATGACTGAGTGTGAAGTGCCGTCATGTTTTTATTAGTAGCCACATATCCACTAAGCTCGTAGAAATAGTCCCACAGCTAAATCGATGTTTGGCAGAATATAAGCTCCTGTAGTGCAAATTAGTTTAAGTTTTTTTTTTTTTTCCTTGCTCTGCTTATTTCCACCTCATAGTATCTTGAGAGTAGCGCTAAAAGACGGATTCCGTTCTCTCCACATCATGATACCAGTGTAGGCAGACCAGAGATAAACATCCAAAAAATTCAACTTATATTTTTTAGGGGCTCCAGGAAAATTAAATTTAATAATTTGATAGATTAAAAGATAAGATAAAAAAAAAATAATAAAAACATCTTCATTTTCTTGACATTGCTGCCCATACGGATCTTTCGCGTTGATGCCCTTTTCAACCCTCTATCAATTTGAGGAAAAAAACAGCAAAAAAAATTGTGTTCTGTTACATTTTAAACACTTTGCCTTTACTTCCAACTTCCTTCCTCCCTTCCTCTCTCCTTTCTTCTCTCCTCTACCCCTACCGTCCCTCCCTCGCTACCCCCTCTTCAGCCGCAGCCGCCCCAACCAGAGGATGTGCCCCCTCGGCCCAAATCTGGTAACGTTCAGCAAAGGCTGCAAACACTGCGGATTGCCACGCGCTTTTACTGTGCCATGAAACACGTAAGAGATGTAAGAGAACCAGGGCTCATATACCAGGCATGATCTATTAAACCAGTATTATTTTTATCAATATTAATTTGTACGGCCAATAATTTGTTTCCTCGTTTTTGCACTTTTCATCCATTTGCCGTCACCATTTGCTCAACTTGTCACAAAGTTCATCTTTATTTTTGCCAGTTCAATTTTTTTCCCCACAATTCACCCAACGACACCTACATGTATCTGAAACACTGGAGAGAAAGAAGTAAAAGAGTAAGTTGGCAGCAATGCATTATCAAAAAAGCAATCAGGAACCAGAGACGGACAGTTGGAAAAATCAATAGTGCTTGAGGGAAAAGTTCTTTATGTATTTTAAACACTTCATTACACAAATTGATGAGCAGATGATAAAGACCATCAATGTCTTAAGTTGTCTGTCTGTGCAGTCCGACTCCTAACTCACGGGTTGATATTGCCTGTCATCCCCAGCTTCTTTAATCCGTTCTTCGTACCTGCTCATCAGTTACTTAGAGCAAGAGCGGGTGTTTGGGTTGAGAAGTGGAAAGCAGCAGGAACAGTTTTCCCCACCGGCTTCAATATGTTTTTTTTTTTTAACCGGGTCACACAGCGCTGCAGAGGCGCAGCCCACTCTCTCCTTCTCCCTCACTATTGTATATATTTTTCTTTCTCTGCTTGCAGTCCAAATGTAGAGTTGAGACGCCTACAGCCCGACTAGAGAAATGACTGGAAATTAGCATGAGACGACATAAACCAGTTAGCGACAGTCAGGAAGAAAACCATTCAAAGATGAACGCACTAGTAGAACTGTCAGGTGATGTGACAGATGTGGAAAAATGCTTTCAGGTCAATGTATGCTCTTTGCAGTCAGCCCGACGGTGCGTCCTCATTTACCTCAGTCTAGTCAGTCGTTCGTGACGTATTTATGCAGATTAGAGGTTTATGTCTGTGTGTATATTCAGATATATATGTGCAATGTTTTCCTGTGTTCATCTTTGTAATGTTGTCTTCTGTATGTGTCTGTTTGTGCTTATTGTACTGTTGTTTGTGTGTTGCTGCTCTTCTCCTGCTGCCATAGAACCAACTGCTGCTGCTCTGTTACCTCATTTCCTGCTCTCTTTTTCCTCAGCGACTGAGAACTAGGCCCTGTTTCCCTGTCACATAACACCTTCTCCCCTCTACAGGCTGCTTGCAGTGTTGCAGCAACCTGGTTTAGAAAAGAGTTAATGCCAGTAGATGGACGTAGAGCTTTGTAGAGCATTAAGTTTTTATTAGCTGCAAATCACAACTGATATCTGAAAAATCTTGAGGTACAAAGGGAGAATATACTCTGCTACGAACCTGATTACAAGTGGATGCTCCAGCCTGGAGCCAGTAATGATGTTTCATGGCTTTGAGTTGGACATCTTGTTTGTTTTTTTTCTTGGCACAAAGTGTATAGATCTACAGGATACTAAAAAAAGACAATGCATACCAACATCAAACCAATGTGGATCAGTGCATCAGATGGATCTGTGCCCTGCTGTGAGCATGCTGCATGCACCAGTTGATACGGTCAAATCATTTGGCTTGAAAAGAGTTTGGCCTTCATTTGCACAGAACTGCCTGTACTCTGTTGGCCAACTGATTTAACCAATAATATTTTGTGTTTGGCTTAACAACCAAAGGCTCAAAGCCTCATTTGTGTCATCTGGGTATTTCATCATGCAGCAGTTTCTTTATCAAAGGATGAATTTTAACACACTGTTGATGTCAATCATTACTAAGAACGGAATTAATCTTTGATAACTGCATATTAAAATACCCCTTGAATTACAATGTTAAAAAGGTGACATGCTATCCATATTTAGTCCATGAAATGTAAATTTTAAGTATTCTGGGGAAAAAGAATGAAGGACACTGGTGCTAATTTTATATTTAGTCGATATTTTCTTCTGCAGCATTTAATGCCTTTTGTTAAATATTGAAATGTATTAAGGGATTAAAACGGATTTGGCAAGCTGACTCATTCTCTCAAAACAAAATTGACACTTGATTTTAAGCACCAGGGGTTCTGTCACATTTTTGCCCAGCTCTACTTGCAGTGTCATGCCTCTTAGTTTCAGCCTTGTGGTCTTGACTGTTTTCTGTTTGTATTTACTCAATACTAATGGGCAGGCCAAGGAGCTGCCCACCTACAAGGACAACGACTTCATCAACGATGGGCAGAAGATCTGCATTGATGATGAGAACAAGAAAATGTTCCTGGAGAAGCTCAGGAAAGACGTGGAGGTAAGTGGCATCAATTATATATGGAAAATATGAATTTCTGCTCATCAAACATTTTTATTGTTGACTCTCAGTTAGAAATCCATGGTGCCCAGTTGTCAGCAGCTTCTGATGCATTTAATTAAGCACAATAGCTATATTTTTAAAGAAGACTATGCCTTTACATTTCTTTACTTGACATACATGTATCTATGATTAAAAAGGTCTGCAAAGTTAAAAAGCCCAAAATCTGTATTAAAGGGAGCGAATGAAACACCACCTTTTAAATCCTTGCTATCTATGCTCCTCATCTTCACACTTCAACTTCCATCTTCATCCATCATTCCCCAGTTCCTGGCCCAGCTGAAGCTCATGGACTACAGTCTGCTGGTTGGGATCCACGACGTGGAGCGATCCGAGCAGGAGGAGGTGGAGAGCGAGGACAATGAGGCAGAGGAGGAGGGAGAAAGTGACGGAGGGGGCATTGGGACGCCCCCCGACAGCCCTAGCAACACGCTGGATAGCAACAAGCCTCTGTCACCTGGAGAGTTTGATCCCACCATCGATGTCTATGCCATCAAAAGCAATGATAGTAAGTAGCCACAACTCAGAACCCTTACAATGAGCACCCCTACTGGGTGTCATGGCTCTCCTTTTAGCAGTGCTGTGAAAAATCATATTCCCATTTATGATTGATTGTTTTGAATTTCAGGTGCTCCCAGGAAGGAGGTTTACTTCATGGCTATCATAGACATCCTGCAGCATTATGATGCCAAGAAGAAAGCTGCCCATGCTGCCAAGACTGTCAAACACGGGGTGAGTAGCTCCATATAACAACTCAATTCAAATGCTGCTTTTACAAAAGAAAATAAAAAGATCTATAAACGTACGTCGTCTAGATATAATTTGTGTCCCTCCCCAGGCTGGGGCGGAGATCTCCACCGTGAACCCGGAGCAGTACTCCAAGAGGTTTTATGATTTCATCACCACTATCCTGTCATAGCCTCCAGGAGACTACAGGGGCACAGAGGCACACTGGGCAAGGGGAAGGGAGGTCAAGTCCCTCACTCGTTCTCCTTGTCCCTCCCTCTGTTTCTGTCTTTCAGTGGGGTGCTTCACTCTGCAGCTAAAAACAACACCATTCGTTTACATTTAACCTCTTCCTCTGAGTTTTGTGTGTTACTTTGGATGATAAGTGTGTTAAAAGCAAGTGTTCAAGTCATTTTCTTTTGTATTCGTCTTGTCTGTGGTTGTTAATGTGGGAATATGGCTGTTTTTTTTATTGCCTCTAACATAACATCCAGCACCCTGCATTTTTTAAAATGTTTATATTTGTGTTTTCCTTTATAATGTTCAGGAGGGAAGTCAGGGAGGGTATGAAATACAGAATCCAGAGTATGATGTTTAAAAAAAAAAACAAAAAAACAAGGACGTTTAGGTTGAGCCTTGTCTAATGCAGTTTTATTTCAGGAAGTAGGAAGCAGTCTTCCAATAGGCCAACAGCCAGAATCCAACTCAAATGCTGTGCAAGTTTTCAGCCAAATAAATGGCCCTGTTTTGTTCCCCCTCCATCGCCCGCCCATTAAATGCCTCCGCTTGACATCGTTTAGTGTGTACAGATGATGAATTGAACTTCTGGGTTGTTCCCCTGCAACATCAAACCAACTAAATCAGCTCCTTGGCTGAAATAAAATCAGCCGTTGCAATAAATTTGAATGTGTCTGAGACTGAGGTAACACAGTTTTCATTTTCTCTGAATACGTTGGGCATTGTTTGTTCAGTCACTGAGTTCAGTCGTTTCTGTAACCTCTGCGGGGGAATGACCCAGAAGTTTGTTGCGGCTGCCTAAGAGTGAGTCGCTCCTCGTTCTTTCTTTCTCACAGTTTCAGTTTGAAACATCAGCAGCCCTCAACTTTCTGTTGCCATCAGCACCTTATGAGTAAAAATCAAAATAAAATAAAGTTGCACTTTTATGTTTAGGTTAGGAGCTCTTGTTCTGTTACATGTGCTGCATCAAAGAGGAAAAGGAACTCAGCTCTCTGAGGATTGGATCTTTAAAACCTGAAGTACTGTCTCCTCCATCAGTTCTTACCAACTGGTACAACTCACAGGGATTGTTTGGGAAGAATTCAATGCAATGAAAACAGATAATTTCTGTTAATGCATCGTTTGTGAGCAGATCTTTCCAATCTGTAGTGATTTGTCAGGTTTTCGGAGCAGGGCACAGTGTGACTGTGTGTTCAGAACAAACAGAGGAAAGTTTACCTCCAGCATCATACCAGCACACACCCAGTAATGGTGAGCTGTGTGTGTGTGTCAGTGTTCAGAAGTTGTACAGGAGTGATAAAGAACAGAGAGAGAAGAGCAGATGTAAAGATATGTTAAGACATTAACACCAACTGCATCACTCGCCTCTCTAACCTCGGCTGTGTCATGTCGTTTGTCTTGTTTTTTAAACGGTGGTTTATCTGTGTTTGAATCTGGCAGTTATGAATTGATGTGGTAATCATTTTTTATTCAGTTTGAGATTGTTGTTTTTTTTTTGTACATTTTGCACAAGAGGAATGGAACCAAACGTTACAAATCTGATCCCATTTAGTTGATATGGTCTTAACAAGGGAAATGCAATATACTTGTGTGTAAGTGAGAGAAGTTGTTGTGCGTGTGACGTTGTGTATCTCGATAACCAACTAAAACAAGTTAACGTCCTCCTCCTTGACTTATTCTTGCCCATGCAAAAAGCTTCCATTGCAACATGTTTGCTTAGATATCATAGATTATATTCACAATTATATTTTTACATTGGATTTAATCATGAAATATAGTTGTATTTAAAAAAAAAAGGAGCCACATGTGAGAATGAATGATGGTGCTGTGGTAAATGAAGTGAATGATAGTGCTTGAATTTATACAATGTTTAGTGTAGATGTACTTAAAAAAAAAAAGGCATAAAAAAATTGCATGTCACAGGATTCAGTTTCCTTTGCTGTCTTGTCCGTGTCGTTGGCTGTTCAGGTTCTCGTGTTTTCCGCATTTCACAGTGAGCTGTGTTCAGCATAAATTAGTCTCTTAACATGCTTTAAATAACTGGTTCTCATTGTATACACTGTGCAAGATGTGTGCCTTTATATTCCAAAATGATTTAATTTTATATTTTCTAACCTTTTTTAAAAACAAAAGGTAATTTTTTTTTTTTTTTTTTTTTTTATAATAGGGTCTTATCATTACCATTATTTCTGACTCATTTTCAACCGTCTCTCCACTCCAACACAGTCCCTCTATCATGTATTTTAAGTTTGTTCGAGTCCATTTAGAGAAACCATTCTAATGATTGTGTTTTAACCAATAACAAGTGAATTGCTGTGTTACAGTTGAAGTGGTGGGTCCGTTTGGAATCTGATCCACCATTCTGATAATTTAGTATGTGCGAGATTCATCGTTCTTCTCAGACTGGAGCTGGCATGTGATGAAATGAATCCCTTCTCCGTCCACGCTGGTCCTGTGCACATGTTTTTGTGAGTGTGTGTGTGGAAGTGCATTGTGGAGTTAGTGGTTGTGTTGTGTCACACTGACTGATGGCTTTTTTTGCCTGTCACCATCTTCCTCACACCTTTCCTGCAGATGCAATCACATTTTTGGAATGTGATCATTTTTAGTTGTTCAAGTCCAATATTTCACTTTGTTTTTCGATGTACAACTTCCATTCAAATTCTCTTGAAACCGTTCTCTGTGTAACCTGACTCCCCGCTTGCCATCAGGGAGGATGATCAGCTGATATCTCTTCCTGAGTCAGTGTTTGATGTTGGTCTATGCTCCCTTACTAGAAATGGGCTGTTTTCTTGTTTTACTGTTCATAGGTCGTGTCATAAAGGAAACAGGGAATACAATCATCTCTGAGTCTGTTTTGCTCTGTCTGGCCCTGGAGGCTTCCTGTAGTCAAACATTAGCAAATGTAGAAAACAGAGTAGTGTATGCTGGGAGAGTGTTGTTTTTTTTATTTTCTACTTTGTGTGTGGTTTTTCTAAGTAATAACTCTGGATTTCACGTAACAAACACAAACCCACACTTCAACAATTATAATCCACTTGCCCTGCCACTGCATAAGTCACAGCGTTCATGACATCTCATGAACAAATCCTCCACTCATTAACCAGTTGACCTGCTGCCAGCTTTAACTTGCCGAAAACAAAAAAAAAAAACATCTTCCAGCAATCACAACCATCCAACATGAGCTTGAAGAATATTGTGGGATTTTTTTGTGAAATGTTTGTTTGAAATAATGATTCTTTTCTAACTGGGAGATGCATCACTGACTATGCCCCAAGTGCTCTATTGAGTGTAAAGGGAAGAATTGAAAATTTAAAATGCACAGGAGGCTAGGCACAGTCTGCACAGCTGGGAAGATGTCCTTTTGGCTTTTAAAGGAGTGCAGACGGTGTCGAAATAACTCAAGCATTAGTGTGTGAGTGTGTGTGTTGGTATTGTTGTCTGACAGTGGTTGGTGAGAGTTCCCTTCAGTGGCTGAAAGGCCAAAATGACGTTGTACATTTTATTGTTCTACACATTTAATGATGTTAATAATACACTCCATTCCATAAGCCTTCACTCAAACCAATTAAAGCACTTGTTCTGCTTAACTCAAAATCTACCTGTGTCCCTTTTTTGCTATGTCATTTAATTTCACTTTGGTCTCATAGTCACATTCAACTTAAATATATGTCATATAAACACCACCAGAACCACAGAACTCGCAGCTCGCAGCACAGACTGGGCACTACTCTTCATCAATGAGGGCTGTATTGGAAGGGTCCACTCATTGGCATTAGCATTTCCACTGACCTCTCCTGGGGCCTCAGGTGTGAGTGGGACAGTCTGTGTGAGGCTGTAAATGCCATGGATCAGAGCAGCGCACGCACAAAAAGTGCTCAGCCGAAGAATTTCAAAATTTTCAACGATTGACAACGTATGTTGTTTTTTTTCATACATTTGTATGTCGTTTTTTTTCGACCGAAAAGTCATACATTTGTATGTCGTTTTTTTTTACCGAAAAGTCATACATTTGTATGTCGTTTTTTTCATACATTTGTATGTCTTTTTTTTTCTACCGAAAAGTCATGCATTTGTATGTCTTTTTTTCTACGGAAAAGTCATACATTTGTATCTTTTTTTTTCAACCGAAAAGTCATACATTTGTACGTCGTTTTTTAACCGAAAAGTCATACATTTGTATGTTGTTTTTTTCGACCGAAAAGTCATACATTTGTATGTCTTTTTTTTCGCCCGAAACGTCATGCATTTGTAAGTCATTTTTTTTCGCCCCCAAAAAGTCATACACTTGAATGTCATTTTTTTTCATACGTTTGTATGTCGTTTTTTTTCGACCCAAAAGTCATACATTTGTAAGTCTTTTTTTTTTTTTTTTGCCCGAAAAGTCATAGGTTAGTATGTCGTTTTT